>OX493334.1:11152019-12352019 GCA_950371115.1 Anania fuscalis | reverse complement strand
TCTGTTTTTCTTGTTTTAATTCTAAATGCAAAGCTTGGGAAGATATCTCATTGTTTTGTACTATTTTTTCCAAAGCATTATTTTTCTCTTGAAGGTTCAATATCTCTTCTTCTTTTTCATTCAACTTATTAGATATGAAATCTCTTTCTTTGCTAGTATTCTCAAATTTTATTTCTAAAGCTATTTTCTCTTCCGTTACACACGCAAGTTTCTTAATAGCCGACTCTAAGTAACCCTCTTTAACACGAAGCTCCTCTGCAAAAATCCTTCTCGCATCAGCAAGTTCATTTCTTATTGCTTTTATCACATTATCTTTACTAACTATACCTTCAGATAGCTTTATGTTCGTTTCATTTAAGTTTTGACATTCTTGTTTAAGCTTTTTATTGAGTAGGTTTACCTCCTGTAAGGACAAACTCATTTCCTCCATTAATTCGCATTTTTGCTGAATTATTTTCTACAGTTTAACTACTTCTTCTTTTAGATCCTCAACTTCTTTTGTCAATACCTTGTTACTCTGTTCGATGTGACCATAATAATGATCAGCAGTGGCGTTATTTTCATTTGCCGCAAACTCTGACATAAAAGCCTCTTGAATAGCTTGAAACGTTGTTTCGTAACTTGTGATCTTTATATAAAAATAATACGCTGCCCCCGTTAAATAAGCCGGCAATACTGCTACTTTGGCAGCATCGTCCCAACCATTTATATTAGAAATATATAAAAATTGTTTGAAAAATTCGGCACAACTGCCGGGATGCCCATTATACTTTTCCGCCATAATAATAAACAACTATCTACAACACTTATCTTTAATAACAGCTGTAGTCCGTTCTCCTTTTTTATTATATTGAACATCATATGTCCTCACATCATATGGTCCCGACTTGTTTAATTGTAATTTATATCTCCTTTTCTGAAATCTTAGTAATAGTGATTAATAACCGAGCTTCTTCGCGATCGGGTGGCGCCTCCACTATAGTGCCTCCGCTGTGGTGCACGGACGTGTGCGGGGTAGATTAATTAAACTGAAGAATATTGATATGACTTTTATGTTTATTCGTTATATACAGGGTGTAAAAAAGGCTTAACCAAGCCTTAAACCACGAATTCTATACATAAAACCAAGTAGAATGCAATAAAAATAATTGCTGGGAAACGACTTTTATTTTTGGGTATCATAAAAAAAAAACTTATTTCTAACCCGCAATGTATAGCGCGCACGCCACAGACTATGCCTGTGTGTGTAAGCGGTCGGCGGGCAAGCGGGTGGCGCGAGAGCACTGTGCACGATTCATTGCCGGCTGTGCCCTTTAAAGGCCTTTTATGAAAGAAGCACTGAAAATTTTTATCATGTTTCTTTGTAAAAAAGTTTAGTATTATCAAACAGAAGTCAATTTTGTAAAAATCTTTGAAAAAAAATTGTAACTTTGACTGTCAATAACTCGGTAACCCGTCATTTCCCAGGTATAGTGTAAAAGAAAAAAATGATCGTAATAATACGTAGAATATATGGTATTCGGCTTGGTTAAGCCTTTTTTTACACCCGATATAGAAATACATATTAATTACTTAACTTTGAAACCTAATATGGAAATTACAATGTTTCCTTATGTTGAATCATATAATTTATACTATTTTAAAATTATAAGACGTTTCACTTTTCGTTTGGCTCCCGTTACTTGAATCAATCTAGAAACCACTGTTTTTTCCATGTCAAGACGATTATTCTAAATTCGAATACTTTTATACCATGGTAGACGTACAGGTTTTATTCAACGAGTTATAAACCTCTACAGTACCGTCGTTGTTTCTGATGTCTATAACACAAGTGCTTTAGCTATAAGTAGTATAAGTAGTCTTTTATAATGCGCACAGCTAAGGATTGGAATTCCCTGCCTGCGTCTGTATTTCCGAGTGCATATAACCTGACTCTCTTTAAGTCCAGAGTGAATAGGCATCTTCTGGGCAAGCTCGCTCCATCGTAGATCCCATCTATGCTCTAGAGCAGTGTTTTTCAACCTGTGGGTCGCGACCCCCTGGGGGGTCGCGAAGCTTCTGTAGGGGGGTCGCCAGAGGTCGAGAGAACTAGGTACTTTAGTAAAAGAAATACAATAAAGATTATTAATATTTATTTATTTATTAAGTAAGAGAAACAAAAAATAAAATCCGAAGACCCATGTTAATTAATGCGAAGGTTGTGCTTGTTTTTTATTAATTAATGTATCCCATCGTGGATCTGTATTTGCGACACATAGAATTAAATCGTTTTCCAAATTTAAGCGATTTCTTTGCTTACTCTTTATCTGGGCCATTGATGAAAATGTCAACTCGCATAAGTACGAGGTGGCAAATGGAATCAAACACTTCAAAGCCTCAGTTGTCAATTCCGGGTATTCTGTTTTTCTCCTTAACCAAAAGGTATCCAAATTAGAAGACTTGAATTCCAAGTGTAACATCACATCGGCAGATAATTCTAGCAGTTTCTCTTTGAGCTTATTTGGTAAATTAGCCTCATTTATAGCTGCATTTAAAAACGGATTTAAGATCCACCTCTGCCCAGTGTTCTCTGATATCTCTTGCACTGAGAAGTAATGACACAATTCTTCTTTCAAATTATCTAACAACTCTTTCATACCAGGTACATATGTCTTGATGTTTATCTCACATCCGACTTCTTCAGTAAAAGATTGTGTCGACGAAAATGAATCGAAGTTATTTTGATTTATGGACGACGACCACAAGTCAATTTTTTTTGTAAAGCCATGTATTTTGTCTTTTGCAGTGATGACATTTTCATTTCGCCCTTGAAGACTTTTATTCAAGATATTTAAATGCTCAAATAAGTCAGAAAGAAAAGCTAATTTCAAAAGAAATTCCGGGGCGCAAATGAATTCAGAGTATTCTGACTTGGCCTGCTGTAAATATATTAAAAGTTCAGCACGAAGTTCCATAACTCTTGCCAGTACTTTACCTTTTGACAACCACCTGACCTCTGTATGGTAGAGTAAATTTTGGTGGAGTGCCCCCATATCTTCACAAATAATCCGAAACAATCGTGACTGCAACGCTTTTCCTTTAATAGAATTTACAATCTTTATAATAATATTTAGAACTTGGCTGTATTCCTGTGGCAAAACTTTGGCCGCAAGAGCTTGGCGATGGAGAAAGCAATGCACCCAACAAGCGTTTGGCATCTGTTCTTTCAGCCTAGCAATAAATCCACTCTTCGCACCAGTCATCGCTTTTGCTCCGTCGCTGCAAATAGCAATGCATTTATTTGCCCAATCGATATTCATATCTTGCGTAGCTTCAAGGAACATGTTATGCAAACACTGACCTGTAGTATTTGTGGGAAGCGCTCTGCAAAATAGTATTTCTTCCATTAATTTATCACAGGATTCAAAACGCACAAAAGCTACAAACTGCGCACATCCCGCAATGTCCGTGGATTCATCAAATTGCAAAGATACAAAAGTGCTTTCCTTTATTTTTTCTATGACTTGATCACGAACGTCAGTAGCCATATCGCTTATCCTGCGTTGAACGGTATTGTCAGAGAGAGGTATACTTTTGAGTTTTTCGACCTCTTGTTTCCCAAACATAATATCTGCTATATCTAATATAGCTGGTAAAATCAAATTTTCGGCAATAGTGTGAGGTTTTCCTGCTTTAGCCACACGAAAAGCTACTCGATAACTAGCAAGCAACGCTTTCTCATTTAGGTTGGACATTTGCACTATAGCAGTTTTTTGATATTGAAGAGCTTGCAATTTTCTCTCAAAAAATTCCACGGGCTTATTTTTTTCATTTGGATGTTTTGTGTTAAGGTGGCGTGTTAATTTCGACGGCTTCATGCTTTCTCTTGATAAAGTTTCAAAGCAAATAACGCACTGTGGTTTATTGTCAATCACAGTAAACCCGAATTTCAAATAATTGTCGTCATAAAGACGTTTTTTCTTTGTTTTACTTCCACTACTTTCACCAGAAGTTGACGGTTCTGTTGATCTTTTCAGGAATTTATCCATGTTAAATTATTACAAATCACTACAAATGCGTAATTCTTACAAATAAAAGTAAAAACAATGTCTAACGGTCGTCAAACAATTAAACGTCGACGTGAATTAAGTGAGTATCGCGTCGTCCCGCGACCCCTCCCCCGCAACGCTCACTGTGTCCCGCTCGTTCGTTCACTCTCAACAACTCGCCAGCTAGCCACCCACCACACTTGCCGGGCGGTCGGCATCGGCCTTGGTCGTATGTGCGTATGTGCGTAAATTGCTGCGACGTATTCGATGTATATAGATTTAAAATAATGTGTTTTAAGTACATACTAATATTATGTACTTATATCCGAATCCTAATTATGGAGACGCATAAAAATACGTCGTATGGAACGAATATTTGTAACGCTGTAACATACACGTACATATATGATAAAAAAGCGAAGGGTCGGGGGGTCGCGAAATGTTTTTTCATACCAAGGGGGTCGCATCATGAAAAAGGTTGAAAAACACTGCTCTAGAGCAAGATTAGGGTCGAGAGTAAGCCCATCTCAAATAATTAAAAAAAAAAGTAGCTTAATATAAGTACCTTAGGATCAGAGCAAAGAGCAAGAGTGATGTTGTCCAATTAATTTATTTAATGTTTATTTATTACATTATTATTATTACAATTACCAGAAAAGTTAAGTTATCACACAAGTTCTTTGTAACCAACTAAAATCAAGGGCAAACAAACCCTTTACTAACAATAAAACTATATGTAACCATCTCATCTTACCTTAATTACAATAAACCACTAAACACTGTTATTGATTGCGTGGATATACAACTGCCTATCTCACTAGAAATTGTACATAATAATATATATTTGACAAGGTGCTGACAATAATAACCTCGTTTTACAGCTCAGCTCACAAATTTACCAAAGCACTAATGGGTTAAAAAAACGTGACGAGTGAAATTTCCATGAATGTCCTCTTTGGAAAATAAATAATTTTGATTTTGTTGCTGGCTTTGAAAACTTTCTAATGCCACATTTTTATTTAAATAAAAGTATAGATGGTACGGTGGAACCAACATCTGTACCAGCATACGCGCGAATCAGGCTCTGATTTGTAAGGATTGTTTAAACAAGCCACAAGTTGATGTTATTTTAGGACTAATATCCTCTAAATTTTCATCCCGATACCAATTAACCAATGAAATGGCTAATTGTACTCCGTGTCCTTCGAAATTTCGAGATACCTTGTAATATTGTGAGCAGAATATACCTATTATAAGTAACACATTTTTATTAGCTCCATTAAGTATTTATATTATCAAATCGCGAAAGGTTAGTTTTACCTACTTCTCTCTATGTAAATATGTACCTATAATCCTGATGACAATACAATAGTTTATGCCATTGAATAGATCTGATGCTAAAGCCAGGACGTTTTTTGTCTTATCACAAGCTGACTTGATGCTAAAGAGATAGAGAGAGAGAGTGTGTATAGTGGAACGTGTGTGTTTGGGGCCATTTACTCGTTACCAATACATATAGTTATATCAAATCTTTCTGCAATTTATATTTCACTGATCACTCCACACTCCCGATAAAGACCCCTGATTCTATGTAATTTCATACAACATTATTTAAGGTGACCCAACATTTAGTAAAGCTCGCCGCTCCAAATCAAATACTCCTTCAAACCTTTCTTGTTTGAACTCTGACCAGCAATCTGGTGCCGCAACTGATCGTGGCATCATCGACATTATGTCAATACACCGCCCGAACAGTATTTGCGGGCTAATAACCTGCTATTGAAAGGTCAGTTTGAGCTGCTCTGATGTTAAACTTGATTAAAGCACTTAAGGTTGGTCAATTGCTATTGAATACCAATTTTAAAACACCAAACACACTTTGTTGTATAGATTAGCAGCTGAATCAACCTCTAAGTTTTACGTATTACTAGTTATACGTTGTACCGATAAGCAATATAATATTAATAAGGTCAAAAATAGAATTAGTTGCTAGGCGACAAAGGAAACAAGCTAAGTTCGACAAAGGATTCTCTAGCTTTGCCAATTAACGCTTTGTTTCACGGAGCTTAATTACTATTTATTATTGCTTTTTACTCTGCTAGTTAATTATCTATAAATAAAATACAATGGCTGTTGTTGATATATCTAGGTATTTGTGTTCATATAACAGCCCCCTAACCATGAACTCTAAAAACAATCCCAAAGTTGTCAAATCTGTCAATTTTGGTACGTCATTTCATACAAAATTTGACAGAAATGATAATGTTTGACAAATTTGAGATTGTTTTAAGGGTTCGTGGTTACCGCCCAGGGCCATAACCATGAGCTCTTAAAACAATCTCAAAGTTGTGAAATCTGTCAATTTTGGTACGTCATTTCATACAAAATTTGACAGAAATGATAATGTTTGACAGATTTGTGATTGTGCTGAGCTGATGATAGAGGCCACAGAACTCCTTAACGGTTAGGAGTCAGACAGTAATATTAGTTACTGGGGGCATAAACCAGTACACCCAAAAACGAGAAAAAAAATCGTAGTTTTTTTTTAAATTGACTTATACATTGAACGGTTATCCCATGGTTACGACTTACGACACAATTATTATTAAAACTCACTGAAACAGGAATTAACGCGATCATAATATTTTTTGTACAAATGTTACCTTTTATTTGCCTAACGTTTTGACTGGGTTTTAATAATTGATCGCTTGAATTCTCGTTACATTGAGTTATTCTTTTCCATTCACTGCCAGCAAGATGCCTACCGTATATGTAAGGTAGCGTAAGATACCACTCAACCTTTCAGGAATCCCCCTACGCTGCGTTTGCCTGATTGCAGTCTCTTGTTAAGGCTTGTTCCACTTGGGTATCGGTTACCAATGACTTTAGTTTCCTGTCGAATAACCTCATTTCTGATTTTATTCTTCAGAGAGAGAGAGACATATAAATATATGTAGGACCTCTCAAAGCCGCTAGCCAGGCGTCGTTACCAGTATCTTTAATGCGTGTCATTAATCTATATCGTCTCGTTTTGATTATCGCTAACATTCGGATTCCGTCCGGCCATTAGTAAATTCCTTTCAGCCAACCACGCAAATTACATGTAATTTGCGAGACTACCAAACTAGGGGTGTTATTCCAGTAACAATATCCGAAATATCCGTTAGCGAGTAATGTTTCAACCGGCCAATTTGGAAATCAGGCCATGTTCAGCAGTAGACGTCCTATCCTATGACTAAGTTAACGATGATAACTAAATTATAGGCCATGTTCCGCAGTGAACATCATATGGCTAAAATGATGATGATAAAGACAATACATGATGATGAGTAGTATTTCAGAAAACTTTGGTTGGATAAAAATAAAACATTTTGATTTTATTATAGAAGGCGATTCGTGATAATGAGCATACAACCCTTCATCCGTATTAAATGTATTCAACTGTTTCTGTTTATAGTATTTCAGATTTAATGATCCATATCTCTTTAATAGTGAAAGATAGGATATGAATTTTTCTCATTGAGGTCTAATACATTATACCTCAATGATTTTTCCGATATTTAAATGTAACGCAAGTGCTATTGGCTATTTACTTTGGGATCTCAGCAATGTAGGAATGCGATCTTTTCCTATTAATATTAGTTGCACTTACGCAAAGCCAGTGTTTTTCAAAACAACCTGATACCTATTTAATTCAAATAAGGGCATTGTTCATATTTTAAACTATCCGTAATTTATCCGAAATCTTGCATCCACAACAGCTCATCGCCAACCCAGCCAAAAGTTCCGTATACATTTGATATTTCTGTACCTCGTATTTAATGTGCGCTCTAACGCCACGCTAAAGTTTTGCCCAGTAATTTAAATTGTAGTAAAATGTCGTTCATTACTCACGCAGAACTGTTGCCTAAACGAAGTTTGAGAAATGCGACCGCTGAATTTACTGCGAATCTTATAATTGATGATAGCAGTCATTCTGGTCTTAACTGTTCCTTGTCTTCGGATAAACACTTTTAGACTAAAATATATGTCCCTGTTTTTTACTCTGTAGGAAAGTCAATAAATGATCTTTAATAAAACGTGAGTAGGTAATTATTTGTTTTTATTTTGAATCTTGATTATTCTGACCCTTATAGTGTAGTTCTCATTGTGTGTTGTTCTAGTCTACTAGAATTCTTTTAGGTACGCCCGATTGTACGCACTCAGAAATAATGTTTCCAATGTTTGTTATTATAACACATAAAGCTGATGATGATAATGACCATTATGTAGGTGATATTTCTGAGTTTTCAGTCTTACGCATTCCAACAGACACTAAAACCACGAAGTTTTATATAGGGATAACAAACAAGTTAGATAAAGTTTTATACATTCAACGATTTAGGAAACGTTGCAAGCTAAAATTTGCACATTCGTATAAAAAGCACAAAAAACTTAAACACGCTTGGATCTAGAGCGGATGCGGAAATCTAATTAATATTAAGGGTTTAATTACAGTTAGCTGCTTACTCGAAACGAACTAGTTGCGAAATTAGGAAACTGTTGCAGTCGCGTCTGAAGCTAACTTGAACGAAACTCTGTATTCGCATAGATTATAGGATGTTATTTATTTTTTAGTTTTTAATTTAACCAATTTTTACATAGCAACTATTTAATTATATGATGTATGAAAAATTACTGGCAGGCAATGAATAGACGAGGGTCGGGCTCAGGGGGTTGAAATGGGAAAATTCTATGTATATCTTAATCAGCTCACGTCAGTATAGCATTGGATGAAGGCTTTTTCCTTCTTTTTAGCGAATCATTATCATATTTTAATTATTGTTATGGAACTAAACACTCCACCAATTGGACAGAGTTTTGGGAGGCGCGAAGTTGCAGCCGGGCAATAGGAAAATCTAAATAACATAAAAAAAATCATTTACTTTTATTTATCATTTATTATGACGTTTGCTGAAATATTTTAAGAAAAAAACACCTTTACAGAAAACACAGCTTATCCGCTATTTATAATAGGAAATTGTTTCTTTTTGCGATTTTAATTTAATCCCTTTAAAAAACTGTGTATATTTGAACTTTATAAAAGCTCGACGATAAAGTTATGTAATTATAAAAAACACAAAACTTGCCATCCATTCCCAGCTCAAAATTTCACCCTATATATTGTTGGACCCACGTGATGCGATAAAACTGTGAACAGAAAATCTACTCTCCCATCGCAAACAATGTCGCGTTGAACGGTTTTCGCCATGGATAAGATCAACCAATCCATTATTCGCCATATCGAAGATAGCCCCGATACTATTAAAGCTCCTTCCATTAGATACTGATTTTACTGTTCTTTTGTTTTATGATCGTATTTTGCCGATAATGTATTGAAAGTGGACGAACATAAGTCGCCATGAGCGTATATAATAAGTATTGAGCGTTTTTTTACGCTCACTTTTATGGTTCATAGTGAAGTCTGTGTGTCTGTCCACAGATATTAATTAAACGAGATTACATTACGACTGTCGGTCAAAAAATTTGTTGCATTGATTCTGACTGTTTTTTTTCTGTAAATGAATAGTTATTAATGAACACAAAAACATTGCTATTAGACACTCTGTTATGTGCAATTAATGTACTATTTTTATAGTTCCGAACAATTTACGCTCAGGAGCGTGTCAAACGCTGTAAGTTCCATCTAGTCAGTATGAAAACGCCCTTAGTATTTGAAACGTTACTTAAAATTATTACATTAATGAAATTTCTTTATAACGCTACTACGTACAAAAATAACTTTCCTCATTCTCAAAGTTTCAAATACCTAACTAGCCTGGGAGATAGCGAACTATACGACAAGTGTGATAGCGGAGACCCTGATTGGTGTCCGGGGGCTCTGATTAACGAATTTCGCACATGCCGCGCGTTCGGCCCGACCGCCGCGGAACGAGAACAAATATTTTTCCATTGCGAAAATTGAAAATCGATCGCCGCAATTTGTTGTGGATACTCTTTGCCGGTTGCGTTTTTGCGCCGCTCTGTCGAACGGACGGGTTGGTGTTGATCGTAACTGAATTTTTATTTCTGATTTGCTTTCGCTCGCGAGTCGCTCGTCAGCATTTTCAACGAAATTCAAAAATGACGAGGTTCTTGTGTTTTTTTATGTTCATGCTCGAGAACGGCGCTCATAATAATAAAATAGACAAAAAAAATTTCTTTTTATCAAACAAATAAAATAACTGTTGCTGTAGGTACTTTTAAAAAAACGTTGGTAGGAATGGCAGTTATTTGTCTGCTTGCGCATTATGCTTGAAAAATGCCAAATTGAAATAAATATACCATTTTGGAAAATAAACATCTCTCCATACATACTGATTTCAGCTGGTCTGCGGTTTTCTGAGTACTTACTTAATTGTTTTTGCGATTTCGAATTAGGTCTCATAGCAAAAGTTGTTTTACTTGAACAGTAAAATAACCATCTAAAAATATATAACCTACTTTGTTGACTTATAAATTTCCGCCTTGAATAAGTATTTGTCACACATTAAAACTTATAACTAATTTACTCAAAATGAAGGTCTAGTGGAATATCTACGTCATTTTGATGATTACATACTTTTAAGACAGGTGCAGCGGTAGTTTAATTTGACAATAATCTGTTGATTAGCTATAAATAGCGTTAAGGCATACGAAATGTTTTAAAGCATTCTTTAAAATCTTTCCTAAAGTGAATCAACGTTTATGAATACGGGTGTTAATATCTGTTTATACTACAGTCACTATAAAAAAATGACAATGCTGCAATAAAAAAAGGTTTTAATACTCCCAGATCCGAGTCAACCTAAATCGCTGCGCAGTTCGGCACTCTCTTCTTTGTTTCCTGTAACAAACTGGCATCATTCAAAACCTATCTGAGTCCTGGAACTGGCTATTCAAAGGCAATTTATGTGCATATTCAGGAACATACGGATAAAAAAATTAGATCAATGTTAATTTAGGTTAGCCATATCTATGATATTCATGCTATAACAATTATCATATGGTAACATTATATAAAAATTATCATAAATGGTGTTGTTAAAAATCAGTTAGGTTTAAGTAGTGTAAATTTAACCAAAACCAACCCAAAACCGAAAAGCTTTGGAATAACAAATTATTTAAGTCATTTAACAAAAACAACCGAATCATAATACATTAAAATAAGATTTAAATAAAACTTTCTTAAACATTAACACTAAATAAAATCGTGTCCATGTGTCGAGTACAATTTTAACAAAATATAACTACATTATTTCTTTTCTTTTGACTGGCTGCGTTTATTCAAATCTGACGAGTCCGGGTGCGATTCACACCATAAATGCCATGGCACTACGCAAATTCCTCTACTGTTCCTCTGCATTCAGGGGGGTAACCATGAACTCTTAAAACAATCTCAGATTAAGATTGTTTTAAGAGTTCATGGATAGGTTAGGTTAGGACCCCGCAGGACAACGAGACACACTGTTTTTCTATTGTATCGCGGTGTTATGAGTCGCCGCTCGGGGTTTCACAAGTTAAGCCTTACTTATTCTTACAAACACTAAAGCAAATGATAGAACACGGAAACCGAATTAGCAGGACGATTGGAATCCCGAATGATTAACGAATTCATTGGCGAGGAGTGGCGGAGATCCTCTGCGGTCGACGACGCTGATAGATTTACGATGGGGATTATCTTGGTATTTTATTTTACAACTTTTTGAAAACTTACAGCTAATACAGATAAAGTATAGCCAATTACAAGTTTCTATCTTTAGATAGACACCGTATTTAACAACGACCAAAAAACTTTGTTTTTTTTTTCATTATTTCTGTATCGATTTTGCTATGGTATTATTCAACGAGTAGTAATAGTAATATTAGATTTATCAAATAACAAAAAGCATGGTTCTCAGATTTTTAAGGAAATTAGACTAAAAAGATCGCAGGGCTGCAATCTAGACAACATGACTCGAACTAGATAATTACCAAGAATTTATCTCGAAGCGATGAATTTGAGAAAATATTGACAGGTAAAAAAACTAATGCAATAAATGATTTGATTTAAAAGTAAATTTGCCTTTTAAAAAATGGTTAAAACTAAAGCTCGAACGTGACTAAAACAGTTTACAAAAATGTACGTGTGACTCGGTATAAATACCTACATTTTTTTTTAAATACAACATCTGATTACGAAATTATTTTTTAGCAATAAACAAGTGCTAATAAACGCATACACTTAAATTATGAACATTTGAATTTGTCATTGATAAGTTAAAATAAAATTATCTCCAAATCAAATGAGGCGGCAATCAACTAAAGGCGTGAGCCTTTAGTTGATTGCCTCCTCTTTATCAGAACTCCGAATAAAATTGAATTATCAGAACTCCGAATAATATTACGCAGATGATTTGATTTTGCAGAGGCACATACTTTTTTAAATATTTTAGAGTAACGTCTCACATGGTCAATAATCTGTGGGTTCTGAGAGCTTGCTTTAAGACTATACAAATCATATAATGTTTTTCTACTTTTATAAATACCGGGTGTTGCCCATTCGTTAAACTTACATCTCAGTTTATTTGCTTTTATATTTTTTTGTGTAAAGATTTGATCAAATTCGTTTTTAATCAATCCAAAAAGATTCTCATATAAAAAATCGACACTATCGCTATCACTTGATTTTAATGAATTTATGCCATCACAAATTTTTTCCTTAAATCGGTCTATTCTATTTACCGTTATTGGCCTACAAACAGCATCTACAATTCCTCGGACAAAATGGTGCTCAAACGACGCCTTTTGTCCGCTGTGGTCAGATCTCAAATAATTTATAATTGATTTATCTATTACAGTGCTATTGCAAAAAATATTATCTAAACAAGTAGCTGTTGTGGGAGTCACTCTCGTAGGTTCATTGAATAAGTTTATTAAATTAAATGATTTAAAGAGATTAAGGAAACGATAACGATTTGCATTCTGTGAATTTACTAATATATCAATGTTAAAATCGCCACATACAACTACTTTCTTATTAGAAATACAGACTTTTTTTAAGACCTCTTCCATAGCGGTTTCAAAAAGCTGGTAATTAGCAGATGGGGGGCTGTAAACGCTTATTATAATATACTGCTCTAGCTCAGCACATGCTAGTTCGATAGTTCGTTCAATCGAAAGTGACACTATATCTTTCCGTTCCTTGTATTTTAACTGACTATTTAACAATATAAGTGACCCCCCTCTAGTAGCAGACTTCCTTGTGAACGAAGTACCAATTTTATAATTTTCAATGTTAATCATCAACTCATATTGGTTGAACCAATGCTCTGTTAAACACATAACATGTACATTTAAATCTTGTAGGAATAAGGATAATTCTAACTCTTTGCCAGCCAAGCCTTGCATATTCTGATGAACAATATTAAAGGTAGACTTGGCTTTTGTCTGCTCTCTTAGTTTAAATTAGAAGAGATTGTCAAGGGAATAATATTTAAATTAGTACTAGTACTAATATGTTGGTCACAGTCTATTTTTTGTTTTAACCAATTATTGTTAATATTATATGCTAACAAGTTAGCAATTTGTTTTTTTAAGTTATATGGCAGGTGTAAAGAGCCGCCCGTTAATACAAATTTATTGTTAGTAAATTTGTTTGTGTCAAAAAACACAAACTTGTCACTATGACGTTCTGTCAAATTAAAAAATAAACTATTCAATAGATGAATTTTTTCATTTTCTTCAGTTGTTTGGTACCTACAGTATGGTAGGGCACACAAAACAACTTTTTTTACATCAAGGTTCGTTAGGATAGAAAAGTTTTGAATAATATTTTTTCTTGTTGTGTTCTTACTATTCCCTATTAAAATTACAATAACTGTTTCATTAGTAAATTTACTTTGTTGAATGCGTTTTATAATTTGGTCCCATGACGCATCTGGCATACAAATATTAGTTAAATTATGATTAATAGACTTATGTAACAATGGGCCGTAACCAACTCCTAACCTATCTGAGAAAACAATAACATTACTTTCAATCTTACATGGGGATACTTGAGTGTGAGATGTAGACATTGAAGACTGCTGGCTGGCATCCATCTGTTGACTTTTGTCTAGTTGTGTGATTTTAATATTTGGTAGTGATTTAAAATCTAAATTAGAATTTTCCAATTCTAAAAGTTTATTAGTAGCCAGGATATGCTCGTTAATTTGTTCCTGGGAAGAGTTATATTTTGTTGTCATAGATTGCAATAATTCATGCAACTTTGAGATGTCAGCCTGAAGCCTTCCAATGTCCACATCATATTTACATCTACTTTCAATTAATTTATTATTATAGATTTCTAGGCTGTCTACTAACTCTGAGCGTTGTTTTCTTAACAATATGTTATTGTAAAAGCATTTTTGTTTTTTAATTAATTTGTTAGATTTATTAATGAATTTACTAATTTTTATATATTTTTTAACCTTATTATTGCTTGATAGCCTAATGTTTTTGTTTTGTAATTGACTAGTAGAAGCTACTGCGTGGCCCCCAGGGCTACCAATCAACTCCTCATACAGGTTCAATGTGTTTGAGTATTCCTGTACTTTTTTATCTTCCTCTAAGTGACGTATTGTCCTATTGGCATCCCGCAGATCATTTTCTAATTCATTGCTTCGCAATAAAGTTTGCTCAAAGATGGTGTTGCACTGGTCAAAGGTGCTGATGGTGTTGAGCAGCTCGTCACGGTGTACAGTGACCTCCTGGATTTGGCCATGCAGTTCAGCTAATTCTTTTTTCAGTTGAGAGTTCTTGGCTATTACAATCCTAATTTCTTCTTCACTTTCATCTCTTTCCCTAAGTAGTTGGTTACAGCTTTCTTTACTATCTTTCAGTTCTTCGAGTGCAATTTTGAGTTTTAGCTCAGCTCAGATATAAAATGTCAGACGTTAGGACTTGCTTTGTGATTTTTGATATTAAATTTAGCTTCTTCCTCAGTTAATTAGTTTTAAGTCTTAATTTCATTCCGAACTATCTATATGCCTAAAATTACATTTTAATGTTGAACGACAGCATTGCCAAATAAAACATTTTTAATTAAGCCAAAAAATCAAAAGAAAAAAGTGAAACTACTATTATTTTGTTGTTTACCGATTTTATTATTCTAGTGTTAACATTATTCGTAACGTAGGAAGAAGTTCTTGGGCTTTATAAAAGCTTTAATATAGTTTATGAAAAATATATAAAAAACTTCCAGAAAGCCCTCTATAAAAGAACCTTTGTTATGATAATGTTTCACCTTAAAACAGATTTTGTTTATAAGGGAGTTCAGCAAAACATTTCGAGTCTCGGTAAATATAACTACTTATAAACATATACATGTATTATGTATTTTCTTTAGTAGGATAATGAAACAATGTATTCAACAATGAATGAAATGAAAGTTTATTTATTTGAAGTCTGGTATTAATACTTACTATAAAATATTAACGGTCAATTGCAATAAAATTATATCGATTTCCAAAAGTGCTCTAGAACTGTGATTCCCATCTGACAAGACGAAAATAACAGTAAACATTGTTTCTGGGAGTTTACTGCAAGAAAATGCTATCTTTATTTCATTGATTAAAGAAAATATCAAGTTTTGCGCTGATATTTCGCTCGGATCCCTTGCGAGCGAAGCGAAATCGTGTTGGAGCGCGACGTCGCCCCACCCTTTTTATGGTTCGGATGAATTATGACATAAAATATTTATCTCCTTTTGGGGATATGTAACGCGTCTGCTCCTTTTTAGATGATAATACAGTAAATCCCCATTTTATAACACAACAAAATAAATTGACAACTCCCGCGGCAATACGCACGAAACAATGGAGTGATTCGGAGATTTCCCGTTTCTTTCTCTTTTTTAGGAGGCATGTAAACAATAAAGCGAGAAGATTTCGGGGATATGTTGCGGCTTATTCGACGCTGTGAAGTTATGATGAAAAAGTGACAGAGCAGGTGACTTAAGGACCCCGATTGTAGTTCCTCACTTTGAGATTAGATCCTTTGCCAACAATCAAGTGAGTGTAGGATAAAGCTTTCTGAACGATTATACCGATCGTTGATACAGACTTTTAAGAAACTGGTCTTTAGACTTCAAAATATAATGCAAGAAAGATGCTTACAAAATGAATCTTGGAACTACATAGTTTCTGAGGCAGATGGTAAGTACATATTGCTGCATAAGGGTACACATTATCTATGTATATACAAAAGGTATTTTAATGTTAAGTAGTAGAACTTAACTGGAGCACTAAAGTCATCTTGTAAGTGAAAACTTTAGTGTCATTAATTGTAGGTACTTAGCAACATATGCCGGAACGTAGCTAATCATCACCTCACTCAATATATCATTTACGCAGCGTTATTATGCTTTGGGTTTTCGGCATTAAGTAGATTTAGCTGAGAGCCAAATAAATTGCGGGTCATCTACAGCGGCATTTGTCTCAGCTCAGTAATTTGTGGAATGCGTGGTTTTCTTCATATTCCGCGCAGTAATCCCCAACTGCGATTTGTCAAAATTTCAACATTACGCCAAGTCACAAGCTTTCTCCACCTCGGCCCTAAGCCCGCTTGATAAACTCTATGCATTATTTTGTGTCAGAGCGCAACCGGAATGTTTTGTCACCATCCTACTTACGGTGGGTCTTGTTACTCTCAATAAATTGTAAGTCTTTTTAGCGCTCATTCTGATGGGAACCGAGGGCAAAGGTTTTTGAGGCAATTTGACTGATTTCGCGTGCGTAATTAGCATGGTTTCAGATGGACGGTGTCTGTTCATTAGTAGTTTACGGAATTATACCCGCATTATTTTCATTATCCTTTTTTGTGCTTAACCAGTATAGCAATGAAAACATAAGTGACAAATTGATTTAATATACTTGGGGCCTGATCGTAAACACGTTAAATACACAGTGTTGTTTTTACGTCAAACTATAAACAGAAAAAACAAAAGAAAATAGAAGTTTTACTCTTTTAAAAGCTTTATTTGAGACCCATTAGACCCAACCGATTTTTAGCATGTGACATATGCCTTTCCTAATAAAAAAACACACACACCCATAACCGTAAATTCTTAAAACCGTTTATCATCCCAACCTTTGATACGAAGGTCACAAATTGCTGACACAGCGATTTCAGGAAGTGTAACGCTCAATGGTTTGTGAAAATCGTTAGGCCATTATCATAACAATGAAATTTATTCTTAGAAATTCGACAAAGTTATGAATGTTTATTCCACAATTTTAGGCTCTATTAAAACCGCAAGTTGTAACTGGTAAAGTTTTTATACAATATTGGCGGGAATAGGACTTTAAAATAATTTCAATACCAGGAATTAAATTAATTTTATGGTTTTATCTGTGTTTGGTAAAAAATATCAGGCTGTCTTAAAAGCGGACTTAAACCTTGGATGGTATTTCTATAATTATACTGGAATTATAAATCCAAACATGTTTGGATTGAGGTAAAAACCTATACTTTAACGGCAAAATGAAATTAGCTGAAAGGCATACCAATATTGACCTAAGTCTTGTAATTTTATCTTCTTTTTGTGTTTCCATGGATGGATGGTATTCAATCCTCTTTGACATAATAATTCTGACGACTATGCAGATGAAGTCCCTAGCAGAAGCTAGTGTAATAATTAATAGACGTTATTACATTTATTTAGATATCCCTTGTTATTTACCCCCGTAGGTACTTATCGAACTGGGGAAGCTCTACTAATCAAACGTACAAAATACACATTAAAAAAAAACAACATTGTAAAATATTGCATTATACAGCTATAATCCTTGGTAATCAAAATATACAACCGACCAGAACGTACACTAAAATAATTGGTAGCTACAATTCGGTATTTATTTTTTGCATTCATAATTTTCCCAGGCGAATTTCACATATTTTAGCATTTCTGGCAGTTGTTCCGAGGCAAGCGCTATCAAGCTCCCTTTAAATAAAATAGTGCCTTCACCGCATGAAATTAAAAAGCATTCTACGTAGTTATTGTTCAGTAACACCATGCTCATTTTATTTGTCAGAGTGGAAGCTACTTTATAAATGACAAAATAATTGACATAGTTAATGCACTCCATTAACTATTATATGTCAATTATTTTCCTCACTAGTGACTCGACTTAGAGAGGAATGAATGAGATAAAAATGACTACTATAACTTTTCTTGAGATAGGCTAATTATACGTATAACACATTTTTTTCTAGGGTTAGTCAAAACAAAGCTATTATGAGTTCTAATATCCATCTCCTGGGCCTTCTGGCTCCATCATCAAGTCAGTCAGTCAGTCAGCTTGACAATATCAAAATATTTTATTATCATCTGGCTTCTCAACAGTCGCACAGATCATTTAAGGTACATAACAAAATATATTTATGGAAAAGGAACCCTTAAAGGATCATTCATTGTCTGTATGTCTGTCTTTAGAGACCATTTTCATTAGGAACGCGTCGAGGTATCAAGCTAAAATTCATATCAAATACTTAGGTCTGCAATCGTTTTGGACCTGTGAAAAAAATAAACTTCTAAGTCAATACAATCAAAGATTTTACTACAGTTTTACCACGTATTTTGGTACCCTCGAGGGATTTAAAATCACTGGTAGGTACTAGGTACCTGGGCGGTAAACACGAACTCTTAAAACAATCTCAAATCTCAAAAAGTGGTAAATAACTTCAAGACTCGATTCCGAAAAAAAAGAACTGTACGTACACATACCTGTGTTTGTACGGAACCCTCGGTGCGCTAGTCGATTCGCACTTAGTTGGTTTGTAATTGCTATATTTTCTCGGACAGTTAATCTTATAAATCAATACGATACGATTAAAAATGCAATGTGTAAATGCATAAAATCAAGACTCAAGAATATATTATAGTGAGATTTTCCCATTAATCCCACGCTGTCATAGCTATATGAGCCGCAATAAATGCAAACAGTGTCGACGCGACGAAACTCTGTTTTGCATAAATTCTACATTATTTTTAATGAAAACATTAGGGAGAGTTACATGGTACACCATCAAAAATAAAAAGAACAAGACAAAAAATTTATACAGAGTGAATATGAAATCATAATACATACCTACTTATTTTGCTTTGTGTTTCGAATAAATAAATAAATAAATAAAATAAACCTATTGAAAATCGTAGTGTTATAAATGGCTATTGGCCGTTTTTTCAAATGCATAACACTTTTATCTGACGAAAAAAAAACGTTTTGACGCATTTTCACGACGAAAACTTGAGAGTTTTCGTCAATATGTATTATTTTGATGAGTCATGTCAAACTTATTTGTTGTGTCCTTCCCTTCCCTTATACTGTTTAATCGTAAAAAACTAAAATCTAAGATTATGTAAAAGTCCAGAAGAAGACTTCGAAAGGCTGATGATAATGACGACGGAATCTTAAAACAAAAAAGATCCGGTAAGTTTGGAGACGGTGCCAGGTAATTGCTTAAACATTCAAATAGGTACTTAAACATTATTTCCATCGCAAACGACCATACTCCCTAAATGAAAATATATGGCGACCGCTTTCGAAGGCTGCGACCGTGCGTGCGACAGACGCGCGCGGCTGACGACTGAAGCAGCGCCATTCATGCTACATCATCACACTACTAGTATAGTATAGTAAATTACAATAATATAGAAGTCACATTAATTACATACCTACATATTTATTGTAGCAAGATACACAGTTTTAAAAAATGCAACGAAATAGTTACGACAAAAGTTCAAAAAACACGAAATTAAAATTTGTACCGTGTTTTTCTGTTTAATTCGAGCAATACATGCTTTTGCATTTCACTATGAGGAAAATTAAAAACTGAGTCAGTCCAAAGAGCTATCCCAAGGCAGCTCTTGAAATACAAATTTGCTTGTTTAATGACGTCAAATGCAGCGAAAAGTACTGCGAGGAACAAAAGTACACGTCATAATTAATACACGCTTTTAAATGGACCATTACCTGCAAAATAGCCTCAAAGGAGGCAACCGACGCGTAGAAACTCGACTACATTACACCCTCAAAACGTCATTTAATTTTCACTCTTACATCACTGACAATAAGAACTCATCGAGAAGTGAGAAGTGGATGTGAAAATGTTATCATATCAGCAAAGTTTCGTCTCGCAACCCCCCAGGCATTCACAAGTTGAACACAGTTGGATGTCATTTTGACACAGTTCTATTTTCTCGAGAACTGCAAGTAGATACTTAAAACAAGAGAACTTTTGTAATGTAACGACGTGATGTATATCAAACCACTATTGATATAGCGGTCTCGGGGGTTTAAAAAGATATATCTCTTTTTCTGCCTCTGAATATTGCTGTCCCTAAACTTTTTACGAAGCCGGACTAAGAAAACAAATACGTTATATTCAATCTTTCAAGCTAAAGTCATTGATACGTTACGTGTTTTCGTCTACATAAATTTAACAACCGAATAAAAAATAAACGAAGGATTTCCGTGTTTCTCAGTACTGTTTTTATGATGAAAGCGGCGCCTAACATAACCGGCTTAATAAAGTACGTGTTTATATCCGCACTAAAGCCCTCTGATTATACAAAATTTAGTTCAACAAAAACGTACTGACTCGAAATTGACCGACAAATCCTTTACAAAACCCGGATTCCTGACAAGAATACGTTTCCAGGGACACTCAGATCCCTTACCCCTTTTCTTTGTTATGTAAATATCCGTGTCTGGTGAAAGTTTGCCAACAAATATTCCCCCAGTGCCGATCCATTAGAAAATGAAAGAACGTTTGCACGGAGAGAAATAAGAGCCTTGCACGACTCCGCTGATTGTATTAGTGGTGCACCTCCAACTCCCTGAATAAACAACACAGGTTAATATTGGCTTAGGCCTAATGATTCATACCTTATCGAATTACTCCCTCCCTAATAGTCTAACTCGTTAAAGAAACCTAAATCACCTTCTTAAGATATTCCGTGTACAGAATCTTATAAAACCTTTAAATTTCTGTTCAAACCGTATTTATTTAAAGATCCTTTCATTATGTTAATTAATAAAGTCTATAATACAATGTTAAAGGATCATTCACGTATACTAACATACGTATTACAATCTAAAATGAATCCATTTCCGTGCCCGTTCCGTGTATCAATTACATAAACTCGAATCTGCACACCGACAGAAGGATTGATGTAATTGATAATAATGTTTATTGTTCGACGGCTGCGTTTAATTAAACAAGATCTATACGTATGTAAAGCGTGTTTCTCTAAATGCAAACAAGAGACGCCACGGGGGAGTAGATACAAGACACCCATTGTTTATGAGGCTGCCTTAAGAGGACGACGTCAGAGCTCAATCCACTACTCAAACAAACATGTAGGTACAACGTACAGCCGTATCTACAGTTCTAACGCGCTACACTCCTAATATGTTAATTTCAAATCCCGGATAATCAACGTTGGGACTGTACGCCTTCGGGAATTCAAGACGACGACGTTTGTAAACTTATCTCGTCTTCTAGTTAGCGGATAGGCGAGCCTCCTGAATACGTAAACGTGTCATTCATGTTTAAGCAACCGCTCTCGACGTGACTGTTGACAAAAACACTGTCTAGAGAAAATCTCACTCCAGATTAAATGCAAAAATTCAGCAGATTAGCCGATCTGCCATCAAATATTTAAACGTTTTATCTGAGCGGTATTAACATAGTGCCGGATGCGAGGCGAAAAAAAAACGAATGGCTGTATCAAGCAATTTGTAGGGATAACGTAAGTATCCTATATGTCTATAGTGGGGTCTCACGAGAAGTTTGAGGAGCGTATCATTGGCATCCCGGAGCGTGGTAAACGACCCCGAAAATTGCGAGCAATTTATTCGGTTCAAGGATGACCCGGAATAAAGAGGAACGAAACGTTTGTCACTCAGTATATTATTTACTCACGGACACAGCGGGGTGAACCGCAAAAAAATGTCGTATCGTAAGTTACTCTGGGGTTTCGGAAAACGTTACTATTTTATCTTTCGTTAGGCTATACACGATTTCCAATAAGCTTATGTAATGGGGTTTCAAAACTATCTGCTCGATATAAAATCTAAACCATTTTTAGAGACTTATTTTTCCATTTATCAACTCAGTTTTCGCTTTCAAAGTAGCCTATCTTTTAAAACTCTGAACTTTTATGATCTAAAGTTGTTAAAATAGGTAATAACTTCTCTCTTCTATCATATCTTTTGAAAATATTATAGGTTCTCTTTCTTACTAGGTAAGGGAACTATTGAATATCAAGTCTCAATCCTTGGTTCGTGAAGTCTACAAGAAAAGTAACAAATTAATTCGTTTATTTTGTATGTACTCGTAAGTTTAATAAAAGTAACTTTGAAAATGTGTAGTCTTCCATAGCATGTAAACAAAAATAAATGTTTGGACATAGTAAGAAGAATGGCGGAGTATGAGTCGTTACTCCAAAAGAAAATAAGTTTTCTGACCTCGTCAAGTACCCGGTTAGACCTTTATCCGTCTTATATAGGGTTCCACATAAAAGTTGAAAATATAACGGGCAATTTCTTTAGGGGTTTTCTATATTGCTTATTATAGCCTACTAAAGTTCAGTACACAATTTATTTTGTCCATTACTCAAATTCGTAAGAGTTACAGTTAGTATACGTATTGAAGTACTTTGCCCTGAAAGTTTATACCTGCTTTTATTTTATAACGCTATTCTTTGGCAGTAAATTTTGAACGTATCTCACTCATCATTTACATTATTTGAGAGTTTTTTTGCAAGCGATGAAAATAACAGAAGCAGCGAATTTGTTTTTATGGAAATAGTAAGTAAACGAATATTTATTTTGTCGACCTCAGTAGCCGAGAGGAGAGCTCGCCGGACTATATGGCGTCGCCATCTTTGAAGTTTCGTGTTCGATCCCCGGTCGGGACAAATTAGAAAATGAACTTTTCTATATTACCTCAGATCTGGGCGTTTTTAACCGACTTTTTTTCTGATTTCTATAACACAAGTGCTTTATGCTGCTTATCTAAGATAAGCAGCATAATGTCAGCGTTATGGTACCTTCGTTGTTTTTTTTTAGAGGTGCTTAGCTCTGGACTTAGGATCAAAGCAAGCAATGCACCTATGGGATGTTATCCAATATTCACTTGGATGAAGATACTATATTTGTACTTTTTTGTTGCTGCGCTTACAGTACCGTACCGTAGGTACTACTGTATATACGGAACTCGACAGCTCGAATGACAGTTTTTCTATCGGCCGGGGCTTATTTCTGCGGCGGCTGACGTGCCAGCCTCCACTTGCAGTTTACAGTTTATTTTGCGAGTCCTCGCACAGAGCACCCAATTTGTAGAGTGTTGACCGCTTTTAGCGAAAACCAGTATTTTTTCGATAATCCTAACCTATCTATTCTAAATGTACCATCCAACCCACAGAAAAGCGGTTCTGAGATCTAACCTTTTGTAAATTAATAACTTATAATTACTAATACAATAAAACATTTACAGCAAGCAGCAGTTTGAAGCGGTCTCTGCACTAAGCATTAATGCTTGTTGCTGTGGTCAATAAAACAAGCAAAAAATATACTTCGACGGACGTGTATTAAGTTATAAGTTTAAAATGTTTATTATTACTTATGCTTATGTTTTAGTTAGCCACGTACGTACCCCTATATTTTGTAAAAATAAAGAAAAATTTTCAGTTTTTGCTTATTGTGGAAAATTAACCCAAATAAACGGCGTCAATTAAATGGAAAAAGGGCAAAAATTATGATTTTCAAAATGTTTATTGTAAAGATAACAAAGTTAATAATCTGTGTTTTCACAATCGCAGCTAAATGGCATGCTTAATATGAGTTCATCAAAATCACTTTCAGGAATTGCCACCCATGTGTTTTCTAACAAGTCAAAAAGCTGTTGTGGAGTATGCACGGTATCCATACTCGGCAGGGATCTTCTTTAAGGCGGGGATTTCTTCTTCGGGATCGCAGACCCACTTCACGTAAACGATTTCGGATAGTTTGATCGCTTATTAGCAAGCCTGAGGAGCTGTAGAGCCTCGTAACTAACATCATGGCGGTCATGGTACGATTCCGTCGAGCAGTAATTTTAGAATAGAATAGAAAACGTTTATTTGACACACATAGGCATAGTTACAAACAGAATTATATTGAACATACAAAAAGAGTGTCAAAAAGGTCAGCATTTGTCGTTACAGCCGAAGCCGTAACGACGCTGGTTTTCAGCGGCAACCCCGACTAGGACGTGGGACGAGTAGTGACAGCAGTTTATCGGACCACCAGAGAACCCCAAATTCCTCTGGTCGACTCCGGCTCGGATTCAGGCTCCGGAGGGCCGATACACTGCTGCACACATACCTTTACAGAACAGGAGACGAAACAAAGACAACAAGCACAATTACAATATGAATCAAGATCAACAAGAAAAAAAAATACAAAATGAACAATTTAATTTAACAAATAAATTTTGAAAAGTTTGGATGTACCGGTCCTGTCAGCGAGTGGTGATGCGAGATCGTCCTCCATGTCGGCGGCTTATGGCGCTCTGTGTAGTGTTAAGAGCGATACCACAGTACGTTGCCTGGAACCAGCTTCCATCATTCCGACGACTCTCATCATCTCTTCTCGGGTTAAATGACATCGTCTCTCCATATTTTTTTTCAGTTCCGATGCAGATATTGCAATGATTTTGTCAAAACGCCTTTACTCAGTTTTATACATATCCTCATTGACAATTTATTTTCTTTTTGTTATCGAAATTTAAACAATATTCCTTGTATAAATATTAAAACTCCAATCCATCCAAAGATCCAAAGATCCAAAAAAGTTAATTTAATAAACCTCAATTGCAGCAATACTCTAAATCGTACTTGAACCCTAGACACTTTTGATGTGTGTATGTCATTAAGTAAAGAAGGTATACGCACCTATGATAGTTCAGACTTTCTAACAATACCATAGCATAATATCGAGTGATTCACCTAAAGAACTGACAAAGACCTACTTTAACAAGTTTGTACTTATTTTTATTTTCGTCTTTTCAACAACAGATACATTATTCCCCAAGCACTCCTAATGTGTTTTGTCAAATAAACGAAATTTCCTTCAACGCGAGCTATCACAGAGCAATAAGCATTGTAGATGCCGCGTAATGAAACAAATATGTTATCTACGCTAACTTCGTATTTGTCGGTAAGGCGTAAATTATAATAATTGTATTTTTTTTTAGTTTTAAGTGTTTCTTACATTTTTTACGTATGGTAAAAACCGCAAACATATATGTTTCTGTACTTTATAACGCAAAAATATTGATCGAAATAATAGTAGCTACTTATTACCTAATAAAGTCATAGTAATATATTGTGTGGCAGGCAACATTTTTTTTTTGTTTTTTGGACGCGTATAAGTGCTCGAAAGAGGGCCTCTCTATAAAATTACATTTAGACAGACATTAAAAAATAATTACCTTAGCACACCAGCTCAGATAAAACTTTTTACATTTATACGATCCATGCAAGATCATAACTTTTTAAATAAGCAGAATTTAACATTAAAAAACCGGCCAAGTGCGAGTCGGGCTCGCGCACGAAGGGTTCCGTGCCATTATCTATAAAAACGGCAAAAAAATCACGTTTGTTCTATGAGAGCCCCCTTAAATATTTATTGTATTCTGTTTCTTAGTATTTGTTGTTATAGCGGCAACAGAAATATATCATCTGTGAAAATTTCGTTTAGGGTCCCGTTTTACCCTTTGGGTACGGAACCCTAAAAATGATATCATATTCTTTTTATCGATTTTTTGCTATATATATTTTCCTCCATTATGGTTTTATTAAACAATCGTGTCCTATTGTTGATTGCATTGTTTTGTGATGTGATAATGCCCATTCTATTGGTGTCTATTTGGTCTACGGTGTCTATGTTAGCAAAAACATTTAAACATGGCAGTAAACGAAGTTTTGCTAGATGCTACCGTAAAAGATATCGACCACTACCTTTTAAGCCAATCTCAAGAGACTAAAACAATCGGTCGAAGTTAAATGACTTTAGTAAGTCCAATTCTCGTGATTGCGTTAGTATGTTCAAGTTTGACAAACCTCATTGCGCTTTATCTATTAGCGTTCTATTTTAAAAATTGGTCTGATTTTACAACAGTTGTTATATTGTGACTTAATATTTAATTTCACTAGCCATGTAATCCTCTATTTGTAATAATAGAGATTGGTAGGATTGATTCTTTAACTTCACGTTGCTATAATATTGGCATAGAAAGAACTTTAAAAAAGGAACAAAATTAAAGATAAATAACACTTGAAAAAAATCATCGACCTCAGGTGGGACTCGAACCCTCTTCAATTAAACCTTGCATGGAATTGCTAAGAACAAAAATTTACAAGGAACAAAATATTAATGCATGATCCGTTTACGAAATAATAAACTTTAAAGTGCCAATTTTTGTTATAGTACCTCCCCCCCCCCCCCCCCCTCTAAAGGCTTAACTATTGGTTTAAATAATCTGGAAAAATTCGTGATAATAGTGCTTTATGATAATAGTCGTTCAACTTGTCATTCAAAAAATCTTTAGAGGAAAACATCAAAAGTGACTTAAATTAGGTAATTGCTGAATTATATTGTGGTAACGACGCGGGATAACTACGGAACCCTACCTATACAGCGAGTGGCCGGTTTGTTTTTTAAGATATCTTGTGAAAAGTAATATATTAAATCACATCTAAATAGGTCCTGCTATCAAATTATGATCATCTTAGTATGCTCTTGCTTATTCTAGTTTAATTAATTACCTATTACCTATATCTATTCTAATTTCGTAGCCCAGCATTTCGTAGTCAAATTTTTGTTTTGTTTGTGTAGTGCCACAGAACAGGTAAGACGTCTGGATGATCCCTATTCTGTGTGCGAAAGGTCCATGTCCATGCTCCCTAGAACGGGAGACTATGACGTTCTATGACGTTATAAGCCACTGTGTGGTCGGCAACTAACGTCACTGCATTTCTATCAAATTATCCTGTGAATGCTGTTGCTAACTCACTTTACAGTTTAGAAGGTGCTACTACGAGTATATGTATAAAATTCTAGGGAGTTGACTAATATCGTAGTTTTTATTAATTAAAGATAGACTTAAATTATTACTGTAAAACAAAGTCCGCTTTTGTTTGTTTGTATACTTAATGGGTTGCAATGGATTTTAAGAGAACAATTTTTTCCGGTAGTTTTGTGAAATTTGAAACTGAAAATTTCTTACACTATAAATGACGACCTCCGTAGCCGAGAGGCGAGCATGCTGGACTAGGCGTCTAATTCTACATATATTGTCTCGGGTCTAGGTGTTGTGGTACCGTCGTTGTTTCTGATTTCTGTAACACAAGTGCTTTCGCTACTTACGATAGGATCAGAGCAATGTATGCGATGAGGTCTAATATTTATTTATTTATAAATAGATAATATACCTTGTGGGTTATAAAGTATATTACCAAAGCAAAGACAGGCCAGGCCAGGCCAAGGAAATTTAGGGGCTCGACAAAGATCGTTGGATGATTTTAGGGAAAACCTTTGCCCAGTAGTGGTATGGTACAGGTTATATTTTTTTTTTGTAAATTTAACCCAATATGGAGTTTAAAAGTTTGTAAATAGAGTCATAGGTATTACGGACAAAGTCGCGGAATACTGTTAGTACTTGTATATAGTTACTTACACAATCTTTCTTTAAATAGGAGTAGAAGTACTTGTGCGTAATATCTTCAGAAAGTAGGCAATTATAAAAGTTTCCGTCGTTTGTTTGCGCAACTAAAAAAATAAACAAGCACCCCTTTATAAACTTTTCTTTGCTTGACTTATTTTCGGCGTTTTGTACTTAAAAAGTAAAACTGCCTAAAGTTTGGGACCGAAATACAAACGAACAAAATTATTGTGAAACCATTTACAACACGAAATCTTACAAATATTACTGCTAAAATGGTGTTTGTCAGAATCAAGATTATTCCAAGTAATTTCCCTTTCGATTGTTTTTTTACTTAACAGCAATTTACTAATAGTAAGTTGTCGGTATATGCGGTTGCTGAGCTAATAATTATTAAATTTCGATTTGTAAAGAAGTTGTTTAAAATCGATGGAAAGAAGTCATTGATTTAAAAAAAATACGACGTTAAAAAATAATTATAAATGTTTTTCCTTACTTTCTTCTAAAAAGGGAATTAGTTTAACGTCGTGTTCTCTTCTCATGAATAAATAAATATAAACAACTTATACAAACTATGCTAAAATTGAAAAAAAAAACATACCTACTGATGGATGAGGGCATACCAAAATGCATTAAACAGCATTTTTTTACGTCCAGTCTATAGTTATAATTTGTAATTAATTAAAACCCTGACCCTGAAGATAACACACATTAGAAAATTGTAAGGCGGTCTCTTATTACCACTCGGCGGCCAATTACTAAAGAACGGTGCTCTTTGGAAATATTTAATCTAGGTATGAAAGGTTTAGGTTCTCTATAGATGCCTAGTCTGTGGCATCCAAGGTAATCCTTTGTCTGCTCCACTTATCTCGAGCAAAGAGCAACTCACTAATTTATTAGTCAACTTATACAATACGGACGGACGCGAGCGACATTTACATAAAACTTTCACGACGTCAAGGGCCATGTTTGAATGTCTTACTAAACATTCGTGCTCTGAACAAGCCACTTGAGGTGACCGGTGTACCAATCGCTGTATTCCCAGTGTCGAGGGAAGAGAAATGAAAAACAAAGTTGCGAATTAATTTTGATACGATGCCATAAAGTTTGTTTTCTTGAAGTCTGCCTTTGAGTTTTGGATTTGAGTTTACAAATTTTGAAGACTTATATTTTGTAGTCCAAATTTGATTTCCTGTATTTAACTTAAAGTAAAGTAAGTACTTAATAGATATTTATATTATGTAAGGAATTCAGATCCCAATTTTTCAAGGTACTAGCATACATTTTTGTTAAGAGACCCAGCACAACGACCGAAGTCAATATAGAAATAACCGTATTCTCAACTGACCCAAAACGGGAATCAAAACTTTTTGCTTTCAAGGCGAATTATCGCACCGCTAAACCAATTGGATCGTCAAATAAGGATTCAAACTCAATCATTTATTTAATCTAAAGGCCCTTTAGCGGGCACTTATACAAGTCACAAAAATATAACTTTGCCCTAGCACCGCTTTGTGACTACATCGAGTGATGAGAAAAGCGGCGCAACAAAGTCAGTCGTCACCTTATAAAATTAGGGTATTTATCTTAAGTGGTAGAATCCATTCAGAGTGCACTCTAGCAGCCTTAAATAAAAAAAATAAACAATCAACTATGATGTAAGTAATTATGTAAATACTTAGTATTTGCCGACTAGCCGACTAATCGTTTTCAAATTGGACCCCCGAACTCTTATTCCCTAAAAATTGGCAGTCAGCAATAATCGCGCAGTCATCGCCCGATTGACGCTTAGTGTTAAAATCTATTGGCAGCACTAACAGTGTTTTTGTTTTTTGCTGTCAATTTGCGATTTTAAAGCCAGAATTGCTCAATTTTTGCTTTCGCATTGCTTTTGCAAGATTCGGAATCAGGGTACCGATCAAGATAAAAGTGTTGCAATAGGAAAGATGATTGCGTTAGATAACCAACCTCTGTCTTAAGTTGAATACACTGGTTTTATTAATCTTATGAATAAGCTCAAACCGAAATACGTTTTACCGAGTAGGAAATGTTTGACAGAAAATATAATTCCTAACATTTACAAGGAAACTAAAACCCATTCGTTTGTACATATCATTCGTTTTATTTATTTTTTTAACGCGCCGATTATAATCGGCATTCTTTGGCGAATAGTCGCCGACTAGTCTCCAACTATAAACGATACCAAATAGTTGGCTTTTCCGACTAGTCGGCCTATCTCTACTTTTTACCCGTCTTCTTATTATTTAAAGCATTTCTATTTTATCATAGGTCTATAAAAATCTGTATAAAAATAATAATCTGTTAAGCTCAAGCTACCACATGGTCGCGTACAATAAAATTTCCACTTTGTCTCGTTTCCGTGGGCCGTGGGTTAAAAGGAAAATTGAAGATATTCTTGCATATAGATAAAACATAAAGCGTATGGTAGGTATAGGTACAGGTTGGATCTCAAATACGAAACATGAGTAAGGCTGCTCTCGTTTGTTTAGTGCAAGACTGCAAGCTCGGTGCGACTGGGTCACTGATAAGATAATAATTGAAGCGCGTATTTACAGTGCGGTCGTATTTTTGAATCCTCAATGTCTCCTTATGTCGCCATTTGGGGAAATGTTCCATTTGATAAAAGCCACAGTGCTAATCATGCAGCAATACTGTCAAATTTAAAAAATCCAATGACGATCCGCTTAGCGTGGTGATAAGGTGATTCGCCTCGAACTCACAGGGTCCCGGTTTCGATTCCTAGTTCAAGTCAACTCTAAAATAAAATCATTTTTAAGTTTGCTAGGGTAAACGGGTGAGCGGGAAAATGCCCGTGGAAATATTTTCCTGTTTTCAAAACTCGACTAAAAATATTAATTTGATCTCAAAATTTGGCTTTTATCAATTTTTTAAACGTATGTTACAATATTACGATTTGTGGTATAAAAGCTTGGACCCTAATATTCATATTTCCGTAGCTAAGTTAACTTAACCGCAAGTGCAGGTTTTGCTTGCCATATCGTAAGTTGCTCTAGCTTACGCCACTTACGCCCCGCAAAATGTTTGGTCAACTTAATACTGTAATATGGAGGGAAAGAGGCAATATCTATAAACTATTTATGATATGAACTGAGCAATGACATTTCTCTTTACCTGTTGTGACCTGTATTCAAACATATAAGTATATGTTTGAATACAGGTCACAACAGGCAAAAGTAACTTAGTTTTACCAACTATTTTATTCTATTATGAAACTGAAAATGATATGGGATTTTATGTAACAAAAAGCACAATCCCACAACACCGCTAAACAGATACAGGCATAAGCTCTTATTTTTGCATCCAGCACCTTAGTATAAGGTTGCCAGGACTTTAGAACACTGATATTCTCAGGGGGTCTTTATAGATATAGTTCGTTAATAACGGGATCCTAGTCTCGAAGTTTTCAAGATTTATCTAGGTCAACGATAGGGTTTGATTCCCTTGCGAGCATCAAAATTATTTTGATTACGTTAACTTAAAAATTGATTTTTTCATAACTACTTACCTACCTACAAGGGATTTCTGACTTGAGTATTTGATATTAATTACAACTCGATACAAAGGGTTTTAAAATGAAAATCCTATGAAGGTTCCTTTTTACCTTTTAGTTACGGAACCCTAAAAGAAATTTCTTCATATTTATCCTACTCTACCATATAATAACATAACGTAACATAAATACTTAAATAATTGAAATGTTGAGTTTCATGACAAACAAGTACGAAAGTATGCATTGTTAGCCAAATCATTAAAAGTTTTGGCGCTTTGAGGTGGTGAAACTAAAAATCGTCCATGTCTTTACTACAAGGAGTTAGTTAAAAACTTAACCTAGTTATAATGTACATTTTAAATACGTCCTGTAGGTAACATAAATTTCATGTTAAAAGAATTTTCATTTCAAATGTATATTAAAATTGACACAAGTGATTTATAAGATGATTAATAACTCATGAATCATCTTCGATACCACTAGCATGTGATGTAATATCTTATATGAAAAACTAAATTTTAGATGTATATTTTCGCATTCACAATACAAATTACATCAACGATGATTTATTACTGTCATCTGTAGATAGCATATTTAAGTTAAAATAATTTTCATTTCTAATGTATATTGTCAATTTTATAATACCAATAAAATTGACACAGGTGATAAGATGATTAATAACTCATGAATCATCTTCGATACCACTAGCATGTGATGTAATATCTTATATGAAAAACTAAATTTTAAATGTATATTTTCGCATTTACAATACAAATTATATCAAAGATGATTTATTACTGTCATCTGTAGATAGGTACCTGAGAAAGAGAAGTCGCCCGGATAGAAAATAACTTGGGTTCAATTTCCACTTAAAGCAGTCGAATTACTATTGGTAGTTGTATAGTACAAAAATTACAGAAGCTGCAACGCATTCCCTATTTTTGTAATGTTTGTTGTCTTAAATTAAAGCGTATATTAGCCGGAAAACTTCAAGTTGTCCTTTCAAAAGGTACAAATAAATTTAAATATATACCACATAACCACATTACATGCTATGTTCCTATTACTTTCCCATTCTCAGCCGACCTGCAGTTTGGTCGGATAAGCGCGCGCCAAGTCGCCAACCGCAGTATCTACAGCGGCTTACCGATGAACCGTTCTCAGGTTATCGCTCTAAAGATATAGTAGGAAGTATAATAATGTGCATTGTTTTACCCCGAAAACTAAGTTTACTGTTTACGCTTTTCTATGTTATTTCTATGTCTTCACAAAACAAATCAAATGAGCCTAAGCACTACTACTACTACTACTACTAATGAGGTTTTACAGCATTCACTTAAGAGTCACAATATGCAAGTCCTACGGGGTAACCATGAACTCTTATGTACGAAGTTTGACAGATTTGACAACAGATTGTTTTAAAAGTTCATGGCTACCACCCCCCCATGGCTCCATGTCAGATCAGCTTGATGGTACCAAATTATTTTGTTATTGTGTCTCAATGTCTCAATTTTCATTCAAAATTCAATAAAATTCATATCATTTTAACAACATAACTTTTTTGAACCGTCATCATAGTATTCAAGAGAAACTTCAAAGTTTACGTAACACGTCTACACCGCGCACGGCGAACACCAAACCTTTGACCAAACTTAACGTGTCACTGCTACTGTTATTTTTTAAATGGCTAAATAAATACCAGCATGAATGCAAATTAATGCAAATTATGTCAAAATCGTAACTGTCAATCAGTATTGTAAATTTTTTGTAGTTGTTTTATACACCGTGCTTTTTTAACCGTCTTAAAGCCAAAGGCCACTTAAAGTATCCAATAACTACATGTGATTTGTATAATAAAACTTAGTAATTATTAATTATTCAAAAACTAAGAAATTAAAATAATTATAAGCAAAATTTAGTTTGAAACATCCTGTACACGGATATGATAGTTCTACGTGGATGGCGCTGCACGCGTGGAGGCGGCAAGGTCAAGGACTATGCATTGTTGAAACCATAAACATAAAAACAGGATGATACATTACTATCTTGAATTATTTGTTATTTTTTACTTAAAAATGATATGGTTGATAATAGAAAAATAATACTTTCTAGAGGTTTATTAGGATGGTTACATAACGTGGGCTTCCGCTTTAAGACAGTTAAAAAAACATGATGTATACACCAAAGACAAAAGCTTTAACCTATCTTAATAATAATAATAATGGTTCTCTCTGATAAGTAGAAGTTTAGATTAAGCATCTAGCACTTTCTACAGCAAACACTTGCAGTTTAAGACAGATAAGCCGAAGCCAACTCGCCAGCCGCAGTCACCGAGGCTTACCCCTACGTGCCTACAGCGCGATAAACCTTTCTCGGCTTATCGCGACCGACAAGAAAACGTCACGGTTGGTTTTCGTTATGCTGAAATTGTTATTTTCCGCTACAAATTATGCTACGTGTTTTTTTTTACTTCAGAAAATTTTAAACTGATGTGAAATAATTGTATTCTAACCAGTGACTCCTTGTTGATTATTGTTTTAGCCAAAAGATGATCTTAGTTGCATAATATCAGAAACATCCACGTTTTTTGAGGGATGCGAGATGGATGTTTAATATAGATGGCAGTTGTCAAAAAATATGTGACAAACCGCCCAAAGCCTCGCCGCCGCTATACGTAATTTGCTCGAAGCCTCCGGAAAAAACTAGTTGAATATAATTTATTATTATTTAAATATTACTAACATACACTAATTGGTATTAATGCAACACATTGCTCTTTTTGTTAATTGATTTTTCCGTGTAGTTTACATCTAGTGTTAGTTGAAAAATGACTCGTCTGTTACAAATAATTGGTTATACTTTAAAATAACAAACACTTTATTTATAGCGACCTCACCAAATAACCTTTAAAAAAAATATGTTATTTTGCTTGAGCGAAATAATTAAAAACAACTTTTTTGGTATGTATTTTATTTCGGTAACAATAAAATAACAGCGCACTCGGTCATGACCCAAACAAGTTCTCGAGGTTAACCCTTCTACGTCTACGGATCGATGCGATATTAAAATAAACACTGTTAGTAAATTTTTGTTAGATCTAAAACTTAAAAAGTCCCAATAAATCAGTTAAGTAAAAGTCCAAAAATAGATTTTAACTAACTTGAATCTCAATCAACATGTACAAACTATAGTATGAAGTAACTTAGGGATTCAATCTTTTTTATGGTTGAATAGTTACAGATTGACGTACAATTGTACCTACAAATGATTGTAACGCCTAATTTTAACGTTTTAAATAGTATGCATGACAATCACAGAAACAACAGTGGGATACGAAAAAGAATACAAGCATGTATCTGAAAAAACTATTTTTTTTGTGACAAAAAGGTCTTTACATGTACATGCTATATTAATAATAATGACATCAAAGAAGAAGCAAATCTTAGGTTTCAAAAGGGGTAAATATCATCCTAACAAAATATTCTACCATGCCTAATCAGCCAATAGCTGTTGAGCTCTACACTCAAAGGGTTAATGACAAGTTATTATGTAAACAAAAATCATCAAATGCCGCGCTCGAGGTAAGGCTCTAGTGTGTCTTTAGTATTGCAAAATGAAGACGTGTTTATTGGCAATAGCTTTTTTAACTGTAATTAATTGTGTGTACACCTTTGAATACAACGAGGATGACTACGACTACGATGATATACCGCCAATAATTAAATCGATAAAAGAAGTAAAAGAAGAAAAAAGAGTAATTTATAACTTAGATGATGCTCCAAAGCTATTTGAGAAATTCGTTAAAGATTATTACAAAGAATACAAAGATGACGACGATCACAGGAGGCATTACGAAAATTTTGTGAATACGTTGAAGGAAATTAATAAAATAAACTCATCGAATGGTTCCTACACCTCTGATATCAATTTCTTGGCTGATATGGGAGAAGAGGAATTATCTCAACTGTACGGTGGATCTCAATAATTTTTTATAGTAAGTAGGTACCTTTTTATTTTGAAACGATCCATAAAAATCTCGAGTGCAACCATTGAGCTTTTATTTATATATATTTTTCAAACGTAGACCCTTTTTGTTAAGTCATGAAGGTGTCATACAAGAGTTTTGGCTATGAATTAATATAATGGAGTAAGTCTACAGTACGTGGCGATGGCACCCTAAAAACTTAACTACTTTGCAACTTCCACAAGAAAATATTTTTCTTTCTCGCGAGCATAAAATTTTGTGTACACAGGCCACGCGCCAATGGAAACGGTTATGCTCGTCATTTACGCCATCGTAGACATTATTGCCTTTGCATAGAGACGGTAATAGCGTGCATATTTTGACATTTATGTTGTTCCTTGGCACCGCATCAAAGCACCTTATGCATTAGAAATAAAGGTTACATTAGAGTGAGCAGTTACATCTGCTGGTTTCACCCATAAAATTCTCTTCGCTAACAACGTATGTCTCGGGCATGCCGTATCGATAGACGATCGAACGAGCAACATTTTCTTATAAAGGTGTTCAAGCACATTCTTCGGTAATGGAAGTATCTGGTATATTGTAAGCCTATTAGACGCCATAAGTATGCTTTTGACAGTTTGTGTGTAAACGGAAATACGTAAATTTCACCTGGGGTATCAATTTCTAAAACAATACTATATAGATGTACAACATTCACATTTTCCATATTCATACATCTAGTTCTTTTGCATGGTTATTCATGTGATTATATAAACAAGATTGTATAACATTTGAGGAGTTCCCTCAATTTCTTACAAATCTAATTATCAGAATTTACCCTTTTTAAATAAAAAATAATTTTTTGACATTGGTTCATAAGTGATGAAGATAATGTATTCCGAATTAAGAACCTTATCACAATCACTTATCAGAGTGAAGCGAGACCTACACTATCCCACAATCTAAGCAATTTTGTGGTACACTTTACGAAAAAACTATCACACCTATAGATTTCTACTTTCACATAGTAATTTAAATTAATATCTAGATGTGTTGCCTGCCAATAATAATAATAATTTTTTATCCATTAAAAAAAAATAAGATTAACAATTTTCTATTCAATGCCTTCATATTATGTATAATACTTTCTCTGTGATATTATTGTACTACTTAAGACTGCCTCAAGACCAAGGTATGGAACCAATGTGTGTTGCCAGTGATGACATACGGATCTGAGACGTGGCCGCTAACGATGGGCCTCATAAGAAAGCTCAAGGTCACTCAAAGGGCGATGGAGAGAGCTATGCTCGAAGTTTCCCTTCTCGATCGAATCAGAAATGAGACGATCCTAAGGCGAACCAAAGTCACCGACGTAGCTCTCAGAATCGCAAACCTTAAGTGGCAGTGGGTGGGGCACATTGCTCGCAGGACTGATGGCCGTTGGGGCAGGAAGGTCCTTGAATGGCGGCCGCGGGCCGGAAGGCGTAGTGTTGGTAGGCCCCCCACAAGGTGGGCCGACGATCTGGTGAAGGTCGCGGGAAGCCGCTGGATGCGGGTGGCACAGGACCGATCTTTGTGGAAATCTTTGGGGGAGGTCTATGTCCAGCAGCGGACGTCTTTCGGCTGATGGATGGATGGATGGAACGCCATCTGTTAGAAAACCTAAGAGTTAACAGAATATTTGGTTACTTACGCCATCGTTTATAAATAAACAGTATTTTAATTAATATAGATTATGGCCGATCTTTTTAAATAATTGCTGATAGCAAAACTTTTTGGCGTTTTCCAAGCTTCGAGTGTTAGTTATATTTTTTTATAAGTATTGTAAAACCATATGTGGCAGAAACGACATTTGGATACAGGCTCGAAGCAAGGCGAGAGCGAAGTGTAGTTTACTTGTTAGCATAGCTTCGCTCCCGCCTAGCTTCGAGTGTTTTATTTTATTTATTTGGACAACCTGTAGCAAAACTGGATGAAAACGTGGGTTTGCCACAATTAGGTAAAGTTAGATGTACGAAAAAGATGATGTTTCGGTTTAACCATATCTGTTCACACATACCTGAGTCTCGATGAGCTGCTGGATGCTGGCAGTCCTCGGATTAGCCTTAGATGTGGAAAATAAGTTTAACACTGTTGCTGGACGACACAGATAGTTTTAGACACCACACTAGATAATCCCACAGGATTGCCGGCCGGTATCAGTAACGTAAAGCAATGGGTGGAGTTTAATACAATCTTCTAAATGTTTTCGGTATATTTATGAGGTTTTCGTAACTTTGCAGCACACGCGATGGCGGTAAAATTCAAAGTCAATGAAATGAAATGAAATATTTATTTATTTGTCCTTGAAGAAGGTACATTTAAGGTCAGCAGAAAATCTACTTTTTTCTTTTTGCACGTACAGGCATAGGTTAACAAATCTATGAAGGCGTTTCGAGACACATCAATTTTAGCCTTAATTACGGTTGTCACTGAAAGAGCAAACGAAGGTAGTTGGTTATTGGTATATTGTTAGTTTTCTTTTCATACTTGACAGAAACGACTTTGCATGGAGACAGATTCGAAGCATATTTCACAAGAAAAGCCAAGTAGAAAAACTATGCGAGCCCTCATAAAGCTCAGCTTTCGCTAGTAATTTTAATAATAACATTTGGAGTTCAGAAATTTACAACATTCCTGTTCAAGAGTCCAAGAATATGAATTTTTGTTATTTCCAAAAATTTACCCACTTGAAATCCGTCTGGCTTCATTGAATCTCATCATAATTTTCCTGGAAGTATTAAGCTGGAAACATACTATCGGACGCGGCTTACGGACGCGGCTTACAGCCGCGACTGATAAGTGTGCACGGTCCTTCGGACGTTGCTTGCGGACGCCATGAGTGTGACCACTTTAAATAGATTTCTACGTTTTTGGTAGGTTTGTGACAATCCAGGCCAAAAAAACCGACCAAGTGCGAGTCGAACTCGCGCACGAAGGGTTCCGCACCATTATCTGTAAAAACCGGCGAAGTGCGAGTCGGACTCGCGCAGGAAGGGTTCCGTACCATTTTCTATAAAAACGGCAAAAAATAACGTTTGTTGTATGGAAGCCCCCTTAAATATTTATTTCAACTTTCTAGCTATCACGGTGCATGAGATACAGCTTGGTGACAGACGGACAGCGGAACCTTAGTAACGAGCAAAATAAATCACTTTGGTTATATGAGAGCCCCCTTAAATATTTATTTTATACTGGTTTTTAGTATTTGTTGTTATAGCGGCAACAAAAATACATTATCTGTGAAAATTTTAACTGTCTAGCTATCACGGTTCATGATATAGACAGACAGACGGACAGACAGACAGACAGAGAGACAGACAGGCGGACAGCGGAGCCTTAGTAATAGGGCCCCGTTTTACGCTTTGGGTACGGAACCTTAAATAAATATTGTCCAGGTCCCGGGGATTTCCTGTAACATAATACTGAATACGGTGATAAGCGGGTTTCTTTTTCGCATACGTTATCAAATCGCTAGCTATCTTATAATAAAAATGTTCAAGCAATCAATAAGCACGTGCGAGCTCTCGCGCAGTCGGCGTCCTTCTGACGCTCGGACGCGTCCGCACCCCGTGCATACCGTCCGCGGACGTTTTCGGCTTACAAAAACATCCGATGTCCGATGTCCGATGGTTTGCACACCTTAGTGTACATTCAATACCTAGATACCTTTAAGTCGCGGCTGTAAGCCGCGTCCGATAGTATGTTTCCAGCTTTATACGTAAGTAAGCTCGTTTGCCGTAGACAAACTTTCCTTTTGTCCTTAATAGATGGAACAGATAAATAAAGAAACAAAAGTAATAAACAGTGTATTCATTTTTAGGGTTCCGTAGCCAAATGGCAAAAAACGGAACCCTTATGGATTCGTCATGTCTGTCTGTCTGTCTGTCCGTATGTCACAGCCACTTTTTACCGAAATTATAAGAACTATACTATTGAAACTAGATAAGTAGATGTATTCTGTGATAAGCATTAAGATTTATACACAAAAACAGAAAAAAAAAAACAATAAATTGTGGGGGTTCCCCATACTTATAACTGAAACTCAATTTTTTTTTCATCAAACCCATACGTGTAGGGTATCTATGGATAGGTCTTCAAAAATGATAATGAGGTTTCTAATATCATTTTTTTCTAAACTGAATAGTTTGCGCGAGAGACACTTCCAAAGTGCTAAAATGTGTCGTCGTCGTCGTCGTCCCCCCCCCCCCTTTAACTTCTAAAATAAGAGAATGATAAAACTAAAAAAATATATATGATATTTTTTAGTGTTATCATTTTTTACTGATAATAGTACGGAACCCTTCGTGCGCGAGTCCAACTCGCACTTGGCCGGTTTTTGTCTCAATACTCTAACCAAATAGGTCAAATAGGATCTAGAATTCTAGACATGAAAAGTAAGTCTGTCTGTAAGTGTGAACCTCATTTCGGTAAGCTTTTTATAAAAGACTAGCTGGGTAACGATGAACTCTTAAAACAATCTCAAAGCTGTCTATTTTGGTACGTCATTACATACAAAATTTGACAGATTTGATAATGTTTGACAGATTAGAGATTGTTTTAAGAGTTCGTGGTTACCGCCTAGGTTTAAAGTAAAAGTATGCTTTTATACGTCTCAATGTAGGGCACAGGCCAGTGACTAAACCTTACTGTCAAATGTAATCAAGCCGCCATATTGTCTCTGACAAGGCTTCACGACCAGTATCAAGAGATATCAGCCGGGACCAACTTTTAACTTGCCTTTCAAAGCACGGAGATGCTCGTGGTAAATGTCACCAAAATTAAATTTTAAAGTAAAAGTATGCTTTTATACGTCTCAATGTAGGGCACAGGCCAGTGACTAAACCTTACTGTCAAATGTAATCAAGCCGCCATATTGTCTCTGACAAGGCTTCACGACCAGTATCAAGAGATATCAGCCGGGACCAACTTTTAACTTGCCTTTCAAAGCACGGAGATGCTCGTGGTAAATGTCACCAAAATTAAATTTTAAAGTAAAAGTATGCTTTTATACGTCTCAATGTAGGGCACAGGCCAGTGACTAAACCTTACTGTCAAATGTAATCAAGCCGCCATATTGTCTCTGACAAGGCTTCACGACCAGTATCAAGAGATATTAACCGGGACCAACTTTTAACTTGCCTTTCAAAGCACGGAGATGCTCGTGGTAAATGTCACCAAAATTAAATATGGTCAGAATGATCACCTATCCACTCACAACCGCGGCGTTGGTTGCTTAACTTTAGTAATCGATACTAAAGCGTTGCTATTTGTATTGAAAATCTAAAAGCCTGCATAAATATGTATATTATATATAAATAATAAAAAACTTGAAATCATAAAACTAGTTGACCTACGATTTAATTTAAAACTATTCACATTAGAATTAATTCCCATACTACAATTCTCTGTGTTGTGGTATGTTATCAAAACTAAGTATTAACGGCTGAACGGACTGACTTGAAATGGCTGAACGGACTTGTTCACACAATCAAAATCACAATAACATACCACAACACTATTATTAATAATAATAAATATTACGCTACAATATTTATTTTTAATTTTGTGTTGTGGTCGGATCAATATGTAAATCATTGGCTTATTAAACGTCTACGTAGTCAAATTCCTAGGCAGAAGCTAGTTACAAAATATTATCATGAATAGGGCTTGCAAATATTCGAAACTTTTTGGTATTCGAATATTCAAATATTTTTGGATGTTATTCGAATTATTCGAATATTATTCGAATAATAAAAAAAAAACATAAAAAAGGTTAAAATCAAGTTTTATTTGCCAATATCTTACTAAGTCTAATTTTCGACTTTATTTATAATCATATTATAATTGCCAAAATCTTAGTTGGAAACCAATTTTTTCTTAATCAAAAGCATATATTTAGGGATGTCTCTGTGTTAAATAGGTAGCGACTACCGACTGGTAAGAAGCACCCTAAATATCAACATTACGCTGGAAAGAAGCCGCATGATGAGGTCGACTCTTCGTCCGACACTGGTCCAGGCCGGCCAAGACTCCAAAACATTCCAGTTGGAGCTCCGAAACCGACTTGCTTGCTTTGGAAACTACTGAGGACGTGGACAGGGACCTTGATGGTGTGATTGGAGTCATACGCGAAGTGGGAAACAGGCACTTTAAGGGTAAGCAAGCGCGCCGAGAGGTCAAACTTTCGGGCGGGACTTTGGAACTGATGAAACGTCGACGGGAAATGCCAGAGGAAGCTTTGTCCGGCACCCTTAAAAAGATCCGGAGATTGGTGAGACGTGACCTCCGCAGTTACAATACTCGCCTCATAGAGGAGGCGATTGAGCAGAAGGTCTTCACTAAAATACTGGGAAAAAGTCACCTGACAAAGCTGAAAACCTCGGATGGCAGAATCGTCTCATCAGTTCCGTAGATTCTGGCCGAAATTAAAGGTTTTTACGGTCGATTGTACGCATTGCATTCCCTACAGCCGCAGCCCGACGCGAACGATCCAAGAGCCAAGCTTACCCGCCACTTCACTGAAGATCTCCCAGACGTGGAGGAGGATGAGATTGAGGCGGCCCTCGGGCAGCTTAGTAATGGGAAGGCTCCCGGCGAAGACGGAATCACATCTGAGTTCTTAAAAGCTGCAGGCCAACCTGTGCTTGGCGAACTTAAGAGGCTCTTCAATTCATAGCTCATTCATTCTCGTCATAGCCAATGGGACAACTCCGGAAGCGTGGAGTGGGGGCGTGGTGGCATTGTTTTTCAAGAAAGGAGACAAAAGTCTCCTGAAAAACTATAGACCAATCACGCGCCTGAGTCACGTTTACAAGCTGTTTTTTCGGGTCATCAAAAACCATATTTCCGCAAGATTTGACGCTTTCCAGCCACCGAAACAGGCTGGGTTTCGCAAAGGTTACAGTCCCATAGACCACGGTGTGGCAGGTTATACAGAAGTCCAAAGAGTATAACCAGCCCCTGTGCCTGGCCATTGTAAACTATGAGAAAGCCTTCGACTCGGTCGTAACCTGGGCTGTTCTGGAATCCTTGCAGCGATGCCAAGTCGATTGGCGGTACGTGAAGGTGCTAAGAAGCCTGTACAGTATGGCATCAATGTCCGTCCAAGTACAAAACCACCGAACAAAACCCATCCAGCTGCTCCGAGGTGTTAGACAGGGAGATGTTATATCTTCGAAACTGTTCACCAACGCACTGGAGGATGTGTTCAAGACGCTGGATTGGAACGGACTGGGCATCAATGTAAATGGCGAATATCTTAGGCATCTTCGCTTTGCCGATGACATAGTTATTATGGCAGAGTCGCTGCAGGATTTGCAAAAAATGCTGCACAGTCTTAACGCTGCCTCGAGACGTGTGGGGCTTGGGATGAATTTAGACAAGACGAAGATAATGTTCAACGAACATGTCATCCCGGAACCAATTTCCGTTGAGGACACTACGTTCAAAGTTGTCCAAGAGTAGTAGAGTCTGCCTTGGGCAAGTACTACAGCTCGGTAGAGACAACTTCGAGCAGAAAATCGCCAGAAGATTGCAGCATGGCTGGGCAGCATTTGGGAAATTGCGTCATGTCTTCACGTCAACACTGCCGCAGTGCCTGAAAAGCCGGGTGTTTAACCAATGCGTCCTACCAGTTTTAACCTACGGAGCCGAAACGTGGAACATGACAGTCAAGTTGGCCCACGTCACTCAGCGTGCTATGGAAAGGTCTATGTTGGGGATCTCATTAAGGCATAAGATCCGGAACGAGGTCATACGACATAAGACTAAGGTGACTGATATTGACCAAAACCTTGAAAGTAATATTTAGTGCATATTAAAGTTTTGAGTTTGGCGTTCAGGAAATTGGTCGAATATTTGAATATTGCAGATTTGATATTCGAATATTCGACCCACTCTAATATTCGAATTATTCGAATATTCGAATATTCGAATGCAAGCCCTAATCATGACCAAACCAAAAACATAGATATAAAAACATTTGAAAAAATTCACGGATAGGAATTAGTATTCGCTAAAAACAAGAATAAAGCAATTTTATGTAAAATATTTGGAAATAAGTCGATTAGTATGCAAATAACGAATCATACTGAAATGACTGATGATTCTGGACCTTCAGATCTATATATTAATATTTTATTGTTTACCTTCGATAGTATCCTATAGAGCTACGGAAATAGGACCATTGTTTAACGGATTAATACTCAGATTATGACGTTATTAAGCCTAATATAATTATACAATACAGTATAGGTTTTTTAATGATTTTAATTTAACGTGTTTTTTCCATTTAAACTAAAAAAATTATAACTTTTGTCGAAGTTACGCAGCTGAATATTTTATGCGTGAAAGTACAGTTTGTAAAGATTCAGTTGCTAAAGAAAAATTATGAAAAAGTATTCTACTTTTTTATTTTTAGGTTCATCAAGTCATATCTAAAATTCTATAACAAAATATTCATAACTCGAAAACTATCAAATTCGCGGAACATACATGGTAGATTCCCACGAAACGAGGGACCAAAATTTTTGAGGACGTCATTGTCAAGGCCACCCTTTATTAACATACAGGGTGATAATTCAAAGTAACATCGCAGTAAAAAGACATCGATTGAACAAGGCTTCTCAGTAAAATCGTTCGCAGTACAGTTTTTCGATGTAACGTAACATCGCAGTAAAGACATCGATTTAACAAGGTGTCGCAGTGTGGAGATGTCGGTGAAAGGTTTTCGAAAGAAAAATACATCGATGACAATTTTTTCGCACTGAATTAGGTGACCCGTTCCAAAGAGATATCCGATCTTACCATCTACATAGTTCTTTTTTGTTAAAACCTGACATATTTACGTAGTTGATTTAGGCCGAATTCGATCAAGCTGGAGTAAGTAGTAACTCGAGGGTAAACCACTGCCTATTCTAGAAATAAACCAATTTTTTGGATTCCGTACCCAAAGGGTAAAATCTTATGAACCGTGATATAGTCAGACAGTTGAATTTTTTCACTAATGATGTATTTCTGTTGCCACTATAACAACAAATACTAAAAATCACTAAAACTAATATTTAAGGGGGCTTAATAACAAAAAACCTGTTTTTTGCCGTTTTTATAGATAATGGTACGGAACCCTTTGTACGCGAGTCCGACTCGTACTTGGCCGGGTTTTTTTATTTATTTTACCAACCACAAATCTAATAATAAGGTAATGAACAAACATATTTTTCTACGGTTAATGTCAAAGGTGGCTCTCGCCAAATTGACACTGATCGCATAGTAACTGACAAGATGTCAATAATTGGCATTGACACTCTCTAACCCTACAAAATTAATTTGTTGAGGCATTTCAAGTCAAACTAGAAGAAAATGGATTTCATAAATTTTGGTAGGCTTATAGAGGTACATTCGTTCACCATTCACACTTTTAAACCGTAGAACAACAATATCAAGAGCAGTGTGTGCCATACGTAAGTTGGAAAAACGTAAACGAAACGAGATTAGATTTGCTCGTAATAGCAAACTGGGATAACTTCATGTTTCGTCGAATCCAGCCTAAGTACCTATCGTATGATCTCGATTCAGCAAAAAATATACTACAAAATAATTAAAAATTATGACGAGAAAATAATTAAAAATTATGACAATCAACACTATGTAATAGCAGTAACAAAAATATTACTTAGAATATTTATATCCAAAACCATTTGACAAAAAAACTTTTAATTAAATTTAAACAGTTTAACTGTTAAAACCTTTTAGTTCAGAAAAAAGTAACGTTTCCTACCTTTTCTAGTTTTGCCAGGGCGAAATTCGCTAAAACGCTATAAAAGTGCTCTCTGAGCACACTTTATGAATTCTCCACAATGTCATACGTTCGTTTAAGCTAGTTTCTGCTCCTCGGTAAAAGTCTTTACTTGTAGAACGAGGATCTAAGCGTCCACTCGGGCGATATTCCGAAGGTCTGGCAATGTTCACATTTCGGTTCGCTTCGAACACCGTTTCTTAAAGTAGGTGGTTAACAAGCATATTGGAATACAGGGTGTTTCAAAAGAATATGTCAAGCGGAAAAAAAGGGGTATTGAATTCTCCTCATTTATTTTCTAGGAATTGACTTGAGAGACCTTATTGTTCACGTGTAACATAAATGCTTATTTTGTAGAGTTCTGTAACTCAAAAGGAAAAATGGTACCTTTTAAGAATAACTTTGTCGACAGTCTGCCTGTAAAGGCCTGTTTTGTATGGAACGCGTAGAGGCATAAGTTGAAGTTAATATTTAATTATGAATCCTGTAGAGCCTCAACACCTTATTACTTCCCAGGTTTGGCAAAAAGCATGTCTTTTATCACAAGTAAAGAAAAATCCGAAACCCGTAGATTTTTGTTACCTCACAAAAAAAAACGATTTACCTGGTGGAGAAAATATTAACATATTCTACAATTTTCTACGGAACCCTCGGTGCGCAAATGCGACTCGCACGTAAACATTTTTTTACAAAGGCTGATATTCTGCCTAACAATGTATGGCATGCACATAAAAAAATATTAGACGATCTGATTCCATTTGCGGCATAATAAAACTTGTACGAAGTATAAGTACTATCTCTATGATATAACTGATGGTGGTTCTTATGGTGCATCTTTGAACTTATGTTTGACAAAATTAGACCTGCCAGGGGGTAAAGCAGAGTTATGCGGAAGCGTGAGAATTAACCAAAAACTATGACTGCCGACAGATTGACGTATTGACTCGATCCAGGGGTGTTATGTGAGAAACTAACGTTTAAGGCACATTGACAGTTCATAGTCCCGATGTCATGGTCCCATAACAAAGGCGGTGATCCTGTAGGTTATGATTTATTTTTTGCTCCCATCAAAACGTCAAAATTTTGTAAAATTACACAAAGAAGTAAATTTCCAATATTATGCCTCTTAAATTAATCATTATAGTACAGTTAGGACGAGAAGGTAGAACACTAAGTTTGGTTGTCTGATCCGTCTGGTTCTGGTTGTTCCGTCGCTTTTAGCGACAGAACAACCAGGCAGGAAGTCCACTGCTGAACAGTCCCCCGGTGACTTTCAGATTGATGCAGGCCGCTTTCATTGTATTTAATGTATACAATTTCTGCGCAACCATTAATGTGAGTTTTTACTGCATTTAAATTATTTCTTAGTACGAAAATTCAAAGCTTGTACGTTGGAATAAGTTCATTCAACATTGTGCATTTTTTTTCATTACAACTATTTTACATGACCATTTTTATTTTCTTGGAAACGTAGCCTTCAGGAAAATTATAATAGGGTACTCGGGCGGGACCAATAAGTTTGAGAACTCTTGATTTCATAGTTTAGCTCGTGTAATACTCGTATGTAGTTAGAACCAAAATAGTTATGATTTGATTCAAGTTATAACCTTAATGTTAGGACTTAAGAACCAATCAGTGGATTTATGGGTTGTTCGTAAATGTACTTACGCGAAACAAGTGCAAACTTAGCATTCTAAACTGCATAAAAACTACTACATGTTTTATTACTTTGGTAGAGTCTCTTCATTATTAATTTTACATTGCTAAATAATAAATAGATACGAATATTCTCAAAAAGTTTTAAAATACATAATTATGTGGGCCGCAGGTAATACGTAAGTCATTAAATTGTAAATTAAGCAGATATATCTGCTATTGCCACGGCCTTCGAGGTGCCATTTTATATCTCATTTACAAGGTTGAAAAAAATAATTGATTTCTGAATTTTAATGTGTTTGTTGGACAATGTTTTACAAATAATATTTTTCTGAAAATTAGGTAGAACCAACATCATAATATACTAGTGGATTTGCAGTTTACAGAGTGAATTTTCACTTTGCCGCTTCAGAGTCACTCACTCATGTCAAGTGTGAGCCGGTATCGGTTTTTATTTGTTTATCAACTACAAAATTTGCACTACACGCCCAAGTTCTATCCTTGTATGTTTTATTACGGTTTTACCTGTAGACTTCTTTAAAAAAAAACATCTAAAACTGATTACTTTATTCTGAAATTTCTATCAGTAAGTAATTACCTTAGAAAATGAAACCTTTTTTAATTTAAACTACTTTCAATACTCTCTAGAAAATGGTATCTCACATACCTTAGAATTAGAAAAAGAATTGAAAAATTATCATTGTTTGATTTAATCAAATTTAAAATTTACAATACAGCAATAAGCAGTATAGTTCAAGTCATCGAAGTGTTAACCACACAGACAAATGACACTAATTAACTATACGTTCTTTTCAAATGCCAAATTCGTTCGGCGCAGAAGCTAACTGAGCTAAGCGAGCGAGCAGCCGTTAACTGGAGCACATTAATAATCCCGGTTTAAGATTTTGCATAGGGACGTTTTGCCTCCAGCGGGAAGGGTCGACACAAGCAGGCATAATGAATTAAATTAGGTCCCACTGATAACCTCTCGGCACAATCTCGGGCGAAGCTTGGGACTTTACGTAGATAAAATTACTAGATGAGATATATCTTCATAAACAAATGCTTCGGATAAATGTTAACACTAATCATTTTTTAGTTTTTTCCTCAGTCAAGGTTGAGGAAAGACGCTAGATGCTAACGGCCTGGAGCTGCTTGCTTGTAGCCTTTTATAAGAGACTAGCTGTCTCGACATAGGTACGTTGTCCTGTCTTAAATATGAATATTGAATTCAAATTGGTATAAATCTTAAAGGTATAATTTGTACTGGTATTCTTAAATTTATAATTTTCCGCAATTTTCTTATTTTATTATTTCAGTAGGAAGTTTCTCCTGACAATAACAAACACACAAAAGAAAATTGCGAATTCGGTCCAGCAGTTATGCGTGATGTCGTGACCAAGGATCATTAAATAAAAACTTTTAACAAAAAAAAATAACCGCCGAAAAACTGAAAAGCAATAAATAATATATATTTTTTTTTCATTTTATCTTAATAACTAAGATCCCTAACTAATGTAAGTATACCTAATCAGCTCTTTTTGGAATCGGTGCCGGCCATTGAGAGTTAATAAATATGTGTTCATTCGCACCGACTCCATAATATGTCCTAGGTATTAAGATTAAATAAATAAAAAGTTTTTTAAATAAAAAGTTTTTTATTTATTGGTTTTCAGTTTTTCGGCGGTTATTTTTTTTTGTTAAAAGTTTTTATTTAATTATTTTCTGTGGATATAAGATCTGCATTAAAATCTGAGATTGAACAATAAATCACCCCTATTTTCCCACCCTTAGGATAATTTCAAATTTATATGTGACCAATTTCGAGGTAAAATCTAATAAAAAAAGAATTATCAAAATCGGACTACTCTGTAAAAAGTTATGCGTGGTCAAACATTACAATCAGTGAGTAAACAATCAATCATCCCCTGTTTTCCTACCCTTAGGGTTGTTTTTTTCCAAATGTATATGGGACCCCCTTCGGACTATACCCTTTCTAATAAAAAAAGAAATATTAAAATCGGACTACTGTGTAAAAAGTTATGCGTGATCATACATAATATATCCAAATCCGTTCAACTGTTTACGCGGGATTGAGTCACAAACTTCCAAACATCCTCAACATCACAAACTTTTGCATATATAAGGTCCGATTTTATTAGTGTTCATCCTGTTAACCTGTGACTATATAGGTGAAAAGCAATCGTAAAAACCAATTTTCAAATGTGTACCATAAAAACTAAAAAAGTTAAAAATCAACAACATTGACTTCATATTGCATAAACTCGTCCTATCTTTGCTACGTTTAACCATCTGATTATCCGTCTTATTCCTTCTCCTTGTACAGAGCGAGAAAGAGTTGAAGATAGGACGAGTTTATGCAATATGAAGTCGATGTTGTTATTTTGTAATTTATTTTTAACTTTTTTAGTTTTTATGATAGACATTTGAAAGTTGGTTTTTACGATTGCTTTTCACTTATATAGTCACAGGTTAACAGGATGAACACTAATAAAATCGGACCTTATATACTTAGTGAGATGATATAAGATGATGATTTGACTACCTCCGTAGCCGAGAGGCGAGCATGCCGGACTTTAAGGCGCCGCCATCTCTAAGGTTCCGGGTTCGATCCCCTGTCGGGTCAATGTGGAAAACGAACTTTTCTATATTGACTCGGGTCTGGGTGTTGTGGTACCGTCATTGTTTCTGTTTTCTATAACACAAGTGCTTTAGCTACTTACCTTAGGATTAGAGCAATGTATGTGATGTTGTCCAATATTTATTTATTATTTATTCATTATAACTGTAACTTAACGATGTACTTAAAGTAAACACGAATTTGTTTTGCAATTTAGAGGCAAACAGACATACATTCCTTCCTCCTAAAATGAGTAAAATGTGAGTAAGCTATTTGATTATTTCATTAGGTATTTTGACTTCCTTGTTATTTATAAACGCATAAAGAACTGACCTTTAACCTTATACACAGAGCAGGTTTCCAACATTCCATCTAGTCTATCATAGATTATAATCTATAATACTACAAACCATCATTATCCTCTATGGTATGAACATAGACTGGACAACCACAGAAATTGGGCAAGTCCTAATCCGAGTCGTTTCACTTACTTCGATCGTGAATTGATTGTAATGCTACTTTTCGATCTATTTAAGCGAGGCAGTTGTATTTTACAAGTAGGTACTAGGCCTTTAAATCTGTCAACATAAATAACTTGAGATTTCTTAGGCTAAAAAAATACTACCACCCGTATTTTTACCCAACTGCCAAACGAGGGTTATGTTTTTATCTAAGTGAAAGTGATTACTTGAGTAAAAGTAATTACTCAAGCAACGATTTTGTTTCTATAATAAAGTATTTGTTGACGGAAGAAAAAGAACTGTCAAAAGCTAGATTTCTAGCCAAGTATTATACCTATATATTATACCTACGCCATTATTTCTAGAGCACTGAGAACATGCATAACAAGTGACGTAAATATGAATTCTTTACTGACGTTATGACTTTACTAAGTGGCTACCTAGCGACAAGTATCTTTATAAATATGGGTGTAAGTAAACATCTTACTAAGTGTAACTGGCCACTTATTTTCTGAGCCAGCGTTTGCAAGAAAATAAATCAAAGTTAAATTATTATGACGTGACGGGCCATTACTTAACTCGCCGAAACTTTCTCGTCACCTCGTAAAGTCCTAATGGCGTCATAAACACGCTGGAACAGAAGTGCTGACATCTGGTTGACCAAATTGGCACAAATTAACAATGTTCATTCACGATTATTGCTGCTTACATTTTTGCCAAAGTATAATAAGAAAATATTTAGGGATAGGTACATAAATAAATATGCGTCAGTTAGGTTAGGATTGCTACACACATTATTGGGGCTGGCATTAATAGGCATAGCCGGGCGGCAAAACCGAATATGTGTAGATGGATGTAACATAATGCAGTAGATGCTTTGGGTCGGCTTTGTTGTTCGACTTATAAAACTGCCAAACTTATTTGAAAAAAAATGCTTACAAGTTTTTCCACCAACCCCACAGTTAATCGAGTTCGTCAGAGAATTCATTACTAAACATTTATAAGCCTCATCCAGTAAACTGTCCATCCGTGTGGGGACAAGACCTTGCTAATGTCAAGTGGTCCGAACGAAACCCAAGAGTTATGTGCATAACGCCTGCTCTGTGATTTATCTCGGTTGAGATCCTGCCCATACATATGTATGGTCACATACATTTTAACACACTTTTTGACCGCCATCGGAGGGCCCGCTTCATTTCGGGAATTTATGTGGTACTTTTTGTATCGTTTCAGGTCCGGTCGAGTGCCGAGGGGATGGCAGCTGTAAATGCGGAATAAATAAATTGTTTTGCAACTTGACTTTTAATTAGTTAATTTACCTAAAAAGGTTTGGAGAGCTGATGGGGAAAATGAATAAAAGGGTTAGGGTGGACCCTACTACGCACTACCTATATGGGGTTGGTCCTTTTTAAGGGCCGGTTACAATATAATTATGTAAGTGTTTTATTAGTGTGGTCGAAAGGAATCTAAGCGGAGCACTGGAGATCCTTAGTTGCTACTATAAGGAAAATTCCTTACGACCAAATCCCTCAAAGACTCAGTCTTGCGCTTTCCAACTGCGCAATCGAGAGGCTCGACGGACACTCAAAATCCGATGGGAGAATGTTTCGATTGCTCACTGTTCTACTCCAAAGACCTCGGTATAACATTGGATAGAGCCCTGACTTTTAAACAACACTGCATTAACACCAAGCAGAAAGTGAGCACGCGGAACAACCTCCTGCGTCGCCTTACATCTTCTAAGTGGGGAGCCTTACCACAAACTCTGCGGACGACTGGCCTAGCCCTCTCCTTTTCAGCTGGCGAGTACGCCAGTCCAGTCTGGTGCCGTTCAGCACACACACATCTAGTAAATGCAGCACTAAATGAAACATGCCGAATTATCACGGGCTGTCTAAGGCCAACTCCCGTTGGCATGCTGTATGCACTGGCTGGTGTCGCACCCCCGGACGTCCGCAGGGATGTGGCAAGCGCTCTAGAGCGTCTTAAAAAAGAAAAGGACCCACGGCACCCCTTATACCACCACGTGCCGGTAGCCCAGAGGCTAAAAAGTCGCCAGAACTTTATCAAGAAAGTTCCTCCTCTGGACGGGGATGCTAAAGACGCCCCCTTAAAGCTATGGAAGTTGAAATACCCCATAGACTTAAACATAGAGCTATCAGAGCGACTCCCCCCTGGACATGATCTGCCTTGGGCAACCTGGAAGTCCTTAAATAGGTTACGGACCCAGATAGGCCGAAGCAGGGAGAACCTGCACAGGTGGGGTTACAGCTAGGAGGGTGCATGTCTATGCGGTATTTCCCCCCAGACAATGGTTCATCTTCTGACATGCCCAGCGTGTCCCTACACCTGCACACGCGAAGATCTTTGCAAGGCCACCGATAGTGGTCTATCGGTGGCTGAGTTTTGGTCTTCACATATATGAAAGCCTGAGTCGACACGCAAAGAAGAAGGAGAATTAAGTGTTTCAAAAATATCTGCCACGAATGCAATGGGTGAAAGTATTTCTTGTACTTAAAGGTCATAGGTTAAGATAGTGAAGAAATTTCTAGCCATGGATTGGTAATTAATTATTTAAGAAGACGTAAATAAATAAATACTTGCTTTATTTTTCAAAACACATTCTGCCATTTGAATTGACAATGGGATAGAGCAAGACTTAGTGGGGGTAATGGGCAGGTGTGGACGGTTTTAGACAAATGAAGGTTATTATTAGTTTTTTTTTTTTAAAAAAAAAGGCCCGGGCCTAGGGTGGCCAGATATTAGGGGCGGCAAATCGTGACAAAAAAAAACACAGATGATATCAAGAAATAACTCAGATGCAAAGTACCTAAATAATATTTAAAAGGCTGCGCATAATATTATGGCGGGCCGCACTGCACAACAACTGACAGCAATAATCTTCCTAAATTACTACGTATATATATTTTTTTATTTCGTTCATTTTTCCATGTCTATCAAAATGATTAATAAACTCCCAGGCTCGATAAAAATATTGACAAAGAAACAACTTTCCTAAATAAACTCAAAGAAAACTTGATTTCAAAACACAAAATATATGGCATACCTAATCCCATAAGTAAATACCTAAACGACAAATTATAAAAAATAATGAACGCTTAAACCTTATAGGTCCTTACATAAGAAATTGTCGGTCAGTATCAAAAAAGTAAAACAACTTTTTTTAATGAAATTATTATTTAAACAATCGAAGTATTTATCGATACACTTCCGCCATTTTAACATATAAAATTTAGATTATTAATCCCTTTGGAAAAAATAATCCTGGGAGCGAGAGTCTGTGAACTATTTGAAGGCGGGTTTGACTGCCTTATCAGATTTATTTTTTTTCCTTGTAAAAAGTAATCCAATTTTTTTAAAAGGTCGTAATCGGTTGGGGCAAGATCTGGAGAGTATGGTGAATTGGTGGCGCAGAGGTTCCAGTCGCAGCTCCCTAACTAATTAACTAAACTAGCAGCTAATTTGGCAACCGTTTGATATGTAGTGTGTGGTCTAGCGTTATCCAGAAGGAGCAGTAGGCTAGAGCAATTCACCAGTCTCGGTTGTTTATTGGCGGGCTTTTCCATCATTATTTGCAATTGTTGGCAATAAAAGTCTGCAGTAATCGTCTGGCCTGATCTCAAGAAGCTGTGGTAGATAACGCCAGCACTGGTTCAATAAACACTAACCAGAATCTTCTTTTTGGTCAGTTTTTGCTTATGGCAAGGTTTTGCCGGTTCTCCGGGGTTAAGCCATTGTGATGATAGCTTCCGATTGTCGTACAGGAACCATTTCTAATTTTCATTACAAGTCACGACACGGTTCAAAATCCTCTCATTATTGTGACGATTGAGCTAAGAAACGCAGCAAGCGACGCGTGTTTGTTGGTTTGCTTCAGCCAATTCGTGCGATACCCACTTAGCCAGTTTTTTTACTTTTCCGATTTGGCGCAAATAGATAAGTATCGTTTTGTCACTAACACCAAAGGCTGCTGCTAATTCAGAAGTGGATTTGAGATGGATCCGCTTCCACTATCGCCTTCAATTCTTCGTTATTCACTTGAGTATCAGGTCGTCCACGAAGCTCATTGTGTAAATCGAAATTTCCAGAACGGAAACGTTGAAACCAAAAACGCACCGTTCATTCGTTAGCGGTGCCTGGTCCGTCTGCTTCTTAGTCGGAATATTCCTGTCCTCGGCAGTCTCTATAGCCTTGGTTATTGATAGGCCAGTGAGGGACTTTACTAGGTCTGACCAGCGGGTAGGCAAGCGACCGCGTGACCTTCTGCCATCAACCTGCCCAACCACCATCAGCTTCTTTAGGCTGTCAGGATTTCTGCGAGCGATGTGTCCGAAATATTTGAAAATGCGCTGGAAACCGATAGCGGACAACCTTGTGGTGAAGCCGAGCTCCTTAAGAATGATCCTGGCCTGGTCCGTTATTATTCGAGTTTTTAATTAATTATTCGAGTCGTTTCTGCAGCATTGGCGCCACGGTGGAACTCGTGTTCGTAAATCGAATTTTAAATTTGGCCATAGTTGTTGTTATAGCAATGTTGAAGCTCAAAAAATAATGTGAAAACAAATGAAATATGTAAAAAATTTAAAACAATATTATTCTGGCTTTATTTCGAAATAAATTTGAATTTGGAATTCCTAATCAAACGCAAGATATTTGATTTTGAAGTCGCTAGTATTGAGTATCGGCAATTTCATATGTCAGGGCCTAATATCAGTGTTAAAACATGTAAACAACAATAAAGGCTATTTTATTTTATTTTAACAAAAACATTAGAGAAAATAGAACCAATTTAATAGGTTTTTAATTTCTGATTTCGATTAAGTAACTAGTCTAAACGATTGGTGCTGAGATAGGGGCGGCACATGGCCTGGGGCCTAAAGCGGCCAAGACCACAAAATCTATTACGCAACAGTCATCCATTGCAGCCATGACTGATATTTTATATTTTAAAAAAATACTGTGATTGGACTAGACTAGAAACTTGGCAGCCCGTGTTGTACGAATCAGTAAGATCACGATAAAAACCAATTTATTTTTGCAAATAGCCTTAAACTAAGCACTTAAAGCGATTGCCGTTACGCGATTATTCATTTATTCGCGAAATTATATTTAATGTTACATTTGTGAGTTTGCGGTTCGGTTCACAGTATTAATAAAAACAATAATTTGAGTTGTAGACATTGATGTAAAAAGTAAAGATACGGCTGACAGAACAAATCGCCTTGCAATTGCATTTCCTCCATACATGACACACTAACCCCATCTGTTAGACTTTGATTTCAACTGCCAAATTGCAACCTTGTAAGAGCGGCTTAAAACGAAAGAGGAACTAAGAAAAAAGTTTTTATTGCACAGATGTTATATTTAAAGTAGTGTCAGAGTAAATATAACTTTTTGCTTTTTCGAATTAAATACGTTAACATAAATTAAATAAAATAATCTTTATATGCTTAAACATGGTATGCATAGGTGTTTTAAAATGAACGTGCCAAGCATGTTTAGCCAAAACAAGGCATACAAATTAAATATAAAATTGAACTAAAATTAAATATAAAATTGAGTCTAAAATTGCATTAAATTAAATTACATAGATGTCAGTCATATCATAATTATGTTGAAATTATTATTTAAAAAAACTCCTTTATGGTAGGTATGTGAGATTAGCCACTTATTCAGTTTTGTTTTAAATTGATTATTATTCAATGTTTTGAATAATTTAGTAGGTATATTATTGAAGATTTTTTTATACTCATTGTCATGCAGCTCTTTTTATACTGCATTGTTATTGAAGTTTTTTGTAGTACCAGGATATTTTGATTTCTTGTGTTCCGTGGATAAATGTCAAATGCCCTATTAAAAATATACATAATTTGCATTACAAATACACATGTTTCAAATATATACAGGGATGTCAATGTTAGTAATTACAATTGTGCAAATAGAGGACGACATAATGTTCGTGGAGGGACACCGCATATTGGTCTTATGCATCTTTTTATGGCAATAAAAGCTCTATTTATATTAGTGCTATTGCCCCACATCAGTAAACTGTAGCGTAATTTAGAACCTACAATGCATGATAGGTAGCAATCGCAGTTTTTGTTACAGATCTAACCTGCTTTAAGGCATAAATAAACTTGATGACTCTGTAAGGATAGGTCCAGATCTGGCGAACGCGCCACGAATGCGCAGGTCGCGCGCGAGCTGCACACGCGTGGCACGCGATCCGTTACTGCAACCGATTAGTGCGTCTCTTTAGCGCAACTCATGAAAAACTTGTACAGTGCGCGCGAGCTGCGCGCGTGCGGTTCTGGTTCACATTCAAGCCAGTTTAAAGTTTGCGTTCGCGCGGTTTGCGCGCAGCTCTTGCCTGCTGTACAAACATTATCTATATGCGTTTTCCAATTCACGTCTTGTTATTTAGTTAAACCTAGGAACTTCGTTTGTTTTACTTCGTTAATTTTCGTGGCTAAGGAATGAATATCAATAAATATAAATGTATTTAAGTATGTTTGTATATGTATTTAAGTATGTTTATAAATGTATTTAAATATGTTTATTATCTGTATCTAGTCGCAATAGCACAAGATTTGCTTAGTTTGGCTAGATAATTGAGTGTTTGTGGATACAATTTATTTTTATATACGGAATCATATCTTAAAACTTAAAAAAAAACTATATCAGATAATTTATATTTTTATTTATTACATTTCACTGTCCTTCGAATAAAACTTTTTTTTTAAACTTTTGCCTTTTCTTATTTTTGCATGTTTTAAATTTTTAACTCATAGTGCATCACGTAAACTTAAAATAATTATTCAATATATTATCATAAAATAAAATATTTATATTACATCGCATGTACTGGACTGCACTTAGTGCACTGGGAGCACTATTATGGCTATACTATAACCATACAACTAATGCTCGCCGCTACAAAGTTGTATCGATTTTGCGCGGTAAATATGGCGTTGCTTCGTAAAATTGACAAAGAAATTAGAAAATTGTTAAAGTAATGTAAATAAGTTTAGTGTTTATCAAATATGCGGCTTATTGGTGAGAAGTAATATTAGAATTTGTTTTAATGACCTTTCTTTCGTAATTTAAGCAACCTTTCAGTGAACATCTAGGCATTTTTATTTTTTCATACAAATGTCAGATCCCGATGACCGCCAACCACTGACTACGTCACATCGGCCTCGGTCGGGTCATTTTCGGGTCTCTTTAGGTCCAACACCCAGACGTGTGGTCCGCCCTGTCCTTACGAAGTAATATATAAGTCAATGGTTGTAGAGCTAGGTCTAGCACACACTGCCAGGTGTGATATACGCCATGTAGTTACAGTAACGCAACACCCGTAGTAGTGTTTTGCTATATTGTTAATGATAGGCGCTATTTCTCTAACATGCTAACTTGTGAGAAAAATATTTTTGGTTAAAATATAAATATTGAAAATCTTAAATAAAAACCTAAAACCCTATTTACTAAGATAAGAATGTCAAAAATCCGATGTTTTTTGTGGGCAAACGAGCACGAGCCACTATGATAGTAGTAGTTAGTCGAAGCCTGGCAAGTTGGATAGAGCCTACGTAGAACACTTTGCTCCGAGTGAGCCTAGCCAGACTCAAAACTGAATTAATAATATCTATCATTCTTCTATCATATAACTTCATTCATTCTATCAAGTTCCTAGTGTAAATAATTTTACTTTCTCACAAGAGAACGAATATCTACGCAGAATTCTATGAAAAAATATTTATGTTAGGTATCGTTGATAAGCTACCCAGACTGAATGCCATACAAATTGGCGTTGACTTTTCGATAGAAGTAAAACAAACTTAAACATATCGTTTATTATAATTTTGAAAAATTAATGAAAAATAATGAAGCCTCATTTTTATTAAATAATGTCTTGGAGGTTTTTTTTGTAATTTTTGTTACCTATTTACTAAAAAAATATGCCCACGAACCACGAATGGTTCACATACATAAAAGTATTTGAGCTGTCATGTGGCGATCTCTAAGCACTTACTAAGAGCCTGTTACAATTACTTACAACTAACAAGTTACAATACAACTAGACATAATTAAATTCTATGAATAAGGTTACTTACAAAGTTACATTACAAGCGAATTCGTATCACATTCTTGGTGGCGCTAGTAGCACTGCCTCTAGCTATACAACTAAACCTATTATTTCTGCGCAATTCCATTCCACTATAGAAGCGTTGACACTCATAACATAATCACCAAAAACTATTTAAGCTATCTAGAAACAGCAAATAGAAGTAGAAGCAGCAAGTTTGACTGGTTGTATAGATTTAATATGGCGAATACGATCGATACCCACGTCTGAGACGTAAAGCAAAAAAAAAGAAAGCAAGTGTCAGAAAATAAAAAAAAAGAGTGTGTGCGTACAAAGCGAGCGAAAAGGCAGTGTTTTGGTAATTTTTAATGAATTTATTTCGATTTTCTGAATAAAGTAAGCTCAAGTGAAGTGAAATATGGTTTAAAATTACTAGCACATGGATTGCAACATCTAAAAGATTGTCTACGCATATACGCAAGCAAAGGTAAGTGTTTGTTTACTGTAGCATAAAACGCGTAACATTTTTAAAACAAGTGTTCCAATTAACTTGCACTTTCAGTCAGTAAACGATGATTACGTTAATCTTTGTTAATATATATATTCGATATTGAAACTACTCGTAATAAGGAAGAATATCCTGCCAGTAGTCAGTAATTACGGTTCCAATAAATACTGTATGGGACAAATATTTTTATTTTATTTATAAGCAGAAAATTAATTTTCATGCACTTTTTGCAAAATATTGTATTTATACTACTTTAATTCATGCAATTTCTGAACTAGGTATTTTTATTGTAGGTACAGTCTGTTGTAAGACTAATAAGGTAAACAGAAACACTTGTTCAATTAAACTATAATAAAACAAATAAAAATCTTTAAGCCAAATGCAGTAAATAGGAATCAACGACTGAGCACCGAAACCAGTTGGAACATGTTCCATAAAATCAACTAAAATCCAATCAAACTAGCAATCATCTGGTCGTAAGTCGATGGTAAATATTTGTCTGCTACCAAGATCACAGCTTTCCCAACAAAGCTACTCTGAGAACACAGTTGTAAACCTGTAAATTGTTTTGTTATACAGTTGAATGAAACCAGTGCTGTCTCATCAATATTTCAATTAACCATATATATAATGTGTGGATTTGTCTCCATTTAAGCTGCATTAATTTGTAAATACTGGAATATAATTGTCTGTCAAAATTATGTTTTTTTCTTTTTTTTTCGAGCGTATGTATTTTAAATAAATGTTTTTGTTGTCATTAAATTTCATTTGTACAGCTGCTTATCACTCAGCTCACACTGTTGTTGCAAATATTGTCCATTTAAAGTAATTTTACTATTACAATGATCAAGATACCTAAAGAAAAAAAAATATTATTTATATTGCCTAGCACACTTGGGCCAACCAAAATAGCAATAAAATTAATTTTGATATTTAGATTTTGTTGGGTTTTTAATAATCATGTGGTGCATAAAGTAATGCAAGAAAAAGGTTTACATTTACATGTTTTAAATAAAACATGTTTTTGAGTTTTGTGTAATAAAAGAAAATCTGTATGAAATTAATTAATTAAAAAAATCAAATAACCCAACTGCGTAAAAAGTGAACTTAAAAGATGGAAAAAAGATTTAAAGAATCAATTTGCAGTCTGAGGCATCAAATCCATGTTACTTGATTCAAATTTATCTGCACAGATTTAAATTGCTCAGTTAGGTACTAACACAGCTTACCAAGTCAATCATCATTATGCTGTTAATGGATTTGATGCCTCCGACTGCAAATTGATTCTTTAAATCTTGTTGATAGATCTAGTTCTTTAAATCTTGTTGATAGATCTAGTTCTTTAAATCTTTTAAGTTCACTTTCTATGCAGTCGGGTTTTTTGATTTCTTAAATTAATTCATTTTAATTTAGACTTTTTAGTTTGTAGTGCTCTACTCCTACTTTTCAATGAACTATAAAGCCTTATTTGTAACTCTGCATTGAAAAAAAAAAGTTTTAACTCGAGTAAGAAGTATCTGAAATCGGTTTTTCCCGTTCATGTACCTACCAATAGGAATTCCAGGTAATAACATAGCCTATGACACTCCCGCAACTGAAACGAATCTAATGACATATCATATGTTGAAATCCATTAAATGGTTTTTCCTTCCTATTTTTTCAGTGTATTTTTTTGCTTGTTCTTGTAGGAATTTTGGAAAATAAAGTATTGAATACTATTAGCACTGAAAATATGTGACCCTTTGTTAATAAGAAAGTTTTAAAATCGGTTTATCAGTATTGCAGATCTGTTTTTCACGCGTAAGTTCTGTTCCCGCGTGAATTTCGGGAAATAACATACCCTTTGTCACTCCCACAATTGAGACGAATCTATTGATATATTATACTTTAAAATCCGTTAAACGGTTTAGGCTGTAAGAGCCTAAACCGTAGTTCTATTTAGACATACATACATACTCTCGAAAAACATAACCCTCGTTTGGCAGTCGGGAAAAACATTTGGTTTGTTTACCCAAAGGACCTAAAGAAAGGTTTGTTTGCCTGCCAAGCGTGGCGAGTATGGCAAAAACCCCCCGATAACAGAAGTCACTGGGGGAGTCCTGTGTTTATCAGTAGAGGTCCTGTGGCTGAAACGAACGACGAAACCCAAAGGATGCAACTACGAGTGGCTTCTGGTCCCGAACTTCGAGTTAGCCAATTGGTGCAACTGATGACCAATTGTAAGTATTAACATGATCAGCATTACCCAATGTCTACTTACAAGCTTGTCAGCATGAGCCACGATAGATAGTAATTTACTTTCATACATAGAGGCGTGAACTCCAATTCATTTCTCACTTTCGACTATAATCGTAATTGAAGTAAAACAACGTTACAAATCTAAAATTGAAAAAGGACAATCAATTGTAGCTTGTATATGAGTTAAGAGTATGCCAGCAACTCGTATACTTATTTGTAAAGCATCCTTATTGTATAAGCATAAGATATAACATCACAATCACCTATGCTGTTGACTGTACAATCAGATGTTCATGTACTGCGTAATCACACAAATGTGCCGCGCGTACGTTCAGTCGGCCCGCTCTACGCGTGTAAACGTAACGGCGCGTGCGCGTTAGCTATTTTACTAACTTTTTTTATTATTATTTTTTATCGTGTCGTGCAGTATTCATTATAACCATATCGACGTAATAGGATTTGGTAATATTGGTGAAATACTTTATTTTTTGGTGAGTTTTAATTACGTTTGGCTTTGCGTTTTATTATTTACTTAGGTTTTCTGGCGAGTTGCAAAATCGAAATTAACCTTGGCTACAAAATTAATTGCAAAATTTTTATTTGAATGTTTTTATCTACTATCGGTAGACCGTAGACTGGTCATTGGTATCAATAAAACACATCAGGTTTCTACGTCGATCGCATTAATACTATTTTAATTTTAATTGTATTTTGAATTCCAACAACTGGTATCATCATCATCTCAGCTACATCCACTGCCATAGGCCTCCCCCAGTGACTTTCAGATTGGCTGGTTGGAAGTGACCTGCAACCGCGGCCTCCTGCAAGCTTTACCAGGTCGTCTGTCCACCTTGTACCTGGTACTTATATCAGGTCCTAATTTACTAGAAAAAAAACTTCTTTCTAAGGGTTGTTGATTCTACTGTTCAAATATAACAACTATAGGACCAACGTCGAAATCTCAGATCAATTGAGACCAAACGTTAACTAAGAAAGTTAACTAAAGTCCTTATTATCTAAAGCAACACTGTGTTAAAATTTTAGTTTCCCTGAATTTTCCTCCTAAAAATCTGATCACGCCCTGAAAAGTGTCCCGCAGTCTCAAGTTACGTGAGAAAAAAAAATGGTAATAGTACCAAACTTACATTTACGGTAGCTTGCTATAAAACTACATTATATTCACCATACCTTAAGAGTTCATGGATTTCTAAAAGTAAACTGTTAGTTGTAATTATCGATTGCAATTAATTATATTTAATACATATTGTTAGTTATTCATCCAAATTTATTTTTTCACCTTCAAAGTATTCTCCTTCAGAAACGATACATTTTCGGCAACGAATACTCCAATCATCAAAACATTTTTCAAACGCTTTTTCCGGATGCGAGTTCAGTTCTCGCCGCGAATTCTCCTTTATGTCTTCTACCGAATGAAACCGGGTACCACGAAGTGGTAATTTGAGTTTAGGAAAAAGAAAGAAGTCGGCTGGAGCCATATCTGGTAAATAAGGTGGCTGCTCGATGGTATTTGTTAAGTTTTTGGTCAAAAATTCGTTCACAATGATGGCCTTGTGGGAAGGCGCATTATCGTGGTGCAAAATCCAAGAATTTTCATTCCACAAATCTGGCCTTTGTCGTCTAATTTACTCTCTTAAACGCCGCATAATGCTTAAATGATATTCTTTTTTTATCGTTTGAACTTCTGGCAAGAATTCTGAGTGCACAACACCGCGACAGTCAAAGAAAACAGTCAACATGACATTGACTTTCGATCGAGTTGGGCACGGTTTCTTCGGTTTCGGTTCAGTTGGAACGCGCCACTCCGAAGCTTGTTGACTAGTGCATGTCAAACTCGTAAACCCACGTCTCGTCACCAGTAACAATGCATTTCATGAATGTTGGGTCGGAATTGACTCGTTCTAGCATGTGCTCAGCGACTCATTTGCGATTGAGTTTTTGGAGAAAATTCAGGTCTTTTGGGACTAGCCGAGCGGCAACATGTTTCATACCTAATTGATTATTTAAAATGGTACGAATCGACTCGTCGATTCGTGCCATTTTAAATCGACACAGAAAGTTCGACGGCTAGCTCCCTCAAACTTGAATGAGGATTTTCAGTCACTATTTCCTTTACTTTTGTTATCTTCAGTAGCAGGCGTTGATGGCCTACCAGAGCGAGGCAAATCTTCCATCACATCTCGACCGCTTTTGAACGCTTTATACCACTCATAAACACGTGTTTTTGATAAAGTCGATTCACCGTAAGCCTTCTGTAACATTTTCAGAGATTCCGAACACGAAATCCCATTGGCGATGCACAATTAAAGACAAACTCTTTGTTTGATGATGTCCATTATGAAATTCGCAATACAGACTAGATATGGTATAACTAAAAACAATACTGTATTTAATCTAATTATCAGATATTAGCAGCCCGTCCCGGCTTCGCACGGGGTAGACAATTATCGCTAATAGTTTCGGCAGCGCATTCGACGAAAGACATTTTAAGACTCATTTTTCTACACCTTCGGTTACATTGTTCAAATTTTACCAAGGATCCCTAATTTTTTTCAAAATGAAATGTAGCCTATGTCAAATTGGAAGAATGTAGCATTCTATTGGTGAAAGAATTTTTTAAATCGGCCCAGTACTTTTTGAGCCTATTCATTACAAACATACAAAAATAGGTACAAATCTTTCCTCTTTATAATATTAGTACAGAGTACAGATAACTCAAACTCCGCGCCAAAATGGAAAACAGTTATGCCAATCTAACAACAAAAAATATAATTTTGAATTTGGAACCATAAACAAATCATCAATTCCCGAAACTTTTTTTTACAGAATCTACATCAGTTTAGTTTTTGATAAAAAGCGGGTCATATTTTAGATGATTGGTGTATCCCTAAAATATAAATATAGCTAATTTCAACCATTCTTTTGCAACGGATACTAGAATTGATTGCTTTTTTTAGGGTTCCGTACCCAAAAGGGTAAAACGGGACCCTAAGGCTCCGCTGTCTGTCTGTCAGTCAGTCAGTCTGTCTGTCAGTCCGTCTGTCAGTCCGTCTGCCAGTCCGTCCGTCCGTTTTTTGCCGTTTTTATAGATAATGGTACGGAACCTTTCATGCGCGAGTCCGACTCGCACTTAGCCGGTTTTTTTATTACTCGGTCACTTTATTTGATTGGTTGTACTTACTTTTCCAAAAGACATCCACGAAAATTCCTTTTTTTTTAATTTCTAAAGCCTAAAATAGATTACGTTAAAAAAAATTGCCTTATTTCATTCAATCCAAAATATAAAAAAAACAACAAATATACGAATTGATAACCTTCTCCTTTTTTGAAGTCGGTTGATTATTATGTATCACGCTTGTATACCATGTAAGTTCATCGGCCCCGTCGCAAAATAACCAGTTTTAGGAATGTTATTTTATTCATTTCCAGTAACTTTAAATTCAAGATTAGGGGAACTTTATCACCGTTATTTCCCGCCAATGAAGGAGCACCGATATAATTTATAAATAAGAGCCGTTTGATAGATTTGTTCAGACATAAATGTTTGTCTTCCGATAATAAGTTCTGACTTAACTGAATTTTGAATGTTGTAAGCTTTTCCGTAATCATTTTAGCGTAGCTCTAGCTGGTACAGGGTAATGTAATACCTCGTGTTTCATGCCGGAAAATCGTTCAGTTCCCATGAGGGTTGCGATTACTTGGAGTTTCAATCTAAGCAAAGCAGAATAATGGCTTTTTAAGCTTAGCTTAAAGCTTTCCATAGGGAAATCCCTAAGGATGGCGAAAAGATAAAAACTTCTTTCCGTCAATGTGCTGCCAAGTAGGTAACGCCACCCAAGGTCTCTAATAATTCACAATAACATTTACCTTTTTTTACTAATATTAAAATCACTAAATACACTAGGGACCTCTGAACTTTCATTTTAAGTCTTGACTAAAGGGACATTAGTCATAACTCATATCATAGTACTTTCAGCTTACAATGAAAATGTATGTAGCTTGTAGCATCGAAGAGTTACCATAGTTTATTTTCTTCTATGGTAGATATTTATTTACTACTAAACTATCTTTATAGTTACGTAAATTAGTATTCTTTGCCGTAGCAAAATATAATTTGCCTCATTATTAATTTAAGAGTAAGAGTCCTTTATGCTATTAAATAATATTGTATACCGAGTTTTGAATTTGATTCGCCTAAAGCTTTTACATATCTGTCAAATTATTAGAACACGGCTAAGTTTAAAAGCAGAAGACTTCAAAAACCGCCGCTCTTGATTTTCAGACATCTCAAAAAGTGAAGCCACTACTTTCTCGTGCAGATTTGACTGTTTTGTCTAGTCTTATGCAAATGCAATTCGACAATACCCTATTACTTTTCCCCCCTGGCCAGGTAGCCACGCGATTCAAACCTCATAATAGCTCCTCTACCATATTTGAATGTACCCAATATTTTTTGCCATAACAATGAATGAGCATGACCTCAAAGAGATTCCATAAATATTTTCCATAAATTATTTTGGAATGCAATTGTCGGACGATTATAAAGTTGCAAAACTTATAAAGTAGATCCGTTATTGGCTGTAAGTATAGTTCTTAAGTTAATTTAATTGTAATTAGTGATGTGGATCTTGTAATAAAATAAAATAATTCCAAATTAACTGTAGAAGTTAACTAATTTGATGCGTTGAGGCAAGCTAGAAAACTGACAGATACCGAGTCGTGAAGTCGTGATTATGCGATATATAAACATTTAATCTCATTAATAATAAAAGTTTATAATTATTACTAACAAATGATATAATTATCATATAATTCTTAATGAAATCACAATTAATATTTAATAAATTTCCTTTTAGTGTGGATACTGCTCATATGTAATACATAATTTTGATCGACTATAGGTAATATTTCGGCTTTTAAAATATTTAATTTAATACCTCTTATCGTACTTTTGTTCTGAGGTCCAAATTATTTTAAGTATTTACCTCTCAGCTTCTGTAAATTGTATGATATAAAAGTCTGCTTCCACGAGCGTAACTAAATAGTTATCGAAATGAGATTTCAATTTAGAAAACAAAAGGTCAAAAGGGCCCAACATTTTGCACTAGGACGGTCACGTCTCAAGTGTCCGTCTCTCAAGAATATCCCGACGTTCCTTTCGCTTGCCACGTTATACGTGGCTTCAATATCGCCTTACTATCCGGCTCCATCGCCAATAACTTTCATTGTTTTGCCCAAAAAGGACTCGTAACTTCAAGTCATACAGACTAATGTCCTTCAATCGGATTTCGAATGGCAATCTCAAGTATTCGGACTCTTCCTATTACTGTATTAGATGGCTCTGAGCTGCTCTCGTACTGCATGCTTCGATGGCTTACATTATATTTCAATTCTGTTTGAATATTATTTAATGTTAGCTTACCTTAGAACTGTATTTGAACATCGCGCTCAGAGAGCTTAAGATCTTGGCTTGATTCGGTACATTTGCATTTACATATACATCTGCCCGCTACCGCTACGAAACCGCACGAAATGTTAGTTCTACCCAACAGTCAGTTGCTCAGTTTTACGTCTTCCACTAAAAGTTATTTGATAAAATCTAGTATACAAACAGATCTAACAATCCAAATACGCCAGGGAGTATTTGATGCAAGCGCTGCGAGTTCGCAAGAAACTATTGTGGATTTATAACCTCCTTCGCATCGTATAGCTTTTCGATTGCCTTATTTATTGTCTGTTTTAGCCCCATCACGAAACTTGAGTCTATTTCAAGTTTGACTATGCATTTTTATGGTCTTCAAATGTTTTGAAACTACATCTACTGTATTTTATATCTGTTGTTTTGTTTTAAAAAATAAACGTTTGCATTGCTTATGTTTTTTGAGGAACAAAACTGTGCTTTATTGTTATTCTTATTTAATAAATAGTTGCTCCTCGCCGTTTTAAAAATGGATTCGCTTAATCACCGTTCGGGGACCGTCTCGTCCTAAATTGGCATTAATTTTGTTGTGAGGGCACTCTGCTTTGCAGGTCCGATAGCATTGACGGATCGCGTTTCGGCGGGCTCAAATAGATGGGAGAACTACGTGCTGTACCGTCAGGCTCGGGTGATGAATCGGCGACTTGTAATCGCTGGACTAACATGGATCCTGTAATTTGTTACAAGAAAGTTCGTGAGGTCCCCGCTGTGGACCCTCGCAGATGTGCACTGTCATCGTTTGATAAAACTAATCCATTTCACAACAAACCCTTTCTCCGTAGGCCTCTATTGCATGGTAAAATATCGTCGACTTGACACTTGACTAGAAAGCTTCGTCATCGCTAGAAGTGAAAATACATTGCCTGTTCGTTCGTAAGTTGAGCTCATTTAAAGACAGACCTACTAAATCCAAGAAATGTTTCGCGGTGAATGCAAACAGAATCGGTAATTTATATTGCTTACTTTGGTACTCAAAGGACGAGCTGTACCTAAGTCAGATATGATACCAAGATTAAGAGAGAACAACAACACGAACCTACTAAACCCTATATTGCAAGTCATCTATCTCTATTTCTATTTCTGTCGATGTCCGTTACTAACATGTAATATCTATTTGAGCGAACTACGTGATGTGGCTCGTATTATTATATGAGTAGGTATTTTAGTATAATATCTGCAATAACATTGATAAAAGCTAAATTGGTGACAAAATTACAAGTTATTATTTATCCTATTCAAAGTAATCAACCACTTCAGGAACAAAAAACTTGTTTCCTGATACAGTAAAAGAACTTGTAGGTAATGTTTAATCTAGAAAATACACGATTTATTAAATTTGTGATACTAGGACAAACATAAATAGGATCTCAAGGAAACGAGAGTGGTCTTGATAATGTTTCCGGAAAAGGTAGGGGAGTAAGTGGACAAATTAATTGAAAAACGTGTTGCAGCTGTGACAGTGGCCTGTCGTTGGCGTAAATTGTAAAAGGTATTTATTTTGGCTAATTTGTATGGTTCTATACAAAAATATGACAAATACTCGTAGGAATGCATATAAAAAAAATGCGATTAACAGAGTTCATAATTTGATTTATAGCCAACTAAAGTTTTTATTCAGGTGTAGTATCTTTAATGTGATGTTACAGGTAATACAATCTTATGCTTATTCTGTGATCACAATTTTAGGTAAAAACACCTTAAAAACAGATCAGTCATCTTTAGGTTTAAGCTTTTATCATATGCTAAGTTAACACAGAATAAAAATAATACTCGTTTTCAAATTTTATCATACAAAACTGTGCATTATAGTACTTTGTAAAGTCCAGGGCCATAACAATGAACTCTTAAAACAATCTCAAAGTTGTCAAATCTGTCAATTTTGGTACGTCATTTCATACAAAATTTGACAGAAATGATAATGTTTGACAGATTTGTGATTGTTTTAACAGTTCATGGTTAGGGCCCAGTTCTTAATTGGAGCCAGTGAGCGTTTTAACTATCACATTTAACGATCCTCATTGGAAAAATGTTATTACGGCATTGTCTATTTATGATTAAAAATAAGTTTAATAAAAAACTTAAAACCGACTTCAAAATGAAACTAAAAAGCGAAAAATAATATTGACTAAAACATACGTAACCAGTTCTTTTTGGAGTTTGTGCCAGCCATCGAGAGGTAAAATGTGTTCATTCGCACCGACTCCAAAAAGAACTGATTACGTATGTTTTAGTCAATATTATTTTTCATTTTGAAGTCGGTTTTAAGTTTTTTATTAAACTTATTTTATTTCACAATTTTAAGTGTTAAGTCCTCCATTTTTCCCCTCCTAACTCCGCCAAAAATGACTACAGCAAAGTGACCTAGACAAATGTTGTTCTTCTGTGGACCACCCACCCAATGGTATAATAAAAATAGGCTATTCATGCTCAATTTTTCGACGAAATTTATTACAAGTCCCAGACGCCTTTAAAATAAGCTTCAGTTTTTACCTTCCAACTCCGCCAAAATGACTTAACAGCAAAGTAACCTTAGCTAATGTTGGTCCTCTATGGACCCCCCATCGAATGGTATGATAAAAATAAGGTGTTATATTGGGTCAATATTTCAACGAAAATTTGTAAGTCTTAAGGAAAGGGTTTTCCTACACTCCAACCAGAACGGCGGCTATTTTGGTGTCGTAAGTAACCATAGGATAAGGTCTTGCATTAAATACCAAGTCAGTTTAAGAAAGGAACTTTTCATTTTTTTTCGTTACTGGGTGTGCGGGTACGCCCTCAGTAAATTAAATTTGGCGGTCTGGTACCTCATAAGCTCCACGTCTGCTCAACACACTGCGATATACGTTCTGTCGACAAAAAGCAGTATTATCTTCTGACTCCTATCCGTTAAGGAGTTCTGTGGCTTCCATCATCAGGTCAGCAACATGACATGATGATAACCAGACCCAAAAATCAAATCTATTAAAATTGAGGGTTGCCCTCGATTTCCCAAGGATCCCATTATCAGAATCTGACTTGGTGTAAATGGGACCACCTCGGGAGTATACCCTTTCAAACTAAAAAATAAATTTTGAAATCGGTCCATAATTGACGGCGTAATCGCGTAACAAACATACAAAAAAAAAACATCATTCAGACGAACTGAGAACCTCCTCCTTTTTTTAAAGTCGGTTAAAAAGTTTACTGACTCAATTTAACTAAGTGCCTTTGGGGTTACCGACACGAATAGTATGTTTTACCGATCGAAAGTATTATTCGTGCGCACAGTTCTACAATTTCTTTGTCGCATCTGCAAACGAAAGTAAATTATTGTTCAACCGATGTACTAGAAACGACAACGCCAACAATGGTACTTTTATATAGCAACGGCACTAAAGACATAGATAGAGCCTTCTACGAGAGAGAATTCCCGTGAGTAATGAACCGCTATTCCAAATTTTATACTTATAGGAATATAATTTAATCCCCGCTAGACAAACGTCATTCTTTGTGTAGTAGCTGAATAAAATTTATCAATATCTTAACCGACGTCTATAGCGAACCGATTCTGGTTAAAAAAATGCTTCTACATCAAGGTGTCTTAAAAATTAGGACGAGAACTCGATGTACTGCAGATTTAATAAATCAGGCTTTAAAGAATTAAGAGTCGGTGCTATCCAAGTAGGTAGTTTTAATGTTTTAGTTCACACTCCAGACAGGATTTAATTGAGATTACACACTGTCTGACCTATGTTAATGTTTCTCGAAAAAGTAGCGCGTGTGAAAAGATAACATTATATATCATTTAGTTCACAAGACACGTCTCAAACCGGGATTTCCAATCTGTGATCGTTCCTCGTCACCGTAGAACTAGCCTACTTAGAAGTTGCAGCGAGGGCGAGAATAAATAAATTAATATTAGATCAACCATATCGTGGAAAGACATTTTTATGCAATAACGAGAAAAAGCAGTACAAAATATTCCTCCATAACATTTTATTCTCGAGTATAGGTACAAAAAGTTAGGTGTAACATTATAATAATAATATAAATACGACATGATATATCCATACATAAGACCTACAACTAGGAATCGGAAATTTAATCGGATCGGAAAGTAAATGATAATAGTACCTACTCTTGTTGGTTTCTATTCTAAAAGAAATAGTAACATGAGCATCACCACACCAAAGTCCTTTGTAGAAACAGAGCCAAGTTGTGTATTAATGACGCGTACGTGCCGCGCCTACGACGATCGCGACAAATCGTCGTCGCGTTCGCGTAATCGACGCGCCTGCTTCTCGGGCAATTTGTTCCTATAAAAATAACGCTGTTTGTACAAACCCTCGTTTGTTGTCTGTCGCTTGATCTTGTTATCTGTAATATCGGGTTTGCAATTTTTCATGTTATAGCAAAAATTTACTTCCCTTTCCTAGTATGGCTAAATATCTCGATATGCTACGTCGTATAACATACCTAACTGTATCAAAGATCAACTAAATCCATTAGTATACAAACAAGATTTTATTTCAACTTAATACATTCTTTAATTTTAAATCACGACAAGTGATTCATTAGACATGCATCGAATTCCTTAATACCAACAGTTCAACAACACTTATCAAATCCTTCAACAATTAAATTTATCACTTAATCAATTTTAACCTGACTTGGCGCCGATTACCCATGAGGTTTCAATGAGATTAAGGTTATTATCGGTAACATCAAGAATGTATTTTCATCTGAGATATCATTACAAGAATGTTATTCTCGTTTTCGCATTTCGCATTCAAGGAAACTTATTAAGTAGCATGTGACGCGTACCAAAATTATGATATTAATTACGTGTTATTTCTATTATGCTGTCTGACTGTCCCGATAGAGAAAGAAAATACCGACACAGAAAGATAATTCGTTTATTATTTGGAGCAAACCATAAAGAAGGAAATTGGGATAATATTTCGGACTTATATTAATTCAAGTCAATAATACTTCATATTAAAAGCACGGACGTAAAAAAAATACGGACGTAACCTCGTCTAACCATAAGTGAAGCATAATAATGGCCGCCCGTTTAGGCTGTGTGTGTGATTTAAGGGTTGCTATATAAACCATCAATTTCCCTGCTGTTTGGTGGTACCAATCGATCTCAGTTAACTTATGTAATTTACATATATTTTTTAACAGAAATATAAACGGTTGATCTATGTTGACCTACCAAACATATTTTTTATGATCACTGTGATAGAAAATAAGACACATGTTACGTATAAAGAAATATATTTTTGCACATGACATTATTAGTGATAAGGCTATGACTATCTATAAAATATACCCCTTAATAACAAAAAGTAAAATTGAAAAATTTTGAAAACCCCACGACGCTTAAAACGTAATTGAAAAAGGATAAAAATTCTACTAGTCAGCCCAAAAACTGTCGAAATCTGATTTCAGAGTCACATACATGGTTTGTTGCATACAAATATAGATTTCCCCACCTTTAGGGTAATTTTCCCGTAATTAAAGTGACAACACTGTTGCATTTTACCTCTAGAATTCTCGGCAAAGTATTTAAAACATAAATAATTTTTTTTAACACGAATCGTAATAACTTACGTTTGCTGGTGATTCCATGTGACTTTTTACGTTTACTCATGTAGTATTTACATGATTTAACAACACAAGACGGCATTTTTGAAAAAATCGTTGACGCAACGAACGCATTTACTACGTGTCACTGGCGCTGTCACTCGGGGCGAAATGGCGGCGGGTTGTCGTACCTAGTGTGTATGTGTGAGTGTAGATCATGTACAGTCAACAGCACGTCGACCTACCCCAAAAGTCAAAAATTCTCCAATAGATTTTCAACTTTAAGCCTGACACATAGAGTTCATTTTCAAATGAGAAAATTTGTCATTTTGTGGTAGGTCGACGTGCTGTTGTCCGTACAACGAACAAAATTGTAGTACCTCGCATGCTTCACATTTTTTAAATGTGATGTTACGTCCGTGATTAAAAGAATATTCGAAGGCATAATTTACGGAAATTAGATTTTTTTGGCTTTTATTGTGATCATTTAAAAAAAATCTTTGTCTCTGGTGTTAAAATTAACTCTCAGTCCAACATGGTCCAACTTATGGTCCGTGTATATTGCCTTGATCAGTGTCCGTGATAACCGATCAAAATTGAGAAATAAATTAAACAAAAGACTGACGAAAAGCCATCTACGGTAAGAATGAATATGATAGGAAAAAAACCGAATCGATAAACATTGAGCCGTTACAAACGTTTATGTTCCATCCACATCAGTGTCCGACGTTGACGGATCGCGAGACGGCGGATTGATAGACGAATTACTTGGCTAACATGATTTATTGCCTTCGTAGGGCGGGAAGGGGACTAGAGAACATACGAGGAGCTTTCTACTGGGACTCAGCAGATAGTTGAATCTGATGACGCATTTCCTAGGGGGCATGCTTAGAAGGAGTTCAAATGAAGATACACACATCAACAGAATCTAGGGATACCCGCGTAAACCTAAATTATTTACGACTTTATAGTTTAAAATCTTTTTCGTTTTCATAAAAAGTTTATATACAGATTGAAACTTCTTTTATTCTATTTTCAAAATTACATACTACTACATACCATAAATTACGTATAGCGGCGGCGCGCACATACTATAGTACGTCGCATTTAGACCCGTTGTTATAAGTTTTAGTTATAATGCAATGCGAAAGTTTAAAAGGTATTAGATTGTTTTTCTTTTTTAATTTAACGTACCGTGGTAAGCTTTAAGAGACATGTCACGTTGTTATTTGAGTCGAGATGAAATGTTACGAGCCGTGGGCATGTTGGAAAATGGTGCTATTCAACGCGTCGTTGCCGAGGCCCTATACACCAGCCAGAACGTGATATCAGGATTGTGGGCACGTTATCGCACTACTGGGGATGTGGCTGAAAGGCACACAGGCAGATATCGTGTTACTACGCAGAGACAGGATCGATTTATCCAAATGACCGCCAGAAGACAACCCAATATCACAGCGATGCAACTAATATAAAGGCTCCAGGAGGACCACCAGCTGCTGGTGAGCGACCAAACCGTGCAAAGGTGGTTGCATGAAGTTAATCTTCATGCCCGAATACCAGACAAAAGCCAAGTCTACCTTTAATATTGTTCATCAGAATATGCAAGGCTTGGCTGGCAAAGAGTTAGAATTATCCTTATTCTTACAAGATTTAAATGTACATGTTATGTGTTTAACAGAGCATTGGTTCAACCAATATGAGTTGATGATTAACATTGAAAATTATAAAATTGGTAGTTCGTTCACAAGGAAGTCTGCTACTAGAGGGGGGTTCACTTATATTGTTAAATAGTCAGTTAAAATATAAGGAACGGAAAGATATAGTGTCACTTTCGATTGAACGAACTATCGAACTAGCATGTGCTGAGCTAGAGCCAGTGGCGGGCATTGGTTTTATTTTGAGGTAGGCAGTAGATACCTACTAAGTGTTTTATAGATAAAAATTAATGGTTTGGACCCCTGAGACGCATATTTATGTACCTACTGCCTACCTCAATTCATCTACCAGGTAGGCACTGCCTAATTGCCTATATGCAGCGCACGCCACTGGCTAGAGCAGTATATTATAATAAGCGTTTACAGCCCCCCATCCGCTAATTACCAGCTTTTTGAAACCGCTATGGAAGAGGTCTTAAAAAAAGGCTGTATTTCTAATAAGAAAGTAGTTGTATGTGGCGATTTTAACATTGATATATAAGTAAATTCACAGAATGCAAATCGTTATCGTTTCCTTAATCTTTTTGAATCATTTAATTTAATAAACTTATTCAATGAACCTACGAGAGTGACTCCCACAACAGCTACTTGTTTAGATAATATTTTTTGCAATAGCACTGTAATAGATAAATCAATTATAAATTATTTGAGATCTGACCACAGCGGACAAAAGGCGTTGTTTGAGCACCATTATGTCCGAGGAATTGTAGATGCTGTTTGTAGGCCAATAACGGTAAATAGAATAGACCGATTTAAGGAAAAAATTTTGATGGCATAAATTCATTAAAATCAAGTGATAGCGATAGTGTCGATTTTTTATATGAGACTCTTTTTGGATTGATTAAAAACGAATTTGATCAAATCTTTACACAAAAAAATATAAAAGCAAATAAACTGAGATGTAAGTTTAACGAATGGGCAACACCCGGTATTTATAAAAGTAGAAAAACATTATATGATTTGTATAGTCTTAAAGCAAGCTCTCAGAACCCACAGATTATTGACCATGTGAGACGTTACTCTAAAATATTTAAAAAAGTATGTGCCTCTGCAAAATCAAATCATCTGCGTAATATTATTCGGAGTTCTGATAATAAAGCAAAGGCTACATGGAACATTATAAATAAAGAAACCTGTAGGCATAAACCAAATGATCGTGCTTACTCTCCTAAAATTGGGGATAAACTAATTAATTCAAATGCAGAGGTTGCCAATGCTTTTGAGGGTTTCTTTTCAAACATAGCTCCCTCTACAACTAGGGAACTGGCTTTCTCTGCCGAACTAGCTGAATCCCTTCTCAGGGCGGGTGTTATGAGTGTACAACTCCATTTCATTTTAGATATATTAACCCCGATGTAGAAATAAAAACTTTTAGGGAATTAAACATGAAAAAAACTGAGGACTTATGGGGAATCTCAGTCAATATTATCAATACAATTCAATACACAATAGCCCCTTATCTTGCAATAATTTTTAACAAATGTATTGATGACAAACAGTTTCCTACATTGATGAAATTTAGTAAAATTATTCCTTTATTTAAGTCTGGCGAGAAAAATGACCCCTCCAATTTTCGACCGATATCAATCTTACCAGTACTCAGTAAAGTATTTGAAAAAGTAATTTTTAATCAACTTTTATCTCACTTTGTCCTGAATAAACTTTTACATAACAAACAATATGGCTTTACAAAGGGTAGAAGCACTACTGATGCTGGAGTTGCACTCTTAAAACACGTGTTTGATGCGTGGGAGAGTAGGCGGGATGCTTTGGGAGTTTTTTGTGATCTTCCCAAGGCGTTTGATTGTGTGGACCATCAAATTTTGCTAAAAAAACTTAGACATTATGGTGTTTCAAATGATGCCGTAGATTTGGTAAACTGTTATCTCACGGGCAGAACACAAAAAGTTTGTATTAATGGAACTGAGTCTTCTGGCTCCCCTCTAACTATGGGCGTGCCGCAGGGATCGACATTAGGACCCCTGCTTTTTTTAATTTATATAAATGACCTTCCATATTTTACGAAAGACCTCTGTGAGACAGTGTTATTTGCAGATGATACTTCATTGATTTTTAAAATCAAAAGAGGTAAAGATTCGTTTGACGATGTAAATAATGCTCTCTCTCAAGTATTGCATTGGTTCTCTACTAATAATCTTTTGCTCAATGCAAATAAAACAAAGTGTATTATAAATTCACAATGCCAAACGTAAAACTGGTCCCAACACATTTAATTATAAAAGGTGAACGACTTGATACGTCTAGTTCCACTACCTTTTTGGGAATAACTTTGGATTCCCGTTTGCAATGGGGTGCTCATATTGAGACTCTATCAGGAAGACTTAGCTCTGCTGCTTACGCCGTGTGGAAAATAAGACAATTGACTGATGTTGAAACGGTAAGATTGGTATATTTTAGCTATTTTCACAGCATTATGTCATATGGAATTCTATTATGGGGCTCAGCAGCAGATATCGAATCTATATTTATATTACAAAAGAGAGCTATACGAGCAATTTATAACCTTGGACCTCATGACTCGTTAAAACAACTGTTTAAAGAAATTAATATACTGACAGTAGCTTCGCAATTTATTTACGAAAATATCATTTACGTTCGCAAACATATAGATCAGTTCCCTAAGAAAAGTGACATTCATAATTTTAACACCCGGAATAAGGATAAGCTTGCCGTTCCAGATTTCAGACTGCATAAAGTGGGTAATTCGTTCATGGGGAAATGTATTCGCTTTTTTAATAAATTACCAGCATCTATTGCTGAACTGCCCATGTTTAAATTTAAAGCTCATGTTAAAAAGATTCTCATGAAAAAAGGGTATTATACTGTTATAGATTATTTAAATGATAAAAATGTTTGGATATAAATACTGCCTTGCTCGCACAGGTGCATTTATCTTGTAATTTAATATTTTGTTATGTATATTTAAAACTTTTTAAAAGAGGCTGACAATTGTGACCGAGTTTCTTGCGCTGCTTCTTCTCGGCGCTAGCCCAAACTTGTCCCGAAGCAGTGGTAGGGAAAAAATAACAATGGGACGTGTAAAAGTGCTTAGTTTAAGCCTATTTGCAAAAATAAATTGGTTTTATTGGTTTTTACCAACCTACCTACATGTTCCAGCATTGTGACGTGGCAATCGCGGTCGGCGGCTTTCGTGGGCTCGGGAGCATTTACCATGGAGTGATCAACAATGGTCTTCGGTGCTGTTTACCGATGAGTCCCAGTTTGGGTTTCATCCGGATTCACAAAGAACATGCGTTTGGAGAACTCCAAGAGGGAGAGACGTAGACGGCTAGTCTACGGCACCCTCAGGAGGTCCACTCTAACCAAGGCGGGACAATCATGGTGTGGGCAGGAATTCGTCTTGGCGGACGAACTCAGCTCTTTTGGATCCAAGGCAACATGACTGCTCAAAAATACCACGAGGAGGTAGTACAGCCTGTTATTGTAACTCACAGAATGCAAATGGGCCAGCAATTTCGACTCATGCACGATAATGCCCCTTCCCATACGGCGCGGCTGGTGTCGGCCGCTCTCCAAGACCACGATATTCGAGTTTTGGATTGGCCTGCACAGTCGCCCGACTTAAATTCTATCGAGCATACCTGGGACATGTTACAACGAAAAGCTTTGAAAGATTTCCCGCCAAATTTGACGACGGAACAACAACTTTACAAACACTTGCAAAGAACATGGGACCTCATACCGCAACAAGACATTTTGTTTTAAGTATTAACAATCGATGTGTAATTAATTTAAGAGGTGGCAACACTGATTATTAATAATCAGATTTCATAAGATTTTTTTAAATTTTCGTAAAATTAATAGTTTTTATGGAGAAATAAAGATTTTATACAATTTTTCTACGGCGTTTTTAAAACTTCACATTTTTTTTACTTAAAACAAAAAATATACGAAATTATTTTTATTTTTTATTAAAGACCTTAAAATAAGCTATCAATCTCCCATTTACTTTATCAGAAAATTCATCATAGATTTTTAGATATTTGATAAAATACAAAATATCCCTAGCTAGAATCTGTTGATGTGTGGATTTCTTTGCATTTGGACTTTTCGCGAAGTAGCGCCTTTCTTTTTTTTGTACTTGTATATTATTTTTATTTTTTATTAAAGACTTTGAGTATCCATTGCAATGGAAGATCTGCAATCCATGGCTGCCTAATTGATGAAATGTTATGTTATATTTTTCATTTCGTTTAATTGAAAACACTATATCGTATCTTAACTTACAATTAATAATAAATTTGCATTAAAGCGAGTTTATATTTTGAAATCAGATAAATACCCACTTTGATGATTGATTAATTATTCACATATTCGTCATCTGATTTTAGTCTGAGTCTGAATCTCTAATCGCTAAAATCCGTATATGGGCCCATTAAGAGCTGTTTAATTTGTGTAATAATACCTAAAAAGCCTTAAAATATTATTCAATATTAAATGTCTTGGAAGTTTGTCAGCGTTCTTAATTAAAATAACAGGAAATAATTACCTGTAAAACTTGTATTTTAGTATTTTCTGTGGCTAAAATGTTAATGACAGTACTGACAGTACACTAATGACTTCATTTATGTTTAGGCTACAGCATTTAATTTCTAAGATTTGTACGTAATGAAAGATTATCGTTCGCAAAAAAAATCACACTCTTAAAACATTTCCTATTTTAGAATAATATTATTCATATACTTGGACTTTAAACTGGGCTCTAATCTGGAAAGTTGTCGGACGTGTCAAACATAATTGGTATAATTGCTAATTGCATAACTGCCATGAAGTTTACGTCATTTTAAATGTTTTATTTAGTTAGATACAAAATGTCTTAGAGCCATTGATGTAAAAAGTAAAGATACGGCTGACAGAACAAATCGCCTTGCATTTCCTCCATACATGACACACTAACCCCATCTGTTAGACTTTGATGTCAACTGTCAACAGCATCGTAGCATAAAAAATATTTATATGCTTATATTTAATATTTATACACGTTATACAGGGGTGTTTTAAACGTACGTACCAAGCATGTTTAGCCAACACGAGGCATGCAAATTAAGTATAAAATTTAACTAAAATTAAATATAAAATTGAGTCTAAAATCGCATTAAATTAATTTAGGTACATAGATGTCAGTCATATCATAATTATGTTAAAATTAATATTACATAAACTTAAATGTTACATGCCCTTTTAAAAAAATGTATAATTTGCATTACAAATACACATGTTTCAAATATATACAGGGACGTCAATTTTAGTAATTGCAACTGTGCAAATAGAGGACGACATGATGTTCGTGGGAGGACACCGCATATTGCTCATATGCATCTTTTTTGGGCAATAAAAGCTCTATTTATTGCCCCACATCAGTAAACCGTAGCGTATGCATGATAGGTAGCAATCGCAGCTTTTGTTATAAGTTCTTATAAGTTGTGATGACTAATCTATACATATAATTATTGAAGCTCAAAAAAAAGGTTAGTTTTGGGCTAAATAATTGGGTGATTGTGGAAACAATTTATTTTTATATACGGAATCATACCTTAAAACTTTTCTAAAAAAACAATATCAGAAAATTAATATATTTATTAATTACACTTCACTCCTTCGAATAAAACTTTTTTTTTTAACTTTTGCCTTTTGTAATTTTTGGCATGTTTTAAATTTTTGACTCTTAGTGCTTTCTCACGTAAACTTAAAATAAGTATTCAATATATCATCATAAAATAAAAAATATATATTACAACGCAGTACTGGACTTGCACTGTGAGCACTATTATGGCTATAACCATACAATATGCACGCCGCTACAAAGTTGTATCAGTTTTGCACGGTAAATATGGCGTTGCTTCGTAAAATTGACACAGAAGCTACAAAATTGTTAAAGTAATGTAAATAAGTTTAGTATTTATCAAATATGCGGCTTATTGGTGATATGTAATATTAGGATTTGTTTTAATGAGCTTTCTGTCGTAATTTAAGCAACCTTTCAGTAAACATCTAGGCATTTTTCTTTTTTCATATAAATGACTGATCCCTATGACCGCCGACCACTGACTACGTCACTTCGGCTTAGGTAGGGTCATTTTCGGGTCTTTTTAGTTCCAACACTGTGATGTGTGGTCCGACCTGTCCTTACGAAGTAATATTCAAGTCAATGCTTAGAGCGTTGGTTGAATGCTCTAAGCAAAATGTCGATACAAATATTAACTATGTAGGTAGTAGCTTCAATACATAATAAAATATGATGTCCTATATTTTATGAAATTATTCTACTACTCAAATACAACAACTTCTACGAGTACGATGGGACAAACATCGAAATCGCAAAAACGAATTTACTTCTCCTGACTCAATGGTCGATGAGCTGTTTATATCGATTATAGTGTTATATAGGTAGTTCAGTGAATTTGTAAGCCAAGCCGCGGGTAAAAGCTAGTTACTTTATAAATAAAGTAAAAGGATGTTTTGAAGAGACCGCTGAAATATGCCAATTTTCAACTTGCACTTAAGACCGAACGGTTATTTAAAAAAAAAAGTGATATTTGTAGAGAATTTTAAGTATTTTAATTTCTGTAAAAAGGCCATTTACTAAATGTTAATAGTATCCGAGTTTTAGGCAAAAATCCGAAAATAGCAGATTTGTCACATCTTTTGCGATTATTTCAATGTTGCGTCACGAAATTTTGTTAGCCAACCTCAGATTCGGATTCAGCACCCCAAAATACATAAAGAATAAAAACACCAAAAATTTCCTAGTAAAAACACAACTTGACTGAACTTGAACAGAAAGTTTGCTTAAACAATAATTTCGTAATTATTCGTACATTAATTATTATAAGATATTTTCTAAATATTTAACGCAGCGTAAACATATTTTGTTATTAGAATATTTCTCAATAAACCTGTAATACTATAATTTTATCTCCTAACTAACCTATGATAAATAAATACTAAATAACACAACCCGCTATATCTATGACACTAATATTTGTACAAATGTCTCAAGCACTCACATAGAGGTATCAATAATCATAAAGAAAATACACTTGCGAATATATAATATGAATTGTACAAACAAATAGGGTTTCATCAAGATTAGAAATAACTAAAAACTTCTGTGTTCTATACATGGACGAGTTAGTCCGAGTAAAACACTAACTGCCCTATCAGGAAACAAAATGGCATTTCAAGGTAAACTTCAGATATTAAGTCGTCTAGTCCAGCACATGCGATTTTCTCGAAGAATTTGCTTTAGTTGTTTAATATTTATTTGCATTGTATTTACTGTTGCTGCGGTATTAAATGATTAGATCGGTTACAACTCTGTTATATATTTGCAAATCGTAATCGTTTATTTGTGGGACTTCCTTGGTTTAACTGGTGGGTTTTTTCAATATCAGTTAACTGAAGATCCTGGATTCCTGACTACACAAGAGATGCAGTGGGATTGAGTGATGAGCATGACCATGTTAAGAAATATTACCAAATAATTTAAAATGATGTCGTTCCACTGTGATAAATCAAATAGATATACTCCATGCAATTTTACTTACAGTAACTAGATATGCATATCTACTTATTATTTAAAATCGTGCCATGGCATTACTACCTAGCGGAAAAAATCGTTTGAAGGCCAGTTACTAATTCCAATTGTCATGTAATACACATTGTTATTCCAAATGATGGGTGATTTGTAGAAGCACTTATCATGTCAACATGATTGTGCTATGATTACTATGACTATGATTTTGTCATCTACTTCATCGTTTGGTTTTGCAGTTAGCAAAACGTAAACTAGTTAAATAATGTTTGTGATTAATTACCTACATTACATTACATATTATATTGTAGTACAACAAATAACAAAATCGCATTGTTCAAGACCCTTAAATTTACCATTAGCAGATAATTGTATTGATGCAAACGATAAAACTAACAGCATCCAAGATGTACAAACACAAACAAGAGGATAATGGAAATCCTCTACCCAATTTTGCCAAATAATTGGTAAGACCCACCTGATTCAGGCAACAAAGCCCTCCTCCCGACATTGTTCACCAACGGTTTTATTAGGCCAATGTTACATCCCATCGCAAATTAACACAGCCGACCACAATATTATCTGAAACATGACCAACACTCCTGTCCCAGTCGCCCCACACCTTAATAGGTAATTTTCCCCCCAATAGTTATCCTGTAAGAGGTGAATTGACAGTAATTGATTTGTTTCCCCTACTCCGAAACCGAGGCACTGACTAAGAAACTGTTACATTTTTACAGTTTATTTTTTTTCACCGTCTTCAATGAAAAATCTTGTGTCATTAATTTTTAGCACAATGTTAACTCATACTACATTGGTATAATTACCTGTATTCATCAGTATCAGCTCATCAAAAAGTTGAGATTAAAATGTGTATTAGTTTTTGTTTAGTATTTTTTGACCAAAAATAACATTCATCATCATCTCAGCCACAGGACGTCCACTGCTGAACATAGGCCTCCCCCAGTGACTTCCAGATCGGCCGATTGGAAGCGGCCTGCATCCAGCGTCGTCCTGCAACCTTTACCAGGTCGTCTGCCCACCTTACAAGGTGAAAGGTGATCTACAGAACTGAAAATAACATTCACAGTTTTTAATTTTAAAATTGGTTCTCATAATTGCAGCAACTGGATCGAGTATATTGACATTTCAGACCCAGTCACTGAATACTTGTAGACGTGACTTGATCGACTGAACCTGATGTATTTATGGTCTGCACTAAACTGGTATGAAACTAGTAGTCGATGTAGCCAAACCGTTCTAGATTGATTACTGGCACGCTCCTGTCTAAACTAACCATTAATTATAAGAACAGTATGACTCAAGATCTAAATTATGATATCGATAGCAAAGTTGACCCTTTCAGTATTTTCATTCATTATCTCCAACAAAAGCTTATAGAGGACTTTAATATTTGTAATTTAGAACAATAAAACAAAGAGACATCGATTATTGTGACCCTTTCCTCTGTGTTCTGCCTTCGGCCTTTGTTTTTCATCGGCCGTATTTAGCACTTGGGCGTTTATTAGGAAATTGGAAGTACGCGACACAAAGGGTCTTAAATTAAATCTGCTGTCCAAATGTTCCTCCCCGAAATAACTAAAAAGTATTTTCGTGAGTATCTTATTTTTATCTCTACTTTATTAGACTTTCAGACGGAATGAGCTTGCTTGTGTAAATTGGAAATTGAAACGACTGTACGTACACTATTCAATAAACTGACCAAGATCTTTTTGTGAACCAATACAGCCTTGAAGCATAGCCATCAACTGAATGGATCTTAAATATTTAGATTCTAATTTATTCGTTTTAAATTGGATTTCATTATCTATGTCCGTAATAGTTGTAGGTATCTAATATAATTAAGAAGCTTTATTCAAACAGACTCTTATTTCTTTAGGAAAAAAGTTAGCTTACAAGCATCATAACAGAGAAAATAGGAAATGAACAATGTTAAGAAGTTTTGTCCCGCTATTTATATTATATCATGCTCGTACAACTTGTGTGTTGTTTCTTTTGGTCTACTTTTGTATTGTTTATCGGGAACAAGAATTTTCAAAGCTTTCCTTTATTGACATCTACCGTTAATAATATCTTTATTTTTGTCAAGAGCACTCCTATTCAGAACGAGAACAATGCTTGTATCAGATGAAATGAGTTCACAATGAAACTATCGATATGATAGTTCCAATTTTGTGAAATCAAAATGTTATTGTTTTCTTTCCTTGCAGATATTTGTTTTTCTCATTGTAACACAATATTATATTTTGTGTTTATTGAAGCTAGAATGTCATTTTACGTCTTATTTTATTTTTGTCTACAGATCCAACAAAATGTCTTCCCCATCAAAGCAACGCTTGAAAAGGCAGACTTGGTACAAAAGGCTGATGCACAAAAGGGTTCCAATCACAAGCTGGCTTCCACTGTATAATTCGAAGAAGGCCATTGCTGACTTTATAGCTGGAATCACAGTCGGCCTTACAGTCATTCCACAGGCTTTAGCTTATGCCACATTGGCTGGCTTAGATCCCCAGGTAACTGTTTGCACCCGCATTTTTAGTCAAAACTAGTCTGAGGCACATACATATCTTAAAATAATTCCTGAAAACAAAATGTAGCAACAAATAAATTAATTATACTAAAGTTTTTCATACTTGTTATATTTCATTTCAATATCCTACTTTCTGATCCTAGTTTAATTTCTAGGATGGCTTATATTCATCGTTTATAGGCTGTTTCATCTACATAGTATTCGGGTCCTGCAAAGACATAACTCTGGGCCCCACTGCGCTGATGGCCCTTATGACTTATCAGCAAATCCAGAACAGAAACCCAGACTACGCCATACTCCTTTGTTTCTTGACCGGAGTGGTGCAGCTGGTGATGGGCATATCGCATTTAGGTAAGTAATTATAAATATTTCATTGGAATAGTAAACTTACTTACCCCGCGTCTTGATTGTTTAATGTTGAATTCCCGATAGGTTTTCGAAAAGGCCAATAATAAATCCTATTAGGAATACGCAGTTCTTAATTTTTACTGACTAGCGTTTTTAGAACTTTGTGGCCAGGCTACTGTTTTATAATGTACAATTACAATAAAAGTCCTCCTTGTTAGTTTTACAAAGTCGGTTAAAAGTACATGATGTTTTTGATTAGGATAATCCCTATTAAAAAAGGGTCTTGACAGACAGTAGACGGTCAAACAACGAAGTAATCCTACCTATAATGTTTTCTTTTCTTCCTGAAGGTATCAAAACCCTTAAAACGTCAAACTTTTTATTTCGAAGTGAAACATATTGATTTTAATATCAATTTAGGTTGATGAGCCGTTGGGTAAACTAAAATATGATATAAAATAAATTAATCGGAGGGCAAATAAGAAGGCTAACTGATCAAAATTGGTTTAAACATGTAAACAAGGACAGAAATAATCGACCTTTGACTAGGCTTAATTTTCGTCGCTTCTATTATAAAACTAGTTATGGACTAAACATATTTATTGACTTTTGTCTACAAAGTTTAAATACTCATGAGATTAAACATTATTGGTCAAAACCCAAAATTAGAATCTCTTTGCGGTTAGGCATTGAATTAACCTGTCAGGTATTAGACAAGTCATTCCACAGTAATGCTTTTTATCGTACCTTGGAATAAAAAATTTAGATGTCTTTCAATAATTACAATAATTTATTGTAAAATTATCTTATATCAGTTACGTGTATAATTTTATGATCGATTTTGTAAATCTCCAGTTACGTTATTATACTGAATTTTTCATCTCGCATGAATTATGAATTTATGATGTATTAGGTCTACGACATAGTAACATATATTAGACAACATTTGAAGATTTTATACGAACCCATTCGCGATGATGATCACTAAAGTGAATTTTGTTTGACTACGAATCAGAACCTTTTTGTTAGAAAACTCTAGTGCGGTCTTAAACTAATACTAAATATTGAGAATTAGTTTCTGAATTTCCAAACAGTGTTACCATTAGATAAAATGCCAAGTTTGACAAAAGCTCCACTCTACTCTGAAACTATTTATTTGAGTAACCGACGAAACGCTTTGTTTGTTTCAATTAAACAGCAATTGTTTGATTCGCAAATAAAAAATAAAACAGGAATTTATACAGAAATTATGGAGGCTATACAAAAGAATAGGACACTCCTTAAAAACGCGTGATCATCTACTCGTTTCTGATCGTTTAGAACAACTTTTACTATGGTAGCAACATATTTTTTTTAGATGCTCCAAACATTAACATGGAGCTAGCGCGTTACTTTGTATGTGTAAAAAAGACATTTTCTATGTTGGTCCCATATAAAAAGTTGTTTCACGTATATGAGCAGATGATCACGTGGTTATCAATGATCTATTCTTTGGTACATCCTGTATATACGATTATTTTGATGTACCTACATGTCAATAATCCTAAATGAAATATAACTAACAAAAGAGAAATAAAGTTAGTAATAAGTTAGTATGTGATTTGATTCTTTGCAGTTAGTAGAGCAATCAAATCACAGTCAATTAGAACATAAATATATTAAAAATGACCATTTGTTTTCAAATAGATCACGTTTATATTACCTTCTTTTAAGGAAAGCCCACCTTAATGTTTAGGGTGCGTTTCAGGCCGAATATACTTACCAGACTTCGCTCACGTTGTAATATTTTGTTTATGGAGCACATACCCTATGTATAGAGTAGAAATGTAATATAATTTTGTTCGATAAAATTTTTCGACATTTTTAATCTTTAACTGCACTGTTTTATAATAGACGAAAGATGACAGGAATTATCACTTTACACAAAAAGTAGGTAAGTTAAAAATCATGAAACCAGTTTCGGAAAAAAGTAATCCGTATTGCTGCTCTTTTGTTTGTGTAAAAAAATTGAGCCATGCATTTAGTATTTGCCTCATGATAACGCACATACCGTGAACAGCGAAAATTTGTCATCTGTTATTTTACGAACAAAATATTGACAGTATTTCGGGTATATTTTGAAGTGACTCAATTTTTTTTTAACGAGGAATTTGCGCCAAGAACCTATCAGGGGGTTTACCATGAACAGACTCTTAAAACAATCTCAAATCTGTTATTTTGTACGTTATTATGTACGAAATTTGACAGATTTGTGATTGTTTTAAGAGTTCATGGTTACCCCGCTGAACTTTATGGAAACTTGTTTTGTTTTATAATATTTATAAAAAATATATATGAGAGTAAAAAAGGTTCTTAATTTATTTGCGGACAATATCTAGTGAATCATAATCTTAATTTTTATTCATCAGTTATGTCTTGATTTTACCGTTTTCCTTAATGAATTACAAATAGATAAGGGATGAAAATATATGATAACCTTTATTGCAGGCAATCTATAGGCTTACAGATTTTAATCAGTTCAGGATAAACATAGAACTAAGTGTATTGTATAATTTTCTTATCTATCTACTTCTTAACCTTGACTTTGTTATTATTGTTATATGTTTAGGTCTGCAATCCCCGGAACAGACGAGCCATTTACATAGGTACCTACAAATTAGTACGAACTCTCGGCGCGCGTGTCCAACTAAAAGCGATTTTTGTCCGTCTGTATATTAGTAACAAGAGCGATTTAGGTTTATAAAAGCTTTGCTACATTGCTCATTTTCTTGTATTGACAGTCACTCCAAAAGTTAGCGATCGATTTATTTATCATAAACTGCTTACCATAGCTGATGGCACAAAGGTGGCTCGATCAGATGACATTGAGTTACAGATTGAAAGTGGAAATATCCTTAAGGACAGATGACGGCTAAGGTTTTCCGGCAGCTATAACAGTTATAACAGTACCTAAACTATCCCGTCTTAAAAATCCTGTTTATCTAACAAGTAAGTACGTATAGTGGAAGAATAAGAGCAAACTGTCTACCACATGTGCTGGTAGATTAATGCAGCGGTTGAGTAAATGAAACTCGGTATGACTACAGTTAGACAATATTGACTACAAACATGCTTCAAACCGCACCTGAAAAGTTGGTCGTCGTTATGAATACTAGTGGCAAAAACCAGTTGGCCCAGGCTGGCTTTACCGCTTTATAGTCGTAAAACCAATTTAGATACCTTTTATAGCCTTGATCACACCTGACTGTGATGTTAGTCACTGGCCTTTGACCAATCTGTATACTCCACATATGGCCTTAACCACCTCATAGTTGAAGGACCTCGCTTTAGCCCTTCTGTGGGATCTATAGATTTAATTTACTTCATCGTTATTACGTCAGCCAATTTTGCAGTATACTGCTGGACGTAATCTTCCCCCAAAGAGTGCCAAGAGCATCAAAGTCCCGCTTTTTTCATCCAGCCACTGCCATCTTCCTAAGGTCTTCGCCTTGACTTTACTTAATTTGTTTTTTGTCCATCCAGGCGTCCTTATAGACTTCATATCAGTGCCAGTCACCGTGGGCTTTACGTCAGCAACTTCGGTCATCATCGCTGTGTCACAGATCAAAAGTCTCCTGGGCTTGCAGTTCGAGTCGGGAGGTTTCTTAGACAATGTCAAACAGGTGAGTGAAATTAGTGTTTTTATTTGGTCTTTTGACCTATGACCACGGCACGGAGTGCTAGACAACTATACAGTATGACCTAAAAAATTGTATAAGTCTAGACATAGAGCACCCCTGGTGCGTTGGGACAACAGCCATGGTTTGCCATTTTTTTTGTAGTTTTCAAGCTTTCATTAACATGAAATCTATTTTTTTTTGTTTTGCTCTATCTTGTAAACGCTGACTTATTTGCATCCAATAGTCAAACTCTATGTGATTACATTAGTCATTTATAGTAGTCATTTTACTATAATATATTATATAATAAGAACCAATCAAGTGGAGTCACTCAGGCTCACGCTGAGGATTTTGAATTGAATGAAATTCTTTATTCGGTATATTATAAAAACAAGAGAAACGGAAAACAAGTTTTACAATAAGATTGAAGAAAAATAGTTTTGTCTACACCTGGCCGTATTTCAAAAACCAGTCAAGTCAATGCGGGTCACATTGGTCAAAGTATATCCTACCCTTGCTTACGCCAAGAAGTATTACATATTTCAAGGAAATTATATGTACTAGTTGTTTACTTATAAATTCCTTGATATATTTAAGCTAATCTCAGTGACACTATTCATATATTTTAACCCCTAGCTTCCGATTGCAGGTTGTGATAAATCTTCCAAAAGCAAAATTGGCTGACAGTGCTTTGGGAATATCGTGTATAGTAATTCTCCTTTTAATGCGTGTAAGTATTATAAAATGGAATTAAGCATTTAGCACGGTAATGTTATATAATATATTACCCTGAATTTAGATTGCAGTCTGCGTCCTTGAATCTGAATCTTGATTTTAACATAATTCTATACCTGTCAGGGTAAAATTGACGGATACAGGGCCTGTTTTACAATGTACGGATAAGTTCTGCATTAGTTCTGAATAAGCTATATTTTACTTATCTTAAGGGTAAACACGATTTTTCACACATTTTCGACACGATTTTCAAGCACTTTGATCCTTGCCATATTTTTATCTTTTACATAACTTTATCCGTAACATAATCTTTTAAACTTTCGCGTTGCATTATAACTAAAACTTACCTATACTATAGAAACGTCAAAGAATGTAAGTAGTATCAATACTACTACATACTATAATACGTCGCGTTTAGATCCGTGATTATAAGTTTTAGTTTATCCGTAACATTGTGAAACGAGCCCACAGTGTAACAATTTAAATTCAGGTTTAGGCTAAGTTAATGCAAGCAGCCTTAAAACATTTTGCTAATAAGCTTTAATATAAACTTTTTGAATTAAATTATATATTTTTTCCTATTTTAATCGATAAATTGCAACCGGGAAAAAAATTGATTTAGCAGAACTTACAATCGCCGCGGAACTTGAAGCACCTAAAGTTAAACTTATGCTTTAAACAAATTAGAGGCGAAGTTCGGTTTTACGGAAATTTATACAATACAGTTTATGTTTATTAAAAAGATGTATTGACAGTGTTCATTTGAATTGGAAATCAAGAACTCATGATAAAATCAAGCGAAAGAATTACTATGTTAGCCACACATAGTAATTCTTTCGCTTGATGTCATGAATAAAAGTCAATTAAAACAATAATCACGGTCCTTCTTTGTTTAAGTTTAATCTGTAAAAAGTAAGATTTGGTTAAATGTAATATCTGATATGCCAGTATCACGTATTAACGTAGGTATCGTATCTTTAAGAAAAGGTCTGAGTATATTATAAAAAGCTATTTTAATACACTTAAAATGATTAACTTACAAGAACAAATAAGGCAGGTTAGTACTGAATCTTTTATTAATATAGGTACATTGAAAATTTCTTTCTAGGAAACATTTGTCCTCAAAATATTACTGCAAACTGTTGACTTTGAGTGATTTCGCGCAGTTCACTCTAGCCTGTTTATAACTCTTATCTTCCTTTCACGTATTAACTTAGTAATATTATACTAAATATTTGGTGAAACTATACCTACATAATACTATAAAAAAGTTTTATTTTAGAAGACCAAAAATAAAACGAAGATCTCGTTATGTCTTCACAAAATAACAGTATTAGAGTTTCTTTTTTGTAATTAAACATAACAAATATTTCTTTAGTAATTGCAAAAAATCTCCCATACCCACAAATGGCTGTCAATATTTTATCGATACTTATGACGTCACCGCTAGTTCAAGCCCTAGTATAAACATGCAATTTACTATTTTACCTAATATTTTTTGTAATTAGGCCTATAACTACAAAATACACAAACATACCCCAAACAAAGATACTAATCTTTTGTAAAATCTAAGTTCTTTGTCGATAATTATTATGAATTAGACACAATTTTGTTTCGAAATATTTTTATCAAAAATGTATTTACCTGTGAAATGTGTGTTTATTGGGGTTGTATTTTCCTATTACATTACAAATTATAATTGTCCCCCCCTGTCTACAGAAACATAAAAAATATGTTTTCCTTTTGTATTTTTTTATATTTTATTATAATTAGGTTTGACGTATGAAATTAGAGGTAGATAAAGTCAGTTAAATATTTTTTTAGTGTCACAAAGACACATTGACATCTATCTCTTTCCATCTTGTAGGGTGTCCGCAAGGATATGATGTATCTTTTGCACGCTTTGTCAGTCTTTAAGCGTAGCGAATCCTAAGTCTATGATATAACCTGACTCTCTTTAAGTCCAGAGTGAATAGGCATCTTCTGGGCAAGCTCGCTCCATCGTAGATCCCATCTATGCTCTAGAGCAAGATTGGGGTCAAGAGCAAGCCCATCTTAAATAAATAAAAAAAAAAACTTTTTGATGTGATGGCAGATGTTATTAAGTATCGTTTCAGAACTCGGCCGTTTACGACACAAGCTTCCAATTCTCTAACATTATTTCTTTTATTTTTTAGAAAATAAAAGACCTTAACCTACCCTCCGGCCGCAAAGGGTTAAAAAAGACCCTGTGGTTATTGTCGACGTCAAGAAACGCTATAATAGTGGTGCTATGCTCTGTGGGCGCTTACGTGATGGAACGATATTCCGGGTCATCCTTTAAACTGACTGGTACTGTGAGGTAATTTATAAAAGTTTTTTTTAAAGCATTGACAACCCGTTGCTTTTGCTTTTAACCTCTAGCTTACGCACATTTTTATCTGTAAAAATTATGACGAAAATTTTTCGTTGCTTTGGAAGCTGAAAACGTCACAGAGCACCATTATAGTGGACATATAATGGTGCTCTGTGACGAGACTTCAAACTAAGCAAAGGATGTACATCCTTTGCTTAGTTTGAAGCTAATTAATTAATTACTAGATAATTGGTGTGATTGTGAAAACAATTAATTATTTTTTTACAAAACTGACGACAATTCACGGTACATTTCCATAAGTTTCAAATATATGAACTCAGTTATTGACAATAATCAGCGTATAAAATATTGGGTACAGTAGAGCAGCTTTTGAAGCGATAACCTTGCTTTTAATGACATGTTTTAATGTTTTAATGTTTTATTTGTGTTATAAATCAGTGTTTTAATGCGAGCGTTCAAATCTAGAGAATATCTTAAATGTTAGTCCTTCTTAACTCAGACCTCCTTTTAAAAAATCTGAATGTAAAGATGTGTTTGCAATTTTGCATGTTTGTTACTTGAACACACATCGAACAACCAGTACTAATTTACTTTTTTAAACATTCAGGGGCATGCATCTAACTGATTACTATCAAAACATACGACTTTTTAAGACGCAGACAAAAGCCAAGAATATGTGATTAGATTTTATTTTCTGTTGTTGTAAGCGTAAAAGTGTGTATTTTTACGCTTGAAACACGCTAGTGTGAAGGATAACACTAGCGTCTTTCGAGCGTGGACGTCGTGGCAGCATCAAATCAGTGTTGACGCAACACTTGCGGAGCGGCATTTACTTAACGCAGATAAGACACTGCCACGACGTCGACGCTCGAAAGACACTAGCGTGGGGAAGGCCTTAGGCCCGTTATTTTGAAGTTATGTTAGTATTATATGACAGCATCGTCCCCTTATTAATGCTTAATGTTATTTTCACTTTACTTACTTGTTTTATTAGATAGAGATCCAAGAACCAAGAGATTTATCCATTAATATATCAATCTTTTGACAGGTATCAAATCACCTATGTCAGCTTTCACTCGACACTATAATTACTCGATGATAATGGAAAATACATATTTTTATGAACTACACAATATTATGATACTATAATGTTTCTTAATTTCTAGCTTGCTTTTGTTTTTGCATTTACTTACGTTTTGTCTTGTCATACAATCAAAGCAATCTTGATAATTAACTAAATTATTCTAAAGAACACATACATGATTTACATATTCTATTGTAGTTATTGAAATCTCAGAGCTTAGGTGGACAACGGAATTTTAAGCAGACCTTCCGACGCCTTTATTATTACGTTACATTACAAGGTTACCAGCTGCGCGACAATCCCTGTATAACATTAACTTAAACGCCTTTTTAGGGTTCCGTACCCAAAGGGTAAGGACGGGACCCTATTACAAAGACTCCACTGTCTGTCACCAGGCTGTATCTCATGAACCGTGATAGCTCGACAGATGAAATTTTAACAGATGTATTTCTGTTGCCGCTATAACAACAAATCTTACTAAAAACAGGATAAAATAAATATTTAATTGGGGCTCCTATACAACAAACGTGGTTTTTTACCATTTTTTTCTCGATATTGACAACACGCTTTTGAAATATTCACAAAATATTTCTGATGTTGTATAGATAACGGCAAAGATAATGGTACGGAACCCTTCGTGCGCGAGTCTGACTTGCACTTGGCCGGTTTCTTCGCAAATGCCCTGACGTCTATTCTAAATAAGAGGCAAGAGATTCCGATAAATGACATCGTAGTCGTATCGAGTATCACTACGTGGTAACCACATATCGCGATAGCTTCAGGTTTGCTACAAACAGTTTAGCATAGTTATGAAACGACTCCCGTACTTATATTGTGACTCTCCCAAAGTTACCTCGGGCATCTCACTGTAAGCCTATTTTACAATGCAAATAGTGGTACTTCCCGATATACAGATCTCTGTGTTCAACTCTTAGGCCGGAACCGCACTAGTATGGTGGCGGCGCGATACAAAGATGTATGACATGCGTTGCCACCGTCCCACTTATATTATAAATGCGAAAGTTTGTGGGGATGTTTAGATGTTTTTGACTCAATCGGCAATGTTTGTGACTCATGTGAATGTAAACGGCTGAAGGGATTTAAATGAAATTTTACATACATGTAGAATAAGATCTTAATTAACATATAGGATACTTTTTATCCCAGTTCAATGTTCTTGTAAGATATATGAAATATGCCAAACATCCTGTACATCCACAAGTAGTATGTTTATAAAAGTTTGTTGTCCCGTCGCCACTTACCAAAGCGATCCCGGCTTTAAGCATTGAAGTGGTGGGAGTGAAGACCTTAACTAAACTGCATGGGCTTCTGACGCGTTAAAAATTTCTTAAGGTCCCTGAAGCTATTGAGCACGCTGGTGCGACGGCATGCTATTAGCGAATTCTTCGTCGTCTCGCTAGCAGCGATGAAGGCAGGAACTAATGGTAGATTTATTAGGTTTATATTTATTTTCCGAATTTTTCTTTATAATGAATTAATTACAACAATTTTGAATGACTAAACGTAAAACTAAACCTTAAGAAAGAAAAAAAAAATACAAAATAAATCACAAATAAAAAATGGGTCCCAGCCCAGATCGCCGTCCAATGACAGCGACAAAGTGTCCAGAAGGCTAGCCGCATTTCCACGCTGAATAGCCAAACTGATGCGTTAGCGTAAAAATACGCCAGCCCTCCGGTCGCACGTACAGTCAATCAGCCGCTTGGCTAACTGTACAGCCGATTTAGACTAGGTCCCAACGGACCAAGCGTCTCGACCCCAAATGGCTCAAATGTGTAGGTCTTATTTATTAGGTATATGTTATGAGGTGTGTGGCGGTGACATGTCTACTATTTACACATTTTACAAATTAGTATTTCACCTAATCTATAAAGTCATATAAAAGAATCCAGACGTAACATATTATCTTTTCTTCTTGTCCTAGGGAAGGCCTCCCATCATGGTCGGTGCCTCCTTTCGGGACGTCAGTAGGAGGCAGAAACGTCACGTTCATCGAAATGTGTTCCGATCTCGGCTCGTCAATTGTTTTGGTCCCTGTCATTGGAGTGCTAGGGAATGTGGCTATAGCTAAAGCTTTTGGTAAGTCCGTCTGTTTTTCTAAAAAAAGCTTACTTAAGCTACATTTACTTACGTCCCATGTTGTCTAAAAATAAACTAAAAGTACTCTTTTTCGTTTTTATTGTGCTTATTTCGATCCAAGCATAATTCTGAACAGATAATGTTGAAATAAATGTGTCCTTTATTTTTAATGTTTATTGTGATCATTTCTATCTAAGCTTATCTTGAAACAGCTAATATTTATAATCATTTAACTTTTATTTTTACTTTTATGATTTACACTCAGCCAGTCATACTGACGCAGAAAAAATACGTGTATATTATTTTCCAATTAAAACCAACCATTAAGAGTTACATAATAGAATGGCTACTATGTTATCGATATCATCTTTCTTCTCTTTCAGCAAGTGGAGAAACAGTAGATGCAACCCAAGAGCTGCTAACTCTGTCCTTTTCCAACATACTGGGCTCGTTTGTTGGTGCGATGCCCATCACTGGGTCATTCTCGCGAAGCGCTGTGAACCACGCCAGTGGGGTGGCAACGCAGATGGGCAGTTTATATACAGGTTACTTTACTAGAAGCAAATTATTTTGTCGCTACCATCAATTACTTGATGACCTCCGTAGGCAAGTTCGATTCCCGTATCCTGAATGTAGAAAACTAAACATTTCCATGTTTTCTCGGGACTGGGTGTTTTGGTACAATCGTTGTTTCTGTTTTCATATCACAAGACAACATCACATACATTGATCAGAACAATGCATGTGATGTAGTCTAATATTTATTTATGTATTTATTAATTTCTCCATAAATAACCAAAATTCGTTATTTCCAGGGGTTCTCGTGCTATTGGCGCTAAGTCTGCTTACGCCATATTTCTACTACATCCCGAAGGCGTCTCTAGCTGCGGTTGTCATTTGTGCTGTGATATTTATGATAGAATATGAGGTAAATTTTGTCTATTATATTTTTAAAAATAACAAAAATTCGCTCAAACCTACTACTCTTAGTCGAAAATGACTGTGTGACCGCGCCACTTCATATAGTAATTTCAGCATGCATTGACCTACCACTAACTTTGGGCATATCTTACTACCTCATTGTTTTCTAGCGGGAATTATTCATTTGTCGGAAATAAAATAAAAATTATTAAGTGGTATCATGACTTGTGGCACCATCTATAGTCCATTAAACCAGACTAGTAGAGAAGAGTAGTTTGTCTGTTTTCATTAAGAAAGACTGTTTTGTAATCGATCGTGTAAAACTTAGGTCCACTGGCCTTACTCAACCGTTAAGCTATGTCAGTGTCCATAACTATTTCAAATGTCGCTGTTTAACATCAAAATCTTACTCACGTGACTAATAGGAGAGTGATAGCCCCAGACGGATTCCGGCCGTTCAGATCATTTGTCATTGTTATACATAATTATCGACATAATTGTTTACAAACTATAGTAAATAAAATGCTTCATAGCTTCTGATATCGGAATGTATGTAATTATTTTAATTAATAAATAACGTGATGTTCATGATATTTGCTTTTTTATCGCCTCTTAAATTTATATACTCAGAGATCATAGTCATTGCGGATACGTGAACAATCCTACTAACAATGTTATTTATGATATTTTCTTTTTGCTTACTGTGTTAAGTTTCATGTCTCCTTATTAATTGTACCTGTCTTAATGTATTTTTTCTATGTACTGTGCGTTCTGTGTAGGGTGCAATAAAGATCAATAAACTAGTTGAAGAGTTCGTGAGCGAACCTAAGCGATTTCTTCAGCAACTTATTCAGGGTACTTAGGGAGAAAAAATACTGAAACTCCTAACGTCTAGGAGGTGTGCCGAAGGGGGAGTGGGGGTGACAAAGGTCTCAATTTTAGGTAATTCACCAACATCTCAAAAATGGTGCGTTTTAGCGGTCTAAGATGGACTAAAATCTTATAAAATGTTCAAACTTTTATTCTATAAGTATCCTTTTTTATATTCCCAACCATTTTTGAACTACACACTCCAGAAATGTAGAAATCTATTATATGACTATACTAGCACTTTCCATACACAACTTCATCCCCCTTTACACCCCATCGGGTTTGAATTTATCTAAAATGCTTAAACACGTATTAGTTCATTTCTATACGTCTACCTAAACACAAAATTTGAAGGTCCTGACTTAAAAACTGACGGACTTTCATACAAACTTTCACCCCCTATTTAACCCCTCAATTCTACCCAATTTCCAAAAATCCTTCCTTAGTGGATGCCTACACTGTGTATCTATGTGCAAAATTTCAAGTCTCTTAGTTAAGTGGTCTAGGCTGTGCGTTGTAGACCAAAAATCAGCTTAGAATGCTATTTAATAGATCTCTACATTTCTGGAGCGAGTAGTTCAAAAATGGTTGGGAATGTGGGTCAGCGACTGTCGCCCTGTATGAGTATCGCTCTCAAACTTGAAGGGAAAAAAGGCATGCATCGGGAAAAGCTAGTAGTTCGTTCATGCAAAAATTTGGACAATCTATTATGTGCATATTAGTATAGCATTTTTTTTGGAGCAAAAGAATCTTAGATTTCAAACATGATTTTCTAACCTTAATTGTACAATAAAAGGATGGACAATCATTTGTAATTTATGTATTGAGCTATGATAAAACACGTAGAACAAATGTTTTTGTGTATGATGTTAGCTATCTAGTCGTGCGACGTTGTTGATGTTTTTCAAATAACCCTGTATAGATCTTACTAAGTAACCCAAAGGTGACGATTAAGATATTTCATTGTACTACCCAAAACAATGATAATGATCCCCCTAGCCGACTTCGGTCGCAGCGACTTCTGATCTTAGTATCTATAAGGCTGCAGAAAGGATTCGACGACACACCTTGCCTATAACCCAAACTAGCGCATGCTCGCTCTTGTAATTGTAATAATCTCATTACTATGTTCCCGCTTGTCGACGCTTTATTAGTGTGTTGTACTAGTGGTGTTAAAAAAATAAAAAATAAAAATATACAAACTGAGATATTAGCATACAATATTAAAAATCTGCGGCAATTACTGCGAATGCGGTGCAGGATTGTGATAATCGCTTAATAACATTTAATTGTTTTTAGGTAGTGAAACCGATGTGGCGGTCTCGGCGAGCTGACCTTGTCCCGGCGTTCGCTACGTTCGCTGTGTGTTTGGCGGTGGGCGTGGAGCTGGGTATACTTGCCGGGGTAGCTGTCAACGTTATACTGCTATTGTACCCCAGTGCAAGGCCACAACTTGAAGCCGAAATTGTCACTGTAAGTTGTCACATATGTTGCGCAAACCACGCAATATGTTTGTTTAAAAACTGGTAAAATTTAAAATATACTAATTACTATTAGTAAAAATGTTTTTTTTGAAACCATGTCAATTATGTGGAATATACGATTAATTGTATAACAACACTAACACCATTTTATACCATATTAAAAGTTTAGAAATATTTCTGATAAATCGTGTTCAGAAATGTTCGTTAACGGAAGCACTTAAATGGATGACATAACCAAAATTATTATCGTGCATTCGCGCTAGCTTGTTTGAAGCAATCTATAAATATAGCCTTGAATGATCTGTAAAATACTAATAAAACACTGATTATTGTGTGAATCTGAGCATACATGCTGAGGTCAACGCTATTATACTGTACTGTCCTGCAGTACAAGGCCACAACGTGACACGTACAATATTACGCTAACCTCTGATAACGTCCAACAATAATGTATTTTTCAACACAGTTGCTCGTAAATTCACTCTTATAACACCGTTTTTAGTATCATAACTCTTCATATTACGCACTTGTGCTGTAAAAAGATTATCGCACTAGTGCGGTAATGTAACACTTTTTTTTTAAAAATCCAGCAAAAGTTTGTGTCTAAGAACATTAAATATTTTACGAATATTAAATTATTTAAGGGTTAAGATGACAAATAAATATTTTATTCTATTAAATTGTATATTAATAAACACAAACTAACTTAACTATCATTTTTAGAAAATAATTTATAGTTTATTTTATTTTTAAAATTGCTGCTACTTGGCTGAACAGCCAGTTTTTCCTGTGCTTTTATTGAACCTGCGCGCGCATCGAAATTGCGGCGCGCGAAAAAAACAAAACTTACGTGCTATTTTCCATTATTATTTGATAAAGTTGTTGCTGTGTGGTTAATTACTATCAAAAATGTCTACTTTAAATAGTAAAGACGAGTAAAATGTTATTCAACCCCGTCGGAAATACTTATCGAGGCACGAAACGCGAGTGATAGCCTGTTGCCGCCAAAATGCATAGAAAAACAGCAAAAACGCCAAGTCATATTCGGAGAAGGTATTTTAGATTTGAGTTTGTTTTTTCCTCGCAATTGTGTTGAAAAACGTCGTATGCAACTCGTGTGCATTGATCATTATCACACTCGGCTTCCTTACCGCGCTCGCCTGCGGCTCGCGCTTATAATATTGCCTCGTGTATAATGACCAACGTAGCACACTTGTATCATAATGTACTATTGAATTACAATTAAACCGAATTCCATACCTAAATTATTATTATTATTTGGTACATATGGATATGTAACCCGCTACGATTATTGGTGACCTATTACTACTTACTTTTGTGTTTTACCGTACGCAGTACCTGCATACTGTTACCGCTACTTAGTAAACATGTTTATATGAATATTAATGCTAATAGAACATAAACAATTCTTGATAACTGTATATTGCTTTCGACCAGGTATAAATACTGTTACTACAGTTGGGTTGTCTTTTAACTAACGTTTTTATTACTATTCATACCGGAAAACGCTTTTATCAGTTACATCTATAACCGTAAAAAAACTGACGAACCAAGTCGAGTGGCCCAGACTCTAAAGCCCCGAAAATATCGCAAAAAATAAACTGCAATTGGCAAGGGCGCCTGATTTAATCAAATTGTCAGCTTTCATGACGAGAAAAGACACACCATAAGTTTTGATACGTTATCGATAATCTATAGTATTGTGAACATAAAGAATACTATAGCACACTATTCTTTCTTTGGAATTGTGTGCTGTGTATGAAATTTAAAAACCTTAAAATTACATCAGTAGACACGTATTAGGTTTCACGCATTGCACGACTTTTGTAATTCGTAACAGTATTCAATAGAGGCGCTATCGAAAATTAAGTATGAATACCGAATTACCGACTATCGACATCCTACCATTTCATAGTGAATCAAAAGTATCAATGACTAATCACTGGTGAATTTTTCAATACTCGGAGAACAAATTTTAAGTGTTTATCTGATGTGATTGTAACACAAACCTATTTACATTGTTCGCAGAATCCCACAGGCTTCAGTTACGTGCTAGTGACTGTAGGCAACAGTTTGTACTTTCCCGGCGTGGAGTACATTCGGCAGTACGTTGAGCGAGCCGCTAAGAAGCAAGGCGGCTGCAGTATGCCGATCGTAATTGATTGCAGATACGTATTAGGTATGAAGTACTGAAATAAACTTGTATTATGATAATCTCATCCTATGTCAGCTCACTGCTGGACTTAAGCACAAATTACGTATAGCGGCGCTGCGCACTTAAGCGTCCCCCAAAGAGCACCAAAGAACACGATTTCCAGCTGTTTTCAGCCAGATACTGCCAGCCATCTTCCTTAGGTCGTCGGTCCGTCAAGCAGGCGGCTGGGTTATGAATAAATAAATATAAATATTTTTTTATTTTTCGAAATTACTTCACCTTTCAACGAACGGCATGAGGATGTGTCCGGCCCTCTGATACCTTACCTTGCAAAATTTTGGACTATGTCCATTACTTGGGTCTTCTGCTCTATCGACTTTTTCATAGCTCGCTACGTAACGCGGTGAGCCAGCTTTGCTGTCATGTTCCACGTTTCGGCGAGACCCCATACCACAATGACCGGAAAGCAGGGCGAATGACGAATATCGAGAAATAACAGATCAACGATAAATCTAAACGACACTTAGTAGCTCCGATACGTTGTGGCACTGACTCTGAACTTGGGGCATTTCTACCAATTATTATTTTGGGGAGGTCACAGTTGGTCAACTGTGCGGCCGACTAGTTAGCTAATTAGTTGGTCAGTTAGCAGGAGAGCAGTGGTCACTCAAAAACTAGCACTGGTCTTCTCTCAGACCGAAGATCAGAGAATGAAAAGAGATGGCAGATTCAGACCTGCCATAATACAGGGTGTCCAAGAGAATAGGACACTCCTTAAAACCACGAGATCAGCTGACCATATACAACAACTTTTTGTATGGGAGCAACATTGAAGTCGAGAATTTTTTTTCAGCTTCTCCATACAAACCTACTCGCATACCTCGATGATAGTGTATGGAGCATCTGAAAATAAAATCATGATTTCGATGTTGCTCCCATACGAAAAGTTGTTGTATATGACCAGCTGATCAGGTGGTTTTAAGGAGTATCCCATTCTTTTGTACAGCCTGTATATTTTATCTGATACTATTTTTTTTTACTGTAACGTGGCGGAGGCGAGTAAATTTAACTGGTCCCGTCTCAACCTCGATAGGAATGCACCTTTTCGTATTCATATCCTATTTTTATCATCTCAGGTGCAGATTTCACAGCAGCCAAAGGCATCTGCGCCCTTTCCAGTTCTCTAACGTCACGTGGCCAGCCACTCGTACTTCTAAGTCCCCGTGCCAGCGTGGCGTCTGTGTTCAGCGGGGCGGGCTCCAACGTGGTCGTCGTGCTGACCGCTGCAGAGTTAGATGCCACTTTACAAGGTATGCTATAGTCACACACACACTTATAGAGCGTTAACGTCATACAGCATTTCATAAATTTTGCTTAACGGAGGGCGCTGATTATCTGAAAAACAGGAAATTCTTTCTTACCTAGTTCAGAAATCAGAGACTACAAATGTGTTGTAATGCTGTCGTGCCACCAATAAAAATAAACACTACCAATAAAAAAGTATTATACAGACTCTCAAGTCGAAAATATTACAAACAAAACAAAACCGATTTTAACAAGACCACCATGTATAAGTAAATCAGGCTAGTCTAAAAATTTTATTGACAAGGCCTATTTGCAAAAATAAATTTATATTATATTTTTTCAGACCTCACCGGCCAAATTCCGTTGCCGTTAATAACAAAAGACACCAGAAACATCACCCCACCACCGAAGTACGACTCGATTCGACAGCCAGACGAAGACGTCACGGAAATCGTTGTGACTGAACCCAGAAACACTACGCCATTACTAAACGGCAACGGCGACGTCAATACACACACAAAAGAGACATTCGGCTCGTGACTGGGTCGAGAGGTTGGGTCAACGAGATTCAACGATCTAGGTAGAAAAAGATTTGTGGCTTGGTCTGAACTTTGGTGTTCATCGGTGTAAATTGTTCTTTAGAAGAATTTCTAGATATTATTCATTCATCTGTAAAATCATTTTGATGTATTCATTTATGTAAAGGCTAGCGACGATTAGACTCGCCGAGTCGAATCAAGTAAAACAGTGTCGAACTAGCGAAATAAAGTTCGCTAAGCCGAATATGCTATGGAATCTCAATTTGCGTTACTTAAATTCGGTGATTTAATCGACGCCAACCTTAATTCCTAGAAAACTGTTTAGAACACTGATCATTAACAAGGCACATTCATTTTTACCTTGTTTACAGACGGAAAAAACAGTTTTTCTTTTTTTTGAGTTTTTTTTTTCGTGCTAGCTATCATGAACCATATTACTCTAGCTCATGTCTAAGCCACAATATCATAATATAATGCAATTTTGTAATTAGATAGGTACTTAATTAATCTATCGTAAAAATCACAAAAACATGTTGTGATATTTTTACTTTTAGTATTGAATCATAAACAAGACTTCAGCAAGGAGTGAGTGACAAAAATTGTTCATTGAATAGGTTTAAGATTAAAGTGCAAATGATAAACAGTTGGAATTTTAGTTACCAAAGATGCGATTTCAGTAAATATGCAGAAAAAAGCGAAGTCTTCTGGAACCAACTATTAAATAGGAATCTGTTTTTAATATTGCACCTATCGTTATCAGTCATAAAAATAAGACTTCTTCGAAGTTATATTTTATTTAAGTTCAATTTTAACAACCGTATCTTTGGATATGTTATTGTATGGCCAGTGAAGACTAAGTTAGTACTTATTTAGTTAGTTTTCGGTTATGTTAACTATTGTTTCTAAATACAGAGTGAGTTGAAATTCGACGTACTCCAGAATGGAGGGGTCGAAAACTGATGATTATCCTTGATCCCGTTTCAAGGGATACTTCGTAGTTAAAGTCAATCTGTAAAAGTAAGTTGCTTTTCAATGTCAATTTGAGTCTATTAGATATTTTGTTTTACACTCCCGGGTAATGATATGTATACTTCTGTCACTCTTGATCCTATTTTCTGTTCTAGCTTTCATTTGGCCATGGAGTCACACCAATGTGTTTCGGTAGCCTGATTTCGATGAAACTAAATATATTCTTATTTGCACGATTAAATGCAGGAACTTTTAAAGCAACATTGTAATGTGTTGGTTTTGCGCATTGGGATCATCGATGTAACACTGCATATTATAGCCCGTTTACTCCACAGCAATATTACTACCTCCATTAGAAATACCTAGTCACCTAAGAGGCTAATATGTATCTTCTGTGCACGCAGTGTCCAGTTAGCACGCATTGCACGTACCTACGGATACGAATATAGGCATTATAAGGCGGTAATTTATCTCTTCTTAACCTGAAACAGTAACAAGTACGCCCTCTACAGTCCCACTTAGGCGCGCAAAGGGTCTTTTATCTCATTTGGCTTCCTACTTGCACACACACAAAACCCACAGCAAACCCTTTTTTTTATGTAAATATTCCTATTTTTTTTTTAATTCTGTTTTTTAGACTCGGAACTGTATAAAAAGCAATATTTAAAAAAAACAGTCACCTATTTATTTCATTTTCGTATGTACTTAGGTCCATCATAGATATAAATGAAATAAAATAGATAGGTGACTGCTTTCTACGTTACCTGGTTTTCAAGATGTAAAGACTAGATCCAGTCCCTCGATATCTTGCGGTCAGTTACTAGATATTATATTCTATAGACTCAGTAAGTCAGTCAGTTTCCTTCCTTATTTCAAATTGAGTGGATAACACACGTACTGAGGAGGGTGGGAGGGTGGTTAGTCAACTGAACTGACAATAATTGTGAAGTCAACACTTAAGAGAGTCAAAACTTGTCCAGACGAAGCCGATATCAGGGCAGACTAGATATATCTACTGTATAATAATAATTATGTATACTACGTAGTACTGGCTAAGTATCATAATGTAAAATAACCTAGTGTGTTCAAACTTCTTCGCAAATACTAGTCTAAAGCTATCTTTTGCCAAATTATCTCTTTATTTACCAAAATAATGAACCCATTCATATTCTAGTATTTTTTGTATTATAGCTTTCCAGTGCAATAAAAGATTTGTAATATTCATAGTTCAGTGATTGTTATCAATTTTATATGTAATCTGATTGATATAAAAGAAATAAATTCGTATGGTTTGGCTGTAATATGTATTTTTAATAATAGACCCTGAACTCATACATAAAACACATTTTTTAAATAATTTAAAGAAAGTTTGATCTTTGTTTATTCATTTATTAAGTAAAAATATTTTACATTATACCTAAAAATAAATATGTATTTTCTGTGACACCTTCTTAGCACCATTAGTTACGATAATAAATGCACTTTCTGACTATGCAGTAATGAGTATCATAATAATAATATGAAATAAATTAAAATAAAAATAAATTTAATTTAAATGCAATATTCTGTTCCACTTACTAATTATTATGTTAGCAACTTATCTTCAATCAGTCGTGTAAATATGCGGTTATTAAAAAATGCTGACTACGAAAGAGTCATTTTAGTGTTCAAATATGTCATATTTTAGTTAGTATTAGCCGTCATAACATCGAAACCTTTTAAAATAACAGTATAAACATAGTCGTCAACTTAGATAATTTTGTTTTTTTAAGGTTATATTCTAATGATTTTGATGTCTTTTTCCATATAAAAAGTAGTTCTTATTCGAGGACCAGAATTCGCTTCTGAAAAAGTGTCAGCATTTTTAATAACCCTTAGAAATTTCAAAATTTAGTCAATTTAATTTAAAGTTAACTACCAAAGCCCTAAGGCTAAAAGACCAGACTTTCGTTTTAATATACCTATTCGAAACTATTCAAAATTTTAACTAGGCCTGAATGCTACATTTCTTACTCTTAACTAAACCATTACACCACCTTAGCACCCCGAAACATTAATCAGTCACATTTTATACAGCTAAAAAAGTATACATTTGTTTTTACTGTCATGTGTTGTAAAATAGTCCTTAAAAAGTATGTTCTAAAGTCTACTGTTGAACAACTGTCTGGAACATGGGTCTAGAGGCGGCGAACAGTTTTTCGGAAACCACGTGAGCGATCCTGGCGCTTCGCTTCCATACAAGTTCACGTGTCCTTTCGTGGTTGCTGTCCACGCGCACCTAAGGATTTAAATAAAACATTGAGTTAAAACTTCTTCCGTCTCATTCAGAGTGCATTTGCTAGTACGGGTTTAATGTTAACCCTCTGTACTAACGGCGGCTTAGCAAAAATCGTATTCAGAGTGACAGACTACGCTTCTTCCCGGTTTAGTCCCGGGGTTAAGGTTGAGATAAAGTTATTCATTTTTAAACCTGCCCACGGGTAAGTTTAAGGATGGTTTAAGACTTGTTTATGATATATTAATCTGTGGTCTTTGCTAATAAAAGCTAGTTAGGTATTGATTATATTGTGAAAATTGACAATTTAAACGAAATCCAACGATACGAAGAAATGTTTGAGTATTTTATGTCCCATTACGCAACCGAGAATACATAGAGAAAGGAACGACCCATTTAACAAATCTATCTTACTGATCTTTCTATACCGTTATAATTTTCCTTTAAATTCATGAAAAGCACTATCTTAAAAATAAAAATAAACTTTTTAAATCAAATACCAGAAACTACATTTGTGATTGCATACTCTTTGACTACTAGCTGAGTGACCATTGGCACATGATAACTTTTTTTTCGGTGAGTGATGCGACAAAAAGAACTAATCGAACGTCTTTTTTCGAAATCATTCACTCTTTTAAGTCGGTGTTGCCATTTTATTACTTACTCCTGGGGTTAGTATAATCTCTAGTTTAAGTGTCACTCTGAATATCAAAATTGATAATCTGGGGACCAAGCTTTAAACCAGGTTTTGATAAACCACAGTTTTACGCCAGTTTTAGAAAAGGTCTCTAAATGAGACGGTTTATGAACTAGATTTAAAGAAAGGTAATAGGCAAACACCAGAATGTACCCGTGTGAAAGATAACAGTAATAAACGTTGATTACGTAAAGTGCTGTCTCATTCATACACGCGTCAAAATAAAATATCCAGTCCCCCTAACATGACCAAGAAACATGATATGATATATTAACACGACATAAGCGATTTATCGACACCCAACTGTCTAAATATGAACTTTTATCGAAACAGCGAGCATGGCCGTGACTTCACTGGCACGAACTGTTTCGATAAAAGCACAATACATAAATCTATACAGTATGGAAACTAGGCTTGTTTGTGATTTACGTCAAATACGTTGGCGAAATACGTCAAATACGTCAATGGAGCGTGAGGGTTGTCTTATAAAGTTGATTAAAAACCGCGCGAACTGAAAACAATAGAAATGAAGACAAAGCGTTGACCAAAGAGGATTTAAATATTACGTTTTTACGTTCTACAGCGACAGTGACAACTGACATCATGTCGTCTCGTATCGGCAGTATATTCGGCATCCCCAACTCTCAGTGCTCTTATTTTACTGAGATTTCTTGTTGAGGCGTGCACATGTGTGAGTATGTCATTCTGACAGTTTATAGGTTTCTTTACTGTATAGATATAATACTGTGATAAAAGTCACGATGGCGGCTATGAATGTCGATAAATCGCTCATGTCGTGTTTTGTTGGTCATGCTAGGGGGGCAGGTGTTTTAAGTAATCTACCGAGCATACGAATCTGTTTCTTATGCAGGATTGAAGTGAAGACGTCTAGCTTACAGTGGAATATTTAAAGTGTTTGTCCATAATCAGCATAGCACTCGACGTCCAAAAGTGGCTTGGTTTCCTTGTGGGTCTGGAGTCCTAATTTGCGATTATGGTCAAAACGTACCCCGACTAGGAATTTGACAAAGAGCTAGGAACAGTCTCGTATCGTCTTTAACAGGTCCGTCGTGTTTAGATATAACGATAAAGTTAGCTATTATATATATTCCTTACCTGTTTAGGCTGAAGAACCTTGATGGAGTGTAAAGTAGCAACGCCCTGATTGTTGACCATCAGACTGATTTTGCCTGTCATTTCTGCTGTGGTGGCAGTAGCTGATTTGATCTCTTTCTTAGCGCCACGGCCAACCTGATAAGAAAAGAAAACTTTTAAGTTGGTACGTATTATCGCCGGACTTTTATCTTCATCGTCATCATTTATCTTTTTTTTAAACAGATTGTGAGTACAATAACAATGCAGAGTTTTAGAAAGGAAACATCGTTCGTAAATAGATTATGATCGCTAGCGAGACATTGTTCATAATCACAATAGTTAATTACCACATGTTGTGTTTTCATGCTATGTTTAGCATGAAATCAACCTAATGCCACTTGCAATATTGTAATGTTTACATAAAGTAGTAAATTATTGTATTATATTTTATTTTTTATTTGATAATAGTATTTTAGTTCTTATGGCGACATACTGATCAACAACAAAGCATATCAACATTCGGTACTCGTCATTCATATCAAACTTCTTTTCATATAAGTGTTTACATTCTTACCTCCTTTTCAACTCTCAGTATAAGAGGTCCCACAGCAAACTTGCTCTTCACCATTGTTCTGTTGGACATAATATTGACAGCCACATCACCAACTCTTCTTAGCGATGACAAGCCATAGAGAGTTCCCTTAGCGCGAGGCTTATTCTTGTTTTCGTTAGTTTTTACTTTATTACTGTTCACAGGTTTCTTCGTCTTCACTGGAGGCTTAGGTTTAGGTTTGGTAGCTTTAGTTGGCTTCGTTCGTGTAGTCGTAGGCTTAGCTTTAGTGCTCTCAGATTTTTCTTTCTTAGCTCTCGATTCTGATGCGTTTTCGATCAATTTCGCTGGCACTACGGTGTTTTCTTCAACCTGAGGCTTCTCTTCAAGTTTTTCGATCGGTGTCGTTTCGGGTGATTGATCTTTGTTCTTGCTATCACCGGCACGGGCAGTGTTCTTCTTCTTGTGGGATTTCCTACAGAAAGATATATAGTGAAAATAGGCTGACTCTCTACCTGCTTTTAAAATTTACTGTACCAGCAACATAGCACATAGAAAAGTTTTTTTTTATCGATCGCCATTACATAATTTAGGATAGCTAGTGCAGTTTGTCATAGAAATGTGAAAGCAATTCGAATGAGTAGGGTTAGTAAAGAATTAATTGATGGGTAAGAAGATAGAACTAAGAACATTATTAGGACAACTCGAATATCACTTTATGTTTCTCCTTATACTGAAAACGACAAAATCATTACTCTATGCTTGTATAACTGAAAGTATACTAACTTTTTGTTGGACTTAGTGCTGTTTTTCTTCGGCTTCGAGCTCTTCTTGCTAGCGTCAATCGGTTGCAGCTTGACGCTGACTGGGTCGTATGACTTCCTCAGTATCTCGTTCATCTTCTCCAGAATGTTGTCGACGAAGCGGTTGTACTTCACTATGTAGATGGCTGGGACAGGCGGCTTCTTTGTCGTCGGCTCGCTCAACGCGCCTGTTGTGGATTGTGCCAGTATTTTTAATACTCAGTAATCTTCATTTCTAATTTATAGTTCGATGATCAGACGGTTTAGTGGTTCGCGTTAGGACTGCAATGCCAGGCGGTTGTTTGTATCCCGTAAGAGGCAAATATTTGTGTGATGAGTCTAATGTACCTAAATCATGGATAAGTAGGTCTATTCTTTATCAAATCGCAAGTATACCTAAGTTTTGATTTGGTGTAATTGTTGGTGAATTTCTTTTAAGTATGTCACTCACATATAAGAAATAAATATGTTCTATCAAAATGCTGAAAAATGCCATTGCAGGAATGATCTTGATGTGGACGATGTAAAACTATTATGAATACACATTTAAATTTTCTATGAGCTTTTTAAGATGATGATACATTTGCTTTGCATAGCCTACCTATATTCTGATTAAATTTAGCGATTCGCTACCAACGTTTTTATGCAGGTTTTTCAAATATAAAAAAAGTGATAGTAGGTTAAAGAATTTAATAATTAACCCCACAAATCGTTTACATTAACTTTAGTATCAAAACAGACAAATTAATATTTTATTAATCTTTCATTATCTTCAATTATCAAACGAAAAAGTTTATATGTTTGCTAATCAATTATGCTTTAACGGCTGAATGGAATTAGCTGAAAGGCACATAGGATATTTTATGTATTCTTGTGATATGATATTTCATTCTTCTGCTAAAATTATCAAATCCCATTCGGGTAAAAACTAGTTTAGTAATACATTTTGTTTCTAGTTAATTCGTTAAGTATTGGAGCGTACCTATAAGGTTTTACCGCATTATTTTTGACCGCTGAAATTGTTCAAAGAAATAACTGTTGTTAAAAATCTCTATTCCTAGACCTATCACTGAACATGTTGAAAGAAATCATTGTTTGCAGGTAGCATTGTAGACTTACATGAGAATGGCCTCATGTTAGGCAATTCAAAAAGCTTGGAATGCCTCTTATAATAAGCTTAAGTGCTTTTGCATTGAATCCTTTTTTGTAACGTATTCCTTAATTGTAACGGAAATTCTAAATTTATTTTATGACTCGAAAAACAGTTTTGATGGAGGTACTCGTACAATAGTAACATTAATAAACTAAAAAGTGGGCCGTTATATTAATGTTATACTTTAACCATTTAATTAACATCTCGCTTATTTTACGTCATGCTCTAATACGTGTGACGGAGTAAATAGCCTTCAAGATTGCTTCTTAATGCGAATATGTTTAGAATAATCAAGTGTACATTTATCACTAATTACATCACTTAACTTTTTTTAAGTTCACCTACATTTCTTCTTTTAACAGAGTTCATTTTGTGTGACGTGGGAACTTTCACTCATACATAAACAATTTGAAATAACAATTATGTTTTGATGGCCAAAGTATTTTATCGATATGATGCAAAAATACTACGCGAGTCTACCTGAGCCATATATCAAGGTTGTACTTGGATTTGAGGACCGATTTGAAAGTAGATCCACACTGTGTTTTAGACAAGCCTAAAACGCGTTTGACGTTATTAAAAACTGGAATGACTCGATTCCAGACCCCACAAAGTAGACCTGAACAGCTTTTGAAACCGTAGGGAAAACCTCATTAAAGACAAGTTTCTCTTTCAAAGACCATAACTTTGTCACCCCATTTCTCAAGTACCTATGACCAGTGTTAATTATAATAATATCATGCGAGCGTTCTTAAAGTATAGTGCCAATTATTCAGCTGAATGTCTGTCTACCTAATGCAAATCACGTCGCTACGGCACGCGAACTAACTGTATCGGTATCTCGGAGCCCCACTTGAATTCTAATACACGGGTACAATTAATACGTCCAGTCAACGGTGAATTTTCTATTTTCCACACGTAAAAGAAACCGCGTGCCGAGCCGCGAACATTCGAAGAAATCTAATGACGGTACACATATTCCGTGATACTTTGTTTTCAAAAGTAAATAACCTACTCGAGCAAATTGTTAACTTATGTCGTAAAATTAAATAACCTTGTAACTATTGCATTACGCAATATAACTCTTAAATCATCATAGATCTATCATCATACGTGTAAGAGATGTTTACGCATCTCTATTTGTGTACTGACAGTTTTCTTTTCGGTCTGTGAAAGGAAGTAGGCAGACTGGCAGGTGCGCCGGCGCACATACGGCTACATACGCACGGCGGCACGGAAACAAACGAGTTCCATTTAGGTCAAATATGACTCCTCACAACTCTCCCAACATTTCTCGACGGCAAACATTTAAAATTTCTCTTTTCGCATCTCATTATCTCGTTTTCACTAAGCCGGACAAGCACGCAAATTTCGCAGTAAATTCGTCATTAAGTGAGAGTAAACATTTGGTGCGATTTACTTTCTATCGGGTTGTGTCGAAATGTTGGGTGAGATTTGTCAAGGTCGGATTTGGGCGCGGCTGCAGCAAGGTCAAAGAAAGTGTCAAGGTTGTAGAAGAAATCGGGCGAGTTCATTGCACGGGCCGGGCCGGGAAAGTAAGCGGGTGCGGCGCGACCCCTTGACACACATCACCGACCAGTTCCTGCTGCCCGTGCGCTTGCGCACCTCCCGGGTTTATCGATCGCTATCGAGCCCCGGCTGGACTCGATCTTTCAATATCATTTAATAGAATCTCTTTCGTGACTTCGATACCTCACATCGGACAGGATGATGGGAAAGGAAAAGATTGGTTGTGCGTTAGATTACATATATAAATATATCGGTCAAAAGGCTAGTTATTATAACTACTTTAATTTCTACATATACAATACTGATAATCATACTATGGAAGTAGGGAATTTAGTATAGACATGTGTATAATAATATTATAACATACATCCAAAAATATACGTAATACATAAGGGTACGGGTAAGAGGAATATTTATAAAAGCTGACTAGTATACATTTTATTGTTACAATCAAAATTAAATTAATAATACTAGATAATGTCACTCAATTAACTAACAAAGTGCATTCTATTTGAGGCAACTAGAATTTTGACCGATGCATTTGTGTATTGGATTTATCGTAATCGTAACTCTACACGCACAAGTCATCTTGAAGGTTAGGCAAAAAATTTCACACAGTAATTTAGAACAACAGATTTATTTCAAATATATTGCCACGAGACCAATGTGACATGATCTAGACATTAATTTAACTTTAACTCTCTCGGTTCCATACTTACACTTTCACACATCAAGCACACGCACTTAATAAATTAAATGGAATAAATAAATAGTCAATAAATAGCTAAGCTAAAGGAGGGGACCGCGAGGGTCACTCAGGTGGATTCGGTGGCGCGTCGGCCAGGCTCCGCCTACTCACTATCTGAACTTTTTGTGTTCTGGGGCCGACGCCGCGGCGGATGTCGCTTTGGTTTTCTTTACTTTGCCGATGAAGTTCGCTTTTTTCCCTGTCTTTTTCGCATGCGCCGCGACGATCGCCTTCAATTTTTTGGACTCACGTGCTTGCTTGTGGGAATTGTTTCTTCCTAGGACGTCGGTGACGTCATCGTCGTCGTCATCATCATCGTCTTCCTCGTCTTCCTCGTCGTCGTCTTCCTCGAGCGCATCGGTGATATCTTCGTCGTCATCATCATCGTCATCGGCTTCGGTGTCAGCGGCGACCTCAGCGGCTGCGGCGGCAGATTCCACTTCAGCGCTTGCGGGCTCTTTCTGTACAGCCTCAGCCTCTTCGCCTTCTCCAGCGACTTCGGGCTCAGCCGCATCGGCTTCTTCTCCTGCAGCAGCGACCTCCTCGACCGCCGCGGGCGCGGCAGCCACGGTATCGGCAGGCGCTATGACTGGCTGGACGGCCGCGGATGCGGGTTCATCGTCCTCATCATCGTCGTCTTCCCCTGATAAGTAAACATCAACATTAAGCTCCTATTCGACGAACTAGTAATTTTCATTTGCATTGTACAATATTCTTACCTCCCAAAATGTCATCGAAGAATCTCTCCAAGTAGTCCTCGTCTTCATCATCATCCGCCTCCTCGTCGTCTTCGTCTTCGTCATCATCGTCGTCATCGTCATCTGGGACAATAGAAATCAATTTTATTCGATCACTTTTTACAAAACCATATAAGGTGTTAACCGCGTATTGTAAAGTGACTGCTACGTTCTCAGCGCCGCGTCCTCATTGCGAGCGCATTTTATTAGCACCATTAGCAACACCTGAAGCAAATGAACTGTTAAACAAACAGTTAATCAGCGTACGCGCCGGCCGCGCGTCTCGGTGCGTGACGTCCAGGCGAGGCTTTCGTCTAGAAAGCAGGGGAGCGTCAATTTCTCTGATTGAGTCTTTCTGTTTGAATTAATTAGCTATTGAGAGCGGCTGTCACGCTGGCCGCCGCACATTCCGCGGTCGCCCCGCCGCGTCCTGCTTCTACAGAATTTTTATCGAGCAAACGTAACACTTTTAAAGCTAAGGCGTTTTAATTGCCTTAATGTTACAGACGCGATTTCCGGCCACGAATCTCTTTAAATAAAATTGCAAATTTAATATCCCGTTGTTTAAATAGTTGCAATTCATGTGTAATAATGCAACAATATTCCTTTTTTGTAGTCTATTTAAAGTACATGAATGTAGAAATGCAAGCGTTATAAAATCTCTCCATACATCTAATGGTGGAGTACTTAATTCTTGGTACTGTAAATTTTATGTCTGCGGACGAATGCACTATGTAATTGAGTCATAAATCATGCGATACCCGATGCCATAAATAACTCTAGGAGAAACACCATTAATATTACAATCAAATATTTAGATTACAATCTGATAAAAGCTTTGAATGTTTATTGCTAGTATTCTAAGAAGTGGTGTATTTGCGAGTAATATGCAAGGTATGTATATCTATCTACCGTTATAGCTGGTCTTATATGAACGGTAAAATATACATTATACATGGGCTGATCACTTCGCAATTCGTGCAAACTTGCTAAAAGGTATTTAGTATCTTATATTTTAATTACAACCTAACCTATTCAAAAGTAATTGTTAGTTGGATGCTTGATTGTTATTTTTTATATCTAAACAGAAATTGTTTAGCCTAATAGTCTACTGGCCGAGTATGCCACATGACATAAAGTCCATTTATAATGTGTGCTAATATTACGTTCAAATATATAATAACAAAACTATTTAATTTGTTAAAATAACCATGGCTTTAAACCATTTTAATTGTTTAAATACGTTTTAAAAGTCTTATATCAAATTAATATTCGTATCCAAGTTCTTTATCAACAACTCTAAAAGTGCACTAACCTGATAAAGCATCTTCTAGATCTACATCGTCATCCTCCTCGTCATCATCATCGTCATCATCGTCGTCGTCTGCGGGCGCCGCGGGCGCAGCCGCTGCGGCGGCTTGCCTGCCCACTTCCTTACTCTCCTCCTCCTGTCGGACGATAGGGCTCGCATACGCCGACAAAACTAAGCAGCACAACGCCGCTAACAAGAATAACGACCTCATTCTCGATCTGAAACAATAATCACCTTTAATTGCCTCGCTCTCACGATCGCGACAGTGGCAGTCCTGTCACTAATCACACGGTCACTGTCACAAGCACGTGCACTATCACTTCACCTTGGATTGAACTGTCACTAGGTCCGGCGGAAGAAAGTCCGCCCGCGTCCTTCTTAGGCGGTGTTCGGGACGCTATGGCCGAGGTGGGCGAACGGAAACGTTATAGCGGCGGCGTCTTCACCGCGCACTCTTTTATAGAGTTACGTCACACACGTAGGGAAGGAAAGTAGTGATGGCAACCGCGCAGCCACAGATCAGCGACGGCGCAGACCGAACTTTCTTCAGTAAAGCTCGACTGTTGACCATCCAGCTCAATTTTTAGACAAGTTTTTGGTTCTGTTTTGTTTTTTATGAACTTTCCTCTTATCATAATAGTTAACGATTGGGATCTCTGCATTCTTCTGCATCGTTAAACCCATGAATTTGATTTCCACCATTAGGGACACTTTCGTAACATTATCCATATTGTGATGACCTGCCTACTTACTCATTTTTATTTATATTTTGTACGGCATGTGAAATTCATTGTTGTTAATTAAGTTGATATTTATTTTAAATTCGTCACTGTTTCGTTTAAAACGTTTGCTTGTGTAAAACTGATTTGAAAATTTACAAGTTTCGGTTACAAATAGTACATTATTAAGAAACGTCGTGGAGAAACCTGCACATTGAGAATTGACATAAATGTGGAACCCTTATCCAATATAGTCTCATGTTGCTAACAATATCAGACCACAATATGCAGGCGCATCGATAATGAGTATCTATCATATATCATATTACTATCCGTATCCGTATCTATCCTGAAACAGTCATGAATGGCCCAATGAAGATGATGAAATTTCTATTTATTTACTGATTACACTTAAGCTTTAATTACAAACCGCGGATGATGATGATTCAAATAAATAACTGATTCTGAACATAAATGTATTAATCAAATATGTTCAATTTAGTCATGTTGAAAACACATATATGATAAACGGTCATTCATGTTTAAGTGAATTGCATAAAAATCATTATTATTATTTATCTGCTTCTGGATAATCTGGGACGGTGCAATACTCGTACAATTGGGTAAAAATATACAAAAAGTTTGTGCAACTGATGTCTCTACAATTTCCAGTCGCTACTCTATGACCAAAGAGGGGTTGGTTAGGTTCGATGCATTAATTTATTCAGCTTATTTAACGAGTCGACATGTCTCATTGGAGAAAAGTGTGGCCGCCTCGAGTGTGGAGTCGGAATCTTAACACATTTCGAGCATTAGTATGGGGACCGGTCCCATACTTTCACTTGAGGTTATGTGTGTAAACGCGCTTCAAGTAATTGATAACGTGACGTAAAGGGTTACTAAGTGGGGGACAATTGCTTAACTTAGAAATTGATAGTCACGCTTTTGCGGAATGTAAATATGCAGCTGAAAGCTTATGAGACTTGTAAGATTGATGTTGTGAGGTTTGTCGCACATCAACATCTATAACTTAATATATAGGGTGGTTGACTACTGAGTACGGATATTTAAGAAATGTATGATACACGTCCGTAACGTGTGAATGACGCTGGATCTTGTCTGCCTGCATGGCATGGGTGAAGGGACCAATCAAATAATTTATGTCATAGAATATAGACCTGAGAGATACTGAAAGCGCCCAGCAATGAGACACAAACAGCTAATATCTTTTTATTCTATCTAATTAACAAAAAACTTTAAAGGATGTAAAGTCGAAATCGCGACAAAAACGAAAATATTATGAAACATTTGTTTTTTCCGCCGTTTTAGTATTTCTTGCAACCATGTTTAAAGTTTCGTATACGTTTCTAGAAAGTAATAATTATACTAAAATGTCCTTAATCCGTGACACATCCTGTTCATGATGTTTAAGTTTTATATTTAAGTGAGTATTGCTCACTTATTTATTTGTCATGTACTAAATTTCATTAAATTAAGTTGTTAAAATACTCATGACAGAATGGCATTGAACTAAACATGACAGAATAAATCATGCATTATTTTTCCTCTCATGAGTATTATTTACCACTTCATTTGAATTTATATATCTGCTGTAATTTAGTCGTATTTAAGTTTTAAGTATATTTATTCATAATTTATTGAATAATTTTACAGACTAGGTATTTCCTGTTACATAAATTGCAGTTGCCATATAATAATTATTAAATGTAGACTACATTAAATATTAATCAATTTAAACAGGATGACTTTAGAAATAGGATTTGATGACCAAATGAGTAACCGTGGGTAAAGTGTAGTAATAGAGGAAAATATTCCTAGGAGCTACAAGTTGTTGTTTCTCCATGCATCTTATTATAATAATGGACAAACGATGCTTTCAAAGTATGGAAGTATTCCTTGATTTAAAAGGTACACATACAATTAAATTTTCCAGAGGCATCAAGCAGCATACCCTTGCTCAATTTTGACAACAAATCGTTTTTAAAATTAACTCTTAATGGAAATCGAACAAGAGTTTGCGTTCAAGATGAATCAACGCGCCTCTACGCCAATTGGTTATAGTCCATAACGAAAAGTTTATTTTTAAAGCTTTCTTCATTTTAAATGGCCAATATAACTATCGACTAAAACGTTAATAAAAAAACATTCTATAGCTGTCAAATTTTATGACGTTAACAATGTTGATGTCTTACTGCCGCAGTCGTCACTAACTTTAATGGTTACTTAATAAAAACCTGCAATACTTAAGTCTTTAGGAATAAAGACACATCGTTGAACATAAAAAAAGGTAATCCACACTTTATTGCTAATTAGGGTCTCTGAGTGCGGCAGTTTATCCCATATTAAACAAATGATGCAATTCCATCTAATTATGCAAAAAAAGCTAAGGCCTACTTACGGACAGACAGGATAAACACGAAAATCTGATTAAATCTTAAAAATATAAATTAGATGAATAATATTACTGATATACCGCGCAAGTGCATGCACATAATATGTTATTTTTTGTGGCAGCAAAAATTTGATTGTTTTATAACCATAAAACAATCAAATTTTTGCTGCCACAAAAAGAAAGATATGCAAACCTAATTTCGCTTTCACATTATTAATATAAGTTTAATATGTTTATACAATTTAGGCCGGATTCGACCAAGCTGGAGTAAGTCTAGACATAAGCCCTTTTTTCATTTTACCAACCACAAATCTAAAAATAAGGTAATAAATGAACATATTTTTATATGTTGATGTCAAAGGTGGCTCTCACCAAATTCACACTAGAAACTGACAAGATGTCAATAACTGGCATTGACACTCTCTAATCCTACAAAATTGATTTGTTGAGGCATTTAAAGACCACCCAGAAATATTTAAAAAAAATTGGTAGATTTATACATTCGTTCATCATTCACACTTGAACCATAGAACAACAATATTAGGAGCACTGTGTGCCATAAGTAAGTTAAAAAACGTAAACGGTTTCGTTTACGTTTTTTCAACGTAACCGATGCGACGATATTCTCTTAATAGCTAAACTGGGATAACTTAGTGTTTTGTCGAATCCAGCCTTAGGCGGACTTATTGCCAATGTCTTAAACAGACACATAGAATTGAATAGAAAAACTGTTTAAAACACAATCTTTATTAATATGCATATTATTTATAATCAATGTTTAACAGAAATTTATATGATTTATAAAACAAATTATTATTTGCAACACACTAAAAGTAGTTTTTCTTTTCAACTTACGTAAAATACCTGATGAGTCAGGTGACGAAAGGCTCGCGTGCTAATAATTTTACTGGCATCCTCATTCTTCAAATTAGAATGCAGTAAATGCTTCATACACAAATAAGTAATAACGTGATACTTTACTCAACAATTGAAATAACTGTACAAACAAATTACTAAGTGTAAATTATAATCAATAGTTTATTTGACTTTATGTTAATCTTTAACACTATGATGACTGCAAATAATGTGCAAATAATGTAAGTTAATACTAACATTTGTTAGCTTGAAACAAATGGTCATGTGGCTTTTTAACTTTTATATTTCTGGGTTGTGATGGGCCGTGTTCAGCAGTCAGCAGTAAGCAATTATTCAAATAAACTATCAAAAGTTTATTGGCCAAACTTAATTAATGTGTTTTTCAAACAGACAGAGGATTTTAAATAACAAAATATTCTATGCGTGTGATATAAACAATTTTATGAATAACTTTTTGATAAGCACATAACGAGTACTTTATAGCTTGTAATCTAAGCTCTTGACATACCCATGCCCTTAATAGGAAGTATATTCATAGCGGTCGGATGTAAACATAAAATTCAGACATTCATAAAACTAGTCGACAACGCGACAAAACCGAACCTAGAAAAGAGTAAACCCGTTTTTGGTATTGTAGGCGTTTAAATATTTGTATGCGTCTTGTGAATGGGCGTCGTGGACTTTCTCTCGCTCAACCGAGTCTCTAATGCACGCGCGACGTGGACACACATTGTTTGTGTTGCGGTGGTGTATCAAATTGGTGGGTATGTGGAAAAGCCGAGACAACTAAAATTCACAAACACAAAATCGATAATATATAAAAGGATTTCCTTAATTTTTTGCAAAGCAACATTTAGGTCATGGATATAAAGGTAGCAGACCGATAAAAAGAGATCACAGAATGTGATCTATTTTTTTTCATAGTTTAAAAACTAAAACATATTATCATAACACAATATCATAACGATAAGTCAAGTCGAATCTAATGAATCCAAACACGAAGGTTTTACTAGAAGCCATTAAAGAGTTCCATTATTCAATAGCTGACTCTATCATTAGATAATCTCGATGGTATAAATAACGTGATTGTATACGTGTTGCAAATTAGTGATTGAAGATTATCACTGGTTTTCATATTAATTTAAATTTTTCATGGCCAAAAACATATTATATTTTATAGACATCGTAAACTGAATTTAGTGCTCTTCGTTTCCTGTTTCGTCTTACTTTTAACAAACTGTTGATTTTAATGAAAGTGAAACTTTTTAACCCGTATCTAATTGTAAACCGGGTATGATCAATTGAAGCATTAGCAACTTTCTTTATAAAATTATCAAGGTCAAAGGTTCCGTTATTTAATGAAATCACAAAATTTAAGCATTATACGATTTCACTGAACTTTATAACCTTTATGGGATTACCCATAAACGTAAATCGAAAAACTCACAGGTTCAATTTCAAATTCGTTCAAAACTCAAAAATTATAAATAACACTACAATGGCCCTTTGACGAATTAATGTCATTTGAATTGATTCAGCACTGCTCGCTAACCGCCTTTTAAATCCGTATTAGGTTTTCTAATTTTTTAAAAGTGTACCTAACAGAAATATAAATTTTAAAACATTAAGAACCTTCGTTCTCATCAAATAATTGTTAATCATCATTTTGTCAGCCTATTACAGTCAACTGCTGCACGTAAGCCTCCCCTAAAAACCGCCAAAGGAGCAGGATCTCCTTTTTTTTCACCCTGTTACTGCCAGCCATCTTTCTAAGGTCGCCAGTCCATCGAGCTATGGGGGCGTCCTACACTACAATAAAAGGGAAGTATACGGATTCCCGAGTGAAGACCATGTCTTAGCAATTGTAAATGAATAATCAATTATTTAATAATCATCAAATGTCGAAGTTGAAACTTTTTACCTTGCAGTATACAAACTACTCAGACTAAATAGAAGCTCGGAATATATTATATTAATAGTTCCAATATAGTTAACTCAAAGGTTTAAAAAATACATTATTTGTCAATTTACATTTCAGTCATTTGTCATAACTTCTACTTTAACATTCTTCTCCGACATCGCATGGTTGACAATGGACGGCCCATACAACCAGCCAATCGCTGCGGTAAGGTCAACGTATTCGCATACGACATAGTTACAGCAAATATTTGTGTTACGACTTACGAAGTTACACCTGTAGTTTGACTCTTAGCTGACGAAAGCAGGTTACTTGTAATGCAAGATTACTTCTGATACTCTTTTGTTTTTTATAAAACGTGTCGTTGATTGTAGAAAGTTTATGTTTATGAATAAAAGTTTTTTATTCGCTAATTATTTGTTTCAACATATTGCAGATTTTTTAAAATAGGTTTTAATATGTGTACCTTCAAAGATAAGGAAAATAAAACGACTATGACTTCAATATGCAAATGGAAAAAATAACAAATTGGGATTGTAACGAGACATATTTTATCTTTATTTAGGACATGCCTTTTGAAATCTAAGGACATAAAGTGCCTTATTGGCTGGCATATTTCAGATACAGATAATAATTCGATAATATAGTAGATACGTTTGTATATTAAAACTTTATGATCGCGCGCTGATTGGATTTGCAATATCAAGTCATATCTTTCGTATTCCTGAGAAAAGACAAGTGGTGCAAGCTCCGGTTACAAAGGTACTCGCGGTTTGCGTTGCACTTACCTACAACTGTCACTCATTCATCATATCCATTAATTTAATGACGAACGTCTAGTGTAGCGGTTCGCGCTCTGGACTACCATGCCTGGCGGTTGCGGGTTCGAATCCCGCGAGTGGCAAATTTTAGTATGATGAGCACGAGCATTTGCACCTAAGTCATGTATGTTTATAAACGTATTTAAGTATGTTTATCCGTTATCTAGTCGCCGCTGCACAAGCTTTGCTTAGTTTGGGGCTAGATAAATGGTGTTGTGAAAAAACATGTCTCTTTTCAAGTACTCATAATTGAAACAAATAAATGGTATTTTTTTAATTTGTAAGCCGCACCTGAGCTAAGCTCTTGGTGGCTTCGGTATGTGTGTTCGTATGTTTCTTGTTAGATACTAGGCGCTAAGCGAGGCATAGGCATCTGCAGTGCGTTAGTTGCCCTTCTATGCTAGATGCTAGGTGGACCTGCGACATTCTGCCTCTATCAAAGTTGCACAAACTGATACTGATAGTCTACTACATATTGATGTGGAATAACGTGTTAGTAGTTTATGCTATAACTGATTTAATATAATTTCGCTGTACCGTCTGAGTACGATTCCCTAAAATCAAACAACCCAGCACCACATCTTCTATTCGTTTGCTAACCACATTTAATTAAACCTAGCCCATAAGTAAAATGCCGAAAAAGAAGTATAAAAATACACTATGCTTATAATATTTCGATCCAAATGCCATAGTGGAAACCCTAGAAGACATAGTCATGACCTGATTATTACAGATAGCCGCTTAATTCTGCCGGTTCTATCCAGTTGAACCTATTTTCTGTATGAAAAGCATATAAGTTATAGCGAAACTAATAGTGTAGAAGTATATTCATTTAAATGATTGAAGCAGGTCGATATTGCGGAAATGCATGAAATAAACAATAGTGCAATTATTTTTGGAATCGCGACATTTAGTTTTTGAAATGAGGTATTTTATTTGCACTTAAAAAATAATTCTAACTAAAAAGTGAAATTGAATCCTCGGAATAAACATTTTTTCCTTTATGTTAATGAGTGTAGATTTAACAATTTCACTTTCGACGTGCCCACGCATTTCGTCGAGCCAAAAGTTTTGCGTCAATTTTTAATAGATCTTAGATAACGTTTTAGGATATAGAAATCTTGTAACCGCTTTCAAAGAATGTAAACACTACACCCCTTATACCTAGGTTACATAAGATAACTCGGAACAAAGAATACTGGATATTAAGTCTTACCACTGGAACTTTCACCCGTTTTGTGGTCTTCAACTGTTACATAAAAATGACATCATCAAGGAACCTCGTAAACTGAATGAAACTTATAAAACCCAAGTGAGAATTATGAGAATGAGATCACGGATACAGTCAAATAGGTGTGAAACAGAATATCACAGATTACTAATATAAAATTTTCATCACAACACAGCTGACTTGAAAGTTTGGAAACTTGAACACCCTGGTTAATTCATCGAGTTATATTAAGGTGCTTCCACACCGGTGAATAAAACGCTATTTAACAGTAACATTTGGAGTTGAGAACAAAAAATAAAACATTATAACTGAAAAAAAAATGCAATAGTTTGGGAATGTTTAACCTATTTAATACAACTTTATGTTACAGTTTTGCACAAAACATAGAATAATTTTGGAAATTATTTCAACCAGGTAGAAACTTAAGTTGTTTATTAAATTAAATTAGTCCTTAAAAATTTCCAGTTCTTAAATTTTCGTGTCTGCCTGCTTTTAGAAACTTTTGATCTTATGTTTATTTCAATGTGACCGTACCACACATAACGTTGATTTTGCGAGCACACTTATTTTATTATAAAAAAAAATTTGACAGCCAATCTCAAAAAAAAGCATTGGTTTATTTTATCCACACCAGAATATGTTTCTCTTAGTATCAATCAATTACCTATTTTATAATAAGTGACCACTACAGGAGGTCCATAATTACATATAACGATAGAACACAAGATTCTATAAAAAGCGGCTAAATACATGATAATGATGGTTATTCACAAGGAGTTTCCTTCGATCCGGCCGGCGGAGCGGCGCGGGCGCTGCCCCACAAACCCGACCGGTTGCCAAGAGTACTTTCTTCTCGCCTTCTCACTTCCGCCTGGACTAGGGCTGCCACTTATTTTTGTAACTACATAAAAACATCGAATAATAAAAAAAGATAATTGCCTTTGATATCATAGCAAATTTTATTCAAACCAAATAATAGGACAGTAAACTCATTGTAGATAATCTAGCCACAACACCAGATAATAAGATGTTAGTACTAAAAATAGTTATTAAGTCACTTAACTAACAAAAATATGGACTATTTCTGAAATAAAAATATTTTATTTTATTTTTAGTAAATAAAACTCGAAAATAAAATTAATTTACCCTAAAACTAAATGTGCCACTCGTATTTTTATTCAAATATTTTGTGTGAATAATGTGTTAATAATAAAACTATAAATAAATACAATTATGACAATATTTAAAGCAATACAATATACGATGTCAATTCAAATATGGGAATTGAAACAGCTAACATTGTATTTGATATGGCTGAGTATAACCAGTAAAATTTAACAAGAATGACAAATTGCACTGGTCATATCCGATTTTAAATCAGTAATATCCTTCACTGCCACAATGCCTGAAGAGCAAGGTATTCGATCAGTGCGTCCTACCGGTGATGACCTACGGAGCCGAAACGTGGAATATGACAGTAAAGCTGGCCCACCGGCTACATGTCACTCAGCGAGCTATGGAAAGGTCGATGCTTGGGATTTCGTTAAAGGATAAAATCCGAAATGAGATCATCAGGCAGAGGACTAAAGTAACGGACATAGTCCAAAAATGTAGCAAGCTTAAGTGGCAGTGGGCTAGCCACCTCTGTCGCAGAACCGATGAAAGGTGGAGTAAACGGGTTCTCGAGTGGAGACCACGCCTAGGCAAACGTAGTGTAGGACGACCCCCAGCTCGATGGACCGACGACCTTAGGAAGATGGCTGGCAGTGGATGGATAAAAAAAGCGGGAGATTGTGCTCTTTGGCGCTCTTTAGGGGAGGCCTACGTCCAGCAGTGGACTGCATTAGGCTGAGATGATGATGATGATGATGAATATCCTTAACACCCAATCTACTTTAGTGTTGACTGTGGTTTGTTTTCTATAATATAAAATAATAATTAACTACAACGTTATCTAACTTCATTATATGTATTTATTTGTAATGGTTTAAATTATGTTTTTATTATATTTTCGTAAGATGGCAACCCTAAATGCGCGCGCCTCCACGCAACCAGCACAAGGACAAGTCTATACGGTACTAAGGATGTGTCGGCCCCTTACACTAGAAATGACGGCTAAATACGATCAGCTGGAATTCGAAGCCTCTATGCAAATGACCGCTTGGAAACCCATTAGAAAAGATGCCAGTCCAGTTTGCTGAGTATACCTACGCAAAAAGATGTTGTGGGCATTTAAGGCATACTAACACAACCTTTTTTTAATTTAACCTAAATGCGGATGAAAATATCCCTCTTTATCTGTCTCTTGGTTTAGAGTAGAGAGATATAATCATATTAAAAACCGGCCAAGTGCGTGTCATACCCCGCGCAGTGTAGGATTCCGGTATATTTCAGCTACTACAATATTTTCAGCAATTACTTCATTTAAGTATATTTTTTTTTTCTGTAAGGATGATTTTCCTTAAAAGTTCATTAAAAACACCATTATCATGAATTTTTCCAGATTTTTCAAGCCAATAGCTTAGCTTATAGAGGGGGGGGGGGGGGGGTTACTCGAACAAAACTTGGCACTTTAAATTTTAATATTTCGCAAACAAATCCCTAAATCGAAAATTACTCTTAGTCATAGTCATAATCATTTATTGCATCATGTTGGTACATTGGTAGCTGTTAAAATATTAAAATCCCATAATATGGCCCCGTAAGGGCATAGCAACAATATTATTATTAGCTTAAAACTAAAAATTACTTAATCTAATTATTTATATATATAAATATAAAGTGAAATGGTCCAAGTTAGAGTAATGATAAATAACCGTTTGGATTAACAATAAATATCATATTGAACTTAGTTACTTCATTGTCAAAAAAATCATTAAGAGAGTAGAAGCATTTTTCTAATAAATATTTTTTAAATGTTTTATTAAATTCTGGTTCTTTTGATACGTCTTGGATTGCATGTGGTATTCTTAGCAACCCCTAACTCATTTTAAAATACCAATTCAAGACAGATGGACAGACGGACATGACAAAACTATAAGGGTTCCTAGTCAGGACTACGGAACGCTAAAAAGATGAAGGCAAATTTAGAAATCTGTATAAAACAATTTACACAAAACAAAAAGTGAAAAAAAAACAAGAATTGAGAACCTCGTCGCTTTAGTCAGTTATGCTAGTACCAACATAAGCTTACTATGAAACTAAGCATGAAATAAAATAAAACAACCAAAATCATATAGATTTCTAATTATAAATCGTGTGAAGTGCTACGTACAATTTCGTAGTCATTTTTGCTCTAGTATAAAAGACATCAACGCGTAACACTATCGGACAATTCGGTAACGCAATTTGTTGAAAGAAATAAAAGTCTGTTATTCTATATAATTATATTAATAAATTAAAATTACTAAAGAAGTTAAAATATTAACAAGCTAATAACAATTATTACTTTATACGAGTTGTTTTTTTATACCTAAACAAGAATGGAGCAAGAAAACCCATTTTCTGACATCTAGTGGCGCACTGTTGAAGCTTGCTTTTACGCGGATTTTCTTTCACTGATCGATACTTCAAGCATATAGGTGGAAAGCCTTGTACTATGCTGTTAACAGCACAGATGGCGCTGACGGTCCCGATGGCAATGCAAGCCTACAAATTTATACATCCATACAAATTACTTAACAAAAAATATAGATGAATGAGATGATAGTTTTGGATTTATGTGATCACATAATCATACATAATGAACGCATTTTGATTGTTTTGTTTGCACTGAGTTTATCCTTTATTTCATTAATGATTAATAACTTAATCATTATTTAATAAATATTCAGTGCTATTTAGTATGTTGAATTAAGAGATTCAATTGGAATTATTATTATTATTATGCTCATTGTTTGATTCGGTTCAGATACTTTTATGGGACAACAATCGCAAAAAACACCGATCAGCTGTTATGATTTGTATGGGGACTTGTAGGGGTTCCGACCCCTCCCCTCAGTGCCTAATTTTCTAGATAACTTAAATATGTAGAAAACAATATGTTTTTATTCAACTAATAACTAGCCGTAGTTTGAAGTATTTTAGACTTGTTTGAACACCCACGCAAACAAACGAACAATCAAACGTTGTAAGAGCGCTCTATGGAATTAAAATAATTAGCGCCCGCGGCTGTAATCTGGTACATCAAGCCCACAAAGCTACAATCTTAATCGATACTCATACAATAACTTAAAGAAAATTGTATTCGATTTGATCTAAGAATACAATATAGAATAATACTGTGACGTGACTTGTCGTCCACAAATCACAATTGCCGACTTGGCTTTATTATGACCATAGAATTTAACGGAGCTTCAACTTTGAGAGTCAGCTTAATAATAAATAAATATAGAAAAACATCACATACATTGCTCTGATCCTAAGGTAAGTAGCTAAAGCGCTTGTCTTGTTGAAATCAGAAACAATGATGGCACCACAACACCCAGACCCGAGAAAATATAGAACAGTTCGTTTTTTACATTGACCCGACCGCAGAGATGGCGGCGCAATACAGTCCGGCGTGCTCGCCTCTCGGCTACGAAGGTCGTCAAATGTTTTGGGATAAGATAGATAGGTACTCTTTATTGCACACCACACAAAACAAACAGTACCTACCTGGAAAAAATAACATTAGGAATGGTACAATTTATCACTAGAAGCGATCTGATCCAGACAACCTTCAGGTAGAGGACAGATTAAAAAAGTTGAGAGGGGAAGGCGGTATAAGATCTCCAACTAAAGTAGAAGTGAGCACCAGTGTACCTATACTGTTATGGCGGATATATTTAGCCTACCTACTATCAAAGCTCTTAATGACTGTAGTCATTTGTAAACAAAACTATATCTAGAAATAGAACAAGGATGCGTCTGCCTGTGAACAGGCCGTGGAATGCGGTGGCCCAAACAACGGAACGTTATGTGACCGGCGTCATATGACGGCCTCAGGCCAGCCTTGACATTTCGCGAGAGGACGCAGCGCCGGAGACGCCTCGGTAGTACTGCGGGAATAATTATCGTAGAAAAAACATTAAAATTTGATTTGTCAGTTGAATAACCAAAAAGTACGTATAGTTAAAACAGCATGTGTAGAAAATTTTACAAATGGAAACGGATTTAAAGTATTTTAGACTTGTTTGAACGCCCACGCAAACAAACGAACAATCAAACGTTGTAAGAGCGCTCTATGGAATTAAAATAATTAGCGCCCGCGGCTGTAATCTGGTACATCAAGCCCACAAAGCTACAATCTTAATCGATACTCATACAATAACTTAAAGAAAATTGTATTCGATTTGATCTAAGAATACAATATAGAATAATACTGTGACGTGACTTGTCGTCCACAAATCACAATTGCCGACTTGGCTTTATTATGACCATAGAATTTAACGGAGCTTCAACTTTGAGAGTCAGCTTAATAATAAATAAATATAGGAAAACATCACATACATTGCTCTGATCCTAAGGTAAGTAGCTAAAGCGCTTGTCTTGTTGAAATCAGAAACAATGATGGCACCACAACACCCAGACCCGAGAAAATATAGAACAGTTCGTTTTTTACATTGACCCGACCGCAGAGATGGCGGCGCAATACAGTCCGGCGTGCTCGCCTCTCGGCTACGGAGGTCGTCAAATGTTTTGGGATAAGATAGATAGGTACTCTTTATTGCACACCACACAAAACAAACAGTACCTACCTGGAAAAAATAACATTAGGAATGGTACAATTTATCACTAGAAGCGATCTGATCCAGACAACCTTCAGGTAGAGGACAGATTAAAAAAGTTGAGAGGGGAAGGCGGTATAAGATCTCCAACTAAAGTAGAAGTGAGCACCAGTGTACCTATACTGTTATGGCGGATATATTTAGCCTACCTACTATCAAAGCTCTTAATGACTGTAGTCATTTGTAAACAAAACTATATCTAGAAATAGAACAAGGATGCGTCTGCCTGTGAACAGGCCGTGGAATGCGGTGGCCCAAACAACGGAACGTTATGTGACCGGCGTCATATGACGGCCTCAGGCCAGCCTTGACATTTCGCGAGAGGACGCAGCGCCGGAGACGCCTCGGTAGTACTGCGGGAATAATTATCGTAGAAAAAACATTAAAATTTGATTTGTCAGTTGAATAACCAAAAAGTACGTATAGTTAAAACAGCATGTGTAGAAAATTTTACAAATGGAAACGGATTTTCCTTGGTTTTCCGTAGTAAATTTTATCTTTATTAAATTATAAAGGGATTCTTGTTTACAAGTGAAATCGCAATTTACAAAATGTAATCATTCTGATCGATGCAAGTTGTCTAGGTTCTGTGGTAAACTTTTGCATTTATGTTACCTTAATAAAATCTTAAAACGTTCTGATCGATTTGTTACAAATCGATCGTAAATCCATCCTAGAATTCACAGTACTACCGGTTACACAATTAATTCAATAAAACAAATATCTGCATAGTGTTCTAATTTTGTTAGTAACGAACGAAGTACCAGTATTGCCTCAACCGCATACCAAGTAGATTGTGTCTTAACCTAGTAAATGGATTCTTGTCTTTGGCACGTGACATGAAAGGACGACGGCAAATCCGTATAATGAAACAACTTGAAGATGATATTAGACACAAATAGATAAAACTGATATTATAAAGAAGTAAGGTTTGTTTAGATGTAGGAGTTAATCTTGAGAACTATTCGTTCGATTAAGGTATAATTTCATAATGTTTCCTTATAAAGATAAACATAGGCTACTTTCTATCCCGATCAAATGCTTATTTTTTAGTAAGAAGATGTAGCTGTTCATTTTAGCACAGATAATTTGTACAGGCTCTTTTACATCCTACCAAAATGCTACCACGCATTCTATCGGCATGCACAGCGGCCTGATTTGCGAACAAACTTTTTCTTACGCTGCGAACTCGAGAAAAAAATTAAGAGTAAGTCAAAATATTAGTTTTATGTTATTATTTAGGCGTTACCTAAGCCTCGAAAAATAGTAAGTTTTGCGCGTTATAGAATATTTAGTTTTAATTTACGCGTGGCTACTAAATAATTTACCCTTTTGGACATATTCATATTTCGTAACCCTAATAAAACCAAGACAAAAATGGCGTTTAGGCATTTTTTTTATTATTTTGTCTAGAAAAATCCTCGAGAGGATGCTGTAGTCTATACTCACCTTAATAAACGCGAGCATGACGAACTTCTTAACTGAACTTCGCAAAACGAATAAGGGCTCAAATACAAAACTGCGATGCGACGTCGCATCGCAAAATTCTACGCACGAATGCATTTGATATCTATGCAGTTATCTGCGTTGCGAATTCGCATCGCACCGATTCGCAGTTTTTTATTTGGGCCCTAATACCAGTGAGTACTGTCCTTTACAAATAGGAATCACATTTACAAACCAGCTTTTGCAATACTAATAGCAAAAGCAACAGTACTACCTACTTATATTTGATGCCCCATGTAAAAGTACGATTTGAGTGAGATAAGCGTATTTTTGCAATCCCTTGCATTATAATTACTGGCAATAAAGCATTACATTTTATGATTTGCCATTAGTCTACAGGCATATAGTAAGTAGCTTTTTAACAGCAACTCTTGATTTGGCGGATCTTTTTAATTGATAGGTTCGTGTTAGTATCTAGACATTACAGTATCAACTTTATGTATGGACTGATTGCTTGTCAACTTTAACTGATTTTGCTGCAGTAACGTTAAAAACTTTAGCCCTGGCAATTTTTTTTTTGTTTTGGTCCGGAACCAAATACATGAATAGGTAGCTTTTGTTTCATAGTAAATGAGTATGAATAGCAAAATTTGTGTGTATTATGGTTCTTGCGTAATTTAAGATTTTGCTGGGGCAGCGTTTTGGGTGTTCCGAACTCTGAAACGACTCATTCCAGAAGTATGAAAAAAGCAACAGTACCTAAATCTGTTTGTATTTGTTCAAACATTAGTTTTTTTATTTTCTACAAGGACTCAAATGGTCTCGATAATCAGAAAAATCGAATTTACAAATGAACCAGCTCACTTACAATCAAATAAAAAACTGTCACGTATACCCCTGGTACACCAACACAACGTTAGTGAGTTTATATTTATGCTACTTTACGCGATAAGAGGATAAAAATAAATTTGTTTTAACTTTAAATGCTCTTACTTTGGCGATCAAATACGCAGCTCCCACATAACAAGGAAACATGGCAAATAAGAACGCTTTATCAATAAACCTTCCTATTAATTTCATCTTCAAATTAAGGCTGTTCCAACGTTGTATTACAAACAAGAATGTGTTACTAATTTTCTTATAAGGCGACCAAATTATGAAGGCTACGTAAAAGCGACCGCACCATACATACGGGTAATCTTAAATGAACGGTTTAATATGGATGTTTTGCTAGTACAGTTGCGTACAAAGTACTATTGTCCAAATATGTTCACAATCTTGGTATGTCGTTTTACAAAAATATAAGTATATACAATCAACGTACTGCTGGAATAAAGCATATTTTGTGTCAAATGTTCAATCACAATAATTGAAGAGTGTGCAAAAGGGGCGGGTAATGAAATTTTTTTTTGAAGGTTCCAATTTCAACAAGAAAAAAAGTTGCAATTGATTTTTCTTTTTGTCGTAACATCGCATATAGCTTAAATAAACAAACAGAAAACTCTTTCATTTTTTGTTTAGAATATTGTAGGATGGTTTGATGCCGCCCAAGACGAGTGGTAAGGCCGCCAAGAAGTCTGGAAAGGCTCAAAAGAACATCTCCAAAACGGACAAGAAAAAGAAGAAGCACAATTGGAAGGAGAGCTACGCCATCTACATCTACAAGGTGCTGAAGCAGGTCCACCCTGACACCGGTATCTCCAGTAAGCCCTGGGAAGTTAATTTGATCAACTAGCAAACATATGTGATAAAAATGAAAATGTTTTTATTTAATTCAAAATTTTTATTCGTCAAAAATAAAACCTTCATTTTTATAGCGATAAAGTAAGTAAATCACCCCTGTTACGCTCTTGTTCAATTTGATCCATACTTCCAGGAACAACCTGTATACCTAACTTAACCAATGATTAAATTTTAAGAGTAGAAAAAAATATGTTTTTAAAGAATTATCTCACCGAGCGTACCATTAAACAGTTAATGTTTTATAATGATCTAGCGAACAAAACAAAATATAAATATTTACATTGCTCGATGATGTCGCACATAAACCACAAGCAAGCACCACTCTCCAGCGCACTTGGTCCACGAGTTTCACAACTGACTCGTTTGTTCGGCGGATGAGCGAGCGTGCGGATATCCCACAGCTTAAAAATAAATAAGACAACACTAATTGCATAGTAATAAATATCGACTGTTGATAAACATAAATTTTATTTAACCCAAATTCAACCAAAATCGTACCTATCTTCAAGAAAGGAATTTTCAGGCCTATACATATCTTTACTACCGACCTTCTCAAGGCTTTTCGAGAAACAAATTAAAGTGAGGCTTTTAAAGCATTTTACTGGTTATAATGTCCTAAGATAATGTCCCAAAAATGGCTTATAATGCTTTCATTCACTCAAGACTACGCTACAGTATTAAACTATGGGGAAATAGCTACTAATATAATATCAACATAGCCTTTGTAGCACAAATAAGGGTAATTTTCCGTCTATCCCAATTAGAGTCCTGTAGAGATTATTTTATCAGGCTGGGGGTTAAAGATTTGAATTGAATTGAAAAACCCGGATTCTCGGAAAAAAGACAACAATTACATAACAACGCCACGTCACAAATATAGTAAACTATAAGAAAATACGTAACTTAAAATATTGTAGCAAAATATTAATAACTAACGGTATTCTGCTTAACTGTACAATACATTAGATACTAAATCTAAGCTACCAATTTGCGAGGTTGTCCAGTATGTATGGTGCGGTCGCTTTTACGTAGCCTTCATAATTTGGTCGAATTGATCACACATCTTGTTTGTATAGTTGGTTACAGCCGAAATTTACAAGAATATTTAACGATATAGCGTTCTTATTTGTTTATAATATGCCACGACTTGTTTTGTTTTGTGAAAGCTGCGTATTCGATTGCCAAAGTATGAACATTTGAAGTTTAATCAAAGTTTTTTTCATCCTCTTAACGCTTAAAGTAGCATAAATATAAATCTACTGATGTTATGAGGGTGTACCAGTGGTATACGTGTCAGCTTTTTATATGATTGTAAGTAAACTGGTTCACTTGTTAATCTGTTTTTTTTAATTTCGAGACCATTTAATTACTGTGGTGTCAATGTAGCAAAAAAGAACGAATGTTAAACAAATAAAGGTCTAATATTGGTATTTTATTTATACTTCTGAAATTAGTCGTTGCAGAGTTCTGGAAATACCCGAAACGTTAACCTAGAAAAATTCAAAATTACGCAAGAACACCCACATTTTTTTTTATTTGTAAACAAATTGCTCCCCATGATACACTAATTATCTGTTATAGGTAGGTTCTCGTATCTTCCCAAAGCGTAGCATTTTGCTGGGGTAATGCACACGTAAAAAAATGTTTTGCCAATCATTCAACTTGTGTAGTTTTACATTTTTATTCCATCATCACTTAACTTTTAACATCATCAGCCTGGATAATTTGTTTAGTTACAATTTTTATTTTGATATGTCTTTCTAAATAGTAGACACTACTTCACTATAACATCATAAAGGGCCTAAACAATTGTAAAATAGGACTCTCGAAGATCTCCAACATTTCAGCGAAGTATTACTCATTCGTGCGTCGTGATCAGCGACCACATCCTCAGGATTCCGGCTCCAAATGCTCACAAATTGCCCGCAAGCGGACGCTTCGGTAATTGTCCGCACACTCATCATCATATACATCCTTGATATAACAATGTTGTACTGGCAGCAGCAAAAATGCAAAAAAAAAAAATTATTATATAAGTTTTTACTCCCAACTACACACAACTAAAAAGTTTAGAAATGGTCACTGACTGGCAAACCTGGTAGCTAGTAGAAAATAACGACAATAGATGTTCTTGCAATGACTGCGTTAAGTTTGATGACTACTCATATTATTTCTAGATGTTCGGCTATGTTGGTATTATATTTGCAAATTAATTTAATTATATAAAAGTTATATTAAGCTTTTAATAAATGTGGTAACCTACACTGTTCATAAAAAAAATAAGGATAATTTGTTTATTTAATTATTGACTCAATCACAAAAAATGATGCAGCCAACGGTACCATAATTGTTTATTTTTATATAATTTTATAAGCAATTTGAATATGTAATTGGTTCCAAATTTTGTTTGTTTTTGTATGTATGTATCACGTGATTTTCCTCATCACATCACAGTGTCATCATCCGAGACTGTGGTCTTTTGTGAATGACAGACTCATAGCATTAAATTACATAATAAATAGTCATAAGATTGCTTGCAGTGTTGGGTGACAAATACCAATATCTTCAAGGTGAGGGTCAAAAAGCTCGTGACTATTACCCAATACTTACTCATTAAATAAAATTGTGATTACATATTCATCAATTTCATCATACGATAAAATATTTCGAATAGAAAAAGAGAATTCATTCGAAATTAAACAAACAACATATTTCGGTAATATAACCTACATTAAGTTATAACAATTCCTCGGTTCAATGAAACTGTGTTTGTTCGTTAGTTTTTGGAAGTCAAAAGATGATGACTTTGGATATGTATTTTTTCTAAGTCTGGAATTAAATACATTGAATTTTAATATCCCTAGTAAACAATGTCAGAAATCTAAATCGTCAATTACAATAATTATCCATAATATTTATGCGCTTATGTACTTGTAACATCTTCGTAGCAACGATTTACCATAATAATAATTTAGCTAACAATAAAGCGGTCAAGTTTGCGTCTGTCACGCGTCCAATTAATGTGCCAATATATTAGTGAACAACAGTAATAATGGTATTGAACGATATGGGAAAACCATTATGTAATATATTAAGTGTTAAAAACATAAGTTTTTTTTTGAAGTTGTTAATCGTGGGAAATCACGCTTGTAGTGACCTAATTTACCAACGCTGCGCGATGTTGTTTACTTTGCTCCTTTTGTAGGTCACATTCAAGAATTTGTGACCTAATTATTTAAACATTTCCGTGTCAGTTTCACAGGAGATTCCCATCTCTACCTTAAAACCTCTGCAATAAAAAAAGGAATTCATATTTAAGTAACATTTTTACATTTTAGATCGAAAACATCTTTCGAGAAATAGACAATAACCACGCGATGCCACTGACTCGTAGCGTTATAAAACGAAACGAAATTGCAATGTTCCGCGGATTTAGTAGTAAACAAATCTTTTATTTTGCAACTCGAAAACAGCTTGAATCACGTGAGTGCTTTAATTGACGTAACGCTGCTAATGCTCTATGTCAATAAGAACACATGTTATTACGAAATCCCTCGTAACGGCCCGTAGCCCACTTTACGTGAATTTCGCAACGCATTGTGAATTCCACCGAGGAACCACCTTATGTTCGACGACTGGCAAGACTTATTAATAAGCTAAACGTAACTAATTTACGCATTTTATTAACAAACGCAATTTTTGCTGATTTCTAGACTCATCATCATCATCAATTCAGCCACATGCAGGACGTCCATTGCTGAATATAGGCTTCACCCAGTGACTTCCAGATTGACCGGTTGGAAACGACCTGTATCGCATTTCATGCACGCCTACTTAATTGGCTTCATCACCATTATCATTTCATCCACTGCTGCACAGAGGCCTCCCCCGATGACTTCCAGAATGGCTGGTCGGAAGAAGTCTGGATCCAACGGCTTCTTGCAACCTTTACCAGGAGGGCTAGCATGCGCAACACGATAACATTTTGTCGTGGCATTTTATCGACTTTTGACGTTCAACGAACAAAGAAAAAACCAAAATATCATGTAATGCCGTGTTATAACGTAAAAATAAATAGCTACGAAAAACGGAAGATCCTGAAAATATTAAGAAAAAGGATTCGAGACGTCTGTAATTAGGGAAAACGACAAATATCGTCGAAGACAAAATTTGTCTTGTCTATCGATAAAATAACCGATGCGCGCATGCTAGCCCTGCAGGTCGTTTGTCCACCATGTGGGTGAATATCCCACGCTGCGCTTGAACTGCTAAACCATTAACTACAAAAAAAATCAAATTAATATTTTAACACAAAAGAAGGATAAATTTGATTTTTGTTACACAAAAAAACATAGGCAGGTGAGCTTCTTTGTTCAATATAATATTTTATACGCCGAAATAATATGCAAAATGAATATTCTAAGTTTGTCTCTTTAACATTACAAGTTATTAATAAGGAAACCCAGAACAAATGAGTCGTTTAACAACACGAAACGATGGATGAGGTTTTAACTGTCTTGTCAAGTAATAAATTGAAAAACGCACGTGTAAATATTAATGTGTATTATTTATATTGGTTTTTTATCGTAGCTCATATTTCGCATATTTTATATATTCACTAAGACAGGTTTTAAAATACGGGACTGCGGTATGCAGAGGTTTAAAATATATAGGGTGATTGATTATTATATATAAAACATAGAACAATTTATTCAACCATCTTCCTTAGACGTAATCGTTTGTCAACTGTCTGTCTTTCATTAACTTCATAGTAACTATTACTAATAAAAAAAGACCAAAAATCTCAAGAAAGTCTTATATTTACAACACCTATTTTTACAGAAGCCATTTTAAAACAAAATCATCATCTATTAATATTAATTTAAGTTTATTTGCGTTTTTAAAAACCCATTTTTATTTTCTAAATCAGTAGCTACAATACAAGTTTTCGTATTAACCCTGTATACGGCATCTTATTTCATGCATGCAAGTGCTTTCATTAGTAGCGTTAGGTTAGTAAATAGACTTCATCATCATCATAATTTCAGCCTTAGAATTATCATTTCGTCCACTGCTGAATATTGACCTCCCGCAAAGACTTTCAGATTGGCTGTTTGGAACCCCTTCCAGGGGTCTGTGTCCAGCTTCCTGCTGTGGATAGATATCCTACGCTAGGCTTGCCGCCACATAGCCTCCTTTTTAGAACCTTTCTGCCACATCACATTGGCATTCAGTTTTATGTGCTTTGCCCACGGCCACTTTAGCTTGTAAATTCGTCGGGCTATATCAGCGACTATTGTTCGTTCACGGATCTCAGTTCTGATTCAATTTCTGGTATATAAGCTTATTGAATACAAAACCCCTATAATCCGTCCACATACGCCCACACCACAACTTACCTACTAACGCAATTGACTACTGTGTTACATATCATCAAAATGCTTTATTTAAACCTTTTTCAAGACTAAAAACAACAAAATATGGTTTACACAATTTGCCTCAAATAGCGTTGCCTCAAAGCGTTAATTTTAAATATAAATATGAATTGGACAAATTTCAAGTTTTTTCCGGCAATTTATTCGGAGAAAACTCGTTGCCGTCAGTCATGAATGTCAAAAAATAATAATAGTAGATATGTCTATCTGTTGTCTAGTCACCATTGTAGGTATTAATTTTGGATTAGATAATTGATGTCGTATAAAAAAAACTAGAACCAATTGAAAAAACTTTTGATAATATCAGAAAAACAAGCTCTTAAATTTTATCAAGATGCGGTCACCTCATGGGTAGTGAACAGAAAGTGATCTACCGTCTAAAGCGCTTTTCAAATTTGAAAAAAATCTTCTATATTTTATTCGCAAATTGATTGCCAATTTTCGAGGTTTTATTTAAACGTAACCTCTTTGGAACCTTTAAATAATATCGCACTTAAACCTTGCCCCACTCCGCCACCCACACTAATACACTGTTTACGTAAGTGCGCGCGTGTGCGCGGTCATATGACTCGAGTCACATGGGCTGCATCGCGGAAGAATGCGGACTTTCTCTAGCTTTAGCGAGCGTTGCAACAGGGATGCTTAGGGCTTGATCCGTTCACTGAGGTTAAGTGAGCATTAGGTTATTTGGAAGTGTTAACGTTAAGTAATCGATAGATGATTTATGGCATACGAAGGTACGAAGGTAGGGAATGTTTATATCCAGTAGTGAACCTCCAAAGGCTGGTGATGAAAATGATGATAAGACCCAAATAATGAAAAATAAATCGAATTCAAGGCTTTTAAACATATAGAAGTCACAAGTTAATGTGAAAAATTCACAATATCCTAGACAATTTGACAATATGTTGGGATGAAAAACAAACAGACTTTTTCAATTATTTTGACGTGTTTGCAGGCTGGCAACGAATTGTGTTACCTATCATGTGATTACGTATGAAACCGAATTAGGTTTTACCAAAAACAACCAAATTACTTCAAAGGTATTTTAATTGGCTTCCGAAAATTGGCGCTATTTTCCCTAAAAAGTTTGCAAGCGTAAACAAAAAGTGCTACGTTTAGGTTGTATTTAAAAAAAATATTTTTAAGTGTGGTACACATGCTAAAATAATTAAATCTCTGTTATGATATGGGATAAAGACGTAAGCTCTAAATAACTGTACTGAAACTATTGCATGTAATTAAGGACAAGGGAAAGGGTTCTGAGCTATTGGTAAAAATTAGCAGAGCCTGGTTTATAGTCTCTAAACTGTAAAAGTGGCACAATGCTCTTCCAGGCGTCATGGGTCCTGCAAGACCAGACTGAAGCGCAACAGAGCTGCTGGCGGCCAAGGCTGGAGTGGTAGCTCTGAACTAAACCGACGATTGAGGTTGAGGTTACTGTCAAAGATTACACCCAGGTCTCGTTTTGTGTCATTTATCATTGTTATGTTACGTTTCTCCGAACTTAAATATAAATAAAAAAGTTACAAAGGGAAATCTTTGTAACTTAAGCAATAAAAAATGATTCATCGGCACTATACGCTAAAAAAACAGAAAAAAAATACATTTTCAAGATCATTGTGCCACTTTTACAGTTTAGAGACTATAAACCAGGCTCTGCTAATTTTTACCAATAGCTCAGAACCTTTTCCCTTGTCCTTAAAAATCTAAAAAACACTGCAGATTGGTCTAAAACCAGCGTCAACGGTTGTTATGTAAGTAAAAGACATTTTTATCGTGTCGCAAACCAGTTCGCTTGTTTAAGGTGTCATAATGCGAATCACATGACCGGCAGAGATAACCCAAGCCATAGCCCAAATATACCAGCTAATTGTTTATGTGAGTAAATGTACCCAAGGGTTCGGGCTGTGTATTCTTTACTATTCAAAATACCAAAATAGGAATAATCATTTTCAAAATAGCACTTAGTCCCTATATAGAGATAGTTTTGTAAGCAAAACCAATTTCGTCATTAAAAGTCATTACCAGTTTTTTTTAAGAATTGGGAAACCATCTAAAGCGTCCTAGCCTAAATCAACTTTTAACTGCGGATGTTTAGACTAGTAATAAAAGTAATTATTAGATCCTGTTGAAATATAAGGTTGAAAGTTAGGTAGCCACTACTAAACATAAGTAGTTATGGATAATAGTTGTATTCATTTTGAAAATTCCTAAAATAATAAAACGGAATAAGTGTGGCAGCTCCAAGATTTTTTTATAACTCCTGCGCTGACACCGATCTTGACCGAAATGCTTTGATAGTAAACCACATTAATAAAATTGATCACATAATTTATCATAAAACATAACAAGAAAAAATACTCTATGTTCGTTCGCTTTGTGTAGCCTTTTCTCTTTTACTTGTGGTGTACTATATGTGGTGGTAGTTCAATTTATTTTTGCAAATAGGCCATTAATGGTACTTTTATATGCTTATGTGTACAGTTTGATCGTGCTTAATGCAATACCTTATCAAAAGCAACTTCGTTTTATTGAGCTATAACACCACACATTCAGTAACAGTTAATTATAAGACAAATAGTGGACGAAATTAATCAATTACTGGAACAATTGATTTAAAGAATAGATATTGTTCCTTAAAGCAGAGATATTGCCTTACTGCTGTGTGATTCTGTTGTTTTACTTTCACATCCGTGTTCTAACTTTTACCTATATTGGTGTTTCTAGCTTAGGCTATGAGCTCTTACAACAGTCTTACTTCAATCTTGTTTTGTTTTTTGTATCGGTTCGACGTATCAACAACACTGCTGTAGTAGCTAACTGTAGTGCCAAATAAGTAGTGTTGTTTTTTTTAAGAAACTTTATTTAGACATTAACCAAACTATGTTAAATTATACTGCTGAGAAAAACAAAAATATACTCTACCATCTCCGTCAGAAAGCTATTAAAGTTTGCGAATTTCAAAATATAGCTTAAATCTATTAACATCCCACTAAAATTTAAATCCACAATCCCAACGTTTTTAATTTAACTTTTAGCAACATCACGTGCCTGCGCCATAAACTTAATTTAACGGTTTTTTTTATTCCATAGACCAGAGACTGAGATGGTCATGTGACGCGAGGGTCAAAACACTTTAGAATCCGGTTTAGTGAACCCGGACAAACGGAAAAAATATAACTTTATTAATCTCGCTCATCTCCAGATTCTTTGAAAAATTATGATGTATGTTTTGAAACATGTCTCAGCTGTAATTTTCAACGCACTTCTTTCATTTTGTACTCTTTTATGCCAATATAACTGCCAAAATGATGGCTCTTATTTGTTTTACAGCTAACACAGGTTCTCCCAAAAATATGAGCCAATTCGAAAAAAATATGAGTCAATTCGAAGACTTCCTCCCCTAATGAAACACCATTAAGGTTTACTTTAGTTTTGTTTTTTGGGAATTAAACTTTTTAACTCGGTCCTGTAATCTAGTTTATCGACGGATTTTAGGTTTATTCCGCCAACGTAATGTGATCTAACAATATTAATCATACTGATGGACCACAGTTTTTACTGAAAGTGTCTAGCCCAAGGCATTTACATATTTTAAAAGAAAAAATAACCATTTATATTAATAATTTATGTATTGGTATCCAATTAAGTATATTAAAATTAAGTATTTTAGCAATTATATGCTAGGGTTAACTAAAGATGATATAATAGTTACTTCAAAAAAATTTACCGCCTCAATTGGGACCCGAGCCCACGACCATCGCAAACCGAGCGAGTGCTTCTCCAATTAAGTATATCCATAAAGTCACTTATATAGTTTTTATAGTTTATAAAAATAATGAAATGAAAACAAAAAATCGCAGAAATACCTGGGGAAGATTACTCAAGCATTTATTGCTTTACCATATTAGCAGTTAGGTGTAACAATTTTAGCAGTTACATAATACGGACCCAGTAGGGCACAACCCACTTTGGAGGTAGGCAGTAGGTACGTGAATTTTGTGAACCCGACTGCCGAAAAAAGGTTATTTTTTTTTATTTATTGTGTTATATTGTATGCGAAAGGAAAGGGAGCTCTATCACTAGATTTCTGCTTGACAGAAATTGTCAGAATTCTTGGGACATCTTATTTAAAGGTTTGTCAAGTATCTTTGATCTATTTTTTTATGAGTCTACAATATGATTTTGTCGTTCATTTCTTTTGTTTTGGTAACTTTTTGTCAAATATTCTGTTCTTGTACGAGTAGTATCTGTGGTATCAAACTGCTTTAAGCGGTGTTCCAATATCTTAATTTTTCCAAATTTTGTAGCCGAGATTTGACGCTGGACTAAGTCCAGTGGCGAAGTTCGCTTCGCCACCAAACACGAATTCGATACCTTATTTAATCAGTGCAACTATTTTTTAACCGACTTCAAAAAAAGGAGGAGGTTCTCAATTCGTCTGAATGTTGTTTTTTTTATTTGTATGTATGTTACGCGATTACGCCGTCTTCAAAGTTATTTTTTATTTGAAAGGGTATACTCCCGAGGTGGTCTCATTTCCACCAAGTCAGATTCTGATGATGGGATCCCTGGGAAATCGAGGGCATCCCTCAATTTTTATAGGCACCCATAATGTTTTGCATATATTTTCTGACTCGATGCTGATTTTTGGGTCTGGTAATCATCATGTCATGTTGCTGACCTGATGATGGAAGCCACAGAACTCCTTAACGGATAGGAGTTAGAAGATAATACTGCAATTTGTCGACAGAACGTATTTCGCAGTGTGTTGAGCAGACGTGGAGCTTATGAGGTACCAACCGCCAATTTTTATTTACTGGGGGCGTACCCGCACACTCAGTAACTAAACCTAGTATGCTAATGAAGATCCAAAAAACACAAAAAACTAAAAACCGACTTCAAAATGAAACTAAAAAGCCAAAAATAATATTAACTAAAACATACCTAATCAGTTCTTTTTGGAGTCGGTGCGAATGAACATATTTTACTCCAAATAGAACTGATTAGGTATGTTCTAGTCAATATTATTTTTGGCTTTTTAGTTTCATTTTGAAGTCGGTTTTTAGTTTTTTGTGTTTTTTGGATCTTCATTAGCATACTAGGTTTAGATATAAGTTTTCACGACCTCCATAGCCAAGAGGCAAGACTTAGCGTCGCCATCTCTTAGGTCCCGGGTTTGATTCCCGTAGAAAACGAACTTTTCTACATTGTATCGGGTCTAGGTGTTGTAGTGCCTCACTGTTTCTGATTTCTTAAACACAAGTGCTTTAGCTACTTGCCATAGGATCAGAGCAATGTAAAGCGATGCTGTCCAATTATAAAAAAAAAAGTTATAGGTAGCCTTTATGTTTTCTGTATAAACGTATAAATAATATTTTTTAATTCAAAATCCGACATTAATTTTAAACATTGTTGCATCTAACTTTTTGCGTCCGTTATATTTTGCGATTTCTAGCTGGTAGTTGTTACTTGGAACCGCGTATTGGAAATAAATGGCTCTCAAAGAGATAAGTTGCATTACCGCAGAGCGATTTACTTAGATTACCCAACGCTTAAGCTACCTCAAGTATCCACGTATAAGAATAAGACTAGAATGTATGCCTGGCTTTGCCTATAGAGACCATAAAATGAAATGAACAAATGACTAAAGAACTTCTTGCATCTCTATTCCTCTTGGTGACACGACAGCTTGTCTCCACTGTTTAGTGTAGTTAAAAGCATCTCATCTGTACGATCTATTTAAGTACGTCATTTACATTTTTTCTAACACAGACACAACCCCCATCTCGTCATATGTATTGACAGTCTCATCCTCGCTAACAATGCCGGCGCGAGTCACGAGCGACGCGCACGCGCATCCTTGGCGCAGTCCCTTCTCCGGCAGTGGGTCACCGACCCTGACTACTGCAATCAAATTTATCTTAGCCTAATCATAAATTGGTAATTGAATAAATATTTGTTGTTGTTTCCGCATTGTCAAAATTATACGCGCAACACGATTGTTAGGAAAGACGAACGAATTAACTTTAGGTTATTGGATGCTTCATTTCAACGTCGTGCAAACGACCAGTTACATATTTGTTTAAATAAATTAGCATTAAATTTAAACACTAAAAGTTTTATAAATGTAAGAAAAGTACAATTATTAGTTGCTTAAACTAAAACACAACATTAAATATAAAATAAAAAGAAACTGCCTTCACTACCATCAAGAAAGTGTTTGGGCTACAAGAACCCTGACACCAACCTATGTGGAGGGTTTTATGACAAATACCAGACCAACCTACCCAATGTAGCGATTTTTGTTAAGACACCGTAGGCAATCAACCGGTCTTATTTTATAAAATGGGAGAAGAAAGAGATTCGTGTCTTTTTTTATTTTAGTAGGTATTTATAAAATTTGACACTTTCATTTCAGTTTTAAGTCGATCGACGAATTTATTCGTTTTCAGTTTCGATAGCAAGTAAGTACTTAGTAATAGATAATAGAACGCAAATGCACTAAACAGTATATCCGCAAGTGATTTCAAAATAATTGGCATCATGACATGAGGAGTATTGAAGACAGAGCGGAATTACACTTCACGATTTTCACAAAGGGAATATGATCTTAATATTATGTACGGGCACGATTGTGAAATACGGACTGCATTTACCTTACTAAGTAACATAGTTGAACAAATAATGGGATTTACACAAAAATATTTTTTTTGCCTTAGATCAGTCATAATCTTGATAATAACATGAATACATTTAGATTTTATTAAACATTAAATTGATGATTTAATTGATGATTTAGAAAGTAAAAACCGGCCAAGTGTGTGTCGGTACGCGCAAAATTACTATTTTACTACTGGGTTCTGTAGCAGCCAGGTACAATTGGTTAATTTATTTATTTATTTTTTTACTTATCCAATCCAAGTTCATTTTATAAGTTCAGCTCGGTAACTTGTAAGGTCTACTTAGATGTGATAATTTTCCTTTAAACTTATTTTTAACTAATCTTAAAAACAACGATTTAGCTCACTCTCACTTTTCTTTTCACTCTCACAACAAGACTTTAAAGTTAAATTTTATGCAAGCAAGTCCCTGAAACGAAAAGTGATAATAACATGCCCACAATAATTTTAAAAGACCAAACCAACTACACCATGTACCACCATGGTATAGACGAAAAAAATAACTTAACGTTTAGGAGAGATGCCCTTTAAAAAATATTCTAAAACTTTATTTTACTACTTTGTTGGTCTGATAAATATGTATACCTATACAAAATTACAGCTTTCTAGTACGAGTAGGTACATCTAAGAATGACTGACAAAAGGCGCGGACAGAGAGACAGAGAAACAGACGTACTGTCGAAACTAGCAGAGGTCCGTCTCCGAGTTATGTTGACTACAAATCCTAAAACCGGCCAACTGCGAGTCGGACTAGCGCACGAAGGGTTCCGTACCATTTTCTATAAATTGGCAAAAAAATAACCTTTGTTGTATGGGAGCCCCCTTAAATATTAATTGTATTCTGTTTTTTAGTATTTTTTGTTATAGCGGCAACCGAAATACATCATCTGTGAAAATTTCAAGCTATCACGGTTCACGAGATACAGCCTGGTGAAAGACGGACAGACAGACAGACAGACGGACAGCGGAGCCTTAGTAATAGGGTCCCGTTTTAGCCTTTGGGTACGGAACCCTAAAAATGGTTACACATATTTATGAAAATACAAACAACGCCCTATCAACCTACTAAAAAACCTCAACTTTTCTGAATGGATATTAAACTCTCCGTGTTAAACTTTAAGTTGAAAATGGGTCAAGGGATATATATTGAGTACAATATATGACTGAGAAAGTATATTGAAATACGAAGCTGTTGACTGGGTTCAAAAATAATGTATAAATATGCTAATAGCCAACAAAAACATATCTTGGAAGCAATAGTCAAGTGAAAATTACAAAAGAAAGACCAAATGTATATTTACATTAGCATAAATCTATATTACACAACAACGTCACAGTTTATAGAGAATCCAGTAAGTCTATTAGGTTATAAAGTTACCATTAGTTAAATTATTTACGACTGTTTCTGTTGTGAATATAAAACCCTTAATTTTGAACCCAAAATACTATTATGTTAATATTTTTTAGGGTTCTGAACGTCCGAATGAAAAAGCGGAACCCTAAACACTCGTGTCTATCTGTCCGGCTGTCAAAACCATTTTTCTCCGAATTTACTGGACTGATTAAGTTGAAATTTGGCAAATACGTATGAATTTCTGTAACCCAAATAGCCCACTTTTGGGAGAAAAAAAAGTTTTGCAAACTTCCCATTATAGTTTCCGAAACATCTAATAAAAGGGCTTGTTATGACAGTAATATTTTTTTAATAGTTTTCTAAATCTATACTTCTAAAATTGAAGCAAACAAAGCTTTCTTTTATATAAAGAAAGAGAATCCAATAGGATTGCCATTTTGCGGATTCAACTCAGACTTGTCCGGTTTTTTTAAATCGATTGTATACTTGATTTAAGATTAAGATAAAAAAGTTACTGCTGAAAAATACTCTATGGCTCCATCCTCGTCCTTGTTCAAGTTTACATAAAATGACCTCATTTTCACATCGGGCAAATATATTAAATTCTTTTTTTTCTACTAACTCAATCGGATCACATTATTATAATAGGTGATATCATAAAACATGTTATAAGCACATTTTCTTGACTGACAACATATTATAATTTTGCTGCAACTAAGCAATAAAATTCCTTTTTTTAATGGAAATTGCATTATCTACTTCATCACGTGATCTATTATTAATTATGATACACAAACACCATTCATGCATCACCATCCTCCCATAGCCACATCACGTGCCTTTTTTATTTCTCGAGTAATTATCTTGAGCTTTTAAAAACCTTTTAATCTTCGATCACGGACAGTAAAATATTCGAAATTAACATGAAAATGTTTGAAGGCAGAACTGTCAATTTTGCCTGAAGTTTTTTTTTTTTGTTTATTTGAGACGGGATTGCTCTTGACCGCAATCTTCCTCTAGAGCATAGATGGGATCTACGATGGAGCGAGCTTGCCCAGAGTATCTTTTAGCACTTCCAAACCCGACCTGATTCATAAAAAATGGTTTTCCAAATTGACCCGAACCGGCAGTCGAATCCTTTGCTGGCCGCCAAACAACAATTAGCAACAGTACTTTACCATGTTTGTTTAATATTTTAACTAAATACAAGGATAATAAGCTGAACATCCTCAGTATGCATGTGTTTAATAACAAAAGCTAAAAGTGCGCAATATTTTGTCCCAAAGAAAGCTTGACGAATTGAGCGCGCAAGTGACGTGTCGTCACGTCACGTGCATGGCCGGTGAAATTATTCAATATTGTTTTAACCACATAACTAGTAAATGTTTGTAGAATAATGTCACTTTAATGTTTTTATGGTCTTTAATAAGTAGTAAAGCTTTAAATTTAAGGCAACTGAACCGGTATGAATTTCAGAATCGTTTAACAAAAGCTGTATTAAACTTGTTTAAGAGATTAGTTATTTCGAAGTTACATTGTATTTTTAACGGGCTATGGATGGAGCATTGGTATTTTGGTACATCAATCGTTTCGCTTTATATTACATCTGTGGTTGTATGTTCGCATCCAAGCAAGACCTAATCTCAGATCTTGTAAGGATTTATACCGCTTACACGAGACGTTGTGAAAATCATCATTATGAAACCTGCCCATTTAGTAAACAATATTATGTATACGATCGATAATAATAGATCTAAAGACGTTATTCTTACAACTGCTAAAGAAGTTAACGCACAGTTTAAGAGTGCCCGTCATAAAAAGAATTGGATCAGTGATAATACTTGGGACTTGATTGAGGCGCGGAGAACTGCGAAAAACGAAGGTTCTGTAACGGCTTACAACAAGCTTCATAAAGAGGTGCAAACTGCTTTAAGATGGGACAAGGACAAACATATTTCTGATATCTGTGAGGCAATAGAACAACATGCTGTGAAGGTACAAACCAAAGATCTCTTCGGTAAGGTAAAACTGTTAACGAAGCCACCAAAACCAAAATCATGGGTAGTTGACGACAAGCAGGGTATCTCTCTCTCTGACCTCAGTGAGGTTTTAAACAGATGGCGAGGGTACTGCTACGATCTTTACAGTCAAAACACGCATGAAGAGGTCGAAAGGTCGTGGGATGATTACGAAGCTGAACCCAACATACTACGCAGCGAAGTGAAGGATGCCATCAAGAAGCTCAAACACAAGGCAGTAGGTCCTGATGGCATATCAGCTGCCATGATCAAACATCTAGGCCCCGAAGGTGCCGAAACCCTCTACCAGATTTGTAGCAAGATCTGGTACACTGGTACTTGGCCTCAAGACTGGGCACAATCTGCGGTCATGTGTAAGGGGTACACAAAAAAGGTTCCACAAAGAAATGCGAACATTACCGCACTATTTCCCTCATGCCTCACGCTAGTAAGATCATGCTCCAGATTCTGAATAAGAGATTGGCCGCCTACATAGATAGACAGATTTCTCCGGAACAGTCAGGGTTTGTGCAAGGAAAAGGAACACGAGAGCAAATACTGAACGTACGCCTACTCATTCAAAAATGCCGCGAATTTAATAAACCCCTTGTGTTGTGCTTTATAGACTATGCCAAAGCATTTGACTGCGTAAGATGGAATTCCATGTTAAGGATGATGTCGGAAATGGGCGTGCCATCACACCTTATCTTCCTTGTCCAGAGGCTATACCTCGACGGTTCGAGTTTTGTGAAATTGGATGAATCACAATCTGAAACATTTCGTACAGAACGAGGGGTCCGTCAGGGATGCATACTTTCTCCGAAGCTGTTTAACCTCTACGGCGAGTATATTATGAGGAAGGCGCTTGATGGCTGGGACAGCAGCGTTACGGTGGGCGGTACCAAAATCACGAACCTAAGATATGCCGATGACACAACAATCCTTGCAGCCAGTGAGTCCGAGATGGCTGTCAGCTTGGAGCGTATAGAGAGAGTGAGTCTCGAATTTGGTCTGCACATAAACCGCTCTAAGACCAAAGTGATGGTGGTGGATAGAGCTCAAGTTTTAAGCCCATCAAATGCGCTCAAGGATTATGAAAAAGTGGAGGAATTTATATACTTGGGGTCGCTGATCTCTAACAGTGGTAACTGCGAGAAAGAAATCGGACGCCGTATCGGGATGGCTAAAAGTGCCATGACTAGCCTCGATAAAATCTGGAAAGACCGTAATATTCGCCGAGTAACTAAGATGCGTTTGGTTCGTACGTTGGTCTTCTCTATCTTTCTGTACGGGGTGGAGACTTGGTGTCTCAGGAAAAAAGAACGCAACAAGATCCATTCCTTTGAAATGTGGTGCTGGAGAAAGTTGCTGCGCATTCCTTGGACAGCTATGAGAACCAATGTCACCATCCTCGAAGAGCTAAAGGTCACCAAGCGCCTGCTGACTACGTGCCAGGAAAGGATCCGGAGTTTCTTTGGGCACATAATGCGATCCCCATTGCACAGCCTGGAGAAACTCATCATTCTCGGACAAATGGAGGGGAAGCGCGCTAGAGGAAGAGCGCCAGCTAGATGGGTAGACCAAATCAAGGAGGTGACTGGAGGCCAGATACAGGGAGCGGTACATATGGCGCAGAACCGGACCGAGTGGAGAAGATTGACATACAGTCACGATCCTCAGCATTGAGGGAACGACCAGAAAGAAAAAAAGAATTATGTATACGAGTATCTACTAATATGCTGAGATGTATAAGATACCCTATACAAAGTATCTGAAATACTAGATACAAAATACCTATCTTTCAAATACTTTTTAAATATAAAATACTTTTGTAAGAAAACAACATTTAATTGAACTTAAGTTTATTTATGTATTAAAATTGAGACATTTAATCATTATGTTTTAGTTGAGATTCGAGTAAAACTAATTCCTCAAACATATTGTCGCTCATCTTCCTTCGATGAGGCCTCATGATCATGCCCCCAAAGGAGAAGAGTCGCTCCAGAGGGGCAGAGCTGGGCAAACAGATGTTATAATTTAGGAATATTTTTTTATGGTAGGATAAGCATTTAAGCTATTAAAGTTTACATCTTTATTGTTGAGGTACTGGAGTGTCTCTAAATCACTGGTGCTGCTTGTGTTTGTGTTAGTGGCGACTAGCAATAGAGGAATCGAATCGGAGTCCTCCAGAAACATATAATAAGATTCATCTTTTGACTTTTTTTTTTATATCAGCTTCAATGTTGTTTAAAGCCTCCGATTTTTGTTTTTCAGATCGATTGATCTTCCTTGTTTCAGACAGGACAAGTTTTTTCACATATTTTTTTCGCGCTTTTGGTACCCATTTTCGTTTAAGCATGGAATGGGACACTGAGGCAATCTGTCATTTGGTTCCCGACATTATCGGGTAAATTTTTAAACGACGCGCTGCGGTCAGTTGCGTTCGGAAAGAAAAACTGCGAAGTTTATTTTAGTAAAAGTATCTAAGGGAACAAAGTATCTTCAAAATACTAAGATACCAGGAAAATGTATCTAAATAAAAGATACAAAAAAAAAAAAAAAAAAGTATTTTAAATACAAGATGTAAATACGTATTTTGTATCTTGTATTTGTATTTCAGATATTTTTATCTAAGATAATACACATCTCTGCTAATATGTACATAAGCATAGTACAAAATGTTCTGGTTTCTCTGTCTTAGGGTTAAAATTGCCCTATGGCAATCCCTTTAGATGAAATAACTAGACGTGCCCCATTTAGAATCATAGTCAGCGTACCACTCCTAGGAATAGGGCAAAGTGCTAGAAGAAAGAAAAGTGATAACTGGTCATCAATGCTAAATGATTTATCTGAGTGCAACTTAATTGAATAATTAAGAGCTTAAAGCAAAGTTTCTTAATCCAACACCCGTTCATATTTATCCAACTTGACACGTATCGTTACGATACACAAGTTTTTTATCGTTTATCTAGATTCCAGTGACTAAAAAAAGTACCTACATTACCTATTAAAAGAAATAGCTATTATTATTTTGAAGATTCATAATGATTAGTTAGTTAATCAATTGAGTAGCACTCAGATTAATCATTGAGCATTTATGACCGTTATGTAAGTCATATTTAGTTGCTTAATAGTACTAAATATTACTTAAACAATTAAAAGTGGTTTAGTTAATAGTTATTTTACTGTAACGTATCATTTATGTGTGAATTTTAATGTAATAAACAAATACAATAAAATGGCAAAAAGCGCATCACAGTTTAAGAACTTTATTTAAGTGTTCTGTTGATCCGTATTTTGTGTTTAGTCACGTAATGTGAACTAAATCGCTTTATAATTTGACTTAACAAACGTATTGGTATTGGTTTTGCACGCTTGATTTCGTCTTTTGTTTGTGCGTTTATAAGGATTCCGAAGTTACACACCCACTTTCGAGATGATGTCATGAATTGATCTCGGACTGTGGTCTTGCTCTCATGGCGCTTTCACTTAATAATGTCATATTGACATGTCCAATGCTACGAGTACCTATTCGAGGAGTAGTGGTATCCGGGCAAAAATCTATTGTCAATTTCTTATTAACCACATAATAAATGTTACATAGAATAATGTTACATCAAAAAATATAAAATGCTCTATCCAATACGTAATGTCGGATGGTTCATTGATTCTATCATACTAAGATTTTTTTATAATAATCAAAAACGAGTTTACCAATCATTATCAAAATTAAGATAATTTATTTTTTGCCGCGAAACATAGTTTTTTGTTGTGTTCGTCTAAAAAATAATTTGGATAAATATACCTAATCTTTTACACCCAATCCAAAAAAATGCTTATTTTTCATATTCATCTAAAGTAGGTCAATATTAGTTTAGTTTTTTTGAAGTCAGTTTATTATGAATTAAAAAATACTTTTTTGCTTTATTCATCGTTAATCTTGCCATCCAGTATGTTTTAGTAAGGTTCTGAAGCTTACTCGTATAACCAATCCACACTAGGACCGCGTAGTAGCCCAAATTACCTTATAGTTGAGGTGAGGAGGTCAGACTCACTTTATACAGTCAGAAGATACTGTGCCCTTTATTACCTGACTGCATGAAATAAGTCTTACTTTTGTTTCTTACTTTATTAGTATTTTCAGTAATTTAATAAGTCTTCATTAAGATAAATCATACTACGAGTCCCAACTCAAGATGTTGTCCACCAATTTCATTCCATATTCCATAATTATTCAAGCTAATGGGTAAGCTTTTTTGATCAACTTGACTATGTGTAAATAAAAAAGCACAAATAACGTAAATGCTCCTATTACCGCCAGTTTTAGCTGTCTTAGGATTCACTTTAAAAAAATAGTTATAAGCTGTTATGTTAGGAAAGATGTTATAATTTATAATTAATCTCAACGAAGTATTCTTTGCAATTCAGTACTTAAATTCAATATTCAATAACACAATAGTTATTAAATAATTATTTAATCCAAAACAGTAGTTGATTCTATAACCGACCCATAGAATGCGGCAAGATTCTATTACCGATTTTTCTACTTCTTTCACCGACCGCTACGAAATTGTCACTTCTTCTATACTATTAAATAAAATAAAAAATCGTTTTAAAGGTATTTATTATATAATAACAATAGTTATCAGATCAAAATTATTATAATATGAAAAAAATGATTTATTTCAACGCTTAGAGCACTTATTTTTTGTTATTTTAATTAAAAAAATATATAATTAGTCTCAGAAAACAGTCTTCAAATAATTAAATGCTTGCTTTTTAATTACTTACATACTAATTAGATATTATAAATCAGTAACAAAAATATTTTTATCTGTAATACAATAAAAACCTAACTTCCCGAGATAGAAAATCCATTTAGTGACCATGAAAGTTTAAAACAATAGAAAATCCAGTCTACCAGTCTTTTTTCTCCCTCCTTCGTTAAAACAGTTTGTTTTCCACAGTGTTCATTTATATATTTATTATTTCTCTTGTCACGCAGAGTTGTCCTCGGTATGCCGTAGGTTTTTGAAGCTTCGTATAATATGCTGGTCCCTTCATTTATAGCTAGAAGCGCAGCTTCTAGTTGAGCAGAGGCGTACTGCTTGCGCTTCTGCGGCTCCATGATTCAATAAAAGAACACAATCTTTAAAGAGATATAGAATTTAATTCTTCGAAAGAAGCTTTAAAAAGTTACATTCCGTCCCACCATTTTTGTTTGATTTGAAATCATATGAAATAAAGCCAATGCCATGAAGCCATAAATAAAACTGGATAGCAAATATGATTTTACATTAATAATAATTATGTCCTGTGACAATATCTCTCAAAACGTCACGTATGCAAGAAATAAGCCAATTTGTTCAAAAATATACATTTTGTTTTTGTGTAGTGTAATATTACCAAAAATATCGTCACATCTGTGAGTCGATAATAGAATCAAGTATGAAGGTTACAATATTCTATAAGCGACCAATAAAATTAATAATAAACAGATAAAATATCCGCTTTATGGAATACTGTTAAATTAGATCTCATTGCTATATATTTTTTTTAATGTCCGTTAGTCTTTAATTCTGATAATAAAGTATTTACAGTACAATATCATTATAATAATAGGGATATTGATTAACGTTAAATCGAGTTTTACACAAAAACTTTAAGAAAAAGCTTTGACGTTAATAGATCCAACAAAGTAATATAATTTTAAGAATTGAACAAGAAAAAAATAAAATCAAATGAGGTAGTTTATAATAGATATTATTTAAAAATACTAAATGCTCTTAAAAATTTAACAACGCCATGAGTCGTTATTAGAATCAAGTTTTGAAATTTGGATTCTATTACCGCCTTAAATTAAAACATGATTTTATAACACAAACACCAATAAAAAGTATTATATTAAGAGTTAGTTTGGAAAACGAATATATACGTTACAGTTGTAATGCGATAGCAGTAAGACAAATCCATTTTTAGTGTGTTATTTTCCTTAAGTAGTATTAAGGTGTACTTACGTGGCTGGAGACGCGACACTATGAAATGTGCGTCAGCTTCGGGCGCGTCCCACTTACTGTCCAATTATTTCTTTCACTGGCTATTTAAACACACAAACTTTACTCGTTTTGTTGTCCAACAAGAATACGTAACTAATTTTTAAGTTATGACTTTTCTGGAACCCTATATTATGTCTAATATTAGTGATTTAAAAATTAGATCGTTAATAGAGTACACATTTTAGTGGGTCGTTAATAGGAGCTTTTACGTTAAATCCTTTAAATAGAACATAAACACTACTGAAGTTACTGTATGTTATTGAAGTTCTATTTAGCGTATCTTAAATTACTTAAACGGGGTCGCATGACTTCATGTGTTTGTATCTCAGAAAAAATAATTTTGAGACTTTTTGCAACATCGCACTTATTTGCCCAATAAATTAATTGGCTTAGCGAATTAAAAAAATATGGCAAGGTACAGATAAAGAATTAGCCGCCTTGACCTTCCCACTGTGGGTTTAAAACAATCGGCAGTTTATTACAATCTCAACTCAAATTCAGCTCATGTTCTTTTGCAATCGGCCCAAATACACGGAAAATTCACACAGCCACACAGCGTGCATCACATCATCACATGACTTTTCTTATGGCCGCTGTTCGCATAAGTGAAAGTATGGGCCGCACACAATCGAATAAATATTAAGCCGTTACGCAATAGCGATCTATAGGCTCTGAGGCCGATCGATAATTTTCATAATATCTTTCGGGCTTTTTAATTATCATGCATAATGTTTTATGAACCCGCTGCGCTCGCTGATTCTATGACCGGACATAAATATAATTGTTATATTCTTAATACACTATCATTATACCAATAAACCTCCTTTTAAGTTTTAAGTTATGGTCTTTTGTGATTTGTGAACAAGATAAGTATTATTATTTTTAACCATAATTTTCATCCTAAGATAATGTAACTTCCCTGGGTTCTAATTTAAATATATACCTATACCAAAACGTTTAACTATATAAAAGTATGCAAAGTATAGAAGTGATCAAAATTGTTTTCAACTTATTATGTCCATTTTCCAGAACACATTTAGTTAACTTTTTTAAATATTTTTACATAATATATGCTTACTTATTATTTAGGTGTTAATTGATTTGTTACATATTATTTATCTTAATGGACATGTGACATATTATGTATTACTGACTTTAGTAGTGTTGGTAGCAAGGTTGACTGTGTTCGATGAAATTATTTAGTTCGATGATATTTAATTCATTATTTCGTGTTATATTTAACGGTGTAGGTATATCTACTCCGCAGTTACTTCATATTGCGCGACGTTTCCAAGTGTTACTGGAAAATATTCAAAACAAAGATAATCTATAAAAAATAGCTCAATGGTACTAAATATTTTATGCTGCCAAATACTTCCCCGCAAAAAGAAACTGCAACTGGTGAGCATATCTGCACCATAAAATAAAAAGAGCTACATTCATTAAATTGTCATTTGATAATCTAACAAATACAATAAATCCAGCTATATTTACCTAAGATATAGAATAGATCTTATTTATTTTATTTTATTTTATTAGGAAGACCAAGGTTTACAATTTTTCAATAATTATACACAAATAACATTAAAAAAAAAACACTTTCAAGGTCCATACAGAAAGAATAAAGTAATTTTAAAAAGAATACATCCAATCAAATAAACCGACATCCAATGACCGTTATAAACAATAATCATTGCTAACCGAACTGCAAAACAAAATCTGCACGCGTACTACGCACAGATCCGGCTATCATAACTAGCTTGTAATTTATATGGCTAGTCTCATAAAGCAATCGGGGGATTAGGTCAGCTGCTCGTACCGCGAACACTAACTACTGAGACACGCATATCTTAGGAAAAATCAAAACTATTATTGTTAGCATAAGTTAAGAATAATAGGAGTTTTTATGACGGGTAACATCTGCTGTAATGATATAATTATATCGTGTATGTGGGCAAAAAAAATACATTGAAACTATTAGGTCCTTACATATGAAATTGCCGTTCAGTATCAAAAAAGTGAAACAACTTTTTTTTAAATGAAATTGTTATTTAATCAATCGAAGTATGCGCCGTTGTTATCGATACACTTCCGCTACTTTATAGGCAGATCATTGATCCCTTTTTTAAAAAAATCCTTGTAGTTAGAGTCTATGAACTGTTTGATGGCAGTTTTGACTGCCTCATCAGATTTGTTTTTTTTTCTCATAAAAAAATATCCAAATTTTGAAAAAAAGTGGAAATCGGTTGGGGCAAGATCTGGAGAGTATGGTAGGTGACCCAGAGGTTCCAGTCGCAGCTCCTTAACTTGCCGACCGTTTGATGTTCAGTGTATTGTCTGGCGTTATCCTGAAGGAGCAGTAGGCTAGAGCAATTCATCAGTCTCGGTTGTTTAATTGTTTGCAATTGTTGGTAATACAAATCTGCAGTAATCGTCTGGCCTGATCTCAAGGAGCTGAAGTAGATAACACTAGCACTGGTCCACCAAACACTAACCAGAATCTTCTTTTTGGTCAGTTTTCGCTCAGGGCAAGGTTTTGCCGGTTCTCCAGGGTTAAGCCATTGTGACGATTACTTCCGATTGTCTACAGGATCCATTTAACATCACAAGTCACGATACGGTTCAAAATCCCCTCATTATTGTGACGATTGTGCAAAAAAACGCAGCAAGCGACGCGTGTTTGTTGGTTTGCTTCAGTCAATTCGGGTGGTACCCACATAATATGGCCGATATTTTCCGATATGGCGGAAATGGATAAGTATCGTTTTGTCACTTACGCCGAAGGCTGCTGCTAATTCTAAAGTGGTTTGAGACGGATCCGCTTTCACTATCGCCTGCAATTCTTCGTTATTCAGTTGAGTATCAGGTCGTCCACGAGGCTCATTGTGTAAATCGAAATTTCCAGAACGGAAACGTTGAAACCAAAAACGCACCGTTTGTTCGTTAGCGGTGCCTGGTCCGTACACGTCGTTAATTCTTCAAGTCATTTTTGCAGCATTGGTGCCACGGTGGAGCTCGTATTCATAAATACCGCGAATTTTCAATTTATGCATAGTTGTTGTTATAGCAATGTTGAAACTTAAACAAATGAAACACGGACTTAACATTTTTTTTTCTGGCTTTATTTCGAAATAAATTTAAATTTAGAATTCCTTATCAAACGCAAGATATTTAATTTTAAAGTTGCCAATATTAAGTTTCGGCAATATCATATGTAAGGACCTAATATTTATAAAGTATACAACTAGCTACTAGTTAGACTAGAGTTAACTGATAGATAGACAAGATTTGATAATTAAAAATACTGTTATTTAGCGTTTTTTTAGAGCACTTATTTCTTAATCAACTTACCTATCTTCTGCTATTGAAAAGTAGCATTACCTACACAAATAAATAATATAAATCGTAACTGTATTTATATTTATCCATTTAATTTGAATAAATTTATACTCAGTATTAAATAATTTGCTAATCATTATGTAGAGCATGTTTTGTTAACTTAAATATTTTATTCATTCAGGTTCACAAAACCAACACACGCACGACTAATATAGATCTAAATACGTTATTATTTGCGATGTGTACCGCGACCTATAAAAACAGGGTTGTTTTTTGGAAAAGGATGAAATTATCTATTAAGAAGTGTATTTGATTTATTAAAACCAGTTAGTACTGAACATCATGTGGAAGGTCTGATATATTTTTTTAAACATGTTTTGCTGTTGTGATTTACAATAGAACTAATTTTTATTAATAAGAAAATTAACAAATACACTTCATTTTCTATTAGACTAATAAAAGTTAGTTAAAAAAAATAAGTTAATCCGTTGGACCTGAAATGCACGTAATCAATACCAGATAAATATCATAATCAGACTAGTCAACAAAACAACTTTCGGACTGAAAAGTAGGCCCGCGCAAACTGGGGACCGTGTCAGTAGCGCACAACCGACGAAAATTAAATTTTGTCATCGAATACGCAATACCGCGAGGAAGACAGCGTCATCGCCGAACGTAACCGCGAAGTTTGATAACTTGGCAACTTTCTCTCTCGGCGGGAAGCCTGAGTGCCAGCGAGCCAGCCTCACTCAGACGCTCGAGATCGCTCGCGGCGAACGGCGCGCACTTATTCGGCCCCGCAACCGAAAGCCGAAATCGAATCGGTCGATTACCGAAACCTAGTCGTGTTCAATCGTTGTTTGTAAAATAAATGTTTTTTTAAGTGATTATATATGCAACATTGTGCCATGATGGGAACCTTTGGAATGTGAGTTTGTGTATTTTTTATATAAAAAATCATGTTTGCAATCAGGAAAACGTCTGAAGAATTTCCCACAGCGATACTAGACTAAAGAAAATTTAACTGTACTTAATTTTTTTTTAAATATGTAATTGTAATTGTAAGTGTTGTCCTTGTGTCAGTACTAAGTGCGAAATTCCTCTAGTCTACTAAATGTAGGACAATGCCAGCCGAGGTTGCAAGTTCAGCTAGTCAAGCCTCAGTTTGCATATGCCTAATAAAATCTGACGTTAAAGTTACATGGCCCAAGTTTTAAGTACACCCTATGTATGCAGGTACTTGTGGTGTAGTTGTGTAAGAGAACGTAACTGTTTTACATTTTCACATTAGTTACCTACATAGCCGTAAATATTATATACTTAAAATGCTAAACCTAATAATTATCAAATAATTATAAATATAATTAACATCTGTTTGTTTGGCAAAAAATGTAAATGCCAGTGTGCTTAGATACAAAAAGTTTGTTTCCGTGTTTAATTAAGAGTCACAAAAACTTTTGCGTACCATCAAAGCTTGAAATTTTAAACTGTCAAGTATTATAAAAGGCCATAATGTTATGAAGCTTACATAATATAAGAAACTACAGTTGCCTTTTCTAAAACATCTTCAACATCGCACAGTCATTTGCATATCGTAGAGTCAGAAGTCGCGTTAAGTTAAAATGGTGTTGCGTGTTTGTTGTATTTGTTTTGTCTATTTTCGGCACATCGTGATAACTAATATGTGTTAAGTATATAATAAGTAATATGTGTTAACAATTGTTTTTATACATTTCTAGTGTTACCAAATGAAGAAATCTGCACCTAGGTCCTTAAGTCTTTCAACAATGCGCTAATTCTAACCTCTGACTTATAAACGAAGTTTATCCCATAGCGACTAATTAAAGGTCAAACATAATTAAATACATATTTAAATATCAATAACTTAGGTAGGTACCCATGCTCATGCTTATTTATCATACACAAACATTTTTCCATAAGATGATTTGAACCCGCAATCGCCTGGTTCACTTAACTTTGTAGCCAGAGCGCAAACCACTAGACTAGGCTGAAACTAAAGCAGGAAATCTGAACAGTATGTTTGCAGTGTTGTTCACACGTCAAACTCTTACAGAAAAAAACAAAAGAACGTCGCAGTAATTCTGTTTTTAAATCTCATGGTTTGGCTCGTCAAAATTTAATTGTAGCTTGATTACACTGTTGATTGAGTCGGTTGAACAAGGAATTCAAAAACACCTTAAATATAAAAAAAAAGATAAAAACCACCAGCATCTAAAAGGCACCTTCTGAATAAAACTTCTGAATAAAACTCTGAATTTGTCTTCAGAGTCGTTTTTGTATGGAAATAATACATTCGCACATGACGGAAGTTCCCAGTATTTGACTGCATTAATAGCTTCTCTAGCTCTAGACTATTATATCACCGGCTTTAGTATGAATAGGACCATTAACTAGCGAAAAAAACACATCTTCAATTTATTTCTACAAGTATAGCATCCATATCGTTGTATTCAAATTTTTAATGGATTCCATTTTCAAACGCTCTATAAATATGCGTAGATAAATTCATTTTTTTGAAAAACAAATGACGATTTTCGTTGAGACTAGGTTGCTACTTGGCTAAACCCAAATCAATTTATGTACGTACTTGAAAATAAGAGAACGAAGTTTTTAAATTATCGACTCGGGTCTGGGTAAAATTCATCATCATTAAAATACATTGTCTGGTACCTCGTATCAAAAGGATTTAAATTAAATTACAAACAACGAGACCGTATTCATTACTCCTTTTTTTCACAAGCTTTTTTAAATAATTTTATTTTTTTTATTTTTATAGTTCTAGATGTCTTTTAATGCGATACGTTTCACTAGCTTTTGTGTAATACACATAGTTAAAATTTCACTTAAACTTTAGTGAAAACTTTTTTTTGATAACTTTAATATGGTGATGGTATTGTTGGTGTTAATAATTAAATAAAAACACTGGTTCATATTATACACCACTGCTTGCCAGGTAACCGCTGCGCTGATAACAAAACGTTTAAGCAACGAACCTCAAATATTATTGAATTTCGTGACCATTCTAGTTTTCTTTTTCCATGGTCGTTATTTCATTATTATCAATTGACAGCGTTCAAATAATTCTGTGTGCCAACTTATTAGCACTGTCAAGGCAAAAAGTCGCGTTAAAACATTTGTAAATTTAAAAAAAACTATATTGGTGTCAAGGTTGTGTCATTTTTTACATGTAATTGTCTCTAGACTAATCGTCTTCATTTGTTTTTTAACGGATTCATTATCGAATTCAAATGTTAATAACCTACACAAAGGTTACGACCATAAAAGTTGAAATTAAATGTCTACTCTTTGTCCATTAAAGACCTAAACCATAGTTTTTGGTTGTGATTGTAGAGATAACGTTTGATATATTTATGCCAAATCCAGTCTTACTGCAATATAGCTGCAGTTGCTAAACAAAAGTTTAAATTCGATAGAACAATTTAGTTACAAGTTTATTTACAAGTGAAGCTTATAATATAAGTGTGTAAATAATAATTAAAAAAACAAAGTTGAAAATCGAATGCAATATTTTATGTTGCTAATTCTCCTCCACACAGCCAGTATTTTCAGTAGCGTGAAGTTCGTCTTTGCGTAGTGTCCCGAATGTTCATTCGGGACATGGCAGGCATGGCATTGACACTCTCATCTGCTCTTAAGGTTGCCATTATTACATCCACCGACCTATAATTTTCTGGAGAAGAGCTTTCGCTCTTGTCCAATTTTATGCAAACTAAAATAAATTTGAAATTTTGCGATATTTTCAAACCTGCGAATCTAGACAATTAGCATAAAAAAGCACTTATTTACTAGCAATGTAACGAGTACAATCTGATTAAGTATAATGTAATGTCATCACAAACAGATAGGATCTTGCTTAACAGAGTATTTGAATAATAGGTGCATTTTATTCATGCTGGATGCAGATAACGATAATTAAACGAAGAGGTACAAATAACATGTCTTCCTCGTCGCAATCGTTGATATATAACCTGGTTTAAATGTTATTTGTCAATATTTCTCTTGAATAATATGAAAATAACTTATAAGTCAGAATAAAAACTATCCATGATATTTTTTGTGTCAGAGATTTAATCCACATTTAGTTGACTCTATCTATTGATGATAAGCACTTATTTTATACGTCTGTTTTGGAACAGTTTTTAAATATACAAGACTTTTGTCAAGTCAAAAGGCAAGAATAAGGTTTTTCTTAAAATGAAAATTCAGTAAAATCGTAGAGGGTATCTCAAAACGATGATTAAGACGAGACTTGACTCATTGCCACAAAGGTTCAATGATGACGTAATAACACTGAAAACCAATGTCGTGATCTAAATTTCAGTTAACATTTGCAGATTTAAGCCTGAAATAAAAAGGATATCCATTTAAAATTCTATGTATTATTTATTTAAAAAACAATACTAAGAATGGCTAAATGGCATTTTATTACCAACAAGGATAACTATTTTTTAAATGGGTCGGGTCTGGATTCTGTATATGCTGCTTAGATACGCCCCTGGCAAATTACATCATGAGTTACCTCCTAAATAAATTAATTTATTCTTTTCACTAATTATCTAGCCCCTAACTAAGCAAAGCTTGTATTATGGCAACTAGATAACGGATATAAGAAACCATAACTCGGGTACAAATGCCCATGCTCATCACACAAACATCTGCCCCCTGACGGATTCTAACCCGCGACCTCCTGGTTTTGTAGTCGGAGTGCAAACCACTACACCAGACGGTCGTCTTAACACAAGGACCATGAACATTTAAAAACAATAAAAGCAAATTATTTTTGCAAATAGGCTTAAACTAAGCGCTTTTACTCGTCCCAAGTTTTAGTTTATTAAGCGCTTGTTGTTTTGTCGTTATGTCGGTCGTAATGTCAACATACATCAGATAATATAATAATACAAAATGTGCTCGACACGTAAACGTAAGACTTAGGTCCTTGATCTTTTTGAAAACAATGCTTAAGTGCAGCTAGCCTAATAGCACCATATTTTAAGAATGATGTATGACGTAACATAATTCTAAAGAATAAAGGAATTATTGGATTGGATATATTGGACTACATCACATAGGTACATTGTTCTGATCCTAAAGTAAGTAGCTAAAGCACTTGTATTATAGAAATCAGAAACAATGAAGGTAACACAACACCCAGACCCGATACACTATACAAAAGTTTTCCACATTGACCCGACCGGGAATTGTACCCGGAACCTCAGAGATGGCGTCGCCAAGTCCGGCGTGCTCGCCTATCGGCTACAGACGGAGGTCGTTAATTATCAACTTTAAGTTCAGCCAAATCAATTGAGAATTGTGGTAGGTTATGGCTTTTAGCTAAGCTTTTTCTGCACTACTAAATATAAAGTTCGCAAATTTAAATTTTAAACTAACAATTGAACATTTTACTCTCAGATGGGTGTCACTCTTATTTGAAAACAATGCTAAGGATGCGCTTGACTGACCCAATGCCACTGTGTTTTTAGGTGTGATGTAACTTCGCCCTGAAGAATGCAGGTCGCCATCGGCAGCCGGCGCACGCGCATTCGATGCGTCAAACACTTACGCAACACACACGAATCACTATACCTTATTCTGTGGCCGTTAAACTGCTAATCGTTTGAGAAATCCATAGATATAAAGAGTGCGAAAATTTAATTAAGTACAAACATTTGCTGCTGTATAAACGGTTGCAAAATTATTTAAAAATTCTATATAAGAGTGAAAATATCACAGCTCTTTTTTTAGCTTTAAAATATTTTTTTGCAATACAGGCAAAAGCTCAGTCTTAAAAAAATCTTTTACTATATCTATGTAAAGCAACCTTCTTGCCAATCCTCGTCACTGAGTTAGAGAAAATGTTCATGACGAGTGAGCATTTACTTTTAACTTTTCTTTCTATCATTGTTTTTATTTGGTTCGTGCAACATCTGTGTAATAAATGTAGTTGGTAGACGGTTCATTTGACAGTTCAAGTACTAAGTAATCCGTCATCAATAATTATAATTTTTGCTTATTTATTTCTTGCTGTTTCTAAGTAACCCAAGTCCTATGATGAATCGATTGGCATAGGCAGTTTGATTTTGCTTAAACGCAAAGGATTCCGAGTTCGATTTCCGGTTCCTGGAAAAAAAAAATCTGAATTGACTTGAATCTGGACGACGCTCCCAGTATAGAAAATGAATGCTCGTGTACCTCGTATGCTGCATGTAATGCCCAAGCTAGGTCCGCAAAATTCATTTATTACTTACAATTACATACATTGCGTAACATGCGTGCTCGTATACGACAATGTTCCCGAAGTAGACGAGTATTTGCGCAACTGGGGACCTCCTCCTTCCACTTTCCGATTGCGTAAGCACAAGTTTTCGATTTCATCCAGCTGCCGACACGAATTCACTTTCGTTCAAGTCGTACCATGTGAACGTACCTTGTGATGCGGGCTAAGTAATTGCTGAAGGGACTATAAGATAGGGATAGATGTACTTAATTGAACCAGTAAAACTGCTATAAATAAAATAAATAAATATTGGACAACATCACATACATTGCTCTGATCCTATGGTAAGTAGCTAAAGCACTTTTGTTATAGAAATCAGAAACAACGACGGTACCGCAACACCCAGACCCGAGACAACATAGAAAAGTTCATTTTCTACATTGACCCGACCGGGGATCGAACCCGGAACCTCAGAGATGGCGACGCCATATAGTCCGGCGTGCTCGCCTCTCGGATACGGAGATCGTCAAAACTAATAAACACAGTATTTTTTTAAATTACCTACACTACTCATAATCAGTCCACAAAGCAAAGCTTGTACCTACACACTATGGCGACTTGATAACGAATAAGACATAGGGACTCAAATACTTCGATAAACATCCATGACTCATGTAAGTGCTCGTGCTCTTCACACAAATGATTGCCCTTTGCGAGATTCGAACCCTCAACCATCTGGCTTAGTAGTTTAATAAACAATTACTGACCACTAACATCACTATAAATGTCTATGTGGCATTTCCCCCTAGACAATGGCACATCTCCTGTCATACTCTGCGTGTCCCTACACCTGCACACGCGAGGATCTTAACAAGGCCACCGATAGTGCTATATTGGTGGCTGAATTTTGATCCTCACATATATAAAAGCCTGAGTGAGTCGACACAGCAAAGAAGAAGAAGATCACGATAAACCATGACATGACAATGACATTCTAAATATTATAAAATATCATAGAGAAGGGTTTTTACCCTGTATTCCTATATACTATTGTATATAGAAACTAAGGACCTTTTCACGCTTAATCGTTGTAATAGATAAGGTTGATTAATGCTATCATCAGGTTTAATCGTGAAGCATATAGGATTTAGCAAACGAAATCTCAAGAAACTAGATTCTTGCTATTTCGTATGTGAATTGGAATTCTAAGATTTTATAAATACGTCTTCAGGACTCTAAAGCAATAAATTAAGATTCAGAATATCCTTTTATCCTCTATTATAGATTTTTAGACACTTGTAGCAACATTCGGCTTTTCTTCAACATTATTATCAGATCAATGACCTGTGATTAATGTTATTAGTTTACTAGTACCTACTACAAAACAATCATTGTTAATACGTCATTTTAAACCACTATCACAAACCACAAGACGACGTAAAACCTGCACCTGATTTTTATGAATAGATGATAAATAAAAAATAAAAAAACAACAAGAGTAAGGGTTTTTCTTTCCTACTGACGAATAGAATCGCAAATCAGATGCGTGACATGCTGTGTGAACTGATGATCTTAATGTCTCTTCGCTATAGCGATAACAATTTTATTTACTTGTCCTCTTTGACTTTACATAGAAATAATAGCAGATAAGTTCTAGGTAAAATAAATAATTAATTTAGAACCACTAACACGTTTCTTGTTGTTGTGAAAATACAAAAGTAAGGAAATAAATGTCGCTACCAAGCAAATAAAGTTTTTAATAACTGTTAGAGGTTTGAATTGTGTTTTTTGTTATGTTTTCCTTTAAATTTAATAATGTTGACAAATAAACCAATATGGTTGCAGTATAATAGTTACTCCGTGATCATGGCGCTTGCAACAGTGCCGAAATATCGGGAACTCAAAAATAAGGTACATGGTAGCAATCCCGTAACAAACTATTCTAATGTTAGTGACCATGAAAGTTTAAAAGACTATATGGTTGCAGTAATTTTATAATCCTCTTTATCTCAGTTTTATAGCATTGTTTATTTCGCGCAATCGAATATCGTTGCAATGATTAAAATGTATGACGTGCGGTAATATTGTGCAATATTGGAGGAAGGAAGAAAACCTTATTACACAGTTGGTGCTGTAATGATGCGCTCTTACCCAACGGTAGCGCGGGCGAGCGGCCGTGGCGAATGCACTCGGTCATTCGGTTTGGTTACTGCTAGCTGACACACTGATCTTTGAAACAAAACTTGTTATTAAAAAAAAAACAAAGGTCTAACATAATCCCTTCATGTTTCTCTTTAGAGCTTAAGGTCTTTCATAAGTCCCTCCGTGTTTCTCTTAAGACTCTAAGGTATTTCATGCCCTTCATGTTTCTCTCAAAAGCCTAACCTAAGGTCTTTTATTAGTCCCGTCTTGTTTCTCTGTTGAAAGCTTAAGGTCTGCAGACTAGTGGTATCACTCACCCAATCGTCACTTAACCGTCTTTTGAGTGACCCTACTACGATACCCATGTAAAATTTCATTTCATCTATTGATGATATAGAATCTCGCAGGTTAAAAAAACGAACAATAATTTCAATTTTATGTAGCTTTTCTTTGAGAAATGAAATTTAGTTAATTAATGACACACTACGAGTTTCCAAAGACAATGTTTCCTGTTGCGCTGGTAAGCTATCTCATCTGTGGACCACCTGCAATCCAATCATGGACAATGTAATTTGTTGTGCTAATACTCTTAATCTGTAGACTGCCTAAATAATCTCTTCAGATAGACAAACCCATAAAGCAAAAATCTTGATTTCAATTTGGCGACGCGAATTGGTGACGGTATAAAAGGTAAAGCCAGTATACTCGGTCATTGGATGCGATAGCTACTGACACAACTGCTACTATAATGACTATCGTTTTCGACTATTTTAATTAGAATGTTAAGATTTATCATCACTTAAGTTTTATTATCCATACATCTTTAAAGTAACGTTATAATAAACGGGATAGTGATTTGACAGGCCTGGGCCATAACCATGAACTCTTAAAACAATCTCAAAGTTGTCAAATCTGTCAATTTTGGTACGTCATTTCATACAAAATTTGACAGAAATGATAATGTTTGACAGATTTGTAATTGTTGTAACAGTTCATGGTTAGGGCCCTGAGCCCACGATGCGTCTTTTAGTTCGTAATTGTCACTTGATAACCTTTTTTCCTCAACGGTTATCAGTTCTGCGAAGTGGCCTGCCCATTGCCACTTTAGGTTTGCTATTCAAAAAGCTTTGTCGGTGACTTTGGTTCTTTACGAATTTTCTTATTTCGCAGAAATACGTCAAGCATAGCTCTTTCCATAGCACGTTAGGTGACCGAACTAGACTGTACAGACGGAATCAACTTGTCAACTTCCTTTAATCTAACAAGGTCCACCAAGATTAATTCAAAAATATGAAGTTGACATCACGTCGATGCGCCTTAAAATATACAGTACTACCCTGTTTCTGGTCGCAATAATAAACAAGGTCACGTCCATTTCTTGCACTACGACAACTTTCAAGAGTCTGCCAAACCTTCATTTACGACTTTTAGTTAGCAGCTCAGCTATATCCTGGCTACATAAAAGTTAAAGAGTTGGAAATGAGTGATGGAAATCTCATGTAGTGCACAAGTCATGATGTTAACGTTAACCGCTTACGCAAAGCAGCGGGTATCTAAAATGACCGTAGGGAATGCACTTGACCACTCCTCTGTGATTGCGGGCATAGTACATTTTCCCAAGAAAATTGGATACCAATTGCTTTGTTCGGTGATTTGCATGGGCCGTGATGGGATATTGTATACTTAATCTGGCAAGTGTTCTGTAAGACGATAACTATTTGTCTGTGCTTATCAGTAAAAAGTCACTTACGATCCTGTCGCTTTTGAACACTTTATGTTAAATTATCTCAGTGATTGGACCAACATATAAGCTATCTACTTGTTTGAAGGTTAACTCTTGATCTGTTTTGTCTAAAGTCTGGTTCCAAACGCGACGCCTTGAGACACCCGGACAAAAATTTCACGAACTTTTTTTTCAGATTGTGACGTAACTCAGTTTTTTTTTTTAAATCTATGACCGATTAGAGTTATAAGAGTAATATGAGAAATACTTTATTACTAGGGCGCCTTGGCAAACCTAAGCCTAAGTGCGCAATGATCTGAAAAAGTTTTGGATCCCATGTTATAGATACTAGACTAGACTAGATTTATTTATTTAATGAAATCAATATTTTATAGTTCCAAATTAGGATATTATAGTTAATTATTCAAGATATAACGGATTTTATTATTGCCTGCTTAGTGGTATTAATAAAACCATTATCGTTTATAACAGTTTAACGCGTAGGTCAACCGAATTTTATACAATGTCTACTATTATTATCATCAAAAGCAGAAAGCCGTAAATGTGCTTGAACATCAATATTATTAAACCTTTTAAGTAATTATACAGAATTCTAACGCCCCGAATTAGTCGTAACACACGTTACGAAACCCATAGCCCCATTGAAACACAATCTACTTACTACTAGAATTTTCGACGCGTCACAGAATATTGGACTTGCATTATAATACAGATGATATTGAAATAAGACCTGGTACACGTAGAAGGCTTTTGCTGGCACAGCAGCAGCACATCTTATGATTTAATAACTAAGTTAATATCATTGTCAAATCATCAGTTTCGGTACGATTCTTTAGGCAAAAAGCTACACCGACACAATCGTTAAAGGTAAATTTAGCTCATTGCTTTATAGCTTCAATTTTAATATCGATGTGTCAATTACTAAAATACAATGAAAATTAAAAAGTTATTCGGATATTATGTCTATCTGTGCGTGCCTACTGCTGAATAAATACCAATTTACTATACAATGTCATAGTAGAGTACCGTTTGCATTAAAAATATCAAATTGTTGTTTATTGCTCGCTAGAAAATTTGTGCAATGCATGCTATTCAATTAGTGACATTTTACCCTTAAATAGGTACAGTTCATCAAGTCCTTATGTTCTCTGCAATAAATATCGCTAATGATCTAAGAATTCTATACCCATAGACAAATGCAGAATTACGTCACGTATGTGTTTAACCGACATTAACTAAGTCGTGGTTTGCAAGCAAAGGTCACGACTACGATACACATGTTAGGAAGTAATTAAAGGCCAATCAACCTGTTGAAACTATTATCGGCACGTTAATCGCCAGCAATAACAGCCCTAAGAACAACCAGGAGAACAAAAGACGGAACTCATTAGAAGTAAGGACATACTTTCTACATACAGATTCAATGCAATATTATACTTGTGAAAGACAGTAAGTAAATTTTAAGGTTTATGTTACTAAGGCCCCTTTGTCTGTTAGTCCGTCTGTATGTCGATCCGACTATCTGTCTGCATAGGGCTGTGTCTTTTTACTTAAGTTTATACTTTAAATTTTCACAGGGTGTGTAAAACTATTGGCGATTTAACAAAATTTACACAAATGAAAAAGTTTAACATAAAAGAGGTTCTCATCATGAAACGTCTTTATTTTCAGCGTTTTTGCTCGATATTATTGATGGACTAAAAAACATATGTAATGGTAAATATCATATGGATGTTACATACGTAGCTGTATATGCGAGACCGACTTGCATTTGATAAATCTCAATCTCAATCAATGAAAGTTTTATACACACCCTGAAATATGATGGATCAACTCAAGTTGATTAAAACATACTAAAAGGGTTCCAGCGACCTAAATTATTTGAATCGTATGAAGTAATGCAACTTTCGAAGCTACTTTCTTATCTCGTGGATTAATTTTAACCCGTTTTGCAGAGACAGATAAAATATCGACCACGTTGGCCTTAAAAATAAATCAAATGCTTCAAAGTTATACTATTAAGGCATAACCAATAAAAGTCAGAAAACAGACTTAAAAACTTTTTACAGCTATGGTGTTCTGTGCTGTAGGCCATATAAAATAATGATTTAAAGTAACAAGACATTTTGCAAATATATTCATAGGGAATAAAAAATATCAATGGCATTACAACAAGGCTTATATCATTCATAAAAACGTTATCGAAAGATGTAAACCTGTAGCTTCAAATGTTTGTTGTGATTAATATTTATATTTAACCATAAGAGACTCAGAGGCCAAAGGCCACGATGAATAACAATAAAATATCTTCTAATCATTCTGTGGTCCATCAAAACGCTATTTTGCTAATAGCCGAAGACTCGTGATTAAACCATCAAAGTTCATATCGCTCGTAAAACTACACAGTTACACGATGATAATGTTTATTATAAAATAATATAATCCATTAAATAGGTCTCTTCCTAAACGGATATTAGAGGCCGGAAGTAATTTTGTGGAGTTTTTGTACTTTTAAAATTAGATTCTTCATCACGATCTTAAGTAAATGAACTGATGATTGCATTATACAAAGTACTGAACCCTATGCTCATATAAGCTTATTGAAATATACTAGGAAAAGTTCAATTAATGAACGGTTAATTGCTTTCAAGCGCTTTTTTATAAATGTTACTACACCTATACTTAAAACGAAGTACCCTATGGTATTACTTTATGACCATAAAAAGCCTATTTTTTTATGTACCTACATATATATATATAAATATTATTTGGTCTTTATAGTGTACCACAGGGTACAGGGTATATTAAACTGTCCATTGTGTACAGTAGAGGCTGTAAGCAGTTTTAAAAGCATTAACATTATATTTTTTGCGATACTTCAGTAAGTTGATAGCTGGTTTCGCTTACTTAATTGCCATTTAATTAACATGAAATTAGCACCTATACCTTTTAAACCCATAGCGTGTAGGGCCACAAGACTGCAATTAAGAATTACAGAATACAAAATTTAAATCTGCGAATAGTTTGTACAGTAATTACTATTGACACTTCGATTAAAGTCAACGCCGGAATTACTAGCTAATTGTGTGTTCCTAAGTGCCTACCGTGTACCTATTTATTATTGTGAACGTGAGAAAGTGTTATCCCACGAGGTTTATTAAAAACTTCTCGATAAAAAGACAATGAGGAAGATGTTTTTGTGCTTCTCGATATATGCACTATTTAAAATCTATCATCATTTCATGAGCCATTGGGAGACAGCTGGACATAGGTCTCCTCTACAAAAAGTCACAGCGATATCACTGGACTTTTGTATCCAAAAAACTATGTTTAAAAATCATCCTTTAATGTTTAAAAAGCGGTCTATGTACCAAAGTGCCAGTTTGTTTTTGCTCTATTCAAAAAATTGGTACGTAGGTACCTCCAAAAGTCATACATCACAGAATTATAGATCAGGGCCCTAACCATAAACTGTTAAAACAATCACAAATCTGCCAAACATTATCATTTCTGTCAAATTTTGTATAAAATGACGTACCAAAATTGACAGATTTAAACAACTTTGAGATTGTTTTAAGAGTTCATGGTTATGGCCCTGGGCCCTAACCATGAACTGTTAAAACAATCACAAATCTGTCAAACATTATCATTTCTGTCAAATTTTGTATGAAATGACGTACCAAAATTGACAGATTTGACAACTTTGAGATTGTTTTAAGGGTTCATGGTTAGGGGGCAGGGCCCTTACCATGAACTGTTAAAACAATCACAAATCTGCCAAACATTATCATTTCTGTCAAATTTTGTATGAAATGACGTACCAAAATTGACAGATTTGACAACTTTGAGATTGTTTTAAGAGTTCATGGTTATGGCCCTGGGCCCTAACCATGAACTGTTAAAACAATCACAAATCTGTCAAACATTATCATTTCTGTCAAATTTTGTATGAAATGACGTACCAAAATTGACAGATTTGACAACTTTGAGATTGTTTTAAGGGTTCATGGTTAGGGGGCTGAACAGATCTTTAGATAAACTACCAAAGCAACTTCCCAAAAAAGTGTGTCTTTTCGGTATTTCTATCTTGGTTGTTAGTTAATAAAAGGAACCTCTAACATCTTTAGTTGAGAAAAACTTAACAACGTATTTACGTAAAGAATTTACTTTGTTGTGCGCTCTCTCGTCGTTTCATAGAAAAACACGTAGGTATAGAAGCTAATTATAGATCTAGCAGTTAGCATTAACTTTGTTGAACTTTTTTTAATGTGATTTTATTGTTTATGCAGAATCCATATTATGTTAGAAATCATGGCACGTAATAGGAGTAAATCTGTTACTGGCCCCATGTTGTACCTATACAAATAATCAAATGTTAATAAAGCGTTTAATTGAACGAACAAAAACAAACACTTAAATACAAAAGTAATCAAATATTGTACTCAATATCATGATAGTCAATGAGTCCTCTGTCTCATTTAAGTTTCATAGCTAAGCGAGAGCTTTGGAGTGTATTGACTCTGGTATAAAAACTTGCAAGGTCAAGTCCGCTCGATCGCCTGTCGAGTGACAGCTGAAAATATTGAAACTTGATTTAAATAACTTGATAGGTCTCTTTTGTCGATGAGGTATATTTGCGACCACGGTCGGTGTAACCCGGTCGAAACGTCAGGCAAATAAAAGGTAACACTTTACCTAAATTATTATGATCGCGTTAATTCCCGTTACGGTGAGTTTTAATGAGGTATAATTGATTTGTTGTTTTATATTATTGATCTGGGACCTGTAATACTATTTAAAAGCCCTGGGGTCTACCCTTTATTATAGCATGCCTTATGTATTTTTTTCACTTTGTGTTTGGATAACCTTGTAATTCCCTTAATTTGATTACCCTACCTTTATACTACCGTCCTTTTATCTTTCTTCTCAGCCCCTCATAGCTCAATTCCGTACCCTACTATAATTAAATTTTAATAGAAAACTTGAGCTATAAATCTCTCTTGTAAATGAATATGCAAATATGCTTAAAATAACTCTGATTGACGTTTCACAACGACGATCATATTTCATGTAAACAACCGACCTGATATACAATCACTCTAAACTGGAAATAGAAAATGTGACCATTAACACCTACAACCGGCTGAAAATTAGGGTAAGGCATAAAGTGACAAAACATTTGTTGTGCTATTTTATTGAGTGTCTAATTTCGACATGACATTCATGTGGGAAAACTAAACTTATTATTTGATTTTATAACCTATACACAGAGTCTACCATCGCCATCAACTGTAAACGAGATGACGTCGTGAATGGAGTGATACTACTCTGTCAAGAAAGTACCGGGAAAAGATTAATAATACACAAAATGTTAGTTATTCATCCAAATTTATTTTATTACCTTCAAAGTATGCTCCTTCAAAAGCGATATACTTACGCCAACGAATAATCCAATCATCAAAACATTTTTAAACGCTTTTTCCGGAATCGAGTTCAGTTCTCGCCGCGAATTCTCCTTTATGTCTTCTACCGAATGAAACCGGGTGCCACGAAGTGGTAATTTGAGTTTAGGAAAAAGAAAGAAGTCGGCTGGAGCCATATCTGGTGAATAAGGTAGCTGCACAATGGTATTTGTTGAGTTTTTGGTCAAAAATTCATACACAATGATTTGCACCACAATTATCGTGGTGCAAAATCCAAGAATTTTCATTCCACAAATCTGGCCTTTTTTGTCCAATTTGCTCTCTTAAACGCCGCCTAACGCTTAAATAATACTCTTTTTTATCGTTTGACCTTAGGGCAAGAATTCAGAGTGCACAACACCGCGACAGTCAAAGAAAACAGTCAACATGATTTTGACTTTCGATCGAGTTTGGCGCGGTTTCTTCGGTTTCGGTTCAGTTGGAAGGCGCCACTCCGAAGCTTGTTGACTAGTTTTGCATGTCAAACTCGTAATCAGTAACAATGCGTTTCATGAATGTTGGGTCGGAATTGACTCGTTCTACCATGTCCTCAGCGACTCTTTTGCGATTTAGTTTTTGGAGAAAATTCAGGTCTTTTGGGACTAGCCGAGCGGCAACATGTTTCATACCCAATTGATTATTTAAAATGGTACGAATCGACTCGTGTGACACAGAAAGTTCGACGGCTAGCTCTCACAATCTTGAATGAGGATTTTCAGTCACTATTTCCTTCACTTTTGCGATGGTATCTTTAGTAGCAGACGTTGATGGCCTACCAGAGCGAGGCAAATCAGCAATAAAAAATAATACTGTATTTAATCTAATTATCAGATGTAACTCAAACACCGCGCCTAAAATAGAAAACAGTTGAGCCAATCTAACAACAACAAAAAAAATGAATTTGGAACTATAAACAAATAATCAATTCCCGAAACTTTTTTGACAGAATGTACATTGCGTTCTTGGATGCTGTCTATGCAGCCGGCCCGTGGCTATAATTAATTATATATTTAATTGGTTAAGCCAACACCGTATGATAGCCCTACCTTCTTGAGTTCGAGCTGTATTTAAGCATAAACTATGAGATAAACTACTTACTTGGCAGGCAAATAAAAAGTGACTCTATCCAAGCTCTTTTTCAAAGCTAATAAAGCGATAAAGGGCGATTTTGCTGCTCAAGACAGCTTTTTTTCGAATACCTACACTGAATCCCAAAAACGGGTATAGGAATCAAGTGTCTTTATAGTTACCTGACTCATGTAAAACTGTAAATCTTTAAAATCACACCAAACGAAATGGCCGCGCCCACACTGCTGGATGCATTGCTTAGGGTGTCTGATGTGGGGCACCAGAAATTGCCTAGAGACGCCAAAACTAAACGTGCCTAATTAAATTATTCGTAATTATAATTAACGAGCGTTTTAAATTGGCCTATTATCGTCCCAGTAGAAGAAGAAGAAGGTATCTAACCTTCTTGCATATTTACCTCCTGACTGTAACGCCCCATCTTGTTTTTTTATTGTTAGTTATTAGCAATGGTATGAGATAACATGCTCTAATATAACATGCAAATACAACCTGAAGCTACGGGCCGCGTCGATATGTCGCACGTCCGACTAAACAAGCACAGACGGCATTGTAGGCGATTAGGTAATCGTTTTTCCCCAGCACTGGTGCGTTTTGCAAGAGGCGTTGCCACACCAAGAGTCACCGACTTAATTGCTGTAAGCTACATAGCCGCAGAACTCGGTAGGCTCAAACAACCCGAAACCAACCCTAAAACAATACGGTAAAGAACAAATTCAAATCTCAGTTTAGTTGTCTCACAGGGCTGACAACCAAATTGAATCTGGCTGGGTAACGTGCAACTAATCGTATATTTCGCTGGTTGGTCATACTCTGGGTGCGATCGAGCGTGGCCGATCAATGATCGTGGTCGTTTCCGCCTTGTAATTAAGTAAACATGCTATTTAAATGCGCCTGTGTTCTTCGATTAGAGATCCCATGCACACGATGATCAATGTTTATTAGTTACTAATTACGGTCTAGACTAAACTACAGGTAAATTCTCGAGAACAACTGTTGTCATGTTTTGACAACTTGGTCTTCCATCTAAAATTCAATATGATTTCTAAACACCAAACATCAATACAAGGAAATGATTCAACTTTATCTTCTGTGAATTCCCCCCATAAACAATTCGTTGAAAACAAATTGTAAATTTTTCACCATATCAGATGTGTCATCTCTTAAATGGCAGAAATGATGTAAACAAACCATCCCCAATCAAAATCCTTATTCCAACACTTTGAAGATATTATATCCGTTTCACAAAACTAATAGAATAATTAAAAAATCTGACGACCGTCTGGTCCAGCGATTCAACAGGTGGTTGCGGTTCCAAATCCCATCAAAATGATTTTGTGATGAGAACGAGAATTCATATAGTCATAGATATTTAAAAAATGTATTTAAGTGTTTATTTAGTCCTTAGGCGTCGCTTAGGCACAAGCTTTGCAAAATATTTTGGAGCTAGGTAATTGATTTGTTGTTGATTAAAAAAACCCTTACACATTCCTAAATTATCACAAAATTTTATTAACCCTAAATCATATTAAATCAGAAAATATCTATCTTATCCCATTTTTGCAAGCGGCTTATTTCTAATTAGTAAGATGATGTTTTGTTTACATTGTTCGCCAGAACAGATATATTTGTATTCCTTCCAAATGATAAACTCACGTGTTATAAAAGGAAAACGTCGTCCTTAGCAACAGCAAAAACCTAAACATGATACGCTGAGTAAAATAACAAGTTGGATCAGCACCAATTTTATTTGCATGAAGTAAATATTCCGTGTTTAGAGGCAATAAAAATAATTGCAAACATAATGTGCAATGCACAAGTCAAGCTATATTACCATTTTAAACCAAACTATTAACAGCGGGGGCCGCGTGTACAAGTTAAGTTCATCTTGAAACTATGTAGCTTGACTTGTAGCCTGTAAAATTTTAATTAGGGCACGAAATCGTATATGTGTGTTTGTCTTTCTTCAGATTCTTTTGCCCATTTTAAAACTTACTAGATGTATTTGGCAAAATATCAAAATGTATACCTGATACCTAAGTATGAGGTATACATTTCACGCCTTGAGAGCATCCAAAGAAAGTTTATAAGGTTTCTTTGCTATCGTTTGAGGGTTTCATATAAATCCTCGGAATACCTTAACGTCTGCAGAAGGCATCACATTTTTCCGTTGGAGTTGAGACGTGAGATAGCCGACGTCACGTATCTGTTGAAGATCGCTACTGCTAAAATTAACTGCCCACAACTTCTGGCTGGACTCTCATTGAGAGCTCCTGCGAAGCCTCTTAGGTCTAACCCACTTATCTTCCTCCCGAGAGCGTCAACTAACTGTAGACAGAACAGTTATTCGTGGCGTGTAGGCGACAAATTTAACAAACTAAGTAATAATTTAGATTTGGACCTTTTCTGTACTAGCGTATCAGCGGTTAGGCGACTGCTGGGCGAGCGTTTTTTCAAGCCTTCTATTTAAATAAATTCTTTTTTAAATATTAACGTAGGCGAAGTTGACATAAGTTTCCGAATGTGTTAATAGGTGGTGTTTGTGTTGCTAAAGGCGATACTTATATTTTTTTTTCTTTTAAAAATTACTTAATTGCTATCTGTCTGGACCTGTAAGTGGTTTTTTTAATTTTATTTGTGTATAATTATTGAAAAATTGTAAACCTTAGTCTTTCTAATAAAATATAATACCGTAAGACCGCAATGGTGTTTAGTTTTTTTTAATGGTAAGATATATCAATGAGTGAAAATGAGCTGATCAATAGATTTATTGTTTAGGTATTTTTATTGTTTAGGTAGGTACTACTACACCTACAGGCTCACGAGCTCAGGCTCTGGTGTTGCCCAGGAACCCGCATAAACGTAAACACAGTTACGTCACCACGCGCATACGGAAACATTGCCGTGTGAAAAACCACCTATATGCAAATTCAAACTAATTCAATCCTGCTTGAATAATCAACCCTATATCAATAGGCGTAGGAGGATAACGTAGATTGTTATCACGAAGATATCTTGCATTCTTTAGTTAGTTACGAAGTTGCGCTACATTGTAGGTATTTTAATCTAATGTAATGTAATTCATTTTTTTTATATATTAGACAACATCTTAATTATTGCTCTGATCCTAAGCCTTAGGAGCTAAGGTAAGTAGCTAAAGCACTGTGTTATGGAAATCAGAAACAATGACGCGACGGTACCTACCACAACATCCATCCCGAGGCAATACAGAAAAGTTCGTTTTGTATATCGAACCGACCGGGTGGGACCCGGGACCTCAGAGATAGTGACGCCAAGTCCGGCATGCTTGCCTCTCGGCTACAGAGGTCAACAAAAATTATAAATCTAAGATAATCATTTCTTTGAATAAGAATTGTTTAATTATAATTTTAATACATCGAAACCTAATATATATTATCTTTTTTAAACAATTGATCATAAAAAGTCTTGCTTTTAAAAAGTCCACCCAATGCAACGGCACATTGCTTATTATAGGTAATACATAATTATGATTTCCTCATATCCTTATTTGGTGAAAATAAGGATGGAAATGGCACGGATGCCCTCCGCTAAAGGTAGCATGTCATGTGACGACTTCGATTATACATTTATAATTGCACGGTTGTATCCCACGTATACAGGTACCTCTATTAAGGCGTGACTACAAATATTTTTTATTCAGACATTATTTATCACCTTTATAAGCCCGCGTGAGTTCATTGCTGCAGGACATAGGATTCTTTTAATGCACAGCTGATCCTGAACCTCAAGTTTTTTTATAAAACCGCTGACAAAATCGTAGTTACCATACCACCTTAACCCTTAAATTGCAATTCTTTCGCAGGTAGTCATATTAAAAATTTTAGTGCAAGTAAAGGTTTATGAAAAGTTTTTATTACAGACCACAGGTAAGGCTTAAAACTAAATCTAATGTCGGCAATGAATAATGCAAGTCATTTTGTTATAAACAATGTGACCAACTACCTATTACATGATCTCTTCAATATGCCTTGTTGATATGTGTTGTCAAAATCCGGATCATGATTTACTTTACTTATCTTAATTAAAATCATCGGAATCATAACAGTTCCACTGGAAAAATAGGCCTAAAACATACTTTAGTTGGAAAGTATATTGTCTTGCGTAAAGATAGACAACTATTTTGCGGTTTCCACCCATTCACACTTTACGCCACAATAACCACAGTTTTGCGGTTGTGTTTGCGATGGGCCGACATCAGCTGACTCCAAATGATGTAGTAAGTAAGAACAGTCTTACTTACAGTACGAAAAAGTTTTTGATACGTAGAATATTTGCCTATCTAAGCATATATGATTTTTTCATTGAAACCTATTAAGCTCACTGATAGACCTAATCAGCTTATTGTAATCAAGTACTATCTATACTCAAAATATACAAACTTCTTTACATTTTAAGACTTCTTTACATTCTAACAAGGTAAAGCTTTAATGTATAACTAGACAAAGCTTCGATTGAAGCTGCAAGACAAAATCAGTAAAAGCTCAATTATAATCCAAAACTCAATAAATTGGCTTTGTAATTAAGTATTTTTAAATCATAGACTTAATAAATTGGCTTCACGAATGCGGTCTGTACAGAGCTTTACGTGGCATACGCGAGCTTACGACTGAAGAAGCATACAGGATGTCTGCCGGCAAAGGTCGACAGGTGTCCGCTCGTGCGTGACGTCACCGCGTTCCGAAGTATTTATCTAGTCTGTGGTTCTGACGCGGTCTGCTTTTGTTTTTCCTATTAGAGAAATAACTTAATTAGATCGCAGAAGTCGAAAAGATTTTTTTCTATTTTAATAAATAGTAAATTTATATATAAAAAACTATGAGAGAATAAGATTTTAATCTCCTATATAAAGTAATTCATCGGCTTCTGTGATTTACGAAGAAGATCATCACGTACGTTCCATAAATACGTTGATTACAGAACTCTAGATGATGCCAGAAGAAATATATTATTTACAGACCAAAATGATTTTTTAAGTTGCTAAATGCATTCCGCCTTCGTAGTTTACTCTGGATTTATGCTGATACTTTTTATATAATTAATGCAACATACAGCTTAACTTAAGGTTACTTTACTCATGAGTTGAACTTACTTATAACTGCGCTCTAACTATTACCTTCTGAGTAAGTGATTGGACCTTCTTCTTTCCACACGCAAAAGAGCTGGAGAAAACTATATCATATGAATCATATTATTATGAATGACACTCACTCTTAAACACATAACTTTCCATTACAACGGTTGAGTAAACTCAATCGCAACATAACGTGTTTGTGGCCACGCAGTCATGTGATACTACAAAATTTATATTATTGTAGGTATGTTAATTGATTTTAATCTTGACCACACACGTACCTCCCAAGACGTTGTTTAAATTTTCTGTATTATATTAATATTTAATTTTACTAAAACTTAAAAAGCCATTTGTATTCCTTTCATGATAATCGTATACACAGATAGATACTATTTATTGCAAACCAAACATAGAAAGATGTTAAATTATTTTGCATGCTAAAGAATGCAAAAAATATTTATCAAGCAAGATCCATGTTAATGTTAAATTAAATTGCATTCAAAAGGATGTTTTTGAATTCTCAAAAAGGTCTTGGTTATCCGATCCTAATATCCTTTTAATAAATAAGAGTCAAACATTTAGATAAGGTTAATTAAGATAAATGTTTTAAAGGTAGTTTCAGGTAGCTTTATCGTTGAAGTCTTTTACACTACGCTTTAAAACTTCACGTCTGTACACTACCAAGAATTAAATTTAGCGTGCAGTAGGAATAATAATGTTATTGTTTACGTAATAAATTGAAATCTTTTAAACGAGGATTAGACCGCACCTTTTTAAATAACAAAAAAGAAAACGAAAAGATGCACCGACCCGTCCAATAACGTATGTTTTACGGCAATAAATATAACTACCGTCTGAAAGCAGTTTATATTAGAATCAGGTAAGTATTATACATTAATCATTGTTATGATTAAGAATTATTTTCTGGCAAAGTTAATTAACAACGCCTTTGATACAACTATAGATAGTAGGTAATCAGCTAACATATAAGACAGGACAGAAATATCTACTTATTACTACTCTACGTTGGTCTGGTTCTTAATTACTAAGTATTCTAGCTAAACCGCTAAAGTGCACATACTCAAAAAAACCTTACGTTAGTAGAAGTTCCACTCTGCGCCAATCGCAAATTATCTCTGTCGCAACCTTCCCAAAAGAACAATGGCGTTTTGGAATAAATATCTTACACCTTAGAAGTAATAGATGTAAATAAAATAGAAGTGTCATATTAGTGTTTATTCTAAAAATAAGATTATACCTATCAACATATAATTTATTAGATTACCCATTACCCATAAGATTATTATTAAAGCTCGTGAGTTCGCCCCGCTTTCAGAAAAGGGATCGAGTCACTGACCTCAATCTTAATTCTACTTCAATTCAAAGAAAATAATGATCATCGTTTTTTGCAAAAACCCCTACAGAGTTGATTAGTCTTTGAGAGCGCCTTTTTTCTTGTAACCCATTTCATATTTCGTTTAAATGCATTTAGGCACGTTACACGGCACGGCATTTAAGCATGCCACAATACTCCGAGACAGAGCCATTATTTTAATCACATAGCCTACTTAACTTGCTTAAAAGGAATCATTGCAGTGTCCCATCCAGTAAAGCCATTTTCGTCTGCGTTTCGCCACTTGACCTTGCCCAAATCTAGTAGCTGGCCATTTGGGTATTCAAACTGCAGTCACGTGCTGTTGCTGACCAAACGCACTTTCGCTTGGCTAATGTCAAAATGATCGAGGCTGGAAACACTTTTTATTGCGTGCGACATTGATATAACTTGGGGTCTGTAGGTCGCATGGTCCTTAGTATTACAGCAGCCGAAAGTTTAAAAGGCCTTTATAACAATGTATAGTGCAAAGTAGCTAAATCCACAATACAAGTAGTGTCCCCTTCACCGAATCAGATAGCTTTGCGAGTACAGTGCGACAAAGGTGATACTTTCAAAACATATATTCCTACAAATATTATAAATGCATAAATTTGTAATTGTATGGATGTTTGTTTGACAGTTTGCTACTTGACAGACCGGAAGTGTTGTTGCAGATTGAGTCACCTACTTTCTTGTCCTATTGCGTCTCTGTTATCTCAACTTCAAAAACATAGCTAGGAAACATTTTAGGTGTAACTCACTCAACACACTCTCACGCCGAAATCTCATTACAAATCACGATTAGAAGTAGTAGTAGAAGATTTTTTGAGATTTTATTGATGGTCACACACAAAAAGTTGTTTAATTTTAGTATCAGTACCAGGGTAACCACGAACTCTTAAAACAATCTCAAATCTGTCAAACATTATAATTTCTGTCAAATTTTGTATGAAATGACGTACCAAAATTGACAGATTTGACAACTTTGAGATTGTTTTAAGAGTTCATGGTTATGGCCCAGGCCTTGATGGTACCTTGTAGGACAAACATTATCTAAATCATGAAACTATTGATGATTAGGTATTTTGTGAATTACAGGTAGGTATCAATAATACTCATTTATTCAGTTTAGAGGACCTCTTTCACGAACTCATACCTTTATATCTCAAAATGGGGTGGGTGGCACATGAAAGGCCTCTCTAACGAATAAACAGCTATTATTATTAGTATAAAAATTGGATAAATGAAACAAACAAATCTGCCACCGCGTTTGTGTTCTTGAGTTCGTTGGGTTTGAATGCTAGTAAAAGGCATTTATCATGGCACATGAAATCACTTTTGCCTTTGAAGAACCTCGCCTTTTATGGTCCACCCACTTCGTAGCTTTTACCTATCACCGTTTTAGAGTGTAGTCATTGGCTTTGATGAGAAAAAGCGATGCAAAAAACTCAGACCTTTGTTAAGCAATATTAAACACAGGATTAAAAATGTGAAAGTGGTGACTTGACATTTCGTGATCATGCACGTGCTATTTACGGATCTGCAGACTCCCTTTCAAGGTGACTGACAAGAAATAATTTACTTCATTCGCCGATGAACAGACTGCCTTGCAGAGTTATGTACTGTCTTAAAACTTCATTGTTTTATTTTAAAATGCATCAGACGTTGCCATTTTAATTGAGCTTTGATTTATTATTAAAGTCAACCATAATTCTTTTTTATTAACTTTTAGTTTTTATTGTAATAAAACTCTGGAGTGATGGTGCTTTGCTTAATGCAGAAGCCGCCAATTAAATTTAAATGGCAACGAGTCGACCTCCGTAGCCGAGAGGTGAGAACGCCAAACTCGCCATCTCTGAGGTTCAGCGTTCAATCCCTGGTCAGGTCAATGTGGAAAACGAACTTTTCTATATTGTCTCGTATCTGAGTTTTGTGGTACAGTCGTTGTTTCGGATTCCTATAACACAAGTGCTTTAGCTACTTACCTTAGGATCAGAGCAATGTATGAGATGTTGTCTAATATTTATAAAAAAAATGTACCAAATATACTTTTTAAATATAATAATATTAAACGTAAACGACTAACTCAAATATTACAATAAGTACATAAGTAAAGTCAGTTTACGACAACCAAGTAGACTAGCCGAACCTGAACGTCAGAGAGAACAATCTAGCAACAGACATGAATATTGAAACCACGCTACAATTTCTTAAAAACGCAGAGAATTGTTGTGCAAATTAGATATTTTCTCAGGTGGTTATATTTTTACTTTCGTTCATGGTAAAGGCGGTAATGATATATTCATTGATCTCCAAAACTGACCGAGAATATGCCTCGTTCCTTTGAGAATAAAGTAACTATGTACTTTGAAAGCAAAATAACGATTATAAAAGGAATCAGCGGCTTTTGAAGTTGGACTACATACTCATTACAATGAGATAGAGTTGCCCCACTAAGTTGAGAACATAACAAACAAACACTTCAAAGTCCGCAAAAGTACTTAATGACTTCCCCACATCTTACTAAACAAATGATTACGTACTTCTCATTCGAAATATTGATTATTGTAATTACCACATCTGTAGTTCTGCACACACCTTCAAAACCCAGATGATACTTATTTGCAACCTTGTGATTTTTTTCCCAAGAATTCATTGTAAACGATGATTTAAAGGTCAAAGTTATAGTCTGTAGATCGTAATACGCAACCAACAATGTATATTATCTTGTCCGTAACAATGTCAATGACATTAGCATAGAAAGCCGATATTCAGCTACTTGCAAGAGATCAGATAAAAACGAAAGCATTTGTTGTGGTCACCGGCAAACATGTGGTCTGACCGTATATGCTTCCTCTATCTCTACTCATATACAGGGAGTACGTACAAAACAATAGGATAAAATACGAACCTCATCTATCAGCTGCTTACATACTTTTGCACTTAGACAAAATATTTGACAAAAGAGTGAATGAGACGTGTTTTTCTTCGTGTATGTTTTAAGAAGATGAAATATAATATTTTTAAGGTTTGCTTAGTAATAACAATAACTTTAATACAGTCATGCTGACTTCGTTTAATAAATTCATCCGTCACCTGTTTTCAATAGAGTAGCTCCAAAAACAAGCTTTGTTTGACGTTATCATTACTTTGAATCATGTTGTGTCGACATCCTCTCCGCATTCCATAGAATCGTTCACTAATTATAAATTTCTGTTGAATAATTGAGTCGTCATGCATAAATACCTGATTTTGTGAACCATATTGTACAAATAAAAATTCAAATATTTAGATTTACAATTTAAATTCAGGTTACTAAGAGAGCTGAGTGGCGTACGGCCTTGAACTAAAAGGGTTCATTCGATTCCTGGTTCGAGTTCAATTTGATTACGAGCTTTTCTTAATTAACTCAGATCTGGGTGTCCTGGACAAGTTTGCATTGTTTTGTAACTAATCACATCACAGAAAATTGTTATTTCTACTATGGTCTGGAGCATATATATAAATCAACGTGTAACTGGATTAAAACCTTTGAATCATGTTTATTACGTTTATACATATATGCATGTAGTTCTGTGGCCAGCAGTTCATACTACCTATATTTTATATTAAACAAACAAGATTAAGAGATGAAGCCAAGATTACACTTTTTATGACAATTCATAACCATTATAATATTTATTTGTAGAAAATATTTTACTATTTCGGTTTTGTTAATCAATAATTGTAATAAAAAAGAAACGAATACCTTTAAAAATAATGAAACAATATAATACAAAAAAAAATAAGTTAAAACTAAATTACTATTAAAATAAATATTTAGTTTTATTACATTTCTTAATGTAAAAACTTCTATCTCCAGGTTAAGGCGAAGTCTATTGCTCTTGGCGGTGGTGTCGGCAACACAGACTCACGCGCAGAAAAGCAAAGACGACGGAGTACAAGCTGTGCCCAGCGACCTCAGGCGAGCAGTCAGTGAAGCTTTGGCCTTAGAGCGGAGGTTCCTCGCGGGAGCTAATGATGCGTATGTATGCTTTACCTTTAATTAACTTTTATCTTTTTTATATACCTTTTCCTAAGCATGTGAGAAGATGGAATTTATGATGTTCTAAGTTGCTACATACATGTAATGAAGAGGAGAAGCAACGATGGCCTTTGATAAAACTAGCGATGCCTATTATACAAATACTGACACAGGCACTATCTTTATGTTTAGTCTTCTTTTGCAAATCGTGTTAAATATATTAAGCTCGAAGTCTCGATGCTAAATAGTGCGCTAAATTACATTAAGGTATAGAGATTAATAAATGGTAGGAAGAAAGTGTCGTCAACATTTATTTCTCATTCAATTGTGAAATTTTTAATGTTATTTTAAACTAATTAAGCCTTTCATAGCCCTGTCTAAATAATATAGCACTGTATTCTTCATATAAATATTTTCATTATTAACAGTGCTTTTCTAACTATACCTACCCAACGTGTGATTCTAGCTAGAACAATTTTAACTCTAAAAATACTTTCAGACAAAACTGTACATCAGACGAGGACGAGGGCAGCTCGACGCCCTGCCCGCCCAGCAAGTACCGCAGCCCTAGCGGGGAGTGCAACAACGTGCGCCACAGACCGTGGGGCAGGAGAGGCGATGTCTTTCTACGCCTTATGCCGCCGAACTACGCTGACGGTGAATACCTTACTTAAACTCAGTTTAATGATACGAGGAAAGCACTACTTACTTTTTCCCGCTCATCAAATAGCCTCAGTCTCTCAATAGTCTCAGTGGGGAGTGCAACAATGTCCAACCACAGGCTGACTGTGGTTGGACATGGTTGCACCGCCTATATATATATATATATATACCACCGATAGTGAATACCTATTTAACTTAGATGTTACGATATATTTGCATTCCGCCATCAACCAGCCAATCTGTTATTCATTAAGGGAGGCCTTATTTTAAAATCAGCAGCGGCCGTCCTATGGCTAAAGTGATGATGAGTATTACCACAGAGTAAGTATTATACGTATTACGAAGAAAGCATTTGTAACTTTGGCCCGCTCGTCAAATGGCGTAGCCAGCGGGGAGTTTTAACGTTCGACCCAGTACGATGCCTCACCGGCAAAGTGATTCTACATCTGATGCCACTCAACTAATGATGACGTCCTACAGATAATGTCACTCGACTACGCTGACAGCATGGACTAAGTAAAATACTACTATTACTTAGCCTATGGCTGACAGTAAATATTTTTTAACGTTTAAAGCATTAATTAATTTGGTCCACAAAACAAATAGTACCTACAGCCCCAGTAAAGGAAGCAAAAATATTCTCCTTCGGCCTCTGGTCAGAAAAGGCGACGTGTTCTTACGGTTCATGCCACCCTGCATCTTCGCTTATAACGAAATACATAATTGAGGACATCTGATGACAATAAGAACATTTTACTTATCTTTGCCCGCCCATCAACTACAGTCCGTTGAGAAATGGAATAATGGTCGCCGCAGGCGATGTGGCATTTTTCAAATTATTAATTCAGTTTGAGTTATAAATAAACACATTGTATCAGCAACAAACTGCCCAGATAATAAATTAAATAGCTAAATATGGAAGAAAAACGGAAGAAACTTAGTTACTCGAAAAATTTCACTCTGATCTCGTTCAAACTGGATTAAAGTAGTTTTAGTGTGTCTGCGTAGATCTTGTGGGATATTTCTAAATAGTCACTAAATCCGCAAGTTAAGCATTTAAAAATCAACGACCATCCTCCTTGAACAGACACTTCTAATGTAAGAATAGTTTGTTACGGGATTGCTTCCATGTACCTTATTTTTGAGTTCCCGATATTTCGGCACTGTTGCAAGCGCCATGATCACGGAGTAACTGAAGATCTTGCGGGTAAGTTGTTAAGGGCAAACATATCGGTCTACCCTCTTTCGCTGTCTTTTATTGCACGCGTCGGTACCATTGTCTACAAAATCACTATTTTCTCGCACCTGTTCTCGACACACAACACTAACAGTATCTGACCGCGACACAGCAGTTTGTTGTTTTTTCCGGTTTTTGCACATACGAATCACTGGATTCCAGACACTAGACAATTTAAACCCATCCTCGCGATTGAAATTTTTGTACTTTGTAATTTCAATCGCTTCCCTGACCATTCTTGGTATGTAGTGGCGTTCTGTCGAAATGATCTGAGGGTTGTGAAACTCTCAATCCAGTGATTGAGACCTGATTCCAACAAATGTTCCGCGATTGCCGATTTCTGTTTGTCGTTGTTTTTGACCGCTTTTATGTGTTCCTTCATTCGGCACGCTATGGTACGTTTTGTTTGGCCGATATATGAACTGCCACAGCTGCAGTCAATCTTATAGACACCCGGTTTCTCCATTGGGAAACTATCTTTTGGAGATCGTAGACATTGTGTTACTTTTCTTAATGGAGTGAAGACAGTATTAAGTGAGTATTTATGAAGTACGTTTGAGATCTTGTCTGTCACTCCTCTTATGTATGGCATGAACACAGGTTGCCTGTCTACTGTGTCTTTAAAGTGTCTTGATTTGTGTCTAGATGGTAGCTGCCCTCTATATCCATTATTCTGTAAGACTTTCTGAACATGTTCCAACTCTTGGTTTAAGTGTTCAAGGTCACACAAGTCATAGGCTCGGTTTGTCAGTGCAGTTACTACAGAATTAAGATGTCGAGGGTGGTGATGCGAGGTTGCGTTGAGATAGCGGTCAGTGTGAGTGGATTTTCTATAGACAGAGTGACTCAGTGAACCGTCACTTCGCACTTCATCTTCACATCCAAAAATGCTAGGCTTCTGTTTTCTTCTATCTCGCAGGTAAAATTTATTTTTGGATGGATACTATTTAAATATGACAGGTGAGTTTCTACATCTTGATTGTTTCCTCTCAATACACAGAATAAGTCGTCTACATACCTCTTCCATAGTTTGATTTCGGTGCGGGCGGTGGCCAGGGATTTTTCTTCGAAAAACTCCATCCAAATATTAGCTATAACTGGAGCTACGGGGCTGCCCATCGCGACTCCGTCTATTTGGAGATAGTATTGACCCTGGTATACAAAGAAATTCTTCGACAAACAATGATGTAGAAGTGTGCCATATTCCATCGGGATGTCATTATCTTCCAACTTCACCTTAACCACTTCAAGACAATCTGCTACTGGGACATTTGTGAAGAGTGATTCTACGTCAAAACTGACCATCAACTCATCCACATCAACCTTGTTTTGGTGCAGGATTTCAATGAAGTGACGAGAATCTTTGACAAACGATGACGTACGGCCTACTAATGGTTGCAAGACTTTAGCTACGTGCTTGGCCAGGTCATACGTAGGTGAGTCTATCTGACTCACAATCGGTCGTAGTGGCACGTTCTGCTTGTGTACTTTAGGCAAGCCATATAGTTTCGGGGGCTGGACATTTCTAGGCCGCAGTAAGTATTTAAAAGTCTCGTCGTCGAAAACGTCCTCGCACTGTCTAATGAGTGAGCGAGTGCTTCGATCCTTTCTCGCCGTAGGGTTGTAATTTACCTTCTTGTATGTATTGACATCATTGAGTAGATTTTGGATCTTTCTATCGTACTCAACGACATCCATTATAACAGTCGCGTTCCTTTTATCAGCTTTCAGAACCAGTATAGTTTCATCCTTTCGGAGTTCATTCAGCGCAGTTGATTCGGAAGAAGTGATATTCGGTTTTGGTGGTGCTACGTGGCGTAATATCACGGCAATATCCTGTCTTAATGTATCCGCGTCTACAGATGGTATTTTATTACGCACGATACATTCTTCAACCGACCCAATCACCTCCTCATAGGGAATACGTTTAGGTGTAATGGCAAAATTCATCCCTTTTTCTAGAACTGATTGTGCAGCAGCAGACAACTCGACACTCGACATGTTGACTACCGTTCGAGTTGTGATCGAGTTCTCGTGGTAGGCCGCTGGCTTTTGTTTTCGTAGTAATGATTCGAACTTACGATCCTGTTTCATAGCACTAAGTTCTCTAGAGCGCTGAGCTTGTAGGTAGGTAACACGATCACAAGTATCAAAATCACTTTTAGAAAGCAACTCACTGCACTTTTGGTGTATTTCGTATAACTCACACTGAAACTGGTCAAGTTGGTACCTACAATTGCGTATTAATTTTCGCAATAATTTTACACTCGCATATCGCAGAATACTTGCGGAGCCGTGAATGTCATGTCGAGGTTTTATCCGAACACACACTGGGATAATGTCCGTATCCCCACACTTCACTAGGAATGACAGGGACTCCTTCAAACATTCACACTTTTTCCGCGCGCGTTCTAGGTGTTTTATTATTTTTGCTGTTTCCGGCCCGTACCGGTTAACAATATATTGTTTTAAACTTTCATGGTCACTAACATTAGAATAGTTTGTTACGGGATTGCTACCATGTACCTTATTTTTGAGTTCCCGATATTTCGGCACTGTTGCAAGCGCCATGATCACGGAGTAACTGAAGATCTTGCGGGTAAGTTGTTAAGGGCAAACATATCGGTCTACCCTCTTTCGCTGTCTTTTATTGCACGCGTCGGTACCATTGTCTACAAAATATCGGGAACTCAAAAATAAGGTACATGGTAGCAATCCTGTAACAAACTATTCTAATGTTAGTGACCATGAAAGTTTAAAACAATATACTTCTAATGTACGATAACAATCAACATGGAATTACCTAACAGTTAAACTGTCAATCTTTACAATTGCTCACGATTTCCATGAATTGTAATCTCAATTGTAAATTTGAACTTGACATGTTTTTTTTTAGTGAGCAATGGCCTTAATAGTATTTTGAGCACTCTTATAGCATGTTAAAGCGCGTTAACCTTATTAATTCTTTAACAGTCACCTTAACAACAATAAATTGTGACGGTTGTTTACTCCTATTTAAATTATTCTGAAAACTACACATACAAAATTAGTATTCTTAAGGATAAAATCATAAATTGGTCTAAATTATTTCTTTTGTTTCGTTTTCACACTTAGTTACTTACGTATAAACTCTTTTCATTTAGGAAAAAATATAGGTATGCATTTATCTTCAATTAAAAAATAAGCCTTCAAGACCTAAATTGAGTCAGATTGGCGGTCGAAATAAAAGTCAAGGTTTTAGAATGTCAACGATGTGTTAGAAAGGTATTCATATTGACTTCCTATAATTAAAAAAAATGGACCCGAAGGAATGAATTTTGTGCAATATCCTATCGCAGTTATTTTTGTTGATATAAAAATATTATAAGCTCGATAAGGGAGGGCGCTGTAGTATAATATTTAAATACCTGTATAATATTTATATAACTACCATTGTTTAAAAATAAAGTTATTTTCTTGCTATACCAACTTTGTGATAAAATTTATTGAAACCACATGGACTCGTCTATATTTAAATTATTTATACACTTTCCTTTACACTCTAGTGTAATTATTAATTTAAATTTAAAAGCTAATCAAGTAAAAATCCTTTATCATGAGTAAAGCAAGTACAATATTTACAGTGAATTTAAAATATCCGTGTTATTTTGTAAATAATAAAATAAAACGAATTATATGATTGCACCTTTACTGATAACATAGGCTGAATGAATAATATAGGGGCGCCCTGATAAGAAAACAAATGACACACGGCAGGTTCCTCGTAGATTTTAAAATTATGACAAAAACCAAACATTATTATTTTTAACATTTGACAAACTATAACTTTCGAATTGCGATACGAAGCAGGTGTAAGGTCACATTGAAACAAATAATAAACGTCTGCATTAATTACTTTACATCCGTCTTACCTCAAAATGAATGTGTAGATAATATCTTTAAAATAAAAAAAACATGATTTTTTAATTTTAATCTATAACTTGTTTGTTTTTCAAATAGGTTTCTGTCTAGAGACCCTGATCGAACCAATCTCTCTACAGTAAAAATAAAACAAGGTTGAAATACTACTAAAACTCATTGTTATGCTCCAGAACTAATCCATAAGAACGGACACAGTAAGACAGTAAGAACGTAAGAGTAGATCTAATTAGCAAAGGTAATGCAAGTTTTTCTTTAGATTTACTAGACTGGGCGCAAAAGCAGCGTAGCGTATTGATGCCCACTTTTGGCTGTCATTACTCATTAGAGTACCTGATACAATTTTCTTGGTAACATCTCATAGTTCGTGTCAATTCACCAAACTTTGCTACGCTCTAGCTACTGATTTAAGTTCTCTATTTTTATTTTTAATCAGATCAGTTAAGGTTTAAGTTCTAAGTGAAACTTTACCTTAAATTAATATCACTATTCAAAAGTCTGCAACAAAATCTGAAGTGATAGAACTCACTTCTCTCTCCCTCTCTTCTCTAAACGAGTTTATCTAGGAACATTTTGTGAACAAAATAACAATATCAGTCACTTTTAAATTTTCTAACTTACATAACCATTACATATTTTGCAAACATCAATAACTCGACGGCTATATATTGTTCTTAAGCTACAAACAAAAGCCTTTTGTTTAAACAAACCAAAAACCCGTTCTTAACTGATTTATGAGGTGCCACTTTCTTCGGGCATGTGACAAGTGACAATCGTTGATACGAACATCTTGCGACACCCATAGTATACAGTCGATGACAAAAATATATTTCTTTTGTCATCTCTTGACTCTTATATATTATGATCTCAAAATAGAGCTTTTGTTGGGATTCGATCAGACTATACATTTAATGAGCTACTTTTGACTGACTCTTTAACAAGCACGATTAATCGTGCTTGTTAAAAAGTCACTCAAAAGTCGTAGACATAAAAGGTTCCGTACAATTTGTCAAAGACCACATTTACAAAACCGGTATTACGGAAGTAGGTTTTTACATAACATCACGTAATATATCCTAATGCGAAAAGTATGTAAAAAACACTACAATTTAGGTTATACATAAAGTAGAATGCGTGAAAGTGGGCCAAGTTTAGAATTTTACATACACACTATACGGGTGAATTTGATAGTAGCTAATCACGTAAAATACTAAATAAATAAATTTGATTTTACGTACATTTTAGTATTATGGGAGTAACTAACTAAATACTAAAACTCTGTATATTTTTATGCTCCATTTACAATATAAGTTGTTGTGTTAACAGATGATTGCATAGTTTCTAGAAAATCAAGATTCTAATTCACTCTGTATATAACCGCAAAAGAACTAATAGATTTCATATAATAAATAAATATAATAATAATCATAAATGGTCTTTGTCAATTGTTTAGATTATGATACACTTATGAACATTAAAAAAAAATGCATTATAAAGCACATAATATGGTTTGATGAGTATTATTATTATTATTAAAACTGGGCCTTACATTACGAATATTTGTCTAGTAGGTACTTTACTAGCAACATAGACTTCAAAGGTAAAAACGACTAAGCCAATCACAAGTCAAAGAACCCATGAACTAAGTGCTCATTCATCCATCAGCGTATTCGTAGGTGATTTGTCTCGTTTGCCGCGACGCGGATGCGTCTGAGTCTGAGCAAAGAAAAAATCCCAGCGCTCTTTTGAATTATTAATTATACCCTTCGATGACTACAAGCTACAACCAAACTATTCGATTTCGTTTACAGACACACATCATTTTTTGAGTTAAAATTTCGACATTGATTGTCTTTGGGATGCCAAGTTATCATTGGTATTCATTATGAAAAATTTCTAACATCACTGTACGTAAGACTTTATGTTAGAATAATGTGCTTACATTCGAAAGAAATGTATACTCATAAGGCTGTGAGTGACACCATCACTCTATTGTGTAAGTAAAATTGAAACTAGGTACTATGATAGGTAGCATTAATTGTAAATAGGTGGCAGCTGATTGTAACATCTATAATAGTTTTGATATATTAAAAAAATAATGTATTTTAACTTTCAGATTTAATTAAATAAGTGATTTTATTGTTTAGTACACTTAATCTCGTAGACACATATGAGTATCGTCCTTATTCAAAAAAAATCAAAACTAATAATAAAAAAATAAAAAGACCATGTTCTAATTGCATTTGAGTATTTTGAATTAAAAAAAGAAGGATGCACGTGCATAAATTTTCGGCTGATTGTAAATAAGTATGACATTAAATGAACCAACTTATTTTTTCAAATGATTTCTAATGTACGATTTGCCAGAAGCCGACAAAGGTTGTAAAGAGACTTTTTGTCCCTCTTCAATGATTACAGTAAATATTTAGTTCCTGTTCATAACGATTTCATATGAAGTTGACTACAGTCACTATTAAATAAATAAAGATGCATCATTAGTATCATTACCTATCAAAACATCCTACTACGAAAGCAAAAACCCGGATACGAATGTAGGTAAGCGGTACAGTACCTATATGGTATCGTATAATTTCAATTGACACGTCTTTTGAATAAGCTATTGCCATTTAAAAATAGATCAGTAAGCAAACTGCCCAAGAGTTTTTTATTTAAAAAAAATTGACACCCACATTTTTTATCATTAAGATAAAAAATGTGGGTGTCATTTTTTTTTTTACTTACATACGAGTAGGCTGTGCTTTAATTTTTGTGTTTTTTTTTTTTCATTAAATGCACTTAAGTCTATTCTGATATTGTTAGGATACCTATGTGTATTAACTGTAGTTTTTTTGGCTCATACAAACATACACACACATTTTCAATCCTTCAATTAAGTATTCACCATATAGCTTTTATTTCTAAACATAAAATCGACCCATTAGGTTAGGTTAGGTTAGGTTAGGCCCAAATAATATCATTAAATGAACACGATGATGACTGCCTACCTTCGGCAACACGGTAATGTTTCGTAACCCAACTTTACACGATTAAAGTTACGTTGTTATAGGCTGGTTCATTATTAAAAACAGAAAACAATTACGTGTCGTTAGAAATTACAGTCATTTTTAGGGTTCCGTACCCAAAGGGTAAAACGGGACCCTATTACTAAGGCTCCGCTGTCCGTCCGTCTGTCTGTCCGTCTGTCACCAGGCTGTATCACATGAACCTTGATAGTTAGAGAGTTGAAATTTTCACAAATGATGTATTTCTGTTGTCGCTATAACAACAAATACTAAAAAACAGAACACAATAAATATTTAAGGGGGCTTCCATACAACAAACATGATTTTTTTGTCGTTTTTACAGATAATGGTACGGAACCCTTCGTACGCGAGTCCGACTCGCACTTGGCCGGTTTTTCTATACGAAAACGATTAAACCAACTAAACTACTTTGGTATTTAGATTCGAAATGTCAAAAGCTACACATCTCGCAGTTCGATCCAATTAAGAAGAGTACATAACTGTTTTATTGTCGATATTAACAGAGAAAAAACTAAAATTGTCCGAGAGGTATTTTAAATTGATTATTGTTGATTGATTTATGGTGATTGAACATCCGTCAAAAAGTGCTTTTTGCGCTATCAAGTTTATTAGTTTATAAATAATTGATTAAACATACAATGCTTATGATCCTTAAAATCGCACATATTATAAAAATTATAAATAAAATAATAAGACGTTGTTTAAAAAAATATTTTAGATCTGTTTGCCTGAAAGAGATCGATCGATATGGAAGTCCAATTTTTTTAGTTCCAAATGTTTCACCTGTACTTAGTTCATTCGCAATAAAGATTACCTACCTAGAAGAAGATATGCAGGGACAAACAAATGACGATCTTTGATCTTACTTAAGTTCACTTTCACTTGTTCTAGGAGTGTCGCAGCCATTATCGGCTCCGCACCTACCAGAGCCGTCTCTAGCGGTCAGGGCGGCCACCCATCTGTCCAGGCCAGCGGACCACGACTTCGTGACCAGCCTGCTAGCCGCCTGGGGGCAGATGCTGATGCATGACCTCATCGCTACTGCTAATGGAAACAAGGTGTGTATGCCGTAATTCTAAAATTATTGGCCTTTGGGAGTCCACTGATGGACGTGGCCTTTTCAATTGAACGCTACAACCAGTGGTTTTCTGCAACCTTGACTGGGTCATCAGTTCATCGGGTAGGAGGCCTGCCCGCGCTGTATTCGCTGTATATTTTTTTAAATTAAATGCTTTCAACATTTCACATTAATTGATCTAACCTCATATTATGAAGCTCGTGATATCGGGAGTAGTTAATGGATAGACATACTTAAATACATTAAATAATTAGTTATGTTAAGGACGGACGGACGACGACCCAATTGATTGAAGATTGCTACCGTACTATCTCACAGACTTCAAAGTAACATTAATTACTTGGACTAAATTTGTTCTCGTAGATTCTCATCGAACCTGAATGAAATATATTGTAAAGACACTCCCCCTATAATTATCGTATTGACCTCGTCGTAGTACTCATAGTAACACTAGACTGCATCTAACCGGGCCTGCAATTGTTCTAATAATCATTGTTTCCCTCTTAAACAAAGAACATAATATAACAGCTATACTATTGAGTTCAAATTAGCGCTGCGAATTCTTGAACCGATCATTAACCACTCGTTGGAGTACATCTCTATTAAGGCTTTGATCCATCTACAATATAAGTTAGTCTATTAATCATTGTAAAATTATACATCTATCAGCTACTTAAACGATTTACTTTTGTAGCTACCTAGTGGTCAAATTATTGTGTAACTTCATTAATATTTTTTATCGAAAGTAGGTAATTGACAGATGAAAATACATTAAGTTCATTGGCGTTTTTTCTCAATATTTTTTTATTTTCCATTAAGTTTTTTATGTTAGATAACATAGTGCAGCTTCCAGATATTAGATTTACCTATTTCCCGACATTTTAATACTGGAAACATTATACTAGTGAACCCATATGTGACTATCAACAAAGATCTCGATCTTACAGATCAGCAGATGTACACTACTAGTAATTCTGGCAGAACATAATTTCGAATCCAAATAAGAATATGGTGCCTACTTATTAGTTACAGGCGCATATTTGTGTTTAGCGAGCCTTAGTATATAAGAAATAAGGCTTCCATTGCCGTCTGCCTCCACTGTGGTAGCATTATCTATCTAGACACATCCAAACACGGCGGAACAAACGACAAGCCGTACCCTAAGCTCCTACGATTCTTTGATAATTACACATTTAACGTGTAACCCCACCTACGACCAATCAGTTGTGAAGTCGAAGGCCGGCGTTTTTGTGGTACCGGCCGGTGTTGCAACCGTAGCCATCGCACTAATGATTCGAGCCTTCCACTTGATTTTTTTACGACTACCAACTTGAACTTGGCCAACACTGTGGACCAATTACGGGCTATTATACTGTTAATAGTACTAACAGTTGTTTACACTGAACTATTAAATCTACACCGTGAGATCGCAACGCATGAAAGGTTACATTCTATAGATAGTCAAACTGGTCAGTGTAGTAAAAACAACATTAGTTTCATGACTCCTGTTATCCACACTTATCTATTTAGGTATTAATACAATTGGTATGATTATAATAACTACTAAATTTTCGCATTCGATTGTTTTCTTTCGTTAAAAGTACTTACAGGTAACAATTCTTGTATTGTACGAGTAATTGCCTGTAGGTATAATTTGAATTAAAAACAACTCCTAAGTTGATAAACCAAAGCCAACTGCGGTTACCAAATGAATGTGAAGACTCTACTATACAATTGAATAAATATAAATAGCCAAATATCTGCACTCATAAATCGAACTATCATTAATTAAGTTAATCTCACCAGTGCACCTCAAATGATTGAGAAAGAAGAAAAATATCAACATGATCGACATAGCGTTTCATAACGTTCGTGATGGTTCGTGGGGTCGGACGGAGAAAGGTTATATCACGTGAAAGCAGTTGAGTAATAGACCATCTCTCGTTCCATTATAAGGAACTATGCTCGCCCCTCTATCAGGGGAATAACTGTCAATAAGCAGCTGATTATAGGAATAAGTTTATCAATGAGTAAAATACAGCAACGCTGCATTTCAAACTAAGTACATGGTAAGTAAGTGGTATCACACTATTGTTCGCTTTAAAGTTGGCTAATTATACAACGTGTAACGTAAATGTTCAGCCATATTTGGGGATGTTGTTCCGCTAATCAAACTAAACGACTTTGCAAATGAAATAAATCATGGTCTGAAAAAGGAAAACAAACCTTTCGCGACCGTCTATACTAAATCGATCAACTAATCGATTTAAATGGAAGGTCCAAACATTTTTATAAAACCTATCCAACATACTCCGAACATGAAATCCCATTGGCCATGCAAAATTTAAGACAAACTCTTTGTTCGATGTTTTTGTCCATTATGAAATTCGCAATACACGCTAGATATGGTATAACTAAAAACAATACTGTATTTAATCTAATTATCAGCTGTAACCTCCGCGCCAAAATGGAAAACATTTATGCCAATCTAACAACAACAAAAAATATATAATTTTGAATTTGGAACCATAAACAAATCATCAATTCCCGATTTTTTTTGACAGAATGTACTGGTGAAAGGCTGAATTATTTTCTTGTTTCGACTAGTTTCTATGGCAAACAATTAATGATGTCATTTAATGGGTGTATAATCCTGAAATATAACTGAACCTTTACTTTACACCTTGAAGATAATAATAACCATCTAAGAAGATTATTAGACCAAAAGTAAGTGAAATCTTATTTGCATTTGACATGGTGAGTTATGAGCTCTCTCATTTACAGCATAAACAAATACGTCTCAACGTCACCATTCATTCAAGAACGTATTATGTGTTAACAGTTGACAAAGCAGAGCTAATGATTTATTACACAATGTTGATTTAAAAATACGGCCAGATGAATTACGTATTCTGCAGGCATGCAGAGAAAGTGTTCTGGGCATTGTTTGTAGCATGGTAATAAAGATAATTCGTTTGACAAAATCTCTAACCAAAAAATAATGGTTAACTGACTAACTGTTATGAGTTCATATAAAGACATACTTGTTCCTACTAGTGGGATTTAGGTTATAGCAAAGAAATTGCCTTAATGATTTTCTTTGGCTATAGGGATGCACGATTGTTTGTATCGATACTTTGGATCGCAGCCGAGAGATACGATACTATGATCGTATCTAATAGAATAGTTTTGATACAACTCAAATATTGAATCTATCTACCTGTTTACTTACTAATAGTAATAATCATTTAATCTGGTAACACACTGAATAAGTATTTAACTATGACAATTAAAATTATCTTATTGTGTATCACCTGTGTTATTACTGCAATTGTGTTGTCTGTGTCATGTATTTATAACTGTTAATTATGATTAATTAATTCCTTTAACAAAATTAAGTTGTATTCATCTAAGGATGTATCGTATTAGGTTGTATAAATTTGAAATATTGGAGTATCGTATCATATATAATGATACGGTAAATACTGTAAACAAGTTGGTTTGGGTCGTGTATCCCTAAAACAGGCGTAGGATAGAGTTAGATTCCAAAATGACATTTTAAAGAGGTGCTCTACTGATATTTTGAAAAAGTCTGACATAAACTGTTAGGAAAAAGAAAGAGAAATTATATCAGTAAAATCTTGACATAATATTTTATTAAAACAATGAAATCATTATTATATTTCTGAATATATGCCCTTGTGATGCCATTCCGTCAAAAGACCAATTTTTACCCACCTGCTTCAGCACAGTAAATGTAGACTAGTACCTACCAAGAAGCGCAAGAAACTCAGTCAGCCTCTTAAAATATTACAAAATTAATGTTTTTAAGTCTCATTGCAACATTTGTACATATTTGTGAAAACTCATTTAGTTTTATCGACTACTAAAATTTACAACATCAATAATTAGTTTAAACGTACTAAACTCAATATAACTGATATATAATCGTAGCGGCCCACTCAGATCTTGACGTTCTAGCTAGATAATAAAACTGGTGTGTAATCTGGTTTGAATGCCTAGACGAGATATAAATTGGACAAGTTATTATGATAAATTCTGCATAAATTACCATCAAAGCTGATGCCACTAATGTTGTTATTTGTTATGATGACGAGAATGTCGTAATGCTACAAATCTAGAGGTCCTCAATCCTTAACATGTTCGTTAATAAGAGAGAAATTTCAGAGTTTTTTAAGAACACATATTAGTCGTAAACGGCTTATTTAAATTAAGTGCCTTTAAGAATTATGTATTAATTGTATCAAATTTCGATTGATTTAGCAACAAAAGTTTGAAAATTTGAGACTAGCCTATCTGATGTTGACGTAACCATGAAAATGTATTGTTAAGACGTACAGTTATACAGACGTACAAGTACAGTAAATCATGGTTAAATCATATATTATTTAATGTATGAATGACAAACTTTATAAATTGCTTTGCAAGGAAGGATACTTAATGCCTGAGTTCGAATTCATTTACTTTTGTTCACTATTTTCGTACCCAAGACTGTCTTACTATCCCTCAATTGATCTTACTCGTACTAGTCGGGTTATGGGCAAAGTAAATATCTATTCTGACTACAAAGGAGTCCCATGTGACAAAAACGTCATTAGAGAAAAAGTCCAACTAATTATCCTTTAGTCCAGACAAATAATTACTCAATGTTCTATTTTATATTTCTATTGTACAACTAAATTTTTTTATATTTATTTGACAGGAGTGCCAAGGTGCAGGCTGCGAGTATGCCAGATCGGCACCGGCCAGAAACTTTGATTCTTGTGGCTTTGGTATGTATTTACATGTGATTGCAAGTTATTTTGTATTATATGCAAGTACTATCTGGATATTATTTCAAGCAACGCTTTTGAGCGTCTTTTATCTTAAACAACTATTGCTAGCCAGTAACTTAATAATATATCTCTTAATCAATAATAACAATTTTGTTTACTGCGGCTTTACTTACATCAATTAATAATTCTGAAGAACAAAAGCATCCAATATGCTCACTCGAATTTTTAATAACACGTCCGATCATTTTTACGGTGACTGCCTAAGTGTTTCGAATAGTAACACCTACTTATCAAAAAGAGTACTTTAAAAATATGCCTTGACGTCTTGTTATTATGGTTACCTGTTTAATTGACGATTGGTCAAAGCAGATTGAACTAGGAAATGTCCGCTGTAAACAGGTTTCAGACGTTCTCAAATTTTGTAACATTGACATAATCAAATTAACATATTATCGGCGCGTGTATCAGAATCGGTTTTGTTATGAATGTTATGTGGTTTGATCTGGTTTACTTTCTCTTCAGTTGCTACCCGAGCTTCTTTGATCAGCTAATTAAGCCATCGCCTGACGTGTTGAAGCGAGTTAGCCGTCATCTAATTTAATTACGGCCATATATTTAATTCGTTCTATCTGACCTGTCCGCTCTGATGTTTCTAATTAAAAATAATTTAAGGTATCAGGAAGTAACACTTAGGAAAGTGTGATTAACATAGCTAGATTTATAGTTTTTAAATCGAAAATCCGCAATTAAAGCTAGAAACTGTTTAGCCAAGGCGCATGTAGAGCTTATTAAGGTATAATTGGAGATCTAACTATACCGTAAGGTTACGACCCTACAAAGTACGTTTTTACAAAACAAATGCATATTTCACTTTCGCTTTCCACACAATGTCTATAAAAAACTCAAAAGCTACAGTCAAAAATCAACTATTACATACCAGTAAACAGTTACTTATGAAAAATCAGAACTTAACCAATTATTTTCATTTATAACTATTGTATTTTGCTACTAATTTTTGTAGATACAAACAATCTGTTAACATTTTAGAAGTAATTTTAAAAACTTTAAACCTTTCTCTACCATAAACAGTTTATTATACCGATAAAATTATGTACTAAACGGAAGGGTAGGATAAAAAGCATTATATGTAGAGTATGTTTTCTTTTTTTTTTCAATTAAATTTCGTTGTATTACTTTTCTGGCTATATAGATGTAAGTCACATTTCTGCTTTCTAGCAATAATAGGGTTTGACTGTGATTTAGGGAGACACAAACAAACGGAAATATTAGGCAAAACAAGTCCCGAGACTTAAATTAAAATAAAACATGAAAGATCTTCTATATTTTAACCAAAACTTGTTACCTTGCCAAACTTCCCTGTTCAAAAATAAGTGTTCTTCTTCTTCTTTGTAGAACACCGTGACCAGATGAACTTGGCGACTTCGTTCCTGGACGGGTCTGCCCTCTACGGCAGTTCCGAGAAGGAGCTGCGGTCGCTCCGGCTGTACGACGCCGGGAAACTAGACGTCGAGTCATGTAGGAAGTGAGTAACCAGCCTTAGTCGTTTAAAACACCAGAGGACTAGGTAAAAAAAAAAAAAAAAAAATTAAAACCCGGCTGCGTAAAAAGTGAACTTAAAAGATGAAAACAAGATTTCAAGAATCAATTTGCAGTCTGAGGCATCAAAAACTTAACTCTCGTTTGGCAGTCGGGTAAAAACAATTGCCGTGTGTTCAGTTTGACAAAAAACCGAAATTGGGCATGCACTTAGTATTTATTTTTCTCTATGATTGGGCTGATTTTATTTTCGTTGTAGATTGTATAAAAAATTTTTTTTAAAAGTTCTCGGAAAAAATCAACATTCGAGAAAAACGAGTCCTTTTGGTATAAGAAAATGTATATTATTATTGTTACTACGAGTTCTATCTACATCAGGTAACTGTAAGCATAATTAATTATTGTTAATATGGAGTTTTACTTATTTGAGTATTTGAAACATCGATATTCTCAATTAAATAGTAAAGAAATAAATAAAGAGCATTTCAAATCTGGGGGCCGGCTTTTCCTTGCTGTGTCAAGCAAACAACGTATGCGCACTTTAGTTCTAAAAGTAGAAATTTACCGCATCGTTATAATTATACTTCCATAGTATCCAACTATGAGGGAGCATACTCGTAAGTCGTGCGGAACATTATTTAACACTGACTGCGTTTTATAAGATTCGAAGAAATGTGGCACCATTAGAAAATATAACAAATTATGAAGCAGCCCATCCAAGTAAACAATAACGTGTACCTACATAATACAAACTTTTACTAGATAAGAATATATAGCACATAAATCATGTTTAAGAAATCGCGTATAAACACAACGGATAATCTCGTTTACAAACGTTTAGACGCTAGTTACTCCTGCGAACTATTTTTTAGACTTGATGCTTTGTACAACACATAGGTGCGCACAACGAAAACACGACGCAACAAGAACCGGAAAACGATAACAATGATTAGGTCCACTATGTTTTCTTGCGAGCCTACAATTATCCAAGTGTTTTTGTTACATCCTTTGTTAGTCCCTACCATAAAGTACTGGTTTCTTGCGACCACTAACAGAGGTGTTAAATTAATGTTACTCAAACCCTATTGTTTCAAACCAACTTTTATCAATTCCCACGTCGTATTGTTCCTTAATGCAGTATCTACTATACAGTTTATATCTAATGACCATCCATGAAACTCAATGACGTCGACAGTCACTTACTTTTCGACTGTCCATTGTTCTTGAAAAGATTTATCATCCAGATTATAGGTACATCTCTTCAATGGGGTTTAAAAGTAAAACATAGGTACGACCATTTCAAATGCATTGCAATGTTGGAATTCCTAGTGTCGTCACAGAAATGGATTGTATGCAAATCATTTGTCGATGCAACCATGTGATCATTTGTTCACCGGCGGAGATATCAATCTTCATATAAACATGGCATTTCTTTGATGCTAGGTATTTTGTATAACATTTAATACAATATTGAATTTTCGGAATTTTGGAACCCCAGACAACATCAGACTGACAGAACAGAGAACATCAGACTCTTCTGCCCCTATTACAACTTTTACTATCTTATGGGACCAACGCCGAAATCTCCGATTTTTTTACTACTCCAAACAAACTAATGTGGATTGGTCGGTTTAGTAGTATGAGGAAGTGCTTTTTATGTTGGTATAAAAGTTGCCGGATTTGATTAGGATATACTTAGTAAATTTTGCGGTTCCTAACCCAACGAAAACACACCGTGTATAAATAATCAGAAAAGTCCACATTATCTTACTGACTCCACGTGGTTGTTTGTTATTCTTTATTTTTTGAGTAGCTCTTTTTATACTAGTTCCTGTGAATTGCATATCGTAATGTCAAGTTAAAGAAAACAATCTACTTACCTTTAGGTGCAAGGATGGGCAGACCACGGCCCCACTATATAAAGCGTTGGTATCCGAACACAACCGCATCGCAGGCGAGCTATACTCTCTGAACCCCTTCTGGGATGACACCACTCTGTTCTTGGAGGCACGACGTGCTATGGCCGCCGTCATACAGCACATTACTTACAACGAATTCCTGCCTGTGCTGCTTGGTGAGGTAAGGGACTTTATATTAAGAAACTTTTTTTTTTAGATAACTATAAGTACCTATTTATCCTTCCATAATGAGAAAAAACCTAATGGAAAATTGTACCTCCAGACTTTTCGTAATCAATGCACGGATTTATAGTGCACTCCTATATATAAATTGCTTACAAAACATTGTAAGGCTACACATACAGTCATGGTTTAAATTTGAACTAGTTAACTACTGCCAAAATGTTACGGCGGTCAGATTGCAAATCCTTCCAGATGTATTTCATTTGTTTGCCTTTCTTTTGTCGCTACAAATGGTCTTTCTAATCGTAAATTATATTTCAGGTTGGCATGGCTAAGGCAGAACTCAAGTTGCAAAGTCTCGGATTCTGGCGAGGGTACTCTAGTGCTAACCGGGCTGGTGCTTACACTGAACTCGTTGCTGTTGCTCCTATATTCAAAGCTATGATGAACGAGAAACTGGTTAGTACCATAGATAATTATTAAAAAAATTGTAATGTATTTATGTAAGCCCACAACAATAATTAAGTTTTTTATTTTTAATACTTGAAAAATCTTAGATAAACCTAGCATGGTAATTGCTAAAAACAAAAATTTAAATAATTAAGTTACTGACCTAAGAGACATATCCAAGTAACTTTATGCTACTACATTACAGCTATCCATTACAGCTAGTTGAAGGTAAGACTGGAGAAATCATAAAAATTCTTAAGCCCAATCAATACTTAAATAACAACAATAGATAAATCGCAACGTATACCTACTGTACCATTAAGAAAAATCTTCTTGAACATCACATCTGCTTTGATGCTACTGCTATGAGTAGTTTAAATAGCTTACCTTAATCAATTATTTGAGCTAGTTGTTTCATAATCCGATTTGTCGCATCTAGAATCATGATCAAAACATACCCCGACGATAGGAACGTTGTAAATCGCTAGAAAGAAGAAGATTAAAACTAGTTGTGCCTCTCCTGTCCTTCCATACTGTCACTCTATACCGACCTAATCATCCCTGTTAAATAAAATTTTAGATAAACACAACGATCACTCTAAGCCAACTCGTCCGAACCAGTGCCCAGCACGTGTCTCACTTCCCTCCCTCCGCTGAATGGGACGTAAACCGAGCGCGAGACCACGGAGTCTCCCCTTACTTGAGGGCTCTCAGGATGTGCGAGCCGACTTCCTCTATCAAGACTTTCGGGGACTTCGAGAAGATGGGCTTCGACAGGACGCAACTAGAAATGATGGCTGATATGTACAGGTTAGTTCTCTTTCTAATTATCATGACCACAAAAGATCACATATAGATAAATTTAAAATGCAATTTGGCAAATATAAGAAAGGCCACGTTTAAGTTAAATACGAACGAACAATATATTTCTAATCCAAATTCTTATTTTCCAGAAACGCAGAAGATGTAGAACTTGTGATTGCAGGTGCCATGGAAAAGCCAGCCACGGGTGCTGTAGTGGGACACACAATTGCCTGCGTTTTAGCTTTACAATTCGCTAATTTGAAGAAGAGTGACAGGTATTACACTGAATGCTACATTATTTTTAAGTGTGGCTACACATTAAAGCCATTATCAAACGTGAAATATATTAAGCTTAATGATTCTACATTTACTTTATGTAATGCTTTTTTTCATATACTAATGTTATTTTTTCTTAGGTTCTGGTATGAGAACGACATTCCACCATCTTCATTCCTGCCAGATCAGCTAGCGGCTATCAGAAAGGTGTCTCTTGCAGGATTACTTTGCGCGTCCGATGACACACTTTCCAACATTCAGCCTAAAGCTTTTGTAAAGGAAGACCCTTACTTGTAAGTATTTTTTTGATATGAAATATAATACAGACCTATGTTGATCCCCTGTAAAAATCCATCATTTTACTTGACTCCTTAGATCCAGCATCTTTAACATATTTCAAACTTTTTGCAGGTTGTTCTGAAACTCCTAACACTTATTATTGAATCAAACACCACCCAAACAACAATAATAAACTACTTATTTCAGAAATGCAGCCCAACATTGCTCTCAGCACAATCTATTAGAACTTTCCGCGTGGCGCGACGAAAGTGGAGCTAAAGCCGCTGAAAGACTATCACAGGACATGCTTGCTGCTGCTTTAGAGAAGGCCAAGCAAGAAATGGCTGATAGAAAGAAGTTGGAGTACATGCTTTGGGAGACAAGTAAGTGACAGACCAACCCAAAAATTCAAAATTCACTTCTTCAGATGTTGGTTTATTTAGTTTCAAATCAATAACCCAATACACAATTATAACTTTAGTGATTCTACAAATTGTGCTTATTTAGGTTTCTGTGTTTATCTTGTAGGTAAATTACCTACCTTAATACTATGTTTAAGAAATACTTCCATTCGTTTTTCGTAGGTGGTGGAGCTGACCCCAAATCTCCAGTAGGAACTGCAGCCTCATTCTCGAAGGCAAACAAATACGCTTTAAAACTAGCCAACACATCTCTCTTCTTTGAGTTTGCTACCAACGAGCTTCTGAACACTATCCACGGCAGGTTAGTTCCTTTTCAATGCACAAATCACTTAATCACTAAGAAGAACATCATGATACAAAATGTATATTTTAATAAAGCTCAAGCAAATCTTGTGACGTCAGTGGTACAGGGATGTAAAATAAAAATAAGTTTACTGTCGGAACAATTTCCACGGTCTATCCTGGCATTCCTGGAGGCTTCTAGGACCTTACAAAAAATACGATTTACGGATAAGAGGCCTAAAAATTGAAATTTTTTTTTTGCCTTTCAGTCACCGCCGCAAGCGGCAGATCTTCGACGACTCTCTTGGCTTCGGGACCAATGATTTCGTCGACTCGCTTCAATCAGTTGATGTTACGGGCTTCCTCGGCCAAGACCTTGGTCCCACTATCGAGCCGCAATGTGACGAGAACGGAACCTGCGATCCTGATAGTCCCTTCAGAACTTATACTGGATACTGCAATAATTTGAGAAACCCCAATCTGGGCAAGAGTTTGACTACCTTCGCTAGACTGCTGCCGCCAGTTTATGAAGATGGTTGGTATTTTTTCTTAATTTAGCTTCAACTTCATATTTGTCGTCATAATAGAAAACCGAAATCAATCATTTTTACAATGCTTTCTGAAAACATGCAAGTTTACTTAAATTACTTTTTATTTTGCATTTCAACATTTTCAACCTCCATCACAAAATTATATTATGATGCCAACTGCCAACCTCCTGACATCGAAATTATTGATATGCACTCCTAAATGAATTCATACTTAGTTGGTAGGTTTAAGATGAGTTCCATTTTCCAAGCTTTCGGAAGGTTTCTTTTTTATGAAGGTTCCGACATTCTTTTTGTTCTGTTCAGGTGTAAGCCGACCCCGAATCAACTCAGTGACCGGAACACCGTTGCCATCTCCTCGTATCATCTCGACAGTGATCCACCCCGACATCTCCAACCTACACACGCGGTATACATTGATGGTGATGCAGTTCGCTCAGTTTGTTGACCACGAGCTAACTATGACACCCATACATAAAGGTCAGTGGCTGTACAACAAACTTAGCTTGGTTTTTTCAAAGAAGTTCACAGATGTATATTTTGTGATTATTGCACTTATTTCTGTTCAGAAATAAAAAATCTCATAGTGGCATGGTAATCAAGTAGGTAAGTAGTTAAGTAATTATGCTTCTTGAACTTAGCTGCCTTGGTCAAAAGGTAGAAGACATAATGACCGGCTGCCTTTACTTTTCTGATTCTTACGGTTCTGGCATTCTGATATCCTTTGGCAATGGCGATATAATCAATCATTAATTTACTTGCATGTAGCCAAAGTATTCAGAATGTTCAAAAGCGTGCAAAATTTAATTACTATTAACAAATACGAACATCAATTGGTTTTCAAGATTGGGGATTCCACAAACACTCCAACCTTCAACTGCTCCTGCGCGTAAACCCTAAATCACTGACGTAGACTGTATCAAAAAAAATGCTGGCACTAAAGTCTCCTCATATCATGTTGTGTTCCAAATCTTCATGTAGCCAAATGTGGCCTAAACGTAGATATTCTTACACACCAGCCCTTGTAGTAGACACTTCATTCCCATAATTGATTTGCTCAGTGTTTAATGCAAATTTTGTTCCCAGGTTTCCACGAGTCCATCCCCGATTGCCGTTCATGTGAGTCGCCCCGCACTGTGCACCCCGAATGCAATCCATTCCCGGTGCCCCGCGGAGACCACTACTATCCCGAGGTGAACGTGACTTCGGGCGAGAGGCTTTGTTTCCCCTTCATGAGGAGTTTGCCTGGACAGCAGCAACTGGGTAAGACATATTAATCTGTGGGTAAGACATCAATAATAAATAAATATTTCAGTCAGGACCCAACTGATGGAGTTTGACTTAAATTTGTATAGGATGGGCTGAGATAGTGATGAAGAACAACATTTTTGGGGTCTGGGCCATAACACGGAACTCTTAAAACAATCTCAAAGTTGTCAAATCTGTCAATTTCGGTACGTCATTTCATACAAAATTTGACAGAAATGATAATGTTTTACAGATTTGTGATTGTTTTAACAGTTCATGGTTAGGGCCCAGATATGTAGTTTCGAATGCAGCCGCTGCGACGCACAATGCTGCGAAAAAAAAATTCAAGTGGTACGCCCTTGCGAAAAGCCGCTGTATCGAAAATCGCTAAATCGAATAACGGACTTGCAAACACGCTGTCGCGAAATACTTTTTATATGTGGTACGCTAGATCGATAGTCACGGTATCGAAATTCATTGTTGCGATTAGATTGCCTATTCATATCTATCGTATGGGAATCGAACTCAGGACCTCGATGAGACACAGAACCTTAAGATAGGCTCGATTAGTATTGCGAAGGAAGAGAAATGAAAACAAATTTTTTTGATTCACTTTTTAGTTACTATGACTTTGGCACTAAGTACTTATAAGTTTCATTGGTATTTGTTTTTTCAGATATCATTATTATTTTTGTTACTTTATGAAAACGTTAATCATAGTAAAGATATTTCTTATGGCTCTTTCTACCTTAGGTCCTCGTGAACAAGTAAACCAGAACACCGCTTTCATCGACGCTTCGGTGGTGTACGGCGAAAATCCTTGCATCGTCCGCAAGCTGCGCGGCTTCAACGGCCGCCTAAACGCCACCACTAACCCTCTCGGAGGAAAGGACTTATTGCCCAGGTCTGACAGCCATCCTGAATGCAAGGCGCCTAGTGGATACTGTTTTATTGCTGGTAAGAACAGACACAACTATTATACTTCTTGATCTTGCATTGCCCGCAAGCTGAGCGGCTTCAACGGCCGACTGAACGCTACCACCAACCCTCACGGAGTGAAGGATCGTTGCCCACCTGACAGCCACTGAGTGCAAGGCGCCTAGCAGATTCTGTGTTATTGCTGGTAAGAACAGGCGCAACTGTTACCTATACTATACCTACTTGTTGTTCTGTAATTCAATGTCAGTCTTCAAGCTAAATACTCACAATTTAACGAAACTATAGACGACCTTCGTAGCTAAGAGGCGAGCACACCGGATTTGACATCGCCATCTAAGAGCTCTCGGCAATTATCCAGGCGGTTACAATCCAACTTCACCACGCAAACTTTTTAACACTCCAAATTGTTCGTCTGACCGCCATTTATAATATTAGGTATATTTATAAAGATGTTGACGTATTCAGAAGGAATAAAGGATTCAGAAAAAAAATATTAGCAAACAAATTATTTCTTTGCCCTTCAGATATTTTTTATTTTATTTTTAATAAAGATAAATGCACTGTGCATGACGATGCGAGGCAGTAATTCCTTACAATGCATAGTTCAGATAAATAGAATAATTCAGAACTATGCATTGTAAGGAATTACTGCTTTTTTGTCACAAGTATTGTTAAATAGTTCTTTCCCAATAAATGAGACACCTAAAATGAACCCTTACATGGAATAGAATACCTACCCAGATCCGACTAAATAATTAATATAACAACCTAAAAATCAACCTTTAGCCTAATCAAGTACTATAATATAATTTTACTCTACACAGGCGACGGCCGAGCCTCCGAGCAGCCTGGCCTGACCGCCATCCACACGATCTTCGTCCGCGAACACAACCGGCTAGTAGAAGGCCTTAGAGGTGTCAACCCCCACTGGGACGCCGAGCTACTGTTCGAACATGCTAGAAGGATCGTCGCTGCGTCCTTCACACATATCATTTATAATGAACTCTTACCAAGGCTGCTCTCGTGGAACGCTGTCAACTTGTACGGACTGAAACTGTTGCCTGCTGGTAAGATTGTTTTTCTCATTTTTGATAACTATTATAGCTAGCTATACTATGCAGCGCGTCCAGTATTTGCCTGCGTTTAAATACGAATATTAGTTTCGCGAATCTCATTAGTTTGAAAGTTATTTATAATACCAAAATATGATCAATTTAAAATTCTAATTTTAAGAGAATACTAGCAAATACCGTAAGGGCCGTCTACGTGAAACAGACAAAAACCTAAAAACAGCTCCCGATTTCAGCTTATGGACAAATAGACGCGTGTCAGTGCAGGGAAACAACACTTAATGCTGATTTTTTAAAACTAGACTAACTAGTAAATAGAGAATTTAGAAATAAATTTTAAAAAAATATTATCAATAACGACATAGTATTATGGATAGTCGTATCGTAGATCACGGTCTAATGCTAAAATTATTCCTAAAGTTTAAACTCTGTTCCCTCGCCTGTAATCGTACATAATCTAATGTCATAAGAATCTATCAACAAGGACCATTTGAAATAACATAAAAATTTTATAAATTTTATTTGTATTTCATGATTTTATTAGAAATAAGTATACAAAGGGGCAAAATAAAAAAAATACTGCTCATTTTACACGTAACCAGCGTGTCAATTATTCTGATAATTAACTATCCAAGCGGAAAAACGATTACCATTATAAAATATTCCACACATCACATCTCTCACACGGTCTTATCGGAAAGGGTTTCGTAACTTAGCCCGCATCATCATAGGACCGTGTGGCCTAATGGATAAGGCGTCGGACTTCGGATCCGAAGATTGCAGGTTCGAGTCCTGTCACGGTCGAATACGTTTATATTTTTATTCAAAGATTTATTTTATCCTATAAATTATGTAATAAACCGGAAATTTTTAGCTTCTTTAAGTTTTTGATTTGAAAACATTTTGTAACCAATGGAAACTAAAATAAAAATTTGAAGTTAATTTATTTTTAAAACCCTACTGCAGAAGTCAAACGCAGCTTACCCTTCAATTGACTAGGTAAATATTATTAAACTTTAAAAAAATTAAAGGAGACGTAATTTTATAGCAACTGAAAAAAAATCGTATATAACTAGTGCTTAAAAATGACTTCTGATTGTAAATAATGAAATTAGCTACCCTTCTTGCGATTGATAAAATAATATTCAAGAGGAATCACTTAATAATTCTTAAAGACGGAAAAATGGCAGTACCTAACTATCATTTAAGGATTGCCACTGTATAATAGGTAAATGTGGGTAATTTTTCCTAAAAAATAAGTACCTCTTATCTATTTTGTGAGTTAGTATGAAGGGCTTTTTATTTTTATCCTACGTCTTTATTATTTTATTCTCATTTTAAAACGCGTAATTTTTCAGCTGTTTTGTTATGAAAACTAGAAACTGATAAATCTCATATTTTAAATCCGCTTTAAATGACAAATTCTGACTTCCTTATTTCAGGCTACTACAAAGAATACTCTCCCACCTGCAACCCGGCCATCGTGACGGAGTTTGCCACGGCAGCCTTCAGAATCGGTCACTCGCTACTACGGCCGCACCTGCCTAGATTGTCGCACACTTACCAGCCGGTTGAGCCACCAATCCTGCTCAGAGACGGATTCTTCAGGCCCGACATGTTCATGACTGTAAGTACCACGTGTTCCTAACTTGAGAAGTCTTGAACAGGCTTTGAACTAGGGTCTGCCGCTGCTTACACGTAAGTTTGGATAACCGTGCTCAATACCTTAGCACTACCAATATTATTGGCACTACACTGTTATTAGAAAATAAGTAAAAATATACACATCACAAGCGCGTTCTATTCAACACTGCAACTGTGCTTGTATTGCAATATTAAGTAGGTATATGTATTGGGTATGATATCGCAGTCCAGCTGATAAACCCAGGACATAGACATAATTTAAACATAATAATTAATAAATAATCTTTATCTTAAGTCTTCGCGTTAATAAACACAAGGTATTGCGGTGGTTCTGATTCTGTATTACTGAACTGATATATTCCTATTCCAAAGCGAGATTTAACATAGTGAACTAAAGATTAGCAACACTACACACAGTTATTCTTCTCCCCGTTTAGACCTAGTGCCGCACTAGGTCTTTATGCTACGCTAGCCGCGTTATATGTGTGTCTGTGAACTTCAAGGAATACCTTGAAGTTGCTCAACTAGCAAGGTTTATCTTGCCCATACTCGATAGGCATCATGTCACATGCCACAACTAGCTAGCTAAAACGGGTAAGGGAACTTATTGATCAACAATCAACATGTGTAATCATTAGATTCGAGAGAAATTTATCACAACAATGCACAATTAAAGTTAAAAACACACACAAGAATGATAAAATAGAATAAAAAATAGTGCGTACGCTTATTTTAATTACACATCCATAAAAACCCACAGCACGCATCAATGGTAGACGAGCTCATGCGTGGCCTCTCATCCACACCTATGGAGACCCTCGACCAGTTCATCACCGGTGAAGTCACGAACCACCTCTTCGAGGACAGGAGGATTCCCTTCTCCGGAATCGATCTGATCGCGCTGAACATCCAGAGAGGCAGAGACCACGGAGTGCCGAGTTATAATAACTACAGAGCGCTGTGTAACTTGAAGAGGGCTGCTAATTTCGAAGATCTTGCGAGAGAAATCCCTGATGAAGTTATTGCCAGGTTTGTTTTCTTTTAATCAGTCCTTAACACAAACTTGTCTCGGGTGCGACAGACAGTTGGGTTCGACCTAGAAAACGTTTCTTTTTTTTTCTAAATAAGCTTTAGTCTGGATGTTCTGGAAAACTTCTTTGGCAAAATTATATTTATTTCTCTCTAGGAGACCATGGCAATTAGTGTTATCTTGTGCATAATTCAACAGCGAATGCGGATATAATTAAAAGAAGCCATTAAACGACCAACTGCAAACAAAGATCCACAGTCCACACTGAATGAATAATATACATAGGACTTACATACTCGAAAGATGTAAGGCAAGACAGTCAGCTTCGTGTCTTATTTAAAAATGTCAATCAACTTAAAAATCTTTATAGGAAAAGTAGCCAAATTGTTTTCTACCTACAGTAATTTCTGTATATATTGCTTTTCTTAAAATGTAGGTATTTTTGCTTTGCCCAATTTTTTAACTAATTTATTATTATATTGTGGAAACAATTTATTATACTTTCATTTTCTAGGCTGAAGAGGATTTACCCAACCGTAGACGACATAGACCTCTTCCCGGGAGGTATGAGCGAGAGGCCACTGCAAGGCGGTCTCGTAGGACCCACGTTTGCCTGCATCATTGCCATCCAGTTTAGACAGCTGAGGAAATGTGATAGATATTGGTAAGTAGTTGTGAAAAGTTTGTAGGGGGATTTGTTTAACACTAGTGCTGAGTGGCATAATAGGTACGCTAAAATGCATAGAGTCCGCTCATTTTTTGTTAAAGAAGAATTTCAAGATTGTTTAGGTACTATATAGACAACCAAGGAAAAGCTTACTTTTTTGTGGGCAATCATTTTTGTGTCATCAATTTCGTTGAAAAGAAATGCGGTTGTTTACAATTTTGGCCAAGCAAAGAAGAATTGACTATAGTCATCGATCAAAACGTCTACTTGATATTTTCAACAATCTTAATCCTGACTCATTAATGTTACAGGTATGAGAACGACAACACAGCAGCGCGATTCACCGAACACCAACTGGCTGAAATCAGAAAATCAACACTGTCCAAGGTTCTATGTGAGAACTTTGACGTGCCCGGCGACATTCAGAGGGCCGCCTTTGATCTGCCTAGCAATTTCTTGTAAGTTTTACTGATACACAGGATATTAAAGAATAGGACATTCCTTGAAACCACGTAAATCATCTGCTCATAAATAAAAACTTTTACTATGGGAGCAACACCAAAATAGTTTTTAGATCCCCTAAAAACAAAGTTACACTGTAAATTTTTGTTTTTAGCAATTCCATGCAAGATTTAATTGAAGATAAATAACACTTGAAAAAAATCAACGACCTCAGGTGGGACTCGAACCCACGTCACATCGCATGCCGGGCGAATGCTTTAAAAAAAAGTGCTTTAAAAGCACTCGCCCGGCATGCGATGGGACGTACCTGAGATCGATGATTTTTTTCAAGTGTTATTTATCTTCAAAGTTACACTGCTTTCTTTTCTCATGATTTCGATAGTAAAGAACAACAGTTAAGTAAGTAAGTACAACATTACTTTATCACTATCGTTGTACTATATCAGCAGCAGATCACGTGGTTTTAATAAGTGATTTGTTCATCCTGTATTGAATGCGGTACTAAGTACTTGAGTGAATTTTGGCGTATAAATAGATAGAAAAGTAAACGTTAATTTATGCAGACTTCAGAGGACTAAAAACGAAAACATGGTCCTCGGAGCCATGTTTTCGTTTCTTGTTGTTTTCAGAGACAGTTTTTATTACTCTAGGTAGGTACTGTCTCAATTTAAATACTAAAAACAGTAACATCAAACTCCATTTCCAGAAACCCACGTGTCCCCTGCTCATCGTTACCCAAGATCGACTTATCCGCGTGGCGGGAGAGCTCAGCGCAGGGCTGCCTCATAGCGGGCCGGTCGGTGGCCGTGGGAGAATCCGCCTTCCCTTCGCCTTGTACTTCGTGTATATGTACCGTTGAGGGGGTAAGTTGCCTTCAGGGTTCTTCAGGAGTATTGTCATCATCATTTCAGACATAGGACGTCAACTGCTGAACATAGGCAGAGGGCAGAGGCCAAGGATGGATGTCATTGGGGCCCAATGACTTTTAGATTGACCGGTTGGAAGCGGCCTAGCGGGAAGAGGAAAAACTTAACTTGAATCAAGATTGATTTATCCGCGTGGCGGGAGAGCTTTGCGCAGGGCTGCATTATAGCGGGCTGGCCCGGTGGCTGTGGGAGAATCTGCCTTTCCCTTGCCTTAATACCTCTTTTATATGCACCGTTGAGGGTGTAAGTAGGCTTTAGTTCTTCAGCAGTATCATTCATCATCATCATTTCAGCCATAATATAGGACGTCCACTGCTGAACATAGGCGGAGGCCTCTGGATGGATGTCATTAGGAGAGCCCAATGACTTCTAGATTGACCGGTTGAAAGCGGTCTAACAGGAAGAGAGAATCCTGTACTTGAATCTAGATCGAAATATCCGCGTGGCGAAAGAGCTCAGCACAGGGCCTCAGCCTCTCCTTCGCCACTTCTTGTAAATTAAGGGGGTAAATCGGCTTTCTTCTACGTAGAAGAATGTATCATCATCGTCATCAGCTTTCAGCCATAGGACGTCAACTGCTAAATATAGGCGGTGGCCTCTGGATGACAGTATCGTGGAATCCATCTTACCCAACTGTTTCTATCCCCAGGCGCAATGCGCATCCCTCCGCATCACAGACTGCGCACAGTTACTCCGCGAGTGGCCGCGCGAAGCCGTCGCGCGCGACGACGTGTGCGCGGCGCAGTGCGGCGCCGCCGCGCCCGCCAGTAATGCGCGCGCGCCGCGAAGACCTCCCCTCAACTTCAAGTTCCCTGACCTCTCGCCGTTCATCGCTAAGTGATCTAGAGCCTGTTCTGTTCATAGCTAAGTGAACTAGTGTACTCGTTACATAATAGATGTGTAGCTAAACTCGGGATTGTGAAAAACGCAAGCAAAAATATGACTTGCCGTCTATTGATTGACGCTCGTTTGGAAGGAATTACTCGATTTGGTGCGGTATTCGAAAACATATGATATTGCCTAAAGACGTAGTGACGTCACACTTGTTCAAATGTCCAGTGAATACGAGGCGACTAGAAACGAAATAATTTTAAACCGAATCCCATTTCTCTAAGCAGGTAACTGCACAAAGCATTGAGCAATACTTTCACTTATAAAAACACAGGCAATTTGAAATCTTATCACCGAGTTTACACATCAGTACGACCATAGCCGAGTAAGAACTCGTTCTTAAGTCAGTGAAAACTTGTTCACCGCTAAATGAACAATTGTTCATAACTGAGCGAGGAGCACCTGTTCATCATTGAGTGAACGAGCACTCGGTTCATTACCAAGGGAACGGGAAATATCTGCACAGCTCAACGCGACTATAAAAACATACGCGAATAATGCGCCTAGTTTATCACAGCGTGGTTTTGCAACACTGTTGCATTAATTTTTTCAACTTTCCAGTTTGTATGTGATTTGTTTGTACTTAACATTGTAGATGTAGGGATTAGTAGCAATATACTTATGTCTATACAGTTTCTGAAACTGTAAAGGAATTCGCCAGTCTTTAAGTAGTTGGCGCTTAACGTCCGCAGAAATGAAAATGATATAATTATTTTTACACAATTTTTAAAAAACATGTGTAAATAATTTAACAAGATTGAATCAATCATTGATGTGAACAATATTTCTACTATGATAGGCTAAAAAAAAACATAAAAAATATTTTTATATATTAAAGATTTTATACATTTACCTAAACGGCGAATTGGAAAATACGTTATTTATTATACAATAATATCTCTGGTTACCAAAAAAAGTCCACGTATTGCCTGCTTATAGGACAAGAGTAGGTATTTGAGTTTACGATAGAAGATTAATATTTTAAGTCATAATTTTAAGGAACTCGTCGTTGTGTTTTATCGTAAAAGTATTTAGTGCAATGTTTTACTCTATTGTATTGTTTAGAGTGAACAAATCTTAAGTAAAAACGTATTGTTGTTTAGGCTTTTTAAGAGTTGTAGAGGTTGTGTAATGTTAGGACTAAAATATACTCTGAATTATTTCGTAACAATTTTTGTAAGCATTTATGGCCATCTTTAGCTTTAATTGATGAGAAGACGAAATGCATGTGACAATATCCAAGTTTTATTTTGTACCATAACCAGTGTTACCAGCTCATAGTACTCAATGTTACCATTACGTCGTACAAATACCTCCCAGTGGCACTCTACGAACCACTCGGTACTCATATGTCTTCTATAATTTGTTTTCACTGCCTAGTTATTATATAGGATTTAAGATTTTGTAAATTATTATTTGTAAAGTATTGGCATAATTATTTTAATTTCTAGACGATACAATCTCACCTAGTGACAAAATTTTAATAAAATATTTTTTATTTAACCCCTTTTTTCATTGTATACCAGTATCTGCAGAAATCCTGCGAAAGATCATTTTGACTAAGTGTGGTGTGGTGGTGTGTCAAAAATAATACCAAAAAATGCTGTATTGTACTGATGATTATTAATAAATAGAAAATATTACTTCAATATTTACAAATCACTTTATTTGTTGCATATCAAGTCTATTAAGTTCCTTTTTACAATAAATACATTGTATTTGAGTATAAAAACTAGTGTTGAAAAAAAAATAAACAACACAATCACGGTTGACGTTTTTGAATACTTAAGTCTTGATTTTTCAGGCTACCCCCTCATAAGTCCAAATACACAATGTGATGTCCGGTGTCGACGCGCAGACGTGATCGCAACGGATCAATTTGGATTGCACCCGCTCTGCTCAGTGTCCTACAACAAAATAGTTTTGACGTTATAATTTATACTTATCCTCATTATAGGGTTGACATAACCCTTTACTTACAAGGCTAAAAATGTTGCTAAATTTTTACACCTTGTTTATTTTTGTTACCAATAAAAAATATATTTTTGCTTCCACCCGGTAAAGGTAACCTTAGGCTCGCCCTAACCGCCATGAAATGATGATATTATGATGGATGATGTTTAAGCGGGTGCCCTATGCACAATTAGCCTGTGCATTCATAGCATGTATGAAGAATTAGGCCCACGATCCAGAACTTTTCAATACCCGTTGTCAATTCGTATTGACATTACCTATAAATCCAGTGTCACTAAAGCCAAATCTTATAGTGTCACGTGGTTTTCGGTTGATATTTTTTATCGTACGGGTCTAAACCGAACCCTAGACATTCATTAAACCGCACCGTGCCGTCTTCGGCTCCTGTCTCGTTATCTATCACCCTGCATGTAACGCTACCGACTGACACTGACCTGTCGCGAGTGTGTCGCGTGTCAGTTAGCGGCGACCTCCTTGAACCCGTTGGCCATCGGCTGGTGCTCGTTGCTACGGCGCCACAGCCCGTACACGCGCCCGGGCACGCCCTGCCACAGCCGCACCGTGCCGTCTTCGGCTCCCGTCGCGTTATCTATCACCCTGCATGTAACGCTACCGACTGACACTGACCTGTCGCGAGTGTGTCGCGTGTCAGTTAGCGGCGACCTCCTTGAACCCGTTGGCCATCGGCTGGTGCTCGTTGCTACGGCGCCACAGCCCGTACACGCGCCCGGGCACGCCCTGCCACAGCCGCACCGTGCCGTCTTCGGCTCCCGTCGCGTTATCTATCACCCTGCATGTAACGCTACCGACTGACACTGACCTGTCGCGAGTGTGTCGCGTGTCAGTTAGCGGCGACCTCCTTGAACCCGTTGGCCATCGGCTGGTGCTCGTTGCTACGGCGCCACAGCCCGTACACGCGCCCGGGCACGCCCTGCCACAGCCGCACCGTGCCGTCTTCGGCTCCCGTCGCGTTATCTATCACCCTGCATGTAACGCTACCGACTGACACTGACCTGTCGCGAGTGTGTCGCGTGTCAGTTAGCGGCGACCTCCTTGAACCCGTTGGCCATCGGCTGGTGCTCGTTGCTACGGCGCCACAGCCCGTACACGCGCCCGGGCACGCCCTGCCACAGCCGCACCGTGCCGTCTTCGGCTCCCGTCGCGTTATCTATCACCCTGCATGTAACGCTACCGACTGACACTGACCTGTCGCGAGTGTGTCGCGTGTCAGTTAGCGGCGACCTCCTTGAACCCGTTGGCCATCGGCTGGTGCTCGTTGCTACGGCGCCACAGCCCGTACACGCGCCCGGGCACGCCCTGCCACAGCCGCACCGTGCCGTCTTCGGCTCCCGTCGCGTTATCTATCACCCTGCATGTAACGCTACCGACTGACACTGACCTGTCGCGAGTGTGTCGCGTGTCAGTTAGCGGCGACCTCCTTGAACCCGTTGGCCATCGGCTGGTGCTCGTTGCTACGGCGCCACAGCCCGTACACGCGCCCGGGCACGCCCTGCCACAGCCGCACCGTGCCGTCTTCGGCTCCCGTCGCGTTATCTATCACCCTGCATGTAACGCTACCGACTGACACTGACCTGTCGCGAGTGTGTCGCGTGTCAGTTAGCGGCGACCTCCTTGAACCCGTTGGCCATCGGCTGGTGCTCGTTGCTACGGCGCCACAGCCCGTACACGCGCCCGGGCACGCCCTGCCACAGCCGCACCGTGCCGTCTTCGGCTCCCGTCGCGTTATCTATCACCCTGCATGTAACGCTACCGACTGACACTGACCTGTCGCGAGTGTGTCGCGTGTCAGTTAGCGGCGACCTCCTTGAACCCGTTGGCCATCGGCTGGTGCTCGTTGCTACGGCGCCACAGCCCGTACACGCGCCCGGGCACGCCCTGCCACAGCCGCACCGTGCCGTCTTCGGCTCCCGTCGCGTTATCTATCACCCTGCATGTAACGCTACCGACTGACACTGACCTGTCGCGAGTGTGTCGCGTGTCAGTTAGCGGCGACCTCCTTGAACCCGTTGGCCATCGGCTGGTGCTCGTTGCTACGGCGCCACAGCCCGTACACGCGCCCGGGCACGCCCTGCCACAGCCGCACCGTGCCGTCTTCGGCTCCCGTCGCGTTATCTATCACCCTGCATGTAACGCTACCGACTGACACTGACCTGTCGCGAGTGTGTCGCGTGTCAGTTAGCGGCGACCTCCTTGAACCCGTTGGCCATCGGCTGGTGCTCGTTGCTACGGCGCCACAGCCCGTACACGCGCCCGGGCACGCCCTGCCACAGCCGCACCGTGCCGTCTTCGGCTCCCGTCGCGTTATCTATCACCCTGCATGTAACGCTACCGACTGACACTGACCTGTCGCGAGTGTGTCGCGTGTCAGTTAGCGGCGACCTCCTTGAACCCGTTGGCCATCGGCTGGTGCTCGTTGCTACGGCGCCACAGCCCGTACACGCGCCCGGGCACGCCCTGCCACAGCCGCACCGTGCCGTCTTCGGCTCCCGTCGCGTTATCTATCACCCTGCATGTAACGCTACCGACTGACACTGACCTGTCGCGAGTGTGTCGCGTGTCAGTTAGCGGCGACCTCCTTGAACCCGTTGGCCATCGGCTGGTGCTCGTTGCTACGGCGCCACAGCCCGTACACGCGCCCGGGCACGCCCTGCCACAGCCGCACCGTGCCGTCTTCGGCTCCCGTCGCGTTATCTATCACCCTGCATGTAACGCTACCGACTGACACTGACCTGTCGCGAGTGTGTCGCGTGTCAGTTAGCGGCGACCTCCTTGAACCCGTTGGCCATCGGCTGGTGCTCGTTGCTACGGCGCCACAGCCCGTACACGCGCCCGGGCACGCCCTGCCACAGCCGCACCGTGCCGTCTTCGGCTCCCGTCGCGTTATCTATCACCCTGCATGTAACGCTACCGACTGACACTGACCTGTCGCGAGTGTGTCGCGTGTCAGTTAGCGGCGACCTCCTTGAACCCGTTGGCCATCGGCTGGTGCTCGTTGCTACGGCGCCACAGCCCGTACACGCGCCCGGGCACGCCCTGCCACAGCCGCACCGTGCCGTCTTCGGCTCCCGTCGCGTTATCTATCACCCTGCATGTAACGCTACCGACTGACACTGACCTGTCGCGAGTGTGTCGCGTGTCAGTTAGCGGCGACCTCCTTGAACCCGTTGGCCATCGGCTGGTGCTCGTTGCTACGGCGCCACAGCCCGTACACGCGCCCGGGCACGCCCTGCCACAGCCGCACCGTGCCGTCTTCGGCTCCCGTCGCGTTATCTATCACCCTGCATGTAACGCTACCGACTGACACTGACCTGTCGCGAGTGTGTCGCGTGTCAGTTAGCGGCGACCTCCTTGAACCCGTTGGCCATCGGCTGGTGCTCGTTGCTACGGCGCCACAGCCCGTACACGCGCCCGGGCACGCCCTGCCACAGCCGCACCGTGCCGTCTTCGGCTCCCGTCGCGTTATCTATCACCCTGCATGTAACGCTACCGACTGACACTGACCTGTCGCGAGTGTGTCGCGTGTCAGTTAGCGGCGACCTCCTTGAACCCGTTGGCCATCGGCTGGTGCTCGTTGCTACGGCGCCACAGCCCGTACACGCGCCCGGGCACGCCCTGCCACAGCCGCACCGTGCCGTCTTCGGCTCCCGTCGCGTTATCTATCACCCTGCATGTAACGCTACCGACTGACACTGACCTGTCGCGAGTGTGTCGCGTGTCAGTTAGCGGCGACCTCCTTGAACCCGTTGGCCATCGGCTGGTGCTCGTTGCTACGGCGCCACAGCCCGTACACGCGCCCGGGCACGCCCTGCCACAGCCGCACCGTGCCGTCTTCGGCTCCCGTCGCGTTATCTATCACCCTGCATGTAACGCTACCGACTGACACTGACCTGTCGCGAGTGTGTCGCGTGTCAGTTAGCGGCGACCTCCTTGAACCCGTTGGCCATCGGCTGGTGCTCGTTGCTACGGCGCCACAGCCCGTACACGCGCCCGGGCACGCCCTGCCACAGCCGCACCGTGCCGTCTTCGGCTCCCGTCGCGTTATCTATCACCCTGCATGTAACGCTACCGACTGACACTGACCTGTCGCGAGTGTGTCGCGTGTCAGTTAGCGGCGACCTCCTTGAACCCGTTGGCCATCGGCTGGTGCTCGTTGCTACGGCGCCACAGCCCGTACACGCGCCCGGGCACGCCCTGCCACAGCCGCACCGTGCCGTCTTCGGCTCCCGTCGCGTTATCTATCACCCTGCATGTAACGCTACCGACTGACACTGACCTGTCGCGAGTGTGTCGCGTGTCAGTTAGCGGCGACCTCCTTGAACCCGTTGGCCATCGGCTGGTGCTCGTTGCTACGGCGCCACAGCCCGTACACGCGCCCGGGCACGCCCTGCCACAGCCGCACCGTGCCGTCTTCGGCTCCCGTCGCGTTATCTATCACCCTGCATGTAACGCTACCGACTGACACTGACCTGTCGCGAGTGTGTCGCGTGTCAGTTAGCGGCGACCTCCTTGAACCCGTTGGCCATCGGCTGGTGCTCGTTGCTACGGCGCCACAGCCCGTACACGCGCCCGGGCACGCCCTGCCACAGCCGCACCGTGCCGTCTTCGGCTCCCGTCGCGTTATCTATCACCCTGCATGTAACGCTACCGACTGACACTGACCTGTCGCGAGTGTGTCGCGTGTCAGTTAGCGGCGACCTCCTTGAACCCGTTGGCCATCGGCTGGTGCTCGTTGCTACGGCGCCACAGCCCGTACACGCGCCCGGGCACGCCCTGCCACAGCCGCACCGTGCCGTCTTCGGCTCCCGTCGCGTTATCTATCACCCTGCATGTAACGCTACCGACTGACACTGACCTGTCGCGAGTGTGTCGCGTGTCAGTTAGCGGCGACCTCCTTGAACCCGTTGGCCATCGGCTGGTGCTCGTTGCTACGGCGCCACAGCCCGTACACGCGCCCGGGCACGCCCTGCCACAGCCGCACCGTGCCGTCTTCGGCTCCCGTCGCGTTATCTATCACCCTGCATGTAACGCTACCGACTGACACTGACCTGTCGCGAGTGTGTCGCGTGTCAGTTAGCGGCGACCTCCTTGAACCCGTTGGCCATCGGCTGGTGCTCGTTGCTACGGCGCCACAGCCCGTACACGCGCCCGGGCACGCCCTGCCACAGCCGCACCGTGCCGTCTTCGGCTCCCGTCGCGTTATCTATCACCCTGCATGTAACGCTACCGACTGACACTGACCTGTCGCGAGTGTGTCGCGTGTCAGTTAGCGGCGACCTCCTTGAACCCGTTGGCCATCGGCTGGTGCTCGTTGCTACGGCGCCACAGCCCGTACACGCGCCCGGGCACGCCCTGCCACAGCCGCACCGTGCCGTCTTCGGCTCCCGTCGCGTTATCTATCACCCTGCATGTAACGCTACCGACTGACACTGACCTGTCGCGAGTGTGTCGCGTGTCAGTTAGCGGCGACCTCCTTGAACCCGTTGGCCATCGGCTGGTGCTCGTTGCTACGGCGCCACAGCCCGTACACGCGCCCGGGCACGCCCTGCCACAGCCGCACCGTGCCGTCTTCGGAGCTCGTCGCGTATAGCTCCCCGTCCGGCGACCATCGCACGCAGTGGACTGGCCCGAAGTGGCCTTTGTTGGACTCTGTAATGTTTCAAATTAACATTTTTTACTAAAAAACAACTCGAAGGACTGATGACCTGAGTAGTTCAAGTAACAGGTATTCTAAAAATTTGATTTTCATATTCGAGATTTTAGGCACTTGGGTGGTGTTAAGGCCTTAAAAAAACATATCCTTCGTTTTCACTAAATTGTAATAAATACGGACTAGCTGTTCCATTCAAATGACAGCTCATTTTGTGATCTTATTTAAAGCGTCACTGGCCAATCTTGGGGTAATTACTATTTTTATTACTGATTAGTACTTGCAATATCAATATTACTACGGAATGCCAATGCCTGCTAACTTATAAAGCGAAAGGTTACATTCAACGAACATGTTACTTAGGCAAACCTTGCAGTAAGCATTAAAAACTTCATTACCCCAATACTGGCTATTGGCCAGAACCTTTGCGAATATCACTACTCCCTTTGCTGCATTTGTCAAATAGTATTTTAAACACGCAAATACATTGGACTCACCTAGTTCAGTGCCGGTGTTGTAGTCAAACTTGTAGACCTTTAGATCCTCGCCCCCGCAGACGAAGGTGGCCCGGCTGGGCGCCAGCGAAGCCGACAGACACTTGGTCGGGACGGGGAAGTCGCGCATCTTGCGCATCGTGTCCGACGAGTAGAACGACACGTTTGTACCTGGAAGAAGAAATAGTTGAAAATAAATAAAATTGATTATCATGAGAGTAGAAAGAGCGTGGCAAGGGAGGTGGCCTGACCTCCGACATGGTGGATTGAAGACCTGAAGCCCAATTCCCGAAAATTAAAAGTAGTTATAATCCGGTGTCGATCCTGTCCCATTAAAATCAACCTCCCAAACGGTATTCTCGTACACTAAAATTATCATGTCAATTGACAAATCAATCAAAAGTAATATGATTGAGAGTGGAAAATGGCCAAATGGTATTCTACTAATTTTAATGCTGGCTGGATTTGTCAAAATTGTCACTAACTAGTTTAGTCACAATCATATTACAGTCCGCTTATGATCATATTTCGTGCGCAAATTTGACGTATTAATAACGACGAGAACACCGATTTTTAGTAACATCATAATCGCATCTTAATAAAACCCTCTTATGTTCCCAGTGGATAACAATTCCGGGAATTGGCCTTCTGGTCAGGGTTGGATGAGAACAGCCCAGAGCTGCTTCCTGTAGGGGAAACCTAACAGTGACTTTTAAAAGTCTGTTGATGATGACGATTAATTAATTTGCGGCAGACAATACTCTCTCTCGGTCTCAAAGTAAAAAAAAACTTCTTTGTGTCACGAGGTACCAGACAGCCAACCGGAACTGATCGCTGGCCGCAAAATGATACACACAACATTCCTAATAGGTACCAGTGTCCACAGTGTACCAAACTGTACTACAGCTAGACATAATTTGGCGTTTGTTCCTTCTGGAACATTTGCCTACTGAACATAGGCCTTCTCAATCAGTCATTACCAGTAATAACCAGTATTAAAACCTTCGTTCAAATATGAATAAAAAATGCGCGCTTCTGTGCGAAACATGTTTTTTATTACCGTATAATCGTAATTGCTAGTTCCGGTATTCAATAAAAATAGGTATTGACTTTTATAAGGTTTGTACAGTTCTTTACTGACTTTTCTGTAATTAAAGTCAGTGCTTTGAAAAGGTAAAGTAAAAGGTTCAACCCTGCCCTGAATTAAAATATGCAAGTCAACTTGAAATGTCAAGGGACTGTGCAAGGAGGAAAACACAACGAGTTATGTAAACAATGAGTTAATGTTTATGCTATGTGGTAGTTTTAGTGTTCCGTACCCAACAGACAGGACCCTAAAAAGTTGTGTTTTCTGTACGTCAGTCCATCATCTTTTGAAAAACAGATAGACACTTAAATTTTTCATAGTACATACTTATATGGCTTTATCAACAAATAATAAAGTCAAACATTATAGTATCGTGATTTCAACAACGGTAAATAAAACTTTCTAACTACATAAATATTGGACGGGATTACGGAAACTTGGTCGGTTTTTTTACTTACCATGGGCTACGGTCAAAATTGCTCCATCTCTGGACAGCTCTAAGCTATTTGGAATGGTTGGGAATTCAATTTTGTGCACCTCCTGGAACAAAAACATTTAAGTCAGTTCTATGCGTGGTTTGAAAAATTGCATTTAGCCCACTCCAATAGAATACAAACATAAAATCCCATAGGAGTTACAAACAGGTTTCAAAACAGGACAAGTGATAGTGAAGGCGGTAAGTGAAGTCGAAATCCTACCAACGATAAACTAGATAATTAAACACTAGTTTACAAGTAACAGTATCCGCACCTGCCCACTAGTGCGGTCCCAAACGCGCATAGTGAGGTCATCGCTCACGCTCACGATGCGCGAGTTGTGGAGGAACACGGCATGTCTGATGCTGTTTGTGTGCGCGTTTATTTTCTCCAGAGCTGCAAGCAACGACATCAGAATTAGGGTTACCAGAGCAGAAAATACTATTGTAATTAAATTACCTAAATAATTTTATTTGAAAACAGCTTGCAATAAATTCTCAGTACATATTGAGATTATTTTTAAATTTATTAAACTATCAATATAGTTGACACAATATTGGGTCAGTATGTTGTTGAAGATTAATGTTGGTAACCTTAAGTTAATATTTCTATTAGTAAAATGAATCTATTATTAGTCATGGTAACCCCCAATTATAATAACAAAAGTATAAAACATGTCTCATGTCATGTCATGCATAGTTTTTTTATTGTGTTCTACAGTAATGAGATGATGATAGTTACACAAAGCAAGCACATCTGAATTGCTGTTGCCGTGAACAGGAAAACTAGGTGTCTGATGAAGTAACCATTATAATTTACAGTCAACATTTCCTTTGTTTCTTCTTTGGAAATGCTAAGACAAAAGATGGACAACATAACACAAAAAGCTTGGGTGTTTAAAAATGTGTTTACATCATCTTATCTGCTATTAAAACCCTATTAGATGTTGCAAAGATATCAGTAATAATTGCCATTTAAGGAAATAGAATCAAAGACTATTTAATTTGAGTTAGCAAATAGATGATTGTAATAATATGTTTCAATAGTATGATATTGAATCAATTTAAAACAATCTTATATTTACACATACATAAAGATTCAAAAGCATTAGTGTAATGAACTTCAAAATGTTAGGGAGCTGAAATACTTAGACATAATATCATGAAATATTGTGCAACTTACGTCCAGCTTCTGGTTTATTGAGATCAAATACTCGTATGAGTTTTTCATTGCTGGCTGTGAGCAGAAGGGTATCATCAGAATTGAAGTTCACACTCTTCACTATGTGCTCATGATCAAATGTGTGAACTACATCACCATATCGAGCATCCCAGAGTTTTGCTGTAAAAATTATACAAAAAAGGGTTTAATGTAAATGCAAATAGTTTGTAACCAACCGATTTTAAAATCTTAAGTAGAATTTGAATGAAATTTTGATAATGTTTAATAACATACTAAAGGTACTTACATGTTTATTTTAAATAAGGTTTTTTATGAAATTAAAAATTATAATAATCAAATTACAAAAATATTAGTGCACACACACAAAGGTTACAAACATGTAGTGCTGAGCTTAAATAGTTATAAAAAATAGATATACATATATAAATAGTGGTGAATGACAAAGGTATAAAATTACCTACTACTGTTACCTATATTATAGGTATTACAATTTATGTAATTACAAACCTGAAAAATCAGCAGCTCCACTAGCAGCTAAATTAGCATTCTGTGTTAATGCTACCCCCCACACAGCTCCCTTGTGCCCCTCAAATGTACCAATCCAATCGCCCGTTTCACCTTGCCGCAACATGGGCTTCCCATCTATGAATTAAGAGAAAAAAAATATTCAACATTACTCATAGAATCATTGATTGAATGTGTATCCTAATATGGACAAGACAAATACGTCTCATTCACATTTATAAGACTAACATGAATGAGTCCTAGCACAATGGTTGGCAATCAATGTGCATTTCGTGATTGCCTGACTACTGAGTCACTCTTAGCACAAAATAACAGAGAGCAAATTAGTATGTATGAACTGTTAAAGTTTAAGAATAGGGACAGTAACTTCTTGATATAAAAGGACATAAATAAAAACAGTATGGTACAGGGCAGAGGCTAGTTTAGAGCTTGGGCATAGGGCTTAGAACAATACAGTAAAATTTAATTATTTTAAGTCAGTAAATAAATAATTCATCTCATCTGCGAATAGTAAACTTTGGTTGAAGATTGATCAAACAGCAGACAAACAAACAAAAAGTAACTTATGAATGTAAAAAATAATTAATAATACATAACAAAATCATACTTCAAACTATTGAAGATTATTTAAAAATTGAACATACTATCATTACTAAGGAAATTAGCAAACTGAGACCAAAGAATATTAAGCAATAAGACCAATATAATTGTTCTTGATAGTTGATTGCACTTTTTCCTTAATAAAAAACAATGCTACAAATTTGTAGATGGTTACACATTTCAACTTGTTGTAAGCAACAGTTTATATGTATCTAGAATATCAAGTACACCAACAAACCTTGAGCAAGTACAAGGTAATCCAGAACGGGTGAAATGTCAACATAAAGTACAGGAACTGTTCTGAGATAATACAATTTTGTACACACACAAAAGTACGGAACCAGTGTGTCATGTCGCGACAACGTGAACAAAAAGCACGATATGTTTACCAAGGCGAGCAGCCGCCGCGAGGAAACTTACGAGCGGATACTCAAGGTACTTCCTGCATGTCCGGAAAGAGAAGGTCACAACATGCATAGAATGCACGTCGCCGGCAGAATGGACCAATCTACTTCACAACTGAAAAAGTGAAGGCCTCACATCGCGATGCCCAACATCTGTCAAGCGAAACTTGAACGAATACACCCAAATACACTTGCAGGTCTTCCACTTATATCTAGGCCAAGGCGAAAGGGCACCCTAAGCATAAAGTTGACATAAAAACTCACCTTTGCAGGCTGAAATCAAATAATATCCATCTTTTGTAACGTCACTAAAATCCAAATGAACGACTGGTCTAGTATGGCCACCACATGTGAGAGGAACTTGCTTAAAAGTTGTCATTTTGTTGATGAAATTTTGTATATTGTACTTTTTTGGAAAATAAAACTAATATCTTTGTAACTAAAATTAACCTAATGAGTCTGATCGTACTGAATGTTGACAATCGACTGACGGCAAATAATATGCCGGTGTTGCTATAAACTGAACTAAATAAAAAAAAAATGAAAATATATTGGAAAATTATTATCCGGGCTAATAATTACTGCCGTAAATTCGTGATTATTTTATCCGAAGTGATCCAAAAATAGTTTTATAGAAAAAATGTTAAAATGGGGAAAACCTTTTTTTTAATTTGACCAAAATCAGGTCGCAGAAATAAACGTAGCATTTTCTATCAGTACAAAGCATTTTCTTGATAATCTATGCCATTTTAGATGGACAAAGAAAATATTTTTGGTTTTTTTATTTTTCACTGACGTGTCTGCGTGTCTGCTGTTTGTTGACGTTGTCAAAAGTTGTACGTACCTACTACGTAGTACTCGCGCACACAAATTTAGAAACGTTGGCAAAATTAATCAGGAAAAATGGATTTCTTTACTTCAATACCGACCCACATAGATTACGTTGGCCAAGCCAAAGCGGAAAAATTATATAAAGCCATCATTACATTATTTAGCATTGTCGGCTTTGTTTGGGGATACATCGTTCAACAGTTTTCGCAATCAGTCTACATCTTGGGAGCTGGATTCATCTTGGCTGCTATTTTGACTGTCCCACCGTGGCCCATGTACCGGCGAAACCCCCTTAACTGGCAGAACCCTAAGAACTCGGAAGAAAAACCATCTGGGAAGAAAGGAAAGAAGTGATCTACTATTTGTGATTTTTAAATGTAATGGTATGCTTGTATTTAAAATAAAATATAGTTTTTAAGGTTAAAGTTTTTTAATATTAATAATGGATATTTACAAGACAACAAAACAAAATGTCACTGAAATTTTACTGATCATCAGTCTAATCAATATAGCTAAATGTAGCAGAAATTTTCTAACAATAAATTGACAATTAAAAATATTTATTTATTCAACAGACACAAATGCCAGTTGATGAATAAACATTTTTACATTTTGGTACCAGGAGCAGGTCAGTGTTGTGCGGTGGGCGGGGTCATATTCGGTTCCATACAGTTTTGAGTGCGGGGTGAGGCCAGGGGGGCTGACCTCGCCTAAGCTCTTCAACCTGTATGTGAATGGGCTAATTGAAAGGCTCAGCAGCACGCATGTCGGCTGTCATATTGGAGGCGTTTGCCTTTATAATATTAGCTGTGCTGCTGAGCACCTCAGTGTGCGGCTTATCAAAGCTGCTTGGCATCTGTAAAATGTACGCTGACGATCATGGCTTGTTATACAACGTGAAAAAAAGTGAAGTCATGGTCTTTCAGGCTCGAAGAAGGTGTCTTGAGAAAATACCAAATATTTAACTTAACAAGTGTCATCTAAATAGAGTCAACAAGTTTAAATACCTTGGGCATATTGTAACCTCGGACCTGAAAGACGACGCTGATATAGAGAGGGAGCGTAGGGCGTTGTCTGTTCGTGCTAGTCTGTGGGTGAGTTATAATACCCAGAGGCAATACAGCGCACTACGTGTCCAATATAATAATGCGTTCAGGGTGCTGTCGGGGCTGCCCCGCTCCTGTTCGCATCGGGGATTTTCGCCGAAGCGCGCGTGGACTGCTTCTATGCAAACATGCGCAAGCGGTGCGCATCTCTGGTGCGCAGGGTGAGGGGCAGCCGGAATAGCATTCTGAACGCATTCGCGGAGCGGTTTGACTGTCGGTACCTGTACCACTGCAATATGGTTCACGTACTGACTTGCGTCAAAATTAAGTGCTTACATAGTTTTAGCGTCATTTTGTTGCTAACCATTATTGGATCAATGTTGTCTGATATTATATAAAATTTTGTGCTCTTTCAGTCATTTGTCCATTTCAAAAACAAACCAAATATAAATTGGATAAAGTTGCTTAAATTAGTTTTATAATTTTGGTCAGTTTAAAAGTTGCCACCATATGTCAACCTGTAGTCCTAAAAGGTACCTATAGTCCATGTGTGTCCATGGGAATATGCACTGGGGATAATTAAGTCTGCAATGGCAGTCTGTTCTGAAGTGTGTAATTAAAAACACATTTTCATAGTTCTCTTAGTTTGGAAAGGGGCATAAAGTGCTTATTTAAATTAATTTTAAATACCGACAAAACAATTCGATTGATAATGGCAATAGCACTATAATCTAGTTAAAAAACATAAACAAAGTGTTTACAATCAATATAAAGTTTACCTATCCTAATTAACTAGCGTAGAAGGTACGTAAATTGTTTCAGGTCAACATGAGAGGTTACGAGTTTCTTAAAAGGTAGATAGAATTTGTTATGAATATAAATAAAATGCTCAATCTCAAGCAATGAGTAAAATTACAACCAGTTTGAAATTTTTTATAGTACTAAAATAATAGTACTAACTCTTCGCAGTAGGTTTAAATCTCAATCAAGGAGTATAAAAATAATAATATGTTATGTGCCCTCTGCCACTTCTGTAAATTTTTCTCTAAAGTTCTTAAAAATTCTGTATATTCGACCTTCGTTGCATACATCACAGTCCTCACTGGGTGCTTTTTGTTTATTAGTTTCATTGTTACTAGGTTCCTTTTCATTCTTTTTGGTATCTTGCTGATCTTTGGATGGACCTTCATCTTTGGATTTGTTGTCATCTACTTCTTCTTGAGAGTCTTCTTTATGACTTGTTACAATTTCTATATCTGTTGTGATTTCTTCTTTATCACATAGCTGTTGTATTGTGATAACAGCAAACATGAAGGTAACACCATAATTAACTATTGTCAATGATAAAGGCCCCAATGCTAGTATGCATACTGCCATCGTAAATAACAAAGCAGCTACATTATCGTAAAACCTCCTGGAATTAGAGAAAAATATTTAGTAAATGTTAATCTTTTAAAATTTTCACAGATTACATTTAAATAGGACTTACAATTTTTTGCGAGGTCCTTCCATTTGCCAGATGCATGTTGAACACACAGACATTACAAGACCTGTATGATAGGATGTATCAGGCTTAAGTACCATACTGTTCCTGAAAAAAAAATGATTTTAATTTTTTTACTTCATTGCATACTAGCAGCCCTCGCCGGCTTCATACAGACATGACATTATTATATTTAGGCAAGTTGCATGCATCCTCTATGAAAAGTATTTTTAAAGCATTAACAATTACAATAAGCATTGAAAAGAAACGATTTCTATAAAAACATATAAGATATACGCTTCGTTGAGCTCCGTAAGTGAATTGTCATTTTAATGCTTTAATATATCTCCATTCAATAAAAAATTAGACCCATAAAACCACTTGACACTTCAGAATTTAACACAAGTGACACATGATTTACCGATTGCCAATTCCTTGTCTAAATGTTTTGAATCGGGAATCGGGGCCAGACCCCTTTATCAAAGAACTGTAAATTTTATAATTAGTTTCAAATACTACAACCAAACTTAAAAACTTTACCCTTATGATTAGTATAGCAGTGAGTGCTTCTTACTAAAAAGTAATTTAGTACTGTTACCCATATTTATTTTGTCTTTGTAACTTACTTAAAATTCCTTGCCCAAGTCAACAAGGCTGGCACATTGACTAATGCTACACATATCCACAAAAAGAACATCATCACATGGAAGTTCAAATTGTTCAATTCATTGTCGACATCGCTACCGGCATCGCTTAATTTCCTCCCTTTTGTTTCACTGCATTTTCGTTTTGAGTTCTTTTTCTTTCTTAGAAATCTAATAAGCCCAGTCACTTTATTGTCCTCTTTTTCTTGTTTTGTTTTATTATCCTCTTTTTCTTCTTGTGTTTTATGGTCCTCTTTAGCAGCTTGCGTTGTTTTATTGTCCTCTTTAGCAACTGCAGTTGTTTTATTGTCCTCTTTAGCAGCTTCCGTTAATTTATTGTCGTCTTTAGTATCTTCGTTATCTTTATTACCTTCTATGCTTTTTGGTTTTTCTGATATGGATTCTTTACTTGTTGAGCTTTTTGGTACCAGGCTAGTTTCAGACTTACTATTAGCACCCTTTTTAGACTTAAACATGTAACATACTTTAGATGCTATTTTTGCTATAATTTTATATACATAATCTTCGAGGTATTCTTCATACATTTTGGATATCTGAAACAAGTGAAAAAGTTAAACAAGTTACTCAACTGTAAAACTGCTCTGGGATTTATGCACGCGATTCAACTAGTACTGGGCCTAATGGTCATGACAGTGAGGTTTACTTTAATAACCACAAATCCATTTTATGCATCTTGTTCAACCAGTACTAGTCTCTACGTTCAAGTCTTCAAGGTTCATTCTACTTACCATAAATGCATAAAATGCAGCCCCTGCCGCAAGAGACGCAGCGCCGCAGGAGAGCGGTACAGCGCAGACCAGCGCCGCGCTTACTATCAACGGTACCTTCTGTAGGCCGGTCGCTACCCGCTCCGCGAAGTCTGGCCCTCCGCGCCATACTATCCTGCAATAAAAAAAATAGGTATACAATAAGAGCAAAATAAGACAAGCTTAGAGTAAATAGAAAGATGCTCGTAGGTCAGTGGCGGCTGCGCTTTGGTATCGATTACTAAAGTTAAGCAACCAACGCCGCGGTTGTGTGAGGAGGGGTGACCATTCCGAACATATTTAGTGACATTTATCACGAGTATCTCCGTGCTTCATAAGGAGTTAGTCAAGTTTACGGAAGCTAAAATCAATTATCGGGTTTTGTAAAATACAGCGAGGTGGCAGCACTGAGCTGTCAGGTCAAGATACTTGTCAAATTAAAGAGATTTGTTTCTTTCATACAAATTAATTTGTAAGTACTTATTTCAAGTGCATTTTTATCTTATAATTAAAATACAAAGGATAGCATACCTAAAGAGCAGTCTATGTGCTAGCTGCGACGAGAATACCATGACAGCGACCACGGCCGCCGCAGTAATGTTCAGGAGGCCGAGCGCCGTCATATAAGCGGGTAACACGAGCAAAGATCGCGTGAAATACTGGAGCTCTAGATTCTTCCAACTCGCACACTCGAGCAGATACGATAGTAGGGGCACAGACCTTAAATTGAGAAACATAATATGTATATGAAACTGTTTAAGGATATGTAGAAAATATAAATACAGCTCATTAATCTACAACAAAACCCTTTATCATCATTTTCAATATCGTTTCGGCCATAAGATGTTCACTGCTGGGGATAGACCTCTTCCAGTGACTTCCAGATTGGTTGGTTAAAAGCGGACTACATCCAGCAGCTTTCTGGAATCTTTACCAGGTCTTTCATTCGCCATGTGGGTGGACACCGCGCTTGGTACGTGGCCTCCATTAAAGAATCTTTCTGCCCCTTCGGCCGTCAGTTCTACTTGCTATGTTGCCCCAGCCACTGCCACTTTAGCTAGCCAATCCGTCTGGCTATGACAGTTTCATTTCTGACACTGGATTCCAAGTGATCGCTTAAGAAAGTGTAACATTAAAATTTATATTCTTGCTCCAAGTAAAAGTGCTTTGCTGAGGGGCTAGGAAAAAAAAAGCAACATGGAAAAGACAAAAAAAAACTTACATCAAAACCGTCGAAGTCAATCTAGCGAATACCAATGCATAATAAGGTTTGACTCCTTCGCTCATCAATGCTCCGTGTATAGACAAGCACGTGCCATGGTCCCGTAGGTGTAGGAGCATACTACGGGCCGCTAGTAACAATATGGCGGCTACGTGTGGGAATAATACTGGGGTGTAGTTACGAGTAAGCTGGGCAAGACGGTTGTACCAGGATGTGGAAATACTGAAAACGCATTAACAATTGTTTATGTTTTATGGGTGTGACTTGTGAAAATTTATGGACAAGTCATTTATTCAGGTACATACATGACACTACATATTCTCAAATAATTGAAATTATTGACAAGTCCTCATTTCTTTTTAGAAAACACTAAAAATTATGTCTGAATATCGGTTTTTTTTGGTTGCTTTAAAATTGAAAAGTTTTGAATATTGCATTTTGATAGTTATAAAAATCATGCGAATTTATTAATGTTATCAACATCCATAAAAGCAGCACAACAGAAATAGTCAAACCTTAAGGTGTACGTGCATTGAGGATCCAGTAATAAAGTTATTTTTACGTGTTCTGGAGGTTCCAGTCCATGTGTTACATTCGGGCTACTTGTGAATAAGCGAAGCTTCATTGGCGATTGTTTTAAATGGCTGAAAAAGTAAAATTTACATATACGTACATACCTAGAAATTTAAAGAAAAAAATGGTCCTATGAACCGGATCGAAATTGAAACTTACGTATAATAATGGTAGTACTCGTTATTCTTAGCCCATGGCACATGTAGCTCGGCTGATACGTGGTACTGACTTGCTTTACAATTAATTGGTTCTACGTATAAGAGGTATGCTTGATGTACTGTATTGAATCCGGGCAAAACCAGTTCGTAATACAAACTGTTTGCTTCAGTCTCTTGGATTATTACTTTCTTGCCAACACTTAAGTCCATCGGTAAGGATACAGTCTTTACTCGTGACGCGTGGTCATTCACATCCACATTTAAAACTACCTGTAAAACAGTTTTTTCTTCATTATGCACCACACCACACACGCTTAAAAAAACGAAAGATTATACTAGCACTACACGATCAAAACAATTAGGGCGCAAAGTTATGCTGTTTTTGATGTTCATCCACAACTCGCTTCTATGCCCGCACTCTTTGGATTGATTAAAGCGGTCTCTTCAGCTTTTATAAGTTATTTAATTTTTAGTATTCTCCTCCGTTATTCCAGTACGAAGACCCTTCATATGTTTTTTGTAATTTCCTCCGTTGTTCCAATGCGCCTAATTGTTCTGGTCACGTACCTAATATCGAACAAAACCTACCGGTTTTCTAGACGGTGATACTTTGACAATGACATGCGTCCAATCTGGGTACGTATCTTTCAGTTTATGTAGGTTGATTGTAGCTAGTTTTCTTTTCCCGAAGTTTGTCGCCGCTCCCGTCCATCGGGTCAACTCTAACAAAGACGTTGCGTGTTTGCTAAACAAAAATAATAATGATTTTTTTTATATTCAGTGTCACAAAAAGGCTCAGCACAATTTCAGAATAAGGTTGTGCTAATCTTCAAATATGTAGTATAAAACAAAGTCACTTTACATGTCAGTCTGAATTAGTTTTGATATAACTACTTAACGAACTTTTATAGCGACCTTCCGGACAAAAGTAACTAACTGATAGTGAAATTATTAAAAAGAAATACCGGAAAGTTTGCATTCACTCCTACTACACATTTTAAAGTTTGGATGATTGTTACCTTCTCAATCACTATTTAACGGCTGAACGTAATTAGCTGAAATTTATACAAATACCAACATATTTAGGTATTGATTTGTTGAATTGATTTTACTTCACAAATGTTTATCCAGTTTTTGCGTTCTTTAATACATACCAATATCTATGAGTCCCGTATGTGTACATGGCGTTACAGCCAAAAACCCACTCGTTGTCTTCGAGATTAGTCGCTTCTATAGCAACGAATCGATTCTGTGGGAAAGTTACAAGTCTTATCATCAGGTATGTCATTCTGAAACAAATAATTAATAAATTACTAACATTAAATAATAAGGATTATCAAACTTAAAATAAAGCAAGTTGTAAAATATATTTTCTTGCTGGCAACACAAGTTTAAAGTACCATGCAAGGGCCGCTAGAGGGCGCTAAAGAATTTGCACAAGTCAGTTACATACAGATTACAAGATACTATCATATTCTGTTATTAGGTCAGAAACATTTATCAGATAACTCATTTTATTATCAAGATACTATTTCTTAAACCTCCGCTCCGCCCTCCCGCTTCAGTCGCCTTATCTACGCATCATCCTTAAGGTCTTTAAACTGTGCTCTACCGAAGTCAAAGCCTGATAACGATTAAGACGATTTGATGTCTGTAAAAAACTCTATTTTGCTGTTAGATAGTTCTTTATTTCACACAAAACATTAACGACAACAACAAAGTCATATACAAATAGGTAGTTTTATATAAAAGGTGTTTTATTATAGTGGACGCGTTCGATCCATTATTTATGCAGTTTTAGGGCCGCGTTTTTTGACGTTGCGTTTTTACGTTTTGGGCCATTTCAAAGATAATCTTAGGTCAAAAATAAACTAACCCAAAACCATGTCCACTACCATGTCTAATGAATATAGCGTAACTAAGTACTTAATGGAAATTAAACATGTCTTTATTATCGCTTATATACATATGTATGTTGTATACGTATTTATTTATAAACAATTATTTTACATTTCTTTCTTTATATATTGGCTGGATTATCTTAAGTCAAGTAAGACTAGTTTTAAATCTAGTATTCTTTTTTGTAATAAGGTGAATAGTATGTAGATAAAATTACGGAAATACCTTGATGAAAATACTACGACTTACAAAATCTACGTGACGCAATACTATCCTAAAATATCCATTTCCTCTATCTCTGGAGGCATGCCAACACAAGTACAAACATTAAGGAGGAATCTTGTATTCCTTCCTTTGAATGAATATCATAATATTATGATAATTTGAGAATAATTTCTGTTTTCAACAGACTTATTATTCCATGATATAGCATAGCTCTTACCTGGTAATTTCTGGTCGCGTTATCTGATAGATCCTTCTGCTGTCTTCATACCAAAATGCATCTGCAACCATATTGATATTTGCACGAGGTGTGTCTGGGTTGAGTATCATAGATCTGTTGGCCTAAGAAAAAAAAAAACATGTTATAATAAAACCTACCTAAATTATTGGAAAAAAAAAGTAATTACACCTACCTGAAAGTAGGTATTGGCTTTTGACATCCATATCTGTTTGTCCCCTGATAACTGTTCAGTTAGTGGATCAACAATATCGAATAAATACCTGTTGATAGCTAATACCAATTGTTTGCACCACACTATGCTGACATGGTCTGGAGAGACCCAAACTCCTGGAATTGCTGTAGTCTGAAATAAGTAAATAAAACATGACAATCAGCTCTACAAAGTTGACTGATGTCAAACCTTAGTCAGGCAGAGGCAATATTCGGATCCTTATTCAGTTGTAATAAGGTAGAAAACCAATAAAAAAAAGTAAGAAAAGTCTATAACAATTTTGGGTTCCCTACTCTAGCTCGAATAACATTTCTCCGATGTTAATTTGCTCGATGTCTATACCTCGAAGGTTTACTAGCTCGATGGGTCGTTAGCTCGAAAGATCAATAGCTAGAAGGCACATTTTCTCGACGGGTCTTTAGCTCGATGGCTCGTATCATCGATGGGTTATTTCCTCGACAAAGTGTTGATAGCCGATTAATTCATCCTTAAATCATGTACATTTCTTTCATCAACACCTTGTAGAGCAAATAACCCATCGACGATATGAGCCTTCGAGCTAACGACCCACCGAGCTAGTAAGCCTTCGAGGTATAGACATCGAGCAAATGAACATCAGCGAAATGTTATTTGAGCTAGAGTAGGGAACCCAACAATTTGTATGTAAAGGACAATGTTTCATTTTCTCCCAATTTTGATGTTGGTGCTATGTTCAAAGCTAGATAAGTTAATAGTTAGAACATTCTGTTTAAGCGATTCCTGTGTTTTATCAGTGAGCCAGTCACCATTAAGGTTTCAAAACACAGAGTCTAAGGGAAGATACAATAAATACAGGTTGGTTACACTTACTAAGGCACTTATGTAGCTGTCATTTGATGATGTCAGCCATGATGGCATCAGAATGTCTCTTGGTCCATTCCCAAAACTAATTAGCAGTTTCTTTTTATTAACTTGCTCATCATTTTTTATATACATTTCCCATTCGTACTCCATGAGTTTGTAGTAATCATTCATAGTTATATCCATGTTCATCACTGGTGCTTGCAAGGGGGCAGCGAGTGTTATTGCAATAGTAGTTGTGTTGAGAGTACTTGGATAGGCTAGTAGGCGTTTGGCAACAAGCCCTCCCTGAGACAATTATACATCTTTGTTGAAATAATAATAAATAGAAGTAACAGAGTAAAACCAATGATTATGGAGCTTAAATAGTGCCTTATTACTTAATTAACAACATAATTATAAGTAGAATTCATAATAAACTACTGTTTTCACAATAATAAAGTTGTACTTACTAACCATTGAATGTCCTATCAAAATAATGGATGTTGGAACATTTTTGGTATATTTATTGCCTTTGTACAGACTCAATATTTTGAAGATGCAAGCTGCAGCAAACTTGGTTTGACTTTGGAGTACCCCTCCATATAATCCCGACAAATCTTCATTGTAACTAACTGGTAAAAACAATAACATTTGAATCTTATATACAAGAAAAAACTATAGCCAGACCATTATCACGAGTTAACCTGAATCAGGCTTGTTACTTTCTTTATAATTTAATTATTTCATGAATCACACCAATTATATTTTAGTCAAACTAAGCAATCATTGTACTATAAACAACACAGATGACATTTTGTGTTGCTTTGTTTATTTAAGTCATTTATCACTAATAAATAAATGCTTTATTTACAATGTACCTACTCTTTATTAAAGTACCTTGTAACTATCATGATAAACATTTGTTGAAATACAAAATGAAAGTTTTAGCTAAGTTCTAATTTTAAAATATAGTTTAGTCACAGTGTTTTTACACAAATTATTTTCCTATCTTAGTTCAACTCTATCACAAACCTGGTGATAAAAAAACTTACTTGTATAGTAGTCAAAGTGATATTCATATTTGTCTCTTTGGAGAGCTTTGCGCAGCGCAACCGAGGCTATTGAACGAGCTTGCATATGGCTACCTGAATTCCCAGGAAGAAATAACACAGGTACTCCATTAAACCTAAAAAACAATGAAGCTTTTTAAAATGAACCATTGCATTGAGGGTAATTAAAAAGTTGTCAAACAATAGAGGAATCACAGAATATTCTACATACCACATCTTTCTAGCTCTCTCTGTAAATCTTCCCTCGCTGTAGGCATAGAGCCCATATTGGGGATAGACATCATTTTCTGGAACTGATATCCGCTAAAGCACAATAATTCAAGAATAAATTCTAGACAGAAATGTCACAAAAATTATATAAGTAAGTAGATTATTAATTGAATGAAATAGCTTACCACAAACTTTGGATATTCGAACATATAGGTCATAACACAATAATTATTTTTATCGCTAAAATATACATTTAGAATTCCAAATAAATAGCCCACGACAAATAAAATTGATAGTATTTGGAAAATACTTGAACTCATTACTTTTAAAAAGTTCATTGTAGGAAAAGTCACGGGGTTTAATGCAACAAATATGTTTTAAAATTAGTTATGCTAAACGTATCTAAAGATTTTCATTCAACCTAACATTGAAATCATGTACTAAAAGTAGCTTTTGCGGAAGTTTGAACATTCTGATTAATCTGACCAAGGAACATTATTATCAGAGAATCTGACTGATTGAAATTTGAACAGCTGATACCAGCTGACAGTGACAGCAGCTGGCAAAGAGCTCTTAATCACCAAGTTATAACATAACGTTTTGATAAGTCTGTACCATTGATTTTTCAATCGAAGTATCACAGAAATATTAGGTTGGGAAAAAAGTCTTCGCATTATAGTATGAATGAACTTGTAATAAAATCTCTTTGGCTGTTCTATTTGTATTTGGCTGGTTTTGGTATCATTTAAAGTTATATTTTAAAGAAGATAATTCCAAATTCAAATTAGGAGCATGTGTGTTTTTCATTTGTTTTTCGTACTGTCAAGATGAGTGAATCTAATGAAGAAATTCGATACATTTTAACATTTTACTACAAAAAAGGCAAAAATGTAATGCAAACTATGAATATCAACAATTAGGAAAAATACCATGTATAATTAAGAAATATATGAAAACAAATATTAGTATAAACGAGTTGTATAACTAGTGATATTATGAATTCCGATGATTATGAGTTTCGATGATTAGTATTAAAAAAAATTATGAAGTGTGATCATTTTGATGTAAAATAGTATGAGAAATATTTTCAGATTTCCGATAATAGGACTTAAAAACTTATGTGAAAAAGGGGCACCCATTAGTCACCTATCCATCATGGCCCATTGTGAAGAGGCGCCTTCAAGTATTGGTTCTTTGTAAATGATGCATTAGTGACGTGATTATTTTGTGGCACTCGCACTAGGCCCTCTGAAAAGTCAATAAAGACAGTGGCTGGCAGTTGCAGTGGTGTCAAAAAGGTCATGCTCATCACTGTTCAAATAAACTTATTGTAAACACTACTAAAAATATTACTCGACATTGGCAGAAATAAACCTCGCACACAGCAGCAGTATTATTTGATCAGTGGTTTGGTTGCCCTAGGAAAAAACAAAAAAAATGCTCATGAAGCATGTGTCAAAAAAGTTCCTGACTAATGTTTTAGTTATTTATTTGATACATGACTATAGTATTTATTTAATATCTAACTCAACTATTTTTTGCCCCCCAACCCAAAGAAAGAAGTATTTATTGAAATGAACTTTTCATGTTGAAAATACAAAACAGTAACAATTCATAAAGTAAGTAGCACTTCTTGAAAACAGGAGCATTATATTTTGCGGTTTCCGTGTCGGTCTGTTAGTGTTTTTGATAAACATTGATAGCACTATGTACACACATTTATTAGAGCACAAAATTAACTGTGTACCCTATTTCATTTCAGAAAACCTGCCACAATGGAAATTTGGATTATTTGTTTGCTACCATTGGTGGTTTTCCTTTTCAGAGTGTTTTACTTAATTTATCAAGTGTTTACGGACTCCAGATTAGAAAGTGAATCTACTCTGCGAACTATTTTTTGTATTGGCTCCGGAGGACATACAACTGAATTGCTAAGAGTTGTTAAAAATTTAAATCATGAGAAGTACCAGCCTCGAATTTATATTTTAGCTGACAATGATATTAGCAGTGAAGTTAAAATACATAAATCTGAACAGGGCATCACCCAATATGTCTTGGAAAGGATTCCTCGTAGTAGAAATGTGAAGCAATCCTATTTGTCCTCAGTTGCTAGTACACTATATGCAACTTTACTCACACTACCAGTGGTATTTAAATTCAAACCAAATGTGATATTTTGTAATGGCCCTGGCACATGTGTCCCAGTTTGTGTTGTTGCTTTTATTTTGAGGTGCTTGTTTCTTATTGATTGTAGAATAGTTTTTATTGAAAGCATTTGTAGGGTAAGAACATTATCACTGACTGGAAGGATTCTTCAATACTTTGCTGATGTGATTATAGTACAATGGCCACAACTTAGAGATTCATGTTTTAGAGCTAAATACTTTGGTAGGCTAACATAAGTTTAATTAAACAGCAAAGCAACACAGAAATGTTTTTTATTCCAGGGAGATCATTAATTCAACAACAAAAACAAGTATGGTCATTTAAAAAAAACTTGATACACAACACTAATACTATATTAATGTCCATATAATATAAAGCTTTCTAGAGTTAAAATTGATCTGGTTCATTGTTAAAAAAACAAAAGAGCTCCATTGTTCTTGTAAGGAATAATGCTAAATAGAATAATAGCTCTATTCATACAAATGCAAATTAGTCAACACTTCAGCAGTCCAGTAACTTATGAGTCACACTCGCATCACAATTTTACCTATCTTGACTTGTAAACTGCTAAAGTATTAAATTAACATTTAGTGTGCATTGAAGATTGTGCAGCAATAAACATGCCTATAATACATTCATTATAATATTCATGTATACATGAGACTGTGTTAGTAAGTCAATATTTAAATGCTTGTTTATTAAAAAATACTCAAGGCACAGAACGGACGAACACATTCATGGACACAGATCAAGAAATTATAAATTCGAGAGATTTTACAAATAGATACAAAATTAACTAAGATCAAGGAACATTTAAATATTGCAATTAAATGTAAGTGTTAGGTAAACCACAATATGTATCAACCTAAAATTTAAGGTAGTAAATGGTTTTATAGTAAAACTTCCTCCATTGGCACAAGGCTACAATCATTGTATATTACATTAAAAACATTATTTACAACACAGAATATGCAATGATGATCATGTTAATAACATCATACACATACATATACTACATTCTAACATGTATACCTAAATACTTTGATACTACTTATGATAAGTCATTCCATGATCTTTCATTACATAAAATATGCATGTAAGTAAAGGCACATATTTCTTATACAAGCCTAATAACGCTTTATCATTATTAAGTATAAAATGCTATCATTTTCATTTCATTTTAAGTACATACTTTTGCTTAAAAAATTTACAAGAAATAAACCCTGCATAGTAATCAGACTGACTCCTTGGCCCTAACCATGAACTGTTAAAACAATCACAAATCTGTCAAACATTATCATTTCTGTCAAATTTTGTATGAAATGACGTACCAAAATTGACAGATTTGACAACTTTGAGATTGTTTGAAGAGTTCATGGTTATGGCCCTGTTGACTAAATGAATACATTATTAAATATAACCATTTGTTGCAACAACATAATTTCCTGATCTATATATTATGGGTTGCTATCTGAACTGAAACACATGATGGATAGTCTTATTTAACATTTTATTGAAGCTCATGGTATTTTGATAGGAAAGGCACATTCCCGTGTTGGGCACTTTTATGTAGGGTTATACGCTAGAGCCAATTTCACAATATACCTAAGATGTTAATGTCCCTTTTTAAATCCCAAACTATTTATTCACACATTCCATGTACAGTCAACAGCTTATCATGGTATTTGAAATCTAAAATTTATACAATTGATTTTGAACTTGATAATCAAGCAATAGAGTTTATTATTCATTGGGGAAATTCGAATGTTTGTGGTAACTTGATGTGCTATTAACTGTACACTCTTTTGGTTATGCATTAATAATTCATTCATTTACAGTAAATGCATCAGTCTTAACAACACTTACAAAATTTTGAAGATGTTATGATAAAAAATTATAATGCGGCTTCAACAGTACCCATCCTAAGAATAAAATACTTATACCAAATAGTGGAGTACACTCATCTCAAATAAATAGTATTCTCCCTAGTTTATTAGATCATTTATCCATAACATTAACACTGGTTTTTGTAATCTCCCAGTTGCAGTAAATAAGCACTAACCAATAAGATTGCATTTCATATTTTATGGACACAACCATAAGCTTTCTACAATATACAGGCACATACTGTTTATTTTATAATTATTATAACCAAATTGTAAAAAATATAAGGTAATAAAATTTTGACAGTTTACTATGTTTGGAAAAGGATAAAATACATATATTAACAATATTCCATTTCCAAATACTTCAAAATGTTAATAGCAATAACTCTTCATTGATTAAAATGCATTTCTTGTTACCTTGGTTAATGAAAGAGGAAAAGTTCCCCAGTTTTGCCACTTATTTCCTTTTTTTTGGCAGTGCCATTTCTAGGTGGCATGTATAGGAATGGGGAACATTGAGTATAGACATACTCATTACTTATGAATAATCCTCTCGCTCATTTTATGTACTCATGTGGTGGGGTGTCCATTCTTATTCAATTGTTATCTTTTGTCCCAAGCATAATTATGGGTTAAACTGAGGATGCATTAATTGGGTTGGTACTATGTATTTCCCTTAAAATAAGCATAATATAACAACTAGAGACCAGATTTCAAAATAGCTGTCCTTGGATTTATATGACCCATTTAAACTGGATTGGTCATATCCATATTAATTATTATTAAAATAATAGACACTTGAAATCGGTTCTCTAGTAACAACTGAACTTTTTGTCATATTAACCTTAAACATTTTTCTAAAAAAGAATAAATTGAAAGAATTGTAATGTTTCATAATCGAATTAACAAACATAAATTTACAACTATGAAAAAATATGGTACTGGACTTAAAATATTCACTTTTCATAATAATTGGCATTAAAATTAGGCCTTATTAATTTTAAAATTTTGTTTCTGATGGAATGACAACATTGCTAATCCATATTTTAGGCACATTAGAGAATACAGTGTCAATAGTGACTACAAATTTTTAATAAAACTATAAGTACAAAAATAAAGAATTAAGTTTACTCTTACATGTCTAGAAATATAGAATATAAAGTTATTTGTCTTACGGTTTACTGTTGTCAGCAGTTTCTGCTGATTGGTTGCTTGTTTCCTGTTTGGCACTATCATCATTTATTTGTATCTGAAATTTTTCATCACCAATGAGGTACATAGCTTCATCATATGTAGGTGGCGGAGGTTCAGAGCTCGATGGTTGAGGTTTGCTGGTAGCTGCATTAGCTAGTAAGGCATCATAGGAGGGAGGTAGAGTGGCACTGGATGCTGTGCGAGGCACTTGTCCACTATAAGCTTGCTCAGCCTGCACTATGGCCATATCCTGTAAATAAACATTCATAATGAATAAAAGATCAGATAAATTATTAGGATTTATGTAAGTAAACGCAAAAGGGTCTATCAATCGAAATCTGAGAACTTACTCGAATCAATTCGCGCCGATGCAAAAGCATTTGTATCACACTTTTTCTTCGTAAATATAACATACTTTTCACAGCAACCATCATTCCAGAACATATAAAAATCGGTCCCACAAGCCACATGTGTCCCAAATTGTGTAGAATGTAACCTTCAGCATCTCCCAAAGCGAGCACTGTAATAACAGTCCCTACCGAAAATAGTACCATCGATAGCACAAAGTAAGAATAACTAGTGCAATCACATCGACCAAATCTTTGATCTTCATCGAGGTCAAAGTCAGTTCGCCGCAAACGATGTAATCGTTGCCGAATGAAGGGACTATCAAATAAAGTGGTAGCCATCTTCAAATAATAATAAATATTGCACCCACAAAACGCTAAAACAACATATTATACATACATATTATATAATTGTTATATTTTAAACTTTATTAAAATTAGTCGACTTTCAGATTTGGAAAGTGTAAAAGCAAACACAACACAAAAGTTTTTGAAAATCACACAGACAAATTTTTCGACTTTGCTTGAGATTGCTGCTAGTTTTGACGGATCGATCACTGACTGACTTGACATTGACAACTGACAACACAGAATGTGACAGTATAGTGCAATGTCTTTTAGACAATAGTAGTAGTAGTAATATTTATTCCACGAAGTATGGATGTAGGTAGAGGATAAAACAAACCTTAGAGCCATATTATTTGATCAGTGCTTAGAGCATTCAAAACAGGCCATTCTTACCGCTCAGCTGCTATTGGGTACGGGTCGTACCCAACGATATTTTACTACTCTGTAGTGTAGTTGTAATCTGACTAATCTGTGCAATACCCAACCCCACAGATTAGCCCAACCCTACCCAGACCTTATCATAAAGGTAATATACCTACGGAATATTAACTTTATGGACCCTACCTACCTTTTTCTTTTTAAAGTTGTTCGTAGGTGTAACCAAAAATGCATTTGGTTACACCTACGAAACAACAAAAAATACAGTCAATTTCTATATGAAATACCCTACCTGACAAAACAAAAACAAATGACCGCTAACGAATCGTGATTGCAACGTTCTGTGATTTTTTGTTTTTTGCGGTATTTTCTCAAATTAAGGTAAGTAAATGGCTAATTATTAATCCTCCGAGTACGAGGTGGGGTGTGACATACCCCAGCGGCAAAATTTTGAATATTTATTTTACGATAAAAACTACCAAGTTTATTTTCTCAATAGCTGCAAATGCAACTTTGCCGGTCCGACTAGTGCAGAAGCATCTAGTCCGGCGTCGCCGGCGTCCGGCGTCATCCGCGCGCGTAATGCGTGCGTAAAGTGTGCTTGGGTATCGCACAACCCACCTTGTATGGCGCGTGGCTCAAAAGGTACGTGTAACTACTTTTGTTTTTTATTGGCTTATGTGTTATTTTATTATTTTAACGTGAAAAAATATTGTTAGCAGGTAACATTATTAATAAAAACATGTCTCGCATACCTGAAAACGAAATATTACGAGCATTGATGGAAGAAAACGATGATATTGACTTGGAATATAATAGGAATGAAGAACTAGGTTCGGATGATGAGGCAGATCATATCAATAATCATAGCAATACAGATAGAGAAGTGGATGCTGACATAACATCTTCTGATTCAGATAGTGATGACATACCTCTCTCAGAGCTACAATCTAATTTATGGAACATGCAGATTTTTACTGTCAAGACTGTGGTAACTTTAATGACAGAAAAACTGTGATTGTTACACGTGCCATTTGAATTTAGCTATTGAGAAAAGGCTTGATTAGTTTTTGGTTTGAAGAAAAATTAAGTTTTTATATATTTTTTAATAAAGATCTTTTATAATAAGTAAATAAAATGTGTTTTACTTAAACCCAATCTTTATCAATTATTAAAATAGACTTATTATTACTTATTATTTAACTCTCAAATCATTAATTTTATGGAATTAATTACATCTTATTTTTGGGGTATGACAAACCCCACCTAGTATGGCATGCGAGTTTTAGTCACCGTATGCGGAAGGTTAAATTTAGTACTTGGTTCAAGTCAAATCTAAGATCCAAGTCAATGTAATGTCAAATTATTTTTATAACCAATCATTTACCTACGTCGTTTCAACTCAACGTAAACTCATACAACTTATTTATTCATTTACAGAATCAATCCTGTTGTGATTATGTCTGCACAGATGTTAAAATTACTTAAAATTTATTTACAAAGCTATTTCTATCAAAATATAATAAAAATACATCAAAATGAATGTGGATTGCATAAACGCAAACTATTCCAATCAGTTCAACCCAATCTTGCGCCATTTTCGTCAAACCCTATCAATGTTTAAAACTTTGTATGTTCAAAATCTTATGCTGTAATAAGCTCAATTTTTTTTGTAGTCTCAAATATATTATTATTAAAATAAAATAAAAAAAAGTGGTGGTTGTCGATTTACTTTTCAAGATATAATTTTTCGAAAGTGAAAAAACCCAAATAAACACCACAGGCTAATATTCAACATCAGTTTTTAAGAAATAGGAGCATGCAAATGAAACAAACGTGTTACGAACAGAAAGATATATTATTCAACAATCATAAAAACGGCACTTGAGCTTTGAATTCCGAAAACCTTACTCATAAATAAGCTTTTTGTAACCGTACCGCCGGGTGCGCAACACGAAAAAGTTATCTCTCTCCGATCTATAGCAGTTGACTCATAAGTTTTGGTGCGCTTATAGCAGTTGAGCGGCTAAAACCCTGCAAACGTAGCTTATTTGATCAGTGCCCTGCACGGCAGCACTGATCACAGTATGGAATGAAGTTAGCAGTTGTTAACAAAGAGTGAACTTTTTACCCTCTAGCTACAGCGGCGCCGCCAGTTTACTCTATTTTACGCCTTTACGGACACTTTAATACACAGACAGAATACATACTATTATTTTGTCCCTTAACCATGGATGTAATATTGATTATGTAATATCAAACTACCTAGTACATGAAACTAGAAAACCTTAGAGAAAACGCACTAACCTGACCCTAAAGGCCTAGTGTGAGTTCCACGCCTTCAATAATCGTGTCACTTAAGTCCTGGAAAAACCAACGCGTGCGCGTTGGCGAGCGTGGTGCTGTGGGCGTGGGCGTTCCACGTAGTATTATTTGATCAGTGGTTCAGATCGTGTATTTGTATCGACGAGTTCACACCGGTGCGGATAGCGGCGGTGGCGTACAGCTTGACATTCAGCGTTTGCACGCGCGGACATGGCATTTGACGTGACAGGCAGACAGATGGTACACTATGATAATAGAAATAATTACGTTTAAAGCTTAATTTATAATTTTAATTTTCCGATAAGCAATGAGTGAAGCCAACTAGCTTTTTTCTTTCCTACATCTTCAAATAGCTTCGCTCGGATAACCGCGTTGGAATTAATTAATGCGAAACTCAGTAAATAAATAAATAAAAAACTCTACAAAACTTGTTTTTTTAATAAAAAGGTTGAGCTTTTTTATTCGTAGTATATCTGCAAATAATCTGATAAACAATTGTAAAGTGATAATTTCTACAACATCATTAGATACCTTTATTATGACTAACATTTTTAATCTTCTTTTACTTCATTCATGACTAATCTCTTTCTTGTTAGGTTTAATATGTCCGAGCGAAAGATACATTTTCATGCTAGACCAGTATTATTTGATCAGTAGCTCTAGACCTTCTGAACGCGTAGTGTCGGCGTGTTTGCCGTTTGGTGTGTGTGAACTGGCCTGCACGCCCACGCCGACGCCACCGTGCACGCCCACGCCCCCGCGTTGGTTTTGCCGAAGCTTCATTTTGATCGCAAAGTCAATCTTAATTTGTATTAAGAGAAAATTCACCTTAAATTATCTGAGATTGTTGTTCTTAGTGTAAGCAGTGCTAAAGATTAAAAAAAGGTTTCTTGTCAAAGTCAAATGTCAAACAAAATAATTGCCTGTCATTGTCAAGCTATCAAAAAAAAAAAATTTGTAGTAGAACGTAAAATAACAAGTGGATGTAAAAATCCATAAAGTGAAATAGTGACTACGTAGCTAAGGCAGTTATTATTTATTACAAAAAAAGAACTCAAATTTTAACTCACTTCTCTTTGATATTTTTAATTACAGTTTGAACATTACTTTTTTAAGTATCTCAGCGCTAAATCATCCCCTTTATCAGTACACATTGCTATGGCTTATTACTATAAAATTTCTATTTTTGTTTTTGCATTTTTGGCTCATGGTATGTAATTTTATAAGAATTTGTGTGTTTCTGCTACTTTATATTGAAAAATAATGATCTGTATTCCATCTAGGAGCATACCCACTACAATTGTATTTAAAAAGCAATGGCCCAGCTGTGCGGGGTTCTAAAATAACGTTTACTGCAACGGTGCCGGATTTCAATAATGAAAACATTAGATTTGTGTTTATTGATAATGCACAGCCTGAACACGCGGAATTGGTAAGATTTTATGATTACCTACTTATATGTATCGTTTTAAAAAACTGTTTGATAAATGTGAATTTAATTTAAAGTAGTAGTTGTGCCGGGTATTATAATGCTTGGACTTTAATCACATTATTCTCAAAGAGATTATTATGATATTTGAAACTTGTAAATTTTTCAACTTACACAGTTTAAATCTTGTTGATTCCAAATATATTCCTTAATTTATCTTCCTAAGGGCGGGTCTGCAGCGCCGATTTTCTAACAAGACATGATATCATAACATGTTTGCAAAACAGCCAGTCCGCTGCGCCTATTGCTTTTATTGTTTTCTTTCGTTTCAAAAAATGTGAATTGTCATACACAAACTTCAAACGATACGTCAACTTGTGTCACTTCGCCTCCCCACAGGCGAACGTGGGGGATATTATCCATTCATGATAGCAAACATGTTATCATTTTTTACTTACAAAACTCATAGGCCAAGCCCCTACTGGGTTTGCAAACAATGTTTTCGTGTTTGCTTAATAAAATACTTTTCATATCAGTATTTAACATTACCATTTTTGTAAAAAATACTAATAAAAGAACTTAATAATCAAATGGATTTTTATGAAATGAAATTATCATTAAACAACTATTAAATATAATTCTAATTATTATAGCAATATTATTACTTTATTGATGATAATTGAGTACTGCAAGGCAGGTTGATGGTCATCTGCTCTATCTGTAGGAACCGGCTTATCTCTGAAACTTAGGGATTTTGAAATGGTTTCTACATTACATATTTAATTTATTATTTTCAGTTTAATAATTCAACAGATAAAATAAAATGGACCGTTGAATATCCAAGGAATTTATATGAAGCTGGTGAATACACTGCCACTGTGAAGTTAATGAGAAAGTATTTTGGGTTATGGATACTTAATAATGAAACATCTACTACTTTTAAATTAACAGGTAACAATTGAAATTTCAAGACTATTCATTTTATATTATAATATTAATTTTGATATAATATGTAATTTATTTTGTTATAGATGCATTGAATGGGGATTTGATATTAAATCAGAATAATTCAACTCTAAAAAGTCGTTTCGTGACAGTAAATCAAACTGTAACTCATTATGTGGTGCTGCCAGATAATGAGCTGGAGTTCTTGAAGAGAAACGCATCAAGAGTTATTACATATTGGTTCAAAGATTGCATTTATATTGATCAGACAACAGATTTCAAGCTTAACCTCACATATAACGATGCAATGTCTGATCATTATGTGGAAGCGTTGGTTGTTGCTGATAATCAGCCGCTGCCACCAATAACGACGACCACGACAACGACGACGACGACGACAACAACAACAACGACAACAACAACTACAACAACTCAAAAACCACCAAAACCTACAACACAATCAATCCTGTCAACCACAACACAAATTTTAAATGACACACTTACTATTCGTAGATCTAAACGTGCCACTTCAAAGCACTCTGCAAAACAACCTAGTGCACCTTTTGATTTCATTTGCTACAACAGCAGTGTTGTTCCAATAGGGGAAAGATATGTTTATGGACATTATCAAGAAACACTGAGTGTCCGAGGTGAGCAATAATTTTAATGTGTTAGTAAAAAAAACTAATTTTATGTGGTGGCGGGTTACATACTAAACTAAACTAGTCAATAATGTAAAACTATCAGAGGGTGCAAACCTCTAAATAATGTTAACATTTCTGATCATGTTTGAAACTTAGTTTTATAAAAAAAAATGTTTTTAATGTTATACCTATTTGTATTTACATGCTTGATACTTAAAATAATTATAAAACTCGACAGCTTGATATCTAAAATAATAAAATCTCAGGTGAGAATTATTTGTTGAGGCCAGAGTCACTGTTTCAGTCAACATTGTCATTATTAAAATTTGAAGACCAGTAGCCCGAATAGCGAAAGGGCTTATGATATCCACCTAATGCTGTCATATTTTTAATTTCTGTTCTAGTTATACATTCTCTTTTTTATAAAGACATAAATATTCTTGTAAATGACTACACCCAGTTTATCTTTATAGGCGTCAGATTTCCCGTGTGCTAATTAAAAACGTTTTATAATACTTCTACGGCCATGCTTACTGAAGCCGATTACTCATGCTGTCAGCCGATAACAACAGCTAAAAATAAAGTTACAATCTGTTCTCATTTGGATTTTTTTAAACTGATAAAACTAGGAAAATCCACAGCCGTCGGTCACTTTTTATTTCATACTAGCTGACCCGGCGAACTTCGTACCCCCTATGCACCCTGCACGAACAGTTTGTATGACAAAATAAAATTGACGTTCTTAGTATATTTCCTTGCATTTTTTCTATTATTTCTCATCGTTTAAAACTTTCCTAGACTTCCACGCATATTTCAAGACTAAGATGTTGAGTTGTAACAAGTTTTTTTTTTAGGATAGTTTTTCTAAAGTATTATACCATTTTAGAAATTGGTTAGTTGCGTAAATTAAAAAAAAAACTCTCCATGATAGTGACCATACTACTACGATGCTGAAAGTCATCAACGTATGCCTGTTACTAATATTTATAGGATATTAAAACGAACACAAAATAGCGATTTAAAAAAAAATGGGTTTACCACCTCTTTGACTTAATGCAGCCCAGTCGCTGTCGTTCATTATGACCTGATGGAATGTACAAATACTTTTTTAACAAACCCGCGGTGGAATCTTCAGGGCAAATGCCAATTAATGTTTACTACGATTCGATAGATTTATGCGAAACGTACACATAACAGAATGCACTAGGCCGCGCGCGTCGCAGTTCAGTGCTAATGCGTCTGGACCTTTAAGCTACTCACTACAGTCTGCATATAATCTTTAAATCTTGATCTCTGTGGCGTTTTGACAAAAAACGACTAATTCATACGTTTTATTTAGGTGTTTACTGTTTTTTAAATAAAACTATCCTCCTGCCGTCACAGGAATCCAAGCCTATAATGTACAAACTGACTAGAGAGATGTTTTATTCTTACTTATTCGATTGCAGCTCCAATTACAACAATCAACATCACTGGTTTGAACTGGCTGCAACGTGGTGAGCTACTGCACCTGCAGGTCAAATACTCTGGCAGCCCGCCCTTTGACTACTGCGTGCAGTACAAGCAAGGGCAGTACAATGTCACGGGCAACGAGACCTGTGTAGCCAAGACGAGGACCATAGCAAACAACTTTCCACTCATACACTACTTCGCTGGCAGCGATCAGCATACAGTTGTGGTGATCATAGAGAATGAAGTAATCAAATCTGTGCAAAGAGCGACGATCAATATTTATAAAGGTTCGTTAAAAACATGCCTTTAAACAATTATTAGCAGTAGGAATAGACAAAGTGATATTTTGTCAAATTGTATGACTCAATTTCAATTTCCACCCTAGACCAAAGGGGCTCTACCTTGTCATTTTGCATCGCAGTGTATATTGCAGCATTATGCTGCGGAACTCTTTTGAAGTTAAACTTTTTATTTATTTTTTCCTGGCCACCTATAATAATTTTCTTTTTAATTAACATTTTGAATGGGCATGTCTGTCATGTAAAGAATGTCTGTCCTAAAGAGAAAATGGACAGTTGTGTGGTTGGCTCGATGCATAATATATCGTAAAGTTCATTACTGTATCAACAAAGGACCCGGTCTACGGGTTCTCCCCCCTACCTGCCGAAGCGCTAGCTTTAACAAGCACCAAATTGACCTGCTACGAGTAGGTGCTAGTTCCAGCACGTACTTGTTTATATTACCCTGTTGCGTTGAAAAGGAACGATCCCGCGCTAGCAACGACTTCTGCGAGGAAAAGAGACGATTCTGCGATAGCAACGACTATTTAATCCGACTGCAAAGGATAAGGGCGACTATCCGGCGCCGGCACCTTCGTTATTGTTTTTATACTTTTCGATAAGCCCGTTCATTGTAAATTTTTTATATAAATTATTCTGTTAACCGGTTTGGAATTTTATACCCCTAAATTCTGTGTAGTTTAATTAGTTGTAAAATAAATAAGTTTTCTTTTGCGTTCTCAATCAAAATTCCCCAGGCAAGCCACACAACGCAAAATATTTTTTTTTTGTTCCAATTTTAATTTTACTTTAATTATATTTTTTCTATATCATTTTCTTTTTGTTATTTCATTTTCGTATGTTTTTGGTGTGGCCTTAATCGGTCGCACCAAACGTAGCATTGGCGCCCGAACAAAAGTTAAATTTTTTTGGTTTCTAGACCTCCCCCAATACCTCCTAGATCTTCCCAGATTTCTATTTCCACTAGTGTTCCTTCCCCTATTCGTTCCGATTCTAATCATTTAAATTTTTGTCAAAGAAAGGTTAATTTGTCAAAGTGGAATTTAAAGTATACTGGTCAAGGTTATGTAAGGGAATTTTTTACCTGTGTTGATGAGAGGAAATTCGCTGATGATATTCCTGACCAGTACCTTATCGCAAGGTTTCATGAACTTCTTTCCGACACTGCTTTGAAGTATTTTAGGTCCGTTAGGCAGCCCGAACTTTCCTACAAAGAACTTAAGGATCTTTTCTTTAAGACCTTTGGTCCCACTAATTTTGAGTTTTTAACAGAGCAGACAATCAGGAGTCTCAAACAGCGTTCGGATCAATCCATCCGTGATTTTATAATTGAGGTTACGGATCTGAACTGTAGCCCGAGCACGAATATTTAAAGTATTCGTAACGTAAACGTATCGAGTCTACTACACGATTACGCAGTAAAACGTTAGTAGGCAGCACGAAGCACTTTCGTCGTCGTATCGTAAGCTCGATAGGCCAACGCAAGTGACGTCATCCTAACGTAAGTAGGGAATGAGCAAATTCAGGAATAATGAACGAATGATGCGTTTGGAAAAACATGGAGCGGGATAATAAATTAAAATAAGTAAAAAAAAATTATGGTATCGGTGTTAAATTGTAAAGGAGACAATAGAAATAAAATGGTATTCATTATATTTGTTTTTATTAAGATCAATTAATGCAAATATTGATCGATCCCTACAATTTTAAAGAAAATGTTATCTACCTAGATGTTTTGATTTTCGAACGGACTACTAAATTGTAAGACAAAGTATAAGCAAGTTCAACAAATTGGTTTCGGAAATATAATATTTTTATTTAATTAATGAAGACGAATAAAAAGAAAACTACACTTAAATTCGGCAAATGACAATTATGGTAGAATTTATAGAAAAATACGTGGAGTGAAAGACTTAGATCTTTTCTTATTAACCAATAGTTTGTGATATTTATATCTACAACTTATTTCCTTGTAACCTGAGTTGTACTCTAAATTATTGAGAATATGAAATATTCAAAGACTAAAGTATATACATTACCTTAGTTGTCTTCAATATGTTTATGATTATAATGTGGATTAAAAACAGTATGTAGTTGCTCTATTATTTTGTCTTTGTTGCAAGTAGGTACCCACCAACGGGCAGCCTAATAATCTTCTCTCTATCTTTACTACTACCTACCTACTTATAACTTTTTGTTTACAGAATTGTTTATTAAGTTGATCACCGTAAACTTAACCCAACTTTAGTTAGATATTACAAATCTTAGTGGATTTGCTATGCTGAGTTGAATATCTACCTAATGATTTTAAACTATCTTTTATGTAAAAATAAATTCATTTTTTTTTAAATAAATTTGAAATAAAATTCCAAGTAGTTTAAAAAGTTTATCTAAAAAATATGTATTAATTTTAATAGAAAAACGTTATCACTTAAGGGGGTGCCATTCGAACGAAAAACTTCGGAGAGAGCCGATCGGGCCCGTACGTGAACACTCACACATAGAAAAATAGCTTTACAGAGTAGGCTGAACGACAGAGTAAACATTACCTGCTATTTTTTCTTAAAGAAAAAAATAATGTAAAGAAGTAAATACTATTTAAGATTATACATAATATTTAGTTTATAAATACCTACCTAAACTTTTGTTCTAAATAATATTTACAAACTTTATTTTTAATTCACGAAACATTGTTTTTATTGAAAATCAAACCTAAGCTTTAAATTGCAGAAAAAGTATTTAGGTAAGGAATGTGAAACACAGGCCAGTTTAATTGAACATAGGCGATCTAAATAATAGAGTAAAGTAAAGTAAAAAGTAAAGTATGCCTATATACGTCCCACTGCAGGGCACAGGCCTCACCTCAACTATGAGGTGGTTTGGGCCATACTCCACCACGCGGGCCCGGTGCGGATTGGTGGAGGGGTGTTGTAAGGCCAGTGACTAAACCTTACTGTCAGATGTTATCAAGCCGCCTTAAGGCCTCTGACTAGGCTGACGACCAATATTAAGCGATATTGGCCGGGACCAACTTTTAACGTGCCTTCCGAAGCACGGAGTTGCTCGTGATAAATGTCACTAAATATGGTCGGAATGGTCACCCATCCACTCACGACCCTGGCGTTGGTTGCTTAACTTTAGTAATCGATACCAAAGCGCTGCCGCCACTGAGCTACGAGCAGCTCAGTGGCGGCAGCCAAATAATAGAGTACACTATTTTTATTGTTAGAAATTAATTTTGAGTAATCATTGACAGGGATAACCTTATTATTCCGAGGCATACTAACTAATGACCACAGCACACCAGTGTGCCGCGGTACAAAATTTGCGGAATACCATCAGCCATGAGTATGTAATTAGTTTTTAATGTACTTTTAAAGCCTTCTACTATGGCAGTTGACTCCGTACCGCTAGATGATCCAGAGTAATTTTTATAGCACACATGCTCAGGTACTTCAAGATTGCATTCTAAGCTGACGCGCATACCATACACTATTCATTTTTATCAGCAAATGTAGAGAGCTTTTTCTGTAGCCAATGATAATTGCAGCTCCTGATAAAGTTATTTATGTTTTTCTATACGACCTCTTACTCCAACAATGCATGATGGAGTAAGAGGCTACAACTGTTATCATCGGTACGCCACATGCATTCACGTCACCATTTTTAATAGCCACTCAAATTCTTCTCGGCTCCCTTTTTTGCTATTTCCTATATGACTTTCTCTTTGGCCAGCTCCCAGAGTTCACATACTTTAGCATGACATTTAGCATTAAAGATTTTCCGATATGTAGGGTATATCAAGAGGAATTTTGACATACTCGAGGGCACCTACTCCCATACCTATAGATAGACATAATGTTACTCGTGATTGTGTGTCAGTTCTGCTTTGAGGATTTCTACAACTCTCCAATTTTAATTTTGCACACCATATAAAAGTAGTAATGAAAACCATTTTTATTTTCTCCAGTAATATTTGAATCACTTAAATTGCAACCAAATTGAGAATTGGGGTGTGTAAGTGTGTGTGTAAGGGTTTGGGACTTGGGACCCGAACCCACGATCATCGCATACCGGGCGAGTGCTTTTCCAACCAAGCTACCGAAACGTTTGCAAAGCAGACGTAATCTTTCAAGTGTCAAAAACGCTGGCTCTGACAGCGAGAAGCTGTCGGAGCCAGCGTTTTTAGAACCCAATGCAAAAGAGAGGGTCGTTATAACTTTAACGTGTCTGTCTGTGTATCTGTCTGTGGTATCGTAGCTCTCAAACAGATGAACCGATTCTCGTTTAGTTTTTGTGTCATAGATAAGGATCGTTCTCAAAAAAGTGGCACCACTTGTATTATTTTAACGATTTTTAAAAATGTGTCAAATATGGAATTTTGTAAATGTAAATCGAATCAATGTATACTTTGTGTTCATAATTAGTTGAAGGGAACGGAGTTTAGACATAAATATGGAAAATACAGCCTTTTCAAATTTTTGCCTCACCGGTTAAAGAGCTTTTGTACAGGTTAATGAGAAACGGTACTAAGTTAAAGAAAATTGAACTCGTAAGTAGAAAAAAAAACAGTTAACCATGCAAAATCAGCTTTTTATTGCCAACCTGACATGCACAAACAGCGTAGGAACAAAAAGACGCCGGGTGACGGTGGAATTACCTCAGTGATTCAATACAACACAGATACTGAAAGTCCATTAAAAACTCTTCAGCTCCGTCTTGCTCGAGGAGATAACGCCGGAGGCATGAAACAGATGTACGGTGGTGCTCTTCTTCAAGAAAGGGGATAACACCTTGCTGAAAAATAACAGACCAATCTCGCTTCTGAGCAATATCTACAAATTGTTTTCGAGGATCATCACGAATCGTCTCGCACATAGTTTTAGTAGTCCAAAAAGGCTTTAGACCCCATCCATACGCTGCGACAAGTTATGCAGAAGACAGAAAAGTATAACTTGCAACAATGCTTAGCGTTTGTGGACTATGACAAGCCTTTCGCTTCGATCGAGACTTGGGCAGTACTACAGTCTCTCCAACTGCGCAATATTAACTATAGGTACATCGAGGTGCTGAAGTGTTTATATAAAAACGCCACCATGTCGGTCCGAGTGGAGGAGCAGAGCACAAAAGCTATTCCTAGTGGTCCATATAGGTTGGTTCCAACCAGCCGATCTGGAATTCACTGTGGGAGTCCTATGTTCAGCTGTGGAGGTTCCATCTCATTAACCTGCTTTCAGAACAGGGTAAAGAGTGGCAGGATAATCAGACATTAAAGGTTATGGTGTGATAACAACGAAATGGCTACGTTTATAGGTATAAAGATAAAGATAATTTATTTATAAATATACAATATAATGTACTGCCATTACATATTTTAAGATTATTATTCGCAAACATATTGGGCTACAAATAATAATAAATTCAGTCAGATTAAAGATCACATAATAATAATAATAAAGCCCTTTATTCTGGTATTAGAGATAACATACACATTGTTGGTAACTTAGCTTATAAAATATCTCTAATCTCAGTGTGCCTCTTGACATAGGCCTCCTCTAATAGTTTCCACTGAGGTCTATCCTGGGTTACTCGCCTCCACCTTGGGCCAGCAGTCATTTTGATGAGGATGACATTAAAATGACTGCTGGCTCAGAGATCACATACCCGTTACAAAATCAGATTGTCGTGTTCGACGTAATTTGTACAAAAACAACACTAATTTCTACAAAAATTGTTTTCCCGGCGGATCACCGACTGCTGTCTGTACATTTCACGCGACGGGTGCAGGTCATGTATATTGTAGTGTCTGTGTGAGGCGCAAGAGTTTTAGCGGCAGGCTAAAGATTATATTTATTTTAAAGATAGAAATTTGGTACCGTGTTATTTCAATGATATTGAAAGTATATGGTAAGGTAATCAACACCTATCGGTAAGGCAGCCGATACAGCGTTTTTGGGCTCTTGTGAATGGTGATTATAAGTGAATGTTAGATAATGACTGAGCCCTTGGGTTGGTTGTAACAAAAATTAAGCAAAAATAAAATTTAACTATTGATTAAGATCAAAAAATCTTTAAAAAAAATTATATTCTTTTGGCACTTGAAAAATTTGTCAACTCTGCTAACGTCTCAGTAGCTTAGTTGGAAAAGCACTCACCCGGTATGCAATGGTCCAGGGTTCGGGTTCCATCTGATCGGGACCACCAAAATTTTATAATACCTACTTGATAAAAATCTATTTTCCAAGTAGGTATTATAACATTTTAAATCAGCCCGAAATAAAAATATGCACCGTTTGCTTATAATAAATCTCACAGCTGACGAAAAAGTGAACGAAACATTGAATTTACAATTTTTATTATTATTTATACATTATTGATGACATCCATAATTATCATAGACTCTTTTATGTTTTAGCTAGATACCTATTGGTTTGCATGCTCTGCATTTGCACTACTCTGTACGGGATAAGACTTGACATTTGAGTTGAAAGACAGCAAAAACACAAATGTACTGCAAAGTATAGATTTGTAACACGGCTGCCTTTAGTTGGGGACATCGGAGAAGAATTCGGGGATGATCATCAGCTGGCAGGCTGGTTTGAAATAATATCTGTGCTTCATGTGCATGACCTCACCAAGGAATCTATAGAAAATACGCATCACACCATTCAATTAAGTGCGCCTTGTAAATTAATAAGAGCAATGTTTCCTTTTAAAATATATCAGGCGTTTGTGTTTTAAATTAAGAAATCTTAAAATATTCATATTTTTTATATTTATACTAAATTTTAAGAAGGGGGCGGTCTGCGGAATTGCAATACAAACATTTTCATGTGAGAATCATTGTTTAATGCGTAAAATTGATAAAGTAATCGAAAAAAAATGATTTTAGAAGTTATTACCTTTCATGTGTATTTTTTTTATTTTAAAGGTATTTTTTCAAAATTTCAACAAGGCGGCGACCTAGATCCAGGATCAGGCTAGCCTACAAAGGTGGTTTTAATGTATTTAATCAATTCAGCGTCTAGAAAAAGTGATATAAAAATACCTTAATTTTCACAATTTCGCGCAATACACTCTTAAAGGTAGGGTACTTGTTAAGAATAACAATTTACCTAGTTCCTCTTATTTCTGATTTATATTCGATGACCTCCGTATCCGAAAGGCGAGCACGCTAGACTTGGCGTCGCCATCTGGGATGTCCCGTGTTCGATTCCCGGTATGGTCAATATAGAAAACGATCTTTTCTATATTGTCTCGGGTCTGGGTGTTGTGGTACCATCGTTGTAACTTATTTTTATAATACAAGTGCTTTAACTACTAAGCGTAGGATTAGAGTTTTAAATATGTAGCAAATATGTATTTGTTTATGTTATTTGTATTATGTTGTTAAATGTTGTCCAATATCATTAATCAATCAATTAATATCGATGCGAAATAAAAAAACAATGTACTACGTTTAACTTTACGCGTTCCTAACTTATTTTTAGTAAAAATAAGCATTCAAAACACGCACTGGATTTTTTTTTGTAAAAACTTAGTTCCGACGCAAGTTTTCTCACCGACAAATCTTAGGTGACAAAACATTCGTAAGTTCACGATAGCCAGCTATCGTCAGTAAAGCTGGAAACATATTATCGGACGCGGCTTACGGACGCGGCTTACAGCCGCGACTGATAAGTGTGCACGGTCCTCGGACGTTGCTTGCGGACGCCATGAGTGTGACCACTTTAAGTAGATTTCTACGTTTTTGGTAGGTTTGTGACAAAGAGGACGATGATTTAGTAGTAATTTCAGTAGAAAATCTGTATCGTTTAGTAGATTTTGAAAGAAAATTCTGAAAAATAGTAGCTAATCCAAAATACAATTATCCAGGCCAAAAAACCGACCCAAGTGCGAGTGGAACTCGCGCACGAAGGGTTCCGCACCATTATCTGTAAAAACCGGCAAAGTGCGAGTCGGACTCGCGCACGAAGGGTTCCGTCCCATTTTCTATAAAAATGGCAAAAAAAATCACGTTTGTTGTATGGAAGCCCCCTTAAATATTTATTTCAACTTTCTAGCTATCACGGTGCATGAGACAGCTTGGTGACAGACAGACAGACAGACAGCGGAGTCTTAGTAACGAGCAAAATAAATCACTTTGGTTGTATGGGAGCCCCTTTAAATATTTATTTAATTCTGGTTTTTAGTATTTGTTGTTATAGCGGCAACAAAAATACATCATCTGTGAAAATTTTAACTGTCTAGCTATCACGGTTCATGAGATAGACGGACAGACGGACAGCGGAGCCTTAGTAATAGGGCCCCGTTTTACGCTTTGGGTACGGAACCCTAAATAAATCTTGTCCAGATCCTGGGGATTTCCTGTAACATAATACTGAATACGGTGATAAGCGGGTTTCTTTTTCGCATACGTTATCAAATCGCTAGCTATCTTATAATAAAAATGTTCATGCAATCAATAAGCACGTGCGAGCTCTCGCGCAGTCGGCGTCCTTCTGACGCTCGGACGCGTCCGCACCCCGTGCATACCGTCCGCGGACGTTTTCGGCTTACAGAAACATCCAGCGCGCTAGATTGCTGTCGGACGTCCGAGCGCTCAAGGTCAGCGAAGGTTACGTCCGCGACTGACGTCCGCTGGTTTGCACACCTTAGTGTAAATTCAATACCTAGATTCATTTAAGTCGCGGCTGTAAGCCGCGTCCGTAAGCCGCGTCCGATAGTATGTTTCCAGCTTTACGATATTATACGTCAAAAACAGGTTTGTGCTCGCAAAGTTAGTTGCCATATAGCGTTACGATTACCGTACGCTTACTTTACGATACGAAATTCATTCGTGCTGCCAAATTTAGTTTGCTTTACGTCCGATAGAGGCGCTGTCAGATTTTCATACTTACGAATACTTTGACGCAAGTTATTCGTGCTCGCGCTACTGTAAGCTCGCAACTCCTATTTCTGATTTCAATCTTCTACAGATTATTACGCATAATATGCACGTTAAATATTTCCCCTGTCTTTCAGTACATAAGTTTTCGGATTTGGCTTCCCTTATTCAGATGGCGTCTCATTTTGAGGAATACCTACCCTCTACTTCTGCTTGTCCTAAAGCTGTTTCCGTTATTACTCAGCCTTCGTTCCTTGAGTGCTTAAAATGTAATGGGTCTGGCCATTCTTATCGAGACTGCTCGATCGTTCCAGGTCCATTGTGTTTTAAGTGCCGTAATCCTGGATACATTACCAGGGAATGTCCTAAATGTAGTCCAAAAAATGCCTAAGCCACCGGCGGCACGTTTCACTTCGTACAGTGTCACCGGTGATTACGACAAACTCTTTAGATAATCGCCCGTTTATCGAAATTTATTTAAAGGGTGAACCTGTTAAATCTCTTCTCGATTCTGGTGCTCAAATGTCTTTAGTTAGTGATGCCTTGAGTCAACAACTTGGTGTTTCAATTGATTCTAATTCCTTAGTTCCTTCTGTCATTTCAGCTAATAATTCTCCTATTGATATTTTGGGTTCTGTTGTTATTTCTGTTATGTTCAATGGTGATACTGTTGATCATAGTTTTTTGATTGCCCGTAATATGTCTTCTCCTGTGATTTTGGGAATGGAATTTTGGAATAAATTCGGTTTGACTTCTATATTTAGCCAAGCTTTTAACAAACATGTTAAAGGAAATATGTTCCTGTCCTCTTCTGTTCCTCAACCTCTTTCTCAAAACATTTGTGAAGTCCGGTATATCCATCCGCGGAATGTTTTGACTCCTAAACAGGAACTCCAACTTCAAAAAGTGATTGGTGAATTTGATGATATTTCATCAGAAAAGATTGGTCTCGGGAAAACCACCTGGCTTTCCCATAAAATCAATACCATCGGTTCACCTATTCGACAGAGGTACTATCCCCTTTCTCCAGCTAAGTTAAAAGTTCTCAATGAAGAGATTGACTCAATGTTGGAATTAGGTGTCATTCGTCCATCTCGTTCTCCATGGGCTAGTCCAGTTGTGATGGTCACAAAGAAAGATGGTACAGTTCGTTTTTGTGTCGACAGTAGAAAACTAAATAGTGTCACTGTTAGGGACTCCTATCCTCTTCCTCGTATTTCTGATATACTGGATAACCTTAGGGGTGCCAAGTATATGACATCCCTCGATCTCCGGAGTGCTTTCTGGCAGATTCTTTTAGCAGATAAGGAAAGCTGCGAGAAAACAGCTTTTATCGTTTCTCAACGTGGTTTGTTCGAATTTGTAAGGATGCCGTTTGGTTTAACAAATGCCGCTTCTGAGATGCAACGACTGACCGATATGATCGTCAATTTTGAATTTACCTCCACCAGTGATGACTGTGTCTTCGGGTACGTTGACGATCTGATCCTCGTCTCCCGTGATTTCAGCAGTCATTTAGCCCTGCTTCGCAAGGTTCGTGATCGTTTGTTACAGGCTGGCTTGTCTATCAACATCAAGAAGTGTGAATTTTGCAAAGGGGAACTTAAGTATTTGGGTTATATCGTAAATGAAAAGGGTCTTCAAACTGACCCAGGTAAGCTGGACACAATAAGGGATTATCCGGTTCCCATGACGGCTAAGGCTCTACGAGGTTTTATTGGTATGTGTTCTTATTATAGACGCTTTGTTAAGGACTTTTCTTCTATAATTGCCCCACTTACCGCCTTAATTGGTCCTAAGAAGGGTAATGATCCGATTTTCTGGAATTAATCATCCGATAGTGCTTTTAAAAAACTTAAGGATGCATTAATTAATACTCCTGTTATTGGCTGTCCTGATTTTTCTAAACCGTTTATTTTACAATGTGATGCTTCATCTGTTGGCCTAGGTGCCGTTCTCTCTCAAAAGTTCGAGGATGGTGAACATCCTATTGCCTTTTATTCTCGCTTATTTTCTAAAGTCGAACGTAATTACAGCACAACGGAACGTGAACTTTTAGCCGTTCTTGATTCCATTAAAAACTTTCGGTGTTATTTGGATGGAATGCAATTTACAGTTATAAGTGATCATATGGCCCTTAAATGGCTCCTCACGTTGAACAATCCTACTGGTCGTTTAGCTCGTTGGGCCACTGTTATCTCGCAATATTCTTTCGATATTGTTCATCGCAAAGGATCTCAGCTGGTTGTTCCAGATGCTTTGTCTAGAGTCCATATTTCCCCTGTCTCTTACGATCAAGGTCCTGGTCAAACTGATGATCGCTGGTACAAGAAAATATTTTTGGGTACCCGTGATTTCCCACAAATGTTCCCAGCGTACGCTATTCAGAATGGCGTACTTACATGGCCAAATATGTTTCGCGACGTCTCTGAAACATTAAGCAGGTGTGATTTATGTAAGGCTTATAAAATTGCTAATACCCGACCTCGAGGGCAAATGTGTTATCCTAAGGATGTTACTCAACCTATTCAAATTATATCTATAGATGTTATTGGGCCTCTACCCTTGGCCTATTACGGTTTCAAGTACATTTTGTCTATGGTCGATGTATTTTCTAAATATGTTTGGCTGGTTCCTTTAAAGAAAATTGATGCCGTTTCCGTTGCTAAAGCATTAGAAGTAGAGATATTTTATAGATTTGGTATTCCTCATTCAATTCTCTGTGATAATGCTACTGTTTTTCGCAGTAGTCAATTCAACCGCTTTTTGTCTTCATTTAGGATTGAGCCATTTTATACCCCGTATTATACTCCTCAAGCTAACACAGTTGAGAGATATAATCAGACAATTGTTACTTGTTTAAGTATTCTTGTCGAGGATAATCACAGGAATTGGGCAAAGTTATTACCCAAGGTCAAACTATACTTAAATTCTTGCATAAATCTCGCTACTGGTTTCACTCCTAACTTTCTCGTATTTGGTAGGGAGGTGTCTTTTCCTTCTCATAGTGTTAATAGTCAGACTCAGAGCTCTAATTTGGCCGAGAGTCGGACTCAGCATGCCTCTAATCTTTCTTCCCTTGCTGAAATTTACGCTAAAGTTTCCGATAACCTGGCGATTTCGTTTTTAAGAAGCTCTCGTGCTTACAATAGAAACCGACGTGATTTAGTTTTGAACGTCGGTGACACTGTATGGAGGCGAAATTTTTCTAGATCTTCAGGTGCTGATTTTTTCACTAACAAGTTTGCACCTCGGTTTGTCAAATGCCAAGTTATTAGGGTTATCTCTAGAACTACGTACTTTTTAAAAGACCTGGACTCATCTCATACCGGACAATACCATATTAAGGACATTCTTAAGTAGTATTTCGTTATTATTGCTTTCTTTATTTTTTTTCGTTTAGTAAAATATTTCTTAGTTTATTAATCTTGTTCGTATGCTGTCAGCTTTCTAAACCGCATTATGGTTGCTTGCTTATTTGTTAGGGTTGCCAACTTTTGTCATAGGGTTGTCAACCAATTAATGTGAACTTAATTTTTTTTGTTCTTTTTTGTTGGAAAGGGTGTGCTGCAGCATTATGCTGCGGAACTCTTTTGAAGTTAAACTTTTTATTTATTTTTTCCTGGCCACCTATAATAATTTTCTTTTTAATTAACATTTTAAATGGGCATGTCTGTCATGTAAAGAATGTCTGTCCTAAAGAGAAAATGGAGAGTTGTGTGGTTGGCTCGATGCATAATATATCGTAAAGTTCATTACTGGATCAACAAAGGACCCGGTCTACGGGTTCTCCCCCCTACCTGCCGAAGCGCTAGCTTTAACAAGCACCAAATTGACCTGCTACGAGTAGGTGCTAGTTCCAGCACGTACTTGTTTATATTACCCTGTTGCGTTGAAAAGGAACGATCCTGCGCTAGCAACGACTTCTGCGACGAAAAGAGACGATTCTGCGATAGCAACGACTATTTAATCCGACTGCAAAGGATAAGGGCGACTATCCGGCGCCGGCACCTTCGTTATTGTTTTTATACTTTTCGATAAGCCCGTTCATTGTAAATTTTTTATATAAATTATTCTGTTAACCGGTTTGGAATTTTATACCTCTAAATTCTGTGTAGTTTAATTAGTTGTAAAATAAATAAGTTTTCTTTTGCGTTCTCAATCAAAATTCCCCAGGCAAGCCACACAACACAAAATATTTATTTTTTTTGTTCCAATTTTAATTTTACTTTAATTATATTTTTTCTGTATCATTTTCTTTTTGTTATTTCATTTTCGTATGTTTTTGGTGTGGCCTTAATCGGTCGCACCAAACGTAGCAATATACATACCTACGGAAACCCCGCCATTGACCACCACCACCATTAAGCGCCACCTATTGGCGAGCAAAAACCGGCCAAACGTGATAATAAAAATACAAGGTTTAAAAACATTTGATAACTATTAATTTAAAACTTAAACTTAGATGACCAAACTGACCAAAAACAGAGAGACTAAACTAACGTTTTAACTAAATATTTCAGCTAAGGTGCACGCGCAGTTGTCGGTGATCGTGGTGCCCGTGGTGTTCGGGCTGCTAGCTATTATTCTAGTGATCTTCGGCATGGCGTATTATCAGCACCGGTCAAGGTAATGATTTTTACTCTTGATACTCTCATCATCAATCAGCCAACATCAGTCCATTGTTGGGCATTTTTCATAGTGGCCGGGCATTTTAAAAAATGCGCAACATTAGAGGGTGATATGATAATAACGTCTATTAGGTAAGATAATTACAAACAATACAGTTTTGGTTTTAGCGCTTCGCCAACCGTTACCGCGGCACCTCTCGCTTCCCTTGCTCTGCTCGCGCATTTTAGTAAAGGTTCTTTAACCTAACTCAGAAGAACTTATGATATTGCTAACATTTTATTCGACGGTCAGCTTGATTGATATTCTCTGGGTTAGGTTGGGTTAGAACAGTGACAGTGACATTGTGCGAGCTGAGCAAGCGAAGCGAGCGCCAAAACCTCGAGCGAGCGCTAAAAAATTATATGTATGCTTCGTAAGCAAACCCACGGGTTTCGGATTGGTTATGATTGGTTAGCGCGTGTCACGCATTAGTTTCTGTCTGCACACCGCCCAATATTTCTAAATTATCTTATTGCCGAAATAGCCGATCGAATTTGTATAGAAAGAAAAAAAGAAGATATTCTTAATAGTGATAGAAAAAAAAATGTTCACTATGATGTATATAATTGGTGGTATGGTAACAAAGTGTTCTTTTATTTACGGCCTATTATGTTGTAAGGACTACTTCAAACTAAGGCGCTAATTCCACAACTAAATACAATGTGATATTACTTGAACCCCAAATTACTTTTTGTGTCATTAAAATTCGATATGTATGTATGTAAATTAATAGTACATTACTGCCGCGGTCTGTATGTTAAAGTGCCTTTAATGGCCAATTTGCAGAAATAAATGACTGACTTTGTGATTGCTGTATTTGTAGTCAGCAGCAGCAGCCCTTAACGGACAAGCTGGAATAAGGGCCGAGCCGAATCTCGAGTCCTTTAAGCGCGGCAGCAAGGACAGCAAATATGACCAAGCTTGAAGGCTGAGAGCGTGCTGAGCTAAGCTCGGGGCTATCGTAGCGTAGCCAGCACCAGCCCTTGATGGACAAGAATAATGGTCGAGACTGAAGCTCGAGTCCTTTATAGCGCGGCAGCAAGGACAGCAATGATGACCAAGCTTGAAGGCCGAGAGCGTGCTAAGCTAAGCTAGGGGCTATCATAGCGTGACCAGCATCAGCCCTTGATGGACAAGCTGGAATAAGGGCCCTTGATGGACAAGAATAATGGCCGAGACTGAAGCTCGAGTCCTTTATAGCGCGGCAGCAAGGGCTGCAAAGATTACCAAAATTTAAGGCCGAGAGCAAGCTAAGCTATCATAGTGTGGCTAGCATCAGCCCTTAATGGACAAATTGTTCGTCCACCTCCTTTTATTATTTTGAATTTACACCCTATATCCCTATATGTGTTCCAAAAAATGAATCAAGCAGAAGTCTAAAGATACAAAATATTCCCGAATCTTCCCTATGTACATCAATTGAGACTGGTTTAATCTGTCAGGCAATACAGAGTGTGCTGTATAAAAATTTTAATTTAGTATTTTCTATAAATAAATTAATTCCTTACTGTTATTTTTTACAGGTACACGATTGAGGTAGCCGACTTCGACTTTGGCCAAGCGCATTTAGACTATAAGACATTCTCAGAGCGTCTACGGGATAGCTTCAGGAATTCTTTCAACTTCAGGCAGGATGACACGGACCCCCTAACAACAAACACAAGGTATGACTCCATGACATAAGAAAAGGAGTAACTGGCTTCGAAGCCAATACTATGTCATTTAATTGGATGTCACTGTCAAGTTTGTTTACACGCCAAATGAAACTGTTCTAAATTAACTAGTTTTTATGATACTAACTAGAATGCTATTCTGTAAATGCTTTGGAGTGTAATTTGAGCTTTTTGGAATTATGTGTACAGTCCGATCCAAATTAGATTAAATAGGTATAACGTCTTGATGACTGTAAGTACTTTATACATTTGAATAATATATTTGTTTTATAAAAAACAGCACGACTTCGTTACTATTACATCAGCGCAGTTATCGAAAGATTATTACGAATAAAGGTATTTTTCTCAATTTCTAAAATTTGTTTTCATAAACAATACACGTATAAAATCTGTCATCTGTCGTTAGTTACTTGTCATTTAATTTTATTAACTGTAGTGCAGATCTTGCATGCTAAAATACAAAATAATGTCTTCTTTGTCGAAGCTAACAAAAAATGAGCCTGATAATTTTAATATATTATTACTTATCCATTGCTAAACTGAATATTTTTTTAACGGGCCAGTCTATAGACAAAAACAAGAATTGTGCTTTTAATTTCATATTATTTGAATGTTGTGCATGTCAATAAAAATGTTGCCATAAAAATTAAACGCACCATATCCGAATTAAGCAATTTATTCGATTCTAATCGATGTGTGCATGACAGTAAAATTATTAAAGCATAAACCTGACTGGAATTTAATAAACTAAGTTATTTTATATGCTTAATATAATTCACAAGTCCCTGATAGAAACGTAGCATGATGACCATATCTATTTATTTGTTTAAGGCAATCAATTATCTTCAGATTATACTAATAAGAAATACACAAACTATTATAAATTTAAGTAATTATCATTATGCAGCAATTAGCTTCTTGGACATTTACAAATTTAATTACGTTTGTATTGAGCTAATAAGTTTCGTTTTAGTAAAGTGATTGGAATAGGTTTATTTTGACAAAATGATTTTTTGTGTAAGTTATAGGTAGTTTTAACTTTCATTCCAATAATATTGATATTTAATTTATGTTGTTGTGAATAATGCTTCTTGCTTATTTTCAACTCTGCGAGTACTTGCAATGGGGATGTTTGTTTTAAGACTTTTAAGAGTTATGAAGCCAGGCAACCAAAATTATAAAGCTACTTAATAAATTCAACGATCTCAATCTAGTACGAGTATTCAATGTGGCGCAAAAAACATGATTCAGGATTTTTTTAAACTAGGGCAAATCAAATTAGTATTGTGGATTTTAATCCCGATCAAATTTTATAGGGCTTATTAGTATTCACCACCAACATTTATAAAATTTCGACTGTGCCAAAAGAAATAAAACGAAATGGAAACATCTTTGTATTTGCGAAAAGCTGGATTAAACATATGAATGCAAAATGAAAAATTTTACATGTTATATAATCTTAAGATTCGTTTTTTACTGGTGCTTGATAAATAAATCCAAGTCATGTCAATCTATCATTTAAGTATCCGTGTATCGTGGCTTTAACTTGTAAATATTTATATATTATTCGATGTATGAGTTCGTTTTCTATTAAACAAAAACAGAAACGAGTAAATTTTTAAATTTGGTAATGTAACAATGGTCGGAAAAACAAAATTTGGCAACACTGAATTGATTTTATTAATGATTAAATTGAATTTAATTTGATCGTTAATATTTTGAGCGCCACCATGCGACTTTGAGCATCCACGATTGACGATTAAGTAAGTGGTTACGGCCTTTTTTTGAAATTGACTTCTGTGGCAGTCGCAGTTATAATTTTCGATAGCTGATGCTAATAGTAGCATTGTGGACAAGTTTGAATCCAGCTCTTAACGACGACCTGTCAGGCTAGCATCCGCAACGTTTAAAAAAAAATGCCGTTCAATAAATTAAATCTTGTACTAATTAAATTATATGTTTTAACATATTTTGTTTCAAACCAATGTACTCATCGTTGGTTTGTCGACGCAATCAATTTATATCGAGAGTGGCGTAAGTTAAGTAACTAAGATAAACTAATTTATAAACTCGATACGCGCATTCTAGCCTAGCCCGACTGATCGATGTTTGATAAAGGTAAAATTTATAATTAAATTATTTATAAAATAATATTACTTAAGTCCTGTAGTTCATTATTTATAGTATCCACATATCCTTTATTGTTAATTTATAGATAGGTAGGTACCTACATGTAATGTGATAGTCTGATAGTTATAGTGGTTAGAGAGATGTTATAATCATTAAATAAAAAATGAAATGTCCATGAATTTGTTTCATATTTTCAATAATTACATAGATAGAAGCAGAACATTTAAATGTTTTGTTTTAGTCCTATTAGTTTTAAGTGCTTACAATTACCACGCTACTTCTGGCAAAGGTCATAAATTATCGTTAGTTTCAGTAAATCAAAATGATATATATTCATTTAGTGTTACTTTAACATGACATGCTTAACAATAATAAAAAATTTATAAAATGTTTTGTTGCTTAGTTTTAAACGAAAAACCATTCAAACGAAACCATTGTTTCACTAAAATGTATGGAAAGATACAAATAAGAACCACACCTAAGTTTGAATATCTTCAATGCACTGAGCTCCCATGAAGAATTCTATAAATACCTACCTGTTAGTTATTTCGTCAGTAAATATTTGACGAATTACCATTCATTATCTTGCTTATCGAAATCTGTATTTTTATGATATTTACAATCTAATTAAAACCATAATTTTCTGCGATACCTTCTCGAAACAAAGCATAAAAATCCCTATGCTCTTTAAAAGGCGCTTTTTCGCTAGACCTAACATAAACAGCATATCAAAGGTTGAGCAAAAATGTATGAAATTATAGGGTCTCTCATAATTTTTACTGCGTTCGTTTTAGTAGCCAGCCTGTAAAAAGCGTCTTTTAAAAGGAAGGTTCGAATTTATCTCTAAAAGTGGTATTTAATGTAGATAAGTTATGTTTTGTGATATCTTAGGGTTAAAAAATAATAGATTGGATATGATTTGTTAGTATTATTTCGTATTACTGTTTTTCATAAACGGCCTGTAACGCCCTTAAGAATTACAGTTAAAATTTGATTGTAGTTACAATAAAATGTTATACACATATAAAAGTTTATTTTATTTTATTTTAAAGTAATTTTCCCAGTTTATATCCTACCTCAAAAGAGCAAAACAAAAACATCGTCCAAGAGATATCAAATTGAATCCTCAGCCCAGTAAAACGAAACACCACATGCATTGTTATGACCTGGTATCAGAGATCGCTTGACATTTCACGGGTTAAATAAAGGGTCTGCAGTTGCACTATTTGTTTTTACACCTCTAATTTCGATTGCAGGTGTAAATAATACAAGCCTCTAAGATAATGCATTCAAAAGTCATTCATCAAAAGCTGTATGTAAAGTACCTACCTACTCATTTGTTAAACTAGAACTAAAAGGGCAAAATTTCTGACCTTTGACCTTTTACAAGAGGATAAGGAGAAAATATCGTTAATTTGTTACTCATAAGAATATCACAATTCACATTAAATATTTATTTGCGATTAAAATTGTCTGTTCTTATCTGCCTCCCGAAAGCGTCAACAACAAACTAATAGAGCACTATTTACCTATAACGTGTTTTGCTGGAACCCAGCGGAGCGTAGCGAGTCTTACTTGTTCTGTGCCCCGGAGGGTGACTTTGATTTTATATACATGTCTAGATTCCCTGTTAGAGTATCATAAACGTCAAAAAATATATAAACCAACTGTTGGCGCCAAAGTTTGTTTCGTCCGCTCAGTGGCGCGCTTGTTACCATAGCAACCCATAACTGGACCCATAACTCAAATCTGGCCTGTTCATTTGGTGACAATTGCAGCACCACACTATCTAGACATGTTTATAATCAAAGGAGGCTGATAATAAAAAATCTACCATCCACAACCTGGCTCTAGAATAAAATATTGGACAACATCACATACATTGCTCTGATCCTAAGGTAAAGCACTTGTGTTATAGAAATCAGAAACAATAACGACACGGTACATCGGCACGCCAGACCCGAGACAATATTCCACTGAAAACTAGACCACTAGTCTAGTAGATAGAGAAATTTAAAACCAATTTGACCATGTTCTGTTTACTAGTCTCTAACAAGGCTAGTAAATCATTAAGGTGGGTACTGACTGGTGTTGCGAGGCGTATTATAACACACGCCAGTCAGTAGGTTGCCACCACCTTTATGTTGCGCCTTGTGCTAAAGTGTGAATCCGACTCGTTGCTAGCTTGTTTCCCTGTGGAATCGTATCTAGTCTGACTGCAAGACTTTTGCTTAGCAACATGTTATATGACGCCCAGTAACGCCGGTCCATATCGTGTTTTTTTGGCATGCTAGGGAGGCATATCGTGTTTTGGAGGTCTGGGTCATGCTATTAGGGGGCTGTGCTGTACCCACCATAAGATAATAAAGGATTCCAAGAAGGAACTTACTTATCGATGGCAGTCTGACAAATTATTTGACAATCGTTATCCATTAGCTACTAATTCATGGGTTGTAAACTGTTTATTGTCGAATTAAGCTAACGATAACAGTGATTTGCGCATTTCTAGGAATTTCTGACATTCTGTTGTTATAAAATGTTGTTACCGTGTTTATGACAAGCACGCGCATCTCAAGAATTCATAAAAATACCATTTCGTTATACCTAACTACCATATCGTAATTGGCTTGACGCATTCAGAGCGAAAACAATTCCACACATTGAAATGAACTACCTACATTAACGAGATTAAACTACAAAGGTTGTTGTTCACTAATACCACGGGGTAGCTATCATCAGCCATAGAATCTCTCTGAACGTAGTGTAGCTTGCCTTTACATGTTCTTTTCTGTGCTGTATAGAATCTGATTCGAAGTTAGTACATAAAGAGGTATACCTACTTACTTAAAACGCCTGAAGAAATGATGACCAATAGTATTTTTCAGAATAAGAATACCTAATGCTAAAAGAATGATTTTATTTGGCACCCTAAGTACCTAATAATAACAGTCAAAGAGAGAACTAAAAAAGATTGTACCTTTTCATATTAATTCTGATCTCCGTAAAAAAGTACCTACTGTAGTCGTGACCATGCTTTTTTTTTAGTTATTGCAAAGTAGATACTAGGACGCCGGGGTCGACGATAGATCAGGTGCTGTCTAGGCTGTACTTAGTTTGTAGATAGGAAGAAATGTAAGAACCTCTTAAGGATATTGCCTCATTGATAAATATATAAGACTTTCTAAGATTGTTTTAAAATAACAATATCTTCATGCATTTAACCGTCACATCAAATCTAACTGTCGATTTAATAATTTGTTCTGTAAATTCAGTCTATTGAGATATTACCTTACCAATGCCCGCAACTTTGTTTGCGTGGACTATGTACGTACAGGGTGTCTGGTATCCCACAGGAACATTTACCCGGGATAAAAAGTATATTATTCTATCTGTCTTATTCAGAGTCATTGGCTAGTACGGGACTAAGGTTAAACCACTGATTTATGTATGTTAGTACAGTTGTTAAACCTTAGTCCCGGACTAGCAAATGCACTCTGAATAAGACGGTATATTATGTTAATCCACATCATATTCTTTAGGTGTGAAAAATGTTATCCAAATCCGGTCAGCCGTTTATGCGTGATTGAGTCACAAATATCCAAACACCCTCACAAACTTTCGCATTTATAATATTAGTGGGATGGGATAGGGGTTTTTTTTTGGCTTTAAACAAACATCGATTAATATTTGCTTCGCTCTGACCTTTGTAAACGTGGTTATTATTCTATTACTTATCTGAAACTTACGATTTATCATGGAAAACTTAGTTCATTAGACACTACCCTGTAACGGGTTAAAATACGCTATTAAAAAGATAATTATATGTTCGTTGAGTAGATTCGTTAAGTAGGGTTATAAGAAACGAAAAACTTGACGACCGTCTAGTAATGGTTCGCGCTACGGACGCCTCGGCCTGGCGGTTGCGGGCTCGAATCCCGCAAGGGTCAAATGTTAGTAATGTTAGTGTGATGAACACGAGCATTTGTACCTTAGTCATGGATGTTTATAAACGTATTTAAGTATGTTTATCCGTTATCCTAGTCGCCATAGTACTAGCTTTGCTTAGTTTTGGGCTAGATTAATTTTTCTTAGTCGTTCAGGTAGATTATCAAAAAGTGTTGGACACGTATTTTTTCTTTTTTCACATAAGTCAAAATATTACAGAGATAGTGATTTTAAATATCGCATGACATCAAGCCTAGATACAGTTTTTACTTAGAAGTACCTAACACCAAGAGACCCCTCCCGAAAGACGCGATTTTTCTTTTTTATTTAATTGGTTGATTGACAAAGAAAAAAAAAAGAGTCCATTATTTTTTGATAATCTAACCGACGGACTTAATAGAATTTCATTTTCTTTACCCAGCCGTCAGCCCAATTGGTGTGATTGTGGAAACAATATATAAAAAAAACTTAAATACATAATCAGCAAAATAAAAAGTAGATTTTTTATCATAAGAAAACATATCTTCAAGGCCCTTTAAAACGGGAACGAGTTTCGCCACTAATTTAACTCTGAGCCCGGCAAAGCCAACTCAGACATTAAAGTATTCGTTTTTCGCATTTCATTAAAATTTTAACTCGTTAAGCGCGGTCTAGGCATTTTAAGTACCACCGAGTTAAGTCGCTTTAATCGTGTAACGAATACATGAGTACTGTTTTAAATAGCTCCCTTCCGATCCTTAATGAAGCAGGCTTTTTGCGGGTCCCGTGAACCCCTGTTTCATTTTAAACGGCAACTATGTTAATTTTTATTTCAGGAAACTAATCGGTAATGTTTACCATACAAAGAATAAAATTGAAAGAGTACAGAAAAAAAACCACCGCAATTAGTGCCCGTAGTCTTTCAGGCATGAAACATAACATTGTAGGTCATACTATTGATAATTATTTTCACGATACAATCAATTTATTGTTTGATATGAATATAAGTAGTCGAAGTAATATTTCTTTTTAGGGCGGTCTAAAGAGCGCTTTTCTCACCTGCATTATCAGCAGGACCCTTAAATATTAGCACATAGTTTTTTTGGAAAAATTAATCGTATGGTCATAGGTTTTTCTTGTCTGATCGTAAATAGACATGCAGTTTTAGAAAACAACTTTTTGGTTTTAAACAATTTGTACTGAGTCCAGAGCATTTTTCCGAAACTATCTAACCGACCGTGAAAACTCCGAATGGTCATTTCGCCGATATTAAATTCTACGCATATTCGTTACGCCGCTAGTTGATTGGTCGATCAGTAATATTACGAGCTATCTTTCCAACTATAGTCTATTTATCTATAGTTTGATTCTACTAGGTTTTTTTTCAACTAAATTAAATTAGCTTTAGATATATTCTACGAGTAGGTATTCGATATACCACTAGTCGATTTGCCGATATTATGATTCTAGAAGCTATTTATTTTACATTATGGCCAATTTGCCGATAGTTTTTAGGATGACTTCTATAATAAGCGCTGAGCTCCTTTAACAACTCCGAAAAATTTAAGAAAAAATGTGTGTTTATAAATCTTATTTAGGTTTAAGGTTAAATAAACTTTACTTATAAATACATTTATAACAATTTGGGAGTACCCCAGTGACTCCCAAATTGGCCAGCTGGAAGCGACCTGCGTTTACCATATCGTCTGTCCCCCTTGTGGGTGGACGTCCCACGCTGCGTTTGCCGGTACGTGGCCTCCAATATTCTAGAACCTTTCTGCCCCATCGGCCGTTAGTTCTATGTTTAACCACCCTTAGGGCCTTATATATGCTATGTTTTAAAGATGTTTGTTTCTTTGCCTTGGTATACTGAACCATTCAGTATAAGTGCCCGGAAGAGGGCCCACATACCGAATAAATAATTTGGGTCTAAAAGTAAATAATATTTATCACTTTAATGTATCGAGAGTTAAGTAATAAGATGATAAATAAATGTTAATAATATTTTCCATTATGTCAAAACTTAGATCTCGACGAATTTAGAAATAATAAATCCTCTATTATTTTAAATAAATACGTATATAACGTTTAGTTAAGCTCAACAGATTTATGTTGTGTGAAAGGAATTTAATCTTATATCACTGGACTCAATACACGGCTTTCAAACTCCACACAATGGTTCATTTGAGCCGCAATAGCTACTTCTTTTCACCACATTGCCATTGTTGGGAACTAATAGAGGAACGGTTATTGTGGGTAATTTTCTTGTACCATTAATGACGAAACTTTTTCTTTGTAGGTAACGAAGTAAGGTAAGTATTGTGATTTGTTGACATTTCATTGGGAAACAACATTGCACTTAGGTAAGTAATAGGAACTTGCCGAAAGAGTATGAGATTATTAGGTAGGTATAAATGTATTTTTTTGGTCAACTGAGTGTCATGGGTGAACTGATAGTACTAGTTCATTGACTTTCAATTAATATTAACAAATCCACAAGATTTTGTTTTTGTAAGAGTTGATGCTGTCTAGGTTTTTAACAGTTTTGACAAAAATAAACTGCTAGCGTGCTACTTTTTAGCGTGCTTGATTTATTTATAATTATGGGCAGTTTTAGAGAGTAGGTATATCGAGTTAATGTCTACGCTTAGCCGTCTCCGTGTATGGAAATTAACGTTTGGTTTTATGCTTAGATTTATTATCCTAAGGTTATATGTAAATTAAGTCGGCTTTAAAACACGATTTTTATTAAAATTTCGCAATCGGTAGGTACTAGGCTTTGTATGATTTGTCCCTTTATTTATTTAAAATACATTCCAATCAGTAGGTGGTACGATTTTCTAGTAGCTCCTACCTAAACAAATACAGAGTAAAGGTAGATAAGACTACACTAGTTAACAATTACGCATATAGATAGACACTTAATTGCACAATAAACATTTTTAGGTTTTTAACAAACAAGACATGGTTATGTAGAGGAGACCGGAACATAAGCAAGCATTATTGCCAAAAACAATCTCTTCCAGGCAACATTAGGGTAGAAGATTAAGTTATAAATAGTAGGTAGAGTGCAAAAATGCGCGAAATACTTAAATTAAACAAAAATTACCAATATTACTATAAAATACAATTAACAAGGGATCTATACGTGAACTGGAAATTAGCAGCTTATAAATAATATCAATAATATTTCAGATGATCGATACTTATTAACGGTCTACCTCCATGATATACAAGGTGTACAAAAGAATGGGACACTCCTTGTAACCACGTGATCAGCTGGTCATAATATACAACAACTTTTCCTATGGGAGCAACATCCAAATCGTGATTTTATTATCAGATGTTCCATACATTATCATCGAGGTATGCAGTTTATATGGAGCAGTTAAAACAAAATTCTTGATTCCGATGTTGCTTCCATAGAAAAAGTTGTTGTATATGATCAGCTGATCACGTGGTTTTTATTTAAGAGTGTCCTATTATCTTGTACACCCTGTATAAATGCATGGAGCAATTAAAGTTTCTTTTTCGCGATACGATGTTGCCTTTGTAGTAAAAGCAGCTGGTCAAAATCATTCATTCAAAGTAATAGTACATTATGATACGAGTGTGCAAAGTTGATTATTACACACGAGGCATTATTGTAAGCGCGAGCCGCAGGCGAGCGCGGTAAGAAAGCCGAGTGTATTAATAATCAATGCACACGAGTTCCATACGATGTTTTTCAACACAATTGCGAGGAAAAAACCAAACTAAAATCTAAAATACCTTCTCCGTTTTTGCTGTTTTTCTTTGGATTTTGGCGGCAACAGGCTATTACTTATTACTTGCGTTTCGTGCCTCGATAAGTATTTCCGACGGGGTTGAATAACATTTTACTCGTCTACACTATTTAAAGTCTACATTTTTGATAGTAATTAACCACACAGCAACAACTTTACCAAATATTTAGGGAAAATGGCATGTAAGGTTGTTTTTTTTGCGCGCCGCAATTTCGATGCGCGCGCAGGTTCAATAACGGCTCAGGAAAAACTGGCTGTTCAGCCGGAAAAGCAGCAATTTAAAAAATAAAATAAACTATAAATTATTGTTTCTAAAAATGATAGTTAAGTTTATTTGTGTTAATTAATATACAATTTGATAAAATGAAATATATATTTGTCATCTTAACCCTAAAATAATTAAATATTGGTAAAATATTCACTGTTCTTAGACATAAACTTTTGCTGGATTTTAAAAAAAAAAGTTTACATTACCTCTCTAGTGCGATAATGTTATTACAGCACAAGTGCGTAATATGATGAATTATGAAACTAAAAACGGTGTTATAAGAGTCAATTTACGAGCAACTGTGTTGAAAAAAAAATATACCTAATTATTCTTGTAAAAGTAGGTACTTACATAAAAACAACAAAAAATTACGAAAGTTATATATTATTATTTTATTTTAATAAACCATTCGAAATTACGTGTTCCGTCATTATATTGTGGAACGATAAAGATATCGTTAAATGACCGTTCGTAATGTTCACACATGTCCGTTGTATCGCATTTATGTAGGCGGATCGTTGTCATCATGAATGCTGCAAACAACAGATAACAGTCCTACATCATTTGAGTTGGATGTTATACAAATACCATTATCTCGTCAGGGACAATGTTTTTGCGTTTAGAGTTTACTAATATATTAATTAATATTTATTAATTAATTTCGAGACAACATTATTTTATGAGACCATAGCTCATTTACTTTACCTTAAATTTTGTCATTTGTCATGTTATCACTACTCTGCAATACAAGTATGGAATATCAATATTAAATTTAACACATTTTATCATTTAAATTGTAATTATTAACAGTGTAATAACCTTTTTCATAAAAAATATCTTGCCATCCAATTTTCCGGTAGTAGGACTTACATCTACAAGGTGGACAGATGGCCCTGGTAAAGGTTGCACTCTGCAACCTGCAACTTGCAGGAAGCCGCTGGATGCAGGCTGTCTCCAACCAGCCAATCTGTAAGCCATCAGGGGAGGTCTATGGTCAGCCAGTATAGGTAAATCCTATAGCTGAAAAGATGATGTTGCGATTTAAATATATATATATATATATATAAATATAATAAATAAATATATTCCGATGTACATTTTCCACTTTATGTATTCTGATGTAAAACTCTAAAAGGTTTAAATAATTAAAGTTGGAAACGCTTTGGTCGTACTGTGAATCAGTCCGAAATCCGAATAGTTTGAATGATGCATATTGTATTATACTTATGTAGGTAGTCACAAGTACCTAGTCATACTTTGTTTTAGTTAGATTGAAGTAATGTTTTGTAATATCCTACGTGACCCCTTGTTTAAATCCTCATCTCAGATGTTGGAGAGTTTGCTTTGTGATTTATGAAACAAAGAACTTGAGAAAAGAAAAAAATAGTTTTTAAATCATATTACAGGGTAATTTTAAAAGGCAGTATGTTTATAATACTGTAATTTGTAGTCTATTACAATTAAAATACAGACATATACTTACTTTAATTTAAATATTTATGATTTTATTGTTTAATTTTAAAAATGTATTATCTGCTAAATTACTTAAATATGCATGCTGTTGAACGTGGCTAATCGAAGTAAGTAGGTCAACGCACTGATGTTTTAATTTTTAAGATGGCATTTTATGTAGGTAGTTACTTTTTTAATAGCAAGTAAACAATTTGAATATTGTTGTCTACATTATCTAAAGTACCGTTGCTTTCTGTTAAATACCTACGTTAGTCCACTGAAGTAACTACTTATTCTCTCTCTTAATGTCAGCCTTCGATCATGTTGTTTGTTGTTGTTGAATTCGTATTTTTTTGTTTAAAAAGGACAAGAAGGAAAGAGTAACTAGAATGAATATTATATTAATAAAAAAAATAATACGATAGCAATCGCTAATATGTACACAAACAAATTACCAATCTACAGATATAAAGAGAAATACAATATCTGAAGGTGGTGTAATATTAGTACTACTTAGATCGAGTGAATAGAATTCTTAACTAAACAAGGGTTCACCAGCGACGACAGAGCTCTCGATGCCACAATGATCTTCTCCTCGAAGGATCTTGAAGAAGCCGTTATCACCCCAGTCCGTGTTCCAGGAATTAGCGATGAGCCAGTATTTAACCCCTTTCTCGACACCCCAGCCTAGAATTTTGATAGCATGTCCACCAAGAACATCTCCTGCCGTGTGTTTGTACACACCGCTTTTGTACGAGAGCAAATCCGAGTAAACAGTGAACGCAGCTTCAACTGGCCCGTTCTGGAATAGTTCCGCTTTCATGTGCTCCTCACCTCTCACTGTGAAGACGTGTTTGCCGTAATGCCTATCTTTCTTGTAGTCGGTGCTGTAGTCCTTGTCACAGGTTCGTTCGCATTTTGGCGTTCTACTATCTCCGTTGCATGGCAATCGGTTTCCGGGTACGTGGTGCTCACATGGGGGAATTTTGTAAGGCTGACATCCTTGACTCGAGTTGTAGTTACCTCCGGACACCAACCCGACGTGTTTCCAGTACTCCCAGGCCAGGGACGGCATGCCACCATTGCACCCGAGACCACAAATGGGACAGCAAGTCAGGAGATCCTCCGCGGAAAAGTGAAAATGTTTCGTTCCGTTCGAGTAAGTGCAGTACCGGTCAGACATCGCTTCGACTGCGCCGAACGCCCAGCAGCTGCCGCAGGATCCTTGGTCCCTGATCTCGTTCAGTGTAGGACAGTCCGGCCACTTGTCCCTCGGGTCGAAATTTTCGGGGAGATCCTTGATGACGTCAAAATTGTGGACCACCGTTGGCAGCTTCATCAAGTTAACATCAGGTAAAACGCCCATGAGTTTTCTGATGTGTTTCATAGGAGTTGCTAACGGGAAGTTACGACCGGCCTGCCAAGTGTTCTGTTTCGTGTTGATGAGCGTAATAAATGCATCGGAGAGTGGAAGCGGGATTTCGATTGCGGATACGGTCATCGCGTACAGGAGCGCGAATAGCGCGTGTGACGGACCCATTTCGGACTCCTTTTTTTCGTGTCGTTGGAGTATACGGGTAGTTCGAGCGAGCGTGTCGTGGTGACTGAGCGAGCAGCAGGCGGGCGTAGCGTGCCGTGCTCGCGCGGCGTGTAATTGCGTCGGAATCTACGACCGCAGCCGGGCCGACGATGCGAGGGCGGGACGGGGCGCTCGGCCGCTCGTGTCGAAGGTTACCCGTTATCTACAATATAGTCCCTAATAAACCAAACCAAACAGAGTTTACGCTCGGACGCTTTACAATGATTAGCAAATATTTGTTTTGCACCCCTCAATTATATTCTTCTCGGGGCCGGCCGAGGTCTGCTTTTGTTTACTATGTCATGAGGATTATGGAATAAACTAAAATACATATTGCCCATAAAATCCAGTTCACTTTCCACAACAATAGTGAATAACAACGATGAAAATAAGCTGTTTGCTTTGCCTAGTTTTATTTGAAAACTTATTTACACAGTGGTTTAATACTCGTACTAATGACACAGAATAAATCATAATGAGTCAGAAAATAGGCAGGCACTTACCTAGTTACAGCTACAGGACCTACCTACATACAGGTAAATTAATCATTTAAGTCTTAATCCAAAAACACTATTGGAATAGGACCATAAGGGTACCTATCTCTACTTGGTTAAAAAGATGCATAACTGTTTTTTGTCATTTACCTTAATTTAAGTTGTATGTATTTGGTTATTGTTAAGATTATGACAATTTGTTTAGGTATAGGTAAGTATCAAGGTGTTTTAACTATTCGTTACAAAATTACAGTGAACCTATATTTTTACCCGACTGCCTAACGAGGGTTATGTTTTTTGAGCGTATGTATGTTGTATGTATGTATGTATGTCTATTTCTTTGGCACGCCCTACAGCCTTAACCGTTTAACGGATATAAAAGTATAATATATCAATAGATTCGTCACAATTGTGGGAGTGACAAGGGGATGTTACTTCCTGAAATTCCAGCGGGAACAGTACTTACGCGGGAAAAACGGATCTGCAATACTGATAAACTGATCTTGAAACTTTCTTTTATTAACTAAGGGTCACATTTTCAATGCTTATGGTATTCAATAATTAATTTTCAAAATTCCTACGAGAATAGGCAAAAAAATACACAAAAAAATTAGGAAGGCAAAACCGTTTAATAGATTTCAACATATGATATGTCCTTAGATTCGTCGCAGTTGTGGGAATAACATAGGCTATGTTATTACCCGGAATTCCGATTAGTACATGAATTAAACGGGAAAAACCGAATTCAGATACTACTTACTCAAGTTAAAACTTTTTTTTCAGTGAAGTGTTACAAATATAAGGCTTTATAATATAGTTTATAGAAAAGTAAAAGTAGAACACTACAAACAAAAGTAAAAAATAAAATGAATTAATAAAATAAATTAAAAAACCCGACTGCATAAAAAGTAAATTTAAAAGATGAAAACAAGGTTTAAAGAATCAATTTGCAGTCGGAGGCATCAAATCCATTAACAGCATAATGATGATTGACTTGGTATGCACTGCGTTAGTACCTAATTAAGTACTTTAAATCCGTGTAGAAAAAGTCGAATCAAGTAACATGGATTTGATGCCTCAGACTGCAAATTGATTCTTTAAATCTTGTTTTCATCTTTTAAGTTCACTTTTTACGCAGTTGGGTTTTTTATTTTAGTTTATTAATTAATTTTATGAGGGTGTAGTACAAAAAGTATCATTTTTTTCTATCTTTGATTCTTGGTGGGAAACTTAAATAGTTAACCTTTAAAGTTGTAAATTACAGGATAAAGACATCGCAACGTGACTTTGTGATCATGCATTTCTGACAACTTTCTTGTACTTAACTTTATAAAAAATATTCGACTATTCAGACATATAAAACAGCTAATCGAATTTGCGACAAGTTGTCGAGGTCTAACGGGACACCCTATAATACCTACATGACGTAATTATATAGTTTTAGCATAGAGAAAAAATTATTCTACGTAAAACAGTCAATTTTATTTTTCGAATTCAATACTGACCCCAGGGTAAAAGTTTTTCATATTGATGAATCAGTAAACGCGTATAAAATATCAGTGTATGAACACATTTGCCTTCTTTTTTATTAAGGAGATTGACTAAATCAACAGTCAGTTGTAAGTTTTATTCCAAGTAGAGGGTCTTCTTCTTCTATGAGTAAATACTTATCTACAAAAACCCATTCGATACGTACATTAGTACAATTAAATGTTTACCAAGTTTGCATAGACTTATACACAAGGTGTAGGTAACGTAATCAATCAACGCATTAAGTATGCAGATGGAGGTTTTTTATAGATTTAAATGTTCACATACAAGCAGTTGTTCTATTTGAGCACCTGAATGCAGCCCATAGGGTGTTCATTGATTTCACCTTGTTTAGTAGTTTATAATATTATTGCTTAATTGTAAATTAGGTTACCTAACTACTGTAATTCACAAATTGTTCCAAAATAGCTACATTTACCAACCTGTAATGATACTATGTATCATTGTATGTATCGAAAAATTCATATGCCTTCGTTATAATGTGAAGCAAACATTTGATTAACATCACTATTGCATGCCGCTACGGTTAAGGTTTATAGCACTTTAATATGCATGCAAAAATAAAATACACCAATGATTTCTATTGGGACTAACAGCAATATAATATTGTTGTAACAAAAAGAACTCATTAAATCACTGATCGGCTTTACGATATCAGTATGATAATAACTTTACAAATCAGAGGGAGCTTGTAGCGCGCTGTAGGTCAGTGGCGACACCCCGGACACTGATCCTCCAGAGAGCCTGCTATTATATTTTCCCTCGCCTCTTGTGATTGCCTTCACTTGCCGGCCTAAAGTGAAAATTACAAGAGCAGACCCTGTGTTCCAGGTTGGAAGTGTAAAATGTTATAATGCTGAGGGTCCACTGTCAGGTGCTTCACACCTGGGAACTGGCGTCACATAGTCAAACCATTTACAATCTTAGCCGCTAATACCAATGTTACAACCAGCGGTACCTTGTGTTATCTTTAAATAAGGTGACCCATTGTCACCTTCGGCACCTTCGGTCCTTATTATCGAGATAGGACTCTATAATATATGGCAGTTGATTAAATAATATCCCGGAAACCAGTCCAGTAAGTTCCTTTCCATAGACTAGATATAATTTCGATCGAAATTCCCTCTTTATGCATTGAAGTAAAGGGTACACATGCATCATCGAAATACACCATCGACGTTGCAAGGTATAGGTAATAGTCTTTGAAAGTTTGAAAGTTTGTTCTTTGAGGCGTATTCTGAAGTGTTCAAATTCCAATTAGCACACGAAATTCCAAGAATCTTACAATCTCCTAAGAGTTCGTAAGTACTTACTTACTTACCTATTCGATATTGTAAATTCGTATCATTCGTATGTTCGTATGCGTATAGGTATACGATTTCGCTTCAAAAATACGCCGTCTGAATCTTGGTCCCACTTGTTGGGTAAAGAGAGTCCCACCCCACATAACTATACAGGAGGCCTAGCACGAAAATGTATCTTTCGTTCGGACGTATAAACCTAACAAATTAAAATAACCAGTCTCATGTGTCAATCGTTTGATAAAGTATCACCAACTCGTGGCAGCCTATAAGTAAGGCAACACTGTAACAATGTATTTTATTTATTTAGTATGTAAATGTGTGGTGTATGCTTTGTTGGGTGTCCTAAATTAAATAAATAAATAAATAAACTCAGTCTAGCCGTTTAAAAAACCCGGCTGTTTTAAAAATTTTCATATATTGTCCAACCTTTGATAGGTACAAAAGTGAATGGATATTTTAATTTGATCGGTAAATACGACCGAACGAACGATACGCTTGCCTCCTGCTTTTCCCGAGGCGGTATTGTATGCGTAATTTCTAATATTTTGCAAAATGTTGGATACATAAGAAAGGTGTTTAATATCATTCTTACTTAATAATGTCTTTTAAAGGAGCTTCTCTTTATTGGATCTTTATCTGCATGAACCGCCCACTGCTGTGTGATGTACTGTGCAATGTGTATTTCACATTGTGTAAGTTGTGTACTTCAACACTAGAATCAGTCCTTAAATGGACTTACTTTTTTTACCTTAATTTCTACAAATAAAAGAAAACATTTAAAGTTGTAATATGTTTTAATAAACAATATAAGTACTTTGCTTTGTATACACTCCCAGCCCAGGATAGGTTGACGTCAAATCGCAGGAAAACATTGAATACTTAGTTATTATTAATAATACTCACGACAATATCCTTCGTTCAACATTCCATAAAAGCCATATCGTATATAAACATGTACCTAATCACTTCCATACGTACCTATAACTACGTAAATAATGTGTGGCCACGATATAATGGAAATGCAAACTTTAACATCAGTTGGTGTCATTATTATCATCATCATTATCAGATGAACAGCTCGAATGATCTCAGTAATAATAACAATCACACTAGGACAAAACATGGGATGATAGAATTGGAATAAAAATATTAAAATTTGTATTCTGCATTACTTATAACAGAAGGTTAAAGATAGATACATTAGTATCAGGGAGAGAATTCAATACAAGACATAGACAAATTTTATTTAATTCAAGTATGTACCTTAGTAACTTTTTACAATTTTGACAAAATAAGATTTTGTAGTGTGTAGGACCTCATCCATCTTTATGTCATTTAAAATATTTACCATTGAATCATTTACGCTTAATAGTTTTTATAAAACTTTTCCACTTTTGAAACTGCCTAAATCTCGGTAGTGATAAGATTTTATCGAAATTAAAGGCAACAGTTTAGTTGCTTTTCGGCTTTTTGCATTGTGTTTCAATTTGAGCACAAACAAATAAATGCCTTATTATAAAAAATTATATGATAAATATGTTAACGACTTACAATCGACGTATTTATTTATTATTTATTATCGTTAGATAGATAGATACTCTTTATTGCACACCACACAGAACAAACAGGGGGTTAAACCATGAACTCTTAAAACAATCTACCCCGCAGTACACAGAAAAAAAAACATTTAGAATGGTACAATCTAGTTAGTCACATACTACCTAATAATACATAATTAGGTAATATGCAAACGCCTGCAGATTGAGTTCGTAACTTTCAGGCATACACTACAGACTGGACTGATACTCACATACTCTAAACCTAAGGTCTCCAAAGAGTTGGGCATCCTTTTTGCGCCACTTCCAAAGATGGCTGTTTTATCGTTTTTGTAAACTCTCTTCAATTTTATTTTAGGTTAGGTTTTATCATTGCAAATAACGGTCTAATGACCAAAAACTATTAGTTCTTCGAAGCCGCAATGGTTCTTTCCTCGTAAAATTTTGAAAAAGCCTTTATCGCCCCAGTCAGTGTTCCAGCAGTTTGCCACGAGCCAGTATTTCACCCCCTTCTCGACCCCCCAACCGAGAATTTTTACTGAGTGATCTCCGATATAATTCCCCGCTACGTGGTAATAGACACCATTTTTGTAATTTAAAAAATCTGAGTACACCTTAAAAGAAGTTGTAACAGGACCATTCTTGTATATCTCTTTCTTAATCGCACGAGTATCGTTTATAGTGTAAATTTTCTTGAATTTCCTTTTGTCCTTATTGTACGTGATTTTATAATTGGGTTGACATATATTTTTACATTTTGGAGTACTTTGTGGTAAGCCGCATTCTTGTGTTGCTCCAGGAATGTCGTGATCACAAGGCTCAATCTCGTAAGGGAGGCATCCTTGATGAGACCCGTACCCTCCCCCGGATACCACCCCTTTCCGCGTGGAATAAGTCCATGCTCTTGACAGCACACCGCCGTTGCATCCAGACCCGCAGTTGAAGCAGCAGCTGAGAACATCCTCGGCAGAGAAGTAAAAGTTCTTTTTTCCATTAGATTGAATACATATCCGATCTGTCATGGCTGAGACAGCGGCGACCGCCCAGCAACTCCCACAGGAACCCTGATCCCTTATATCGTTGAGAGTCGGGCAACCACTCCAACGACGTCTAGCATCAAAGTCTTTTGGAACCCTTTCAAAATCCGTTGCGTAGGTTTTCTGCGGCAAAGAATCCGAATGGTTATCCCTCAAGGAACCCATGAGCCCTTTTAAGTATGACATTGGCATATCTTTGTGAAAATTGCGTCCAGCTTTCCATAATTTCTGCTTAGAGTTGATATGAAGAATGAAATCGTCAGAAAGGGGATGCACGTCATTTTCAGTCGAGACATCTGTTGCACTCGTTAAAAATGTAGTTACTATTACTATGACACAAAACAATAACATTTTATACTATTTGTTTATTAAAAAGTAACACTACACAATGTGCAGTCACATTAAACCATAACGATGGCAATACAAATACTGAGTCGCGTTCGTACTGAGTTTTGTACCAAGATAGTTCAACAAGGAAAATCATTGTTTCTTCAATCAATCATTCAGTACTAGTTAAGGTACTTCCTGAATCCCGATATAAAATCCGATCGAGAGATTAAACACCATTTAAAAAGTAACTAATCTAACTAAAAATTGGCTAGTAAAAAATATACCTTTCACAGAAAAAGTTACACCTAGCAAAAAATACTGGAGAATGTTAATAGGTATGCCAAATCGGTTGAGAGTTTGTTACAGTAAAGCTAGTATGTATACAAATACACTAGTTTTAAACTTTCATGGTCACTAACATTAGAATAGTTTGTTACGGGATTGCTACCATGTACCTTATTTTTGAGTTCCCGATATTTCGGCACTGTTGCAAGCGCCATGATCACGGAGTAACTGAAGATCTTGCGGGTAAGTTGTTAAGGGCAAACATATCGGTCTACCCTCTTTCGCTGTCTTTTATTGCACGCGTCGGTACCATTGTCTACAAACTCACTACGTGATCATGGCGCTTGCAACAGTGCCGAAATATCGGGAACTCAAAAATAAGGTACATGGTAGCAATCCCGTAACAAACTATTCTAATAAATACACTAGTTTTTGCTGTAGTCAAAAATACCTATAAGTTTTGATTTAAACTTACGATAAATATCGAGTCCCGCAAACAGTCACGTGACCACATGTGACGTCAATTTACAACGCTCCGCTTTGTAGCAAGTCGCCACACCGTGCTGATGAGAGCGCGAGCGGACTGAGCGAGTGTTGTGAGATGACTCACACTGTCACACGTTTACTTCTATAAATCGGAAACTAATTGACGTATCGAAGTAATTCTTTCACTTGTATTTTTTATTTTTGACAGAGAATATGGAGAGCTAATATTCAATATTAGTGAACATTCTTCATTGGAGAATGTAAATAGGAATGCCGAATCGGTTGAAAGTTTGTTACAGTAAAGCTTGTATGTAAGTATACAAATTCACTACTTTTTGTTGTAGTCAAAAATACTTATAAGTTTTGATTTTACAGGCATTTAAACTTAAGATAAATATCGAGTTCCGCTAACAGTCACGTGACCGCATGTGACGTCAATTTACAACGCTCCGCTTAGTAGCAAATCGCCAGACACCGCATATATTAATCTGTGAGACACCGTGTGGTGGACTGAGCGAGTGTTGTGAGATGACGTCACACCGTCAGACGTGTACTTAGTAGTAGGTATAAATCGGAAACTAATTGACGTATCGAAGTAATTCTTTCAGTTGTATTTTTTATTTTTGACAGAGAATACGGACAGCTTATATTCAAAATTAGTTTAACATTTTAAGAACTCATTAGGTCCATCCATTCATCGATCCATCAGCCGAAAGACGTCCACTGCTGGACATAGGCCTCCCCCAAGGATTTTAACAAAGATCGGTCTTGTGCCACCCGCATCCAGCGGCTCCCCGCGACCTTCACCAGATCATCGGTCCACCTTGTGGGGCGCTTACCAACACTACGCCTTTCTGCCCCAACGGCCATCAGTGCCCCGCCCACTGCCACTAAAGGTTTGCGATTCTGAGAGCTACGTCGGTGACTTTGGTTCGCCTCCGGATCGTCTCATTTCTGATTCGATCGCGAAGGGAAACTCCGAGCATAGCTCTCTCCATCGCCTTTTGCTTTCTTATGAGGCCCATCTTTAGCGGCCAAGTCTCAGATCCGTATGTCATCGCTGGCAACACACATTAATTCCATACCTTGGTCTTGAGGCATTGCGGTAGTGTTTGTGAGGAGAAGATATCACGTAGCTTTCCGAACGCTGGCCATCCGAGTTGGATTCGACGATCGACCTCTTTCTGGAAGTTGGACTTACCTAGCTGGACTGTTTGTTTAAGGTAAATATAGCGGTCAACGACTTCCAGAGTAGCGCCTGCGACCATAAGAGGAGTGGGTGCGACATGGGAGTTAGACATGATTTTCGTCATTTCCATGTTCATTTTAAGACCCACTCGTTGGGAGACTACTGAGGTCATCGAGCATTGCTCCAAGATCCTTCAGGGTCTCAGCCATGACCACGATATCATCGGCAAAAACGAAGGTGAGTCAATCATTAGGTATGTTTTAGTAAATATTATCTTTGGTTCTTTTAATTTTGAGTTGGTTTTTAGTTTTTTTAAAGCTTTAAACAGTTTGTTAGTAGTTCTATGTAACAGTCACTGTTTTTTTTTATAAAAAGACATACCAAGAATATTGTTGGACAACCAAACTTATATATTCTAAGTTGTGCGAATATTAAGTAGTCATTAACTTGTACAGCCTTACCTGTGATGGTTTACTATTGCAGTGCGTATCTATAAAGATACCCACTGCTTACTATCGTGAATATTTTTCACGTACCTATCCAAAAACAATGTATAATTTTAATATTTTCATAAATAATCGCTTGAATATATAAAATAGAATACTAACAGAAAGCCTATATTTTCAAAAGAGATATTTATCCAATTATACCCTAGACAGAAAATACACTCGCTCTTTGGACACATTTATAAAACACGAAAAATGAAATTTTAAGATTTTTATTTTACGTGAGTATATCAACTGATATTAAATAACATGTTCCATAAAAGAATAATGAATACTCTCGAAAACAATAAGAGTGAATAGTAGACATTTTTTCATTTATTTCGGCACAAACAGTCATTACAAAATATAGTTTTATATATTTTGAATGTCTACTTTAATGGACAAGACAGTGCCGAAAAATAATTACATCGGTTAATATTATAGTTTGTTCTAGAATACAGTAAAAAAGTCTATGAAATGGTATAATAATTTTTTGACTTTGTTCTAAATATTCCAGCATACGCCACGTCTTCTATGCCAAGATGGTTGTAGCCACGTAAAATTTTAAAAAATCCTTTATCGCCCCAGTCTGTGTTCCAGGAGTTCGCAGCCAGCCAGTACTGGACGCCGGCTTCCTCGCCCCAACCGAGCAGCTTCACAGAGTGGTGGCCCACTTTCTTCCCAGACACGTAGCGGTATATACCACTTTTATAATTCAAGAAATCTTCATATACCAAAAAAGAGGTCGTAACCGGCCCTTTTTCAAGTATGTCAGACATAATCATATTTAGATCTGTATTGAAATAATAGCGGGCAATTTTCCTTCGATCATTGCTATAACGTTTTTTAAAACCGGGCTGACATTTCTGTTGGCATACTGTACTGGGAATTTTATCACCACACGGTGGCATGTTTCCTCGTTGGTTTATGTTGTGGTCGCAAGGCGGAATCGTGTACGGCTTGCAACCTTCATGAGAGTTGTATTCGCCTCCTGAAACGATTCCTTTATTTACACCATATTGCCAAGCCATCTTTAGGATGCCCCCGCTACAAGTGCTACCACAAAACATGCAACAAGTCATAAGATCGAATTCCGAGAAGTGGAAATTTTCATGACCTTTTGACTGGATACAAAGTCGGTCGGTCATGGCAGACACCGCGGCTACTGCCCAACAGCTCCCGCAGGCTCCTTGATCTCGTATTTCGTTTAGTGAACGACAGTGCTGCCATTCTACTCGAGCATCAAAATGCGATGGTAGTATTTTATGTTTATATCGTGGTGGATTCCCAGCAAGCGGATCTTCGTATGTTGTTTCATCTTTTATTGTTCCTGTAAGCCTCTTAATGAATTTTAGAGAGGTGTTTCTGTGGAAGTTTCTGCCTGCTGTCCACAGTGTTTGCTTAGAGTTAATGAAGTCGATGAATTCGTCGGAGAGAGGATGCATGCGATGTGAAGTCACGGTAACAGTCAATAGTGCGAGACTAACCAACGTAGAGATTATGATCATTGTTCTGACACTAAGCACGGCACACTTCGTCTGAACAATGTGGCACCAAACGCAGCTCTGACAATATAATGATAAAAAAAATTAAATTGAAGTCTATATAGGCTAATGTTGCGTCTATAATAGGATTTAATGACGTTTTAATAGGAAAACTATATTGGTTTTAACTAAATTAAAATATATTTTTGGTGTTGATTTAAAATAGCTACGGTTTGTATGATTATGATACAGTTGAATGAATATTTAATTATAAACTGTTATTTAATGACACATACAGGTACACTTTTTAAATGAAAAGCCTAATATTATGAATCATGGTGGATTGGATACTTCTGATGTATAACAGTCATAAAATAAAAACCTAATTAAGAACCTCCTTCTTTTTAAAGTAAGTTAATTCTAAAAATATACTAAAGTGAGTCAATCACTAATATCCCAACCAGATTCAAACAAATTCCTGACTCGCAACAAGCCAATCAAATCAAAATCCGGGGCTTAACTAAGTACGGATCTGTCTATTTACAATGTTATGGATCTCTTTAAGTATACTCGCACAATGTGCAACATATTGTCATATTGTCTCTTTTATTAAAATTCATTACGAATTTTGCAATAACCGTTGCCAGGATTTAAACGCCAGCAATAATAAGGTCTTCAATCCTGCAGTGGTTTTGGTCGCGTAAGATTTTAAAAAATCCTTTGTCTCCCCATTCATCGTTCCAGGTGTTCGCCGCCAGCCAATACTTGACACCATTTTCAACGCCCCAACCCATAAGCTTTACAGAGTGACCCCCAATAAATTTACCAGACACATGACGGTAAATTCCACTTTTGTAATGAAGGAAATCGGCGTATACGTCGAACGAAGTCGTAACTGGACCACGTGTGTATATGTCTTTCAACACGAAATCCTTTTTAATTGTATACACAATCTTACATTTCTTCTTATCCGAGCCATAACTCTGTTTGTAGTTCTTCTCACATGTTGTTTTACATGTTGGTGTTTTAACGTTATGGCCACAGGGTTCCAACGAATTTGGAGCATATCGATGATCACACGGTGGTATTTGGTAGGGCTTACATCCTTCTTGAGATGCGTACTCCCCTCCAGATACGATACCTTTATTTTTGTAGAATGTCCATGCATTTTTGAGCAAGCCACCACCACAGCCGGGGCCACAGTTCATACAGCAGCTGAGAACGTCGCCCGCTGCGAAGTAAAAGTTTTCTTTTCCTTTAGAGGTAATGCAGACACGGTCTGTCATGGCGGCAACAGCTGCAACCGCCCAGCAGCTCCCGCAAGATCCTTGGTCTCGTACGTCATGTAAAAGTGTACAATTCGGCCATCGAAGTCTGACATCAAAGTTTTCTGGCAGCGTGGAATCGCCACTAAAACTGATTTCATATGGTGGTGGCTCGTTCTGGATGTCGACGTCGTTTGTAGCGTTGTCTCTTATTGTTCCTGCTAGTAAATCAATGTATGTTAAAGAAATGTCCTGACGGAAATTTCTACCGGCTCTCCACAGGGTTTGGTTCGAGTTGATGAAGTCTATGAACTCATCAGAGAGAATGCTAAGGGTATCCTCGGACCCAACCGTATTGAAGACCAAAACTATAGCCATCAAAGGTAAAAACTTATTCATTTTTCAAACCACTGTTATTACAAAATATTAATTTAAATATACACAACTCAAGTGCGTCCTATTCGATAGTGCAACTGTGCTCGTATTTCAATATTAAGTATAGGTATCCGGAATGATGTCGCAGTCCAGCTGATAAACCTAGAACATAAACATTAGTTATAACTAATTATCTTTATCTTAGGTCTTCGCGTCAGTAAAAACTATTGTGGTGGTACCATACTGAACTGGTATATTCCAATTTCAAAGCGAGATTTTTTAAAATAGTGAACTTAAGATTAGCAACAATATATACACAGTTAATTATCTCTACATTAAAAAAAAATTGCCCTAATTGAGGTGAAAGTTTAGCTTAAGTAGAAGAAAACGCCAATTAAATGGTCATAGTCATGCTTGAGGTTGTGCTTTTTAACCGGTTGGTCTGATCCAGAATTTGTGAAAGATATTTTGTTAGTAAAGTAAACTAAGAAAACACGTTGACTTGTTTGACTTTTGATAGCACATAGAGGTCAAGTGGAGAACGCAAAGGCCAACTATTTAATTTTAAAAGAGTGAATGTGTTCATTTAACAAGAACCTGTTGCTTCTAACAATACTTAATCTAGATAGTCCAATGTAGAGAAAACAAGGGCTAATCCATTTAGTTGTTTAAATCTTCTTATTAAATATACACACAGTGTATATAAACATAGTGTATATTTTAAAGTTATCTGAAGAGGCCATAAGAAGGCTAATTAAAATGGGATAAGTAGGGTAGTATAATAGAGTAGGATAAAATATGAAAAACATACGCATCCTATCACTTCGCATGATGGTAATTATCATGGCCTTAAATATTTATCTACTTAGTTTACGTGTAGGTAGCGTGGTTTACCTTTAAATAACGTATTTAAGCATTAATTGCTGGGTCTTTCGTTATATAATTAATCAGGGGGAAAATATACAATTGTGTACATAATACCTACCTACCTACCTACCTACAAACTATCTTAATTTGGAATTTACGCTCTAATTGTGTGATATGTTTGATGCATAATTAGCAGGAAAGTTATTAAATATTATTATAATTGTAACTAAATATACTACATAAAAATATAGTACTTACATAATATGTAGCTAAGATACTTGTGAATGATATCTGAATCGATATTATTAGTAAGTGCTTACACAAAATATCATCATCATCAGTTGGTATAAACATCATCAAAAAGACATTAATAAAAAAGGCAATGATGAGTACACCTTTAATTTTTTTTTTTTTTTTACGAGTTAAAGAGGCTCATCAGAACGAAATACCTAAATGAGCCCAAACACGAAGGTTTAGCTGGTAGCCATAATTTAAAGAGTTCTACTATCCGTTTTTCGTCTTAAATAAGTACATTCTATTCTATTCTATCGTACTCTATGAGTGTTCTTTATCATTTGCGCAATGGAATTAATTATACTTTTGTCAAACTGGATTTTTAAATTTGGTAACATACGAACATAGACTTAGCATTCGCTATGCATACGAGCCCGCGATTTGATAAGTCCGTGACTTTGAAAAGAAGAAACATTATTTTTGCAAATATTATAATTAATTTTCTACATAATCTCCTTTTAACTCTATACACTTTGTCTAGAGATGTTCCAACCTTTTAAACCCACCAATTTTTTTTTGTCAAACCCTAAAATATAGGCCTCGGTTTCAGCTACTTCATTAGATGAAAATCTTTGCCCACTAGGTAAGCCATTTTTGCATGTTTGGAAAGAGAAAGAAGTCACAGGGGGCTAAATCTGGTGAATATGGAGAGTGCGGGATAAATTCGTATCCTAATTTGACAAGTTTTGAAGTCGCGATTACAGACGAGTTCACTGTGCAAAATTTCACTAGGATTGCGATTATAGATAGCCAGACATGCCTCAGAAGTAGTCACGCGTTTTCGCTTTTGGTCGACTGTCAGCAAGCGCGGCACCCATCTTGCAGAAAGCTTTTTTATACCTAAAATATCATGAAAAATATGAAAAACATGTTTAGTTGCGATGTGCTCAACATCAGCTAATTCGCTTATCTTCACTCGACGCGGTCAGCCATAACAATATCGTGGATTTTGTTAACAATGTTCTCAGTAGTGACCTCAATCGGTTCTACTAATAAATTTAGAAAGAGAGGGTAAAATCACAAGACAAAACAGAAAAAAACAATATTTAATTTTATTTAATTCAATAATATATTTAATTAGTGCGAAGCATATCATAACTCCAATTTTTGTGCTGTTTTCTTTTGGTTTGAAAGGGTATAATAATATGTTCCAGTTGGTTTTATTAAAATATCATCCAGTTTTAACTACATAGCAGTTTCGGTAATAGATCGATTTTTAGAGATACCTAGACGACATGAATCATACAATTATTTATTTTTATGAAGGTGGACGGAGGTCTTGAGTGAGAAACACCTATAAAATGCCTTGGTTGACCACCACACAGGCTTACTCGCTTAACCGATTATTTACCCTTTTAGTTGCCAGTACACGAGCAATGAAATGTAATACAGTTTGTAACTTATTCAGTTGTGATATCGTTTAAAGTTAAATAAAAATGAACTCGTGACTGCAACATACCTACACGGTATTTAATTTTATAGACGTGATAAGTAGAAACGAAATGTATGTGAAACGATAGGCTCTCGGGATAGCTTATAGCAAACGGTAGGTAACCGAATCTAATACGAGATCTTTCTCGTCAATGTAAGAGCATTTGATACATTTGTTTCCAAACGAAAACCTTTCATACATGCTATGTATCGATATTGTATCGGAACAACCCTAATCGGGGTCATCTTAGGTAGAAGAGAAACTGTTGCGAAAGCCACTGTTTTCTGACAAGGTAGTCCTAGTAGTAAAACCTAGGTATGCGAAAAGTACCTATTTTTCCTGCAATTATAAAAGAGGGGATGCCTAAGGCATCATGTACTGTCTGGTATTGACGTAAAGGATGTGTGTGATATTCGTTACTTTGAGAATATGACGGCTGTGCCCGATTTGACTAAGTTGCAGTAAGTTTTTACTCGAGAGTATATCATTGCTTGACTAGAGTAATCCAATTTTTCATTTTACCAACCACAAATTTAAGAATAAGGTAATGTAATACGAGCTATTATAAACGAGTAATTTTGGCCGTGTAAAGATTATGTTAAAAAAAGTCAAAGTTGACACTTGCCAAATCGATATTTGTCACCTAGGAACTGACAAGATGTGAATATTGTCATTGCATTGAGGCCCGCAAAAATAATACATATTTTTCTTCCCTGCTTAAGTGGAAACCGGGCCTGACACTATACTATCTTAAGAAATATAATTTTTAAAACGTTTCAAGACAACCTAAAAGAACATTGCATGGATTTTGGTAGTTTATGCAATCGTTCATCATTTATAGTTGAACCATAGAACAAAAATACCCAGTATGGTGTATTTCTCAAAAAGTAGTTAGAAAAAACGTAACACAAGTTATCCAAAAGTAACTTCAATGAGTAAAATTATTTTCGTATAGTTAAACTGGGATAACTTTGTGTTTGTTTGAAGCAGGCCTAGTGTGAACAGTCAGGGGCATAATTTTATTTATTATTGGATGACACAGAATTTGTTTGTCTTCACTCTTCATGGATAGCGCTATAGATGTATAACAAACTGGTTATACCACGAAGGTAGAAACTCTATGGTAAACGTGTACGTCACTGGTTTATTCCTAACATCATTTGACGATTTATTACCGACTATAATTATTCATTAAGTAGGCAACTAGTAGAATGCATTTTAGCATATTGTTAAAAATATGCCTATGTATATGGATACAAAAATACAAAATAAAAAATTACCAAGGCTATGGAGCCTTGGTTTTATTTAGTATTTTTGTGATTCATTTGGTTTGGTAGTGGTGGAACTTTTGTGTCATCCCGGCTGATGGAGCCTATGTCATCTTGGGTGACCCTACACGCACACAGTAAATTTTAATCTTATGTTAAAATAATAAAAAAAGATAGTATATAAACTCGAAAACTCCATAATTGGGGAATATTCATGAGGCCGATTGGAATACTCCTAGCTACGCAGTATACTCATTATTATACTATGTCCTAGCGGTGCTCTATCTTATTCAAGTGCGACTTATTTATGTAAGTATAAATGTGGTCTTGTTATGCTGCCTATTTAATTGATAAATATTGAACCCACAAAGTGGGCAGACGACCTGGTAAAGGTTGCAGGACGATGCTGGATGAAGGCCATTTTCAACCGTCCGATCTGGAAGTCACTGGGGGAGGCCTATGTTCAGCAGCGGACGTCCTGAGGCTGAAATGATGATGATGATGATGAAATAAAGACATTGTAGTAAGTATCTTACTAAAAATAATGAAATAAAAAAGTTAGAATTAGAGAGAAAGAGAGTACTGTGTCCTTAATCACCGTAAGGCCCATATGTATGTACACTTGACACCTATCTAACTCGTAAAAAAATATTTTTTCGCCTTCAATAATGGTAAATGCTATAGCCGTAGGCGGAGTACCCTCCAAGCTTAGGAGAAACATCCTGTTTCATTCCGTTACAGCGAATGATTTATTATGACAAGTGTTGTTACGCTCGTTTCTTGATTAGATAAAAATTGCTTTTATCATTATTATATGGCTTAATTGTACGATTTGGAGCAGACATTGTCTGAGGATATTTAGCAGAAAATAATTTTGGAACACTAGATAATTTGACGAAGAAAATGTAGGTATAATTATTTTTGTAAGTTATATTCTTATTTAGTTTTCCGTTTTAAATAAAGGTAATATTTTATTACTTTGGCAAGATTTATTTTTTGCCTTGTTTTTAGACATTTAATCAGGTGACCGCGCATATTTTATACCAACTTAGAGGGCGTATTGTTTTCATATTTTGACCAATTAGCAGCAACGCTGTGATTTGCCTTAATCAAAAGTGGTTTCCTGGGTAATTACCGGTTCAGCTCAGATCAGAAAACCAACTCTACTACATTTCTCGAAACGGGTGTATTGGGACAAGGATGTTGAAATTCTTACTTCGAGACCATCAAGTCATAATAGCATCTTGAATCGTATAAATATTTAAAAAAAGCTGCAATCATCTTTGCCTCCTTGCCTTTATTTTTCAGGCCGCGTCCAACCGGCCGAACCTGAAGTCACTGGGAGAAGCCTACGTTCAGCAGTGGACATCCTATGGCTGAAATATGATGATATCTAAATTTAAGATTAGTTTAATTATGTATCAGGATTGTTATTATAACACATTATTTTATTAATATGGAAGTTACAATAACCAATTCAATTAAACTGAATAAAAAGTACATCAATAAAACAAAAATAATGCGTTGGTATTTGAAAACAAGACGTTCGTTATTGTAAAAAGTTTCGAGCCCACAACGATCTAGTTCAAACTCGTCTCCAACAAAAACTCCCGAGAGTTGCTGAAGTCGTGTTATTCCAACGAATCAAGTTTTAACCCAATGCAGCGAAGTTTAAGGTTCGGCCATAATCGAGAAAAGTAGATTCAGTGGGCTGGCTTCACCGGGTGGGCGATGGTAGCGTAGAATGAAATAAATAAATTCTTGCTACAAAGCACCATTTATCCAGCCCTATACTAAACAAGGCAGTGTCAATTTACGGATATATAACATAATTAAATACATGTACACTGCACAGCGGCCACGTCTCCGTCACGTGTTGGTAGGCCCCCCACAAGGTGGACCGACGATCTGGTGAAGGTCACGGGAAGCCGCTGCATGTGGGTGGCACAGGACCGATCTTCGTGGAAGTCCTTGGAGGAGGCCTATGTCCAGCAGTGGACGTATTTCGGCTCATGGATGGATGGATGGACACTGCACAGACCCATACTTAGGTAAATGCTCGTGCTCATTACACAAAATCTTTATCCCTTGCGGAGTTCGGATACGCGACTGGTTTTGTATTGCGCAAGTAATTTGAAGCAAGCAAGACCACTAAATAAGACGTTAAAAAGACAACTTTTTTGACAGAAATCTAGCTGTGCTGAAATATACCTTCAGAAAAGAGCTTTGTTCGGAGGTTGCAGGCAACATATCAGGCTGATGCACCAGCCTGCATTGAACAATGAATTAAAACTAGATGAGACTAAGGTTAAAAAAAAACTGCCAGTCAAAGCTATAGAATACCGTTCTACGGTTGTAGTAGAAATGGTCTTGAAAAACTAAAAATGCCAAACGAAACGATGGGAAGACTATTTGATGATTGATTCAAATAGAGTCTTAAAAAACTCCATACTAAGCTATGGAAGACCATTCTGTTTTAAAATCCCTATTTGCTATATGGTCTTGAAGGGTAGTTGACCAAGTGGTACCGAAGTGCCGATACAGCGCCGTTCTGTCTCGTCTCGTTGACATCGATCTGCGTCGCTCACGGCCGAGCGACATGCTGACGGCACGAAATAACAATTGCATGGTAGGGGAACGACCTTAGGCTTACGGCTAGTTTGCTTTGTTTTTAACCGACTTTAAAAGGGAGGTTCTCAATTCAACTGTTTTTTATAATGATATTCAAAATATTCCTCAAATGTGAAACATTTTGGAAACATACCTAATTCCTTGTTTTCTATAAGTTACTAGCTGACCCAGCGCACTTCAAGATACGAACAGTTTTATGGAAAAATAATATTGACGTTATAGTATTTTCCTCGCAATTTTTGCATATTTTCTCACCGTTCAAACCTTCCCTGGACTTCCACGAACATTTTAAGACCGAAATTAGCCAAATCAGTCCACCTCTCGAGTTTTTGCGAGACTAACGTTCATTTTTATTTATAAACATAAGATTTACTCAAGTGTTCACCTGACTCCTTAAGGGTGTGAAAATTTAGTATAAGAACAAATACAACAAATATATTTTGTATGCACTTAGAAATGGTTTGTTTTACCCGACTGTCAAACGAGGGTTATTTTTTTCGAGCTTATGTATGTATGTAGGTATGTGCGTATGTCTATTTCTTTGGCACGCCCTACAGCCTAAACCGTTTAACGGACTTTAAAGTAATATATATCAATAGATTCGTCTCAATTGTGGGAGTGACAAGGGGTATGTTATTTCCCAAACAGAACTTACGCGGGAAAAACGGATCTGCAATACTGATAAACCGATTTTGAAACTTTCTTTTATTAATTAAGGGTCACATATTTTCAGTGCTAATAGTATTCAATATTTTATTTTCCAAAATTCCTACGGGAACGGGCAACAAATACACTGAAAAAAATAGGAAGGAAAAACCGTTTAATGGATTTCAACACATGATAGGTCATTAGATTCGTCGCAGTTGTGGGGGTGACATAGGCTATGTTATTAATCGGAATTCCTATTGGTACATGTATTAAACGGGAAAAACCGATTTCAGATACTACTTACTTAAGTTAAAACCTTTTTTTTAATGAAGAGTTACAAATAAGACTTTATAGCTCATTGAAAAATGTGAGTAGAGCACTACAAACATAAATGTCAAAAATAAAATTGATTAATTAAAAAAATCAAAAAACCCGACGGCGTTAAAGTGAACATCAATGATGAAAACAAGATTTTAAGAATCAATTTGCAGTCGGAAGCATCAAATCTATTAACAGCATAATGATGATTGACTTGGTATGCACTGCGTTAGTACCTTATTAAGTAATTTAAATTCGTGTAGAAAAAGTCGAATCAAGTAACATGGATTTGATGCCTCATAGTGCAGTATTTATTAATTCATTCTTTTAATCTTGTTTTCATCATTTAAGTTTTTTGATTTTTTAAATGAATTAATTCTATTTTAGTACCTACTTAACTCTAAAAATAGACACAACTCTACCATAAAGATCCCGTTGTTTAAATTGTCTACAAAATCCTTTACATCTCAAAAGTTAGGGAAAATGCGGAGCGTAGCGATTCTTACTTGTTTTATGGCAAAGTAAGTTGAAATTCTCTTCCAAAATTATAATACTATCGGTATACTCAGTAGATATTGCTAAGGAGACATGCATTGTAAAACACTTTTTAAGTATGTACTGGGCACGTTAAATTTATAAACGAATTGAATTGTTATTTGAAATACCTACCTCTGTATTCTTTGCATTTAATAATATTTTTAATATAAATTGGTAAAAGTATAATGTTTTAATAGAATTTATAATTTTTTTGCAACACAGATGCATGGAAAACATTTTTAAAATGTAGGTAATTAAAATGTTGTCTTGCTTTTTCAGCAATGAATTTAAAACTATCAGTATAATGTAAGTAAAATCCTTGGACGCAGTCCCTTGGTTTATCACACCCTAATTCCCTAGTCCGGGGGTAAATTGAAGAATGCACTGCTTGTCTTGTTATCGATGAAAGAAATTTTAGCAGAATGTTTTCCTTACTCACATTTTTGCTTAAGAAGTAATGGAGGATATCTTCTAATAAAAGTACGAATGAAAAGCACAGTAAAAGGTATTAAAAAAGGAACAATTGTTGCCATAGAAACCCCCTCGAATAGCCAAATTTTCCAGATATTTAATGAAATTAGCTGTGGAAGGATTAAATTAGGATTTACTGGTTGTTTATTGCTGTTTAGGATATTAAGAAAATACTATTACTGTATAGAAGGCACTGTTGATAGCACAGGTTTTGTAGTTCAGACCTTCTACGTGTACGTACACACGAAATTTTTGGTTTATTAAGTTTACATACCGGCACGAAAACATTAGCAGCTTTACCCATAAAAGAAATATTTTTTTGCCCCGGTTATATTTATAAAAGTTCAAGACAAATTTTAACAATCCTTTAAATAAGTCATTTTAATATGGCAATTAATTGATTAACAGATATTAAGATGGTTAGTAGAAAAGTGAGTGAAACTCTATGCCCCTTTTGATTTTCCTCAAATAATTTATTGTGGATGCGCTTTTGCATAGATAAATTATTTGAAAAGTGTAACATGTTTGTAAAATATACAAAACTGTTATTATTTTTGTCAAATAAGGCAACCAATTAACTTGGTGTTTACGTAACTAGCGTACTTTTTAGTGGTATATATCTTAATTAGTATTCCACTCGTATTAGATAAAGTTCCCATGCTTATTGAAAGAAAAAAAATCTAGGAGTGTTCATCTGTTACGACAGGGTATAAAAATGAGAGCAGTTATATGAAGGCTTAACATACCATAGGCAAATATTGGCTATTTTTTGGAATTAATATGTACATGTTAATTCCAAAAAATAGCCAATATTTGTATTCCCATATCAATAGGTAATATTATGATGGGAAAGTAACGAAACAATGTGCCCCTTTGGATTTTGCCCGGCTCAATGCGTGTGGATGCGCTTTTGCGGCTGTAGACGACGTATTATGCTGTCTGTCTGAGCAACGCAGAACGAATAAAATTTACTATGCTAAAATTTTTATATTTGTATGTTCAATATGAACGTTGTTTCAGTTTTAAAGTGCATTTGATGTGCATGCAATGTTTTCAATTTTGGGCTTAGCCCAGCAAAAATAGGCACAACATAAATTTTATTGTATTTCGGTTTTAAATACAAGGTGTAACAAAACCCTGTTCGTTCCAAAAGGGCGTTATTATGGTGCTTAAATACAACAACTTTTACTAAGAAACCAACATCGAAATAATCGCCAACAAATTCTTCTCATACGTATCCGCCGACCTGTTGACATCAGTTGTATTTATTTTTCAGGTTTTGATGTTGGTCCATTAGTAAAAGTTTTTGTAATTCAGTAGTAGAATCGCTTCCTTTTGGATCCACTAACAGGGTGAATCTGTTTTTACACATTGCCTTACCAATTGACTGTAACCACTTGGCATTTAATAAGTATTTACAGAAATCAAACTAGGTACTATCAAATACTTATTGTAGTAACTTATACCTCGACTAAGACCTCGTATTTTTTAATTACAGAAATATACGTAAGTAGTAACTCCAAAACAAAATTTTCTGAATAAATAGATCGAACTACAGCATAGATGTTGTAACACAAATCAAAGTCGACGAAGAAGCAGCACAAAAGATAAACTCCAGTCCATATATTTGTACTTTCATCCGGGATACTCCTCCACAATCACTGCAGACTATTCCGAAATAGATACTTGCAAAGTAAAAACAACCAAGTTAAGATAGCAATCTCATTTCGTACTGAAAAGTGAACTAAAATGTAGAAGGTAAGAAACGTTCGTCTAATATTGTGTAAGGATAAGCAGTAGTAAGTTTAATGTTACCAGATTTTTATCAATTACTAGACGTAATGGAGTTTTAAAATATTTTTTCGGATTAAAAACTTGTTTTGAAAAATTTCAACTTAAAACAATTACCAATAGTAGACGAGTATACACCTATGTGATCGTCTACACAGTCGTGTATACTCAATCACCGTTAAAAATATTCATAATTATGATGATTCGTCAAATAGGTATGTAACGCAGTAGTGCTGAAGTGGTAGTGGCAGGCCACATCAATAACAAAACTGATATCCATTGGGGTAAAGAAGAGGTTCTCGAGTGAATACCCACCCAGGTAGGCCTCCCACACACCGCGCCGGCGCTATACGTAATTTGTGCCTCCCACGTCCCGGCGTTCTAGGTCTACCGGTAGAGTGGTGGACCAATGATCTAGCTAGGTAAATAAGGGAAGCTGTCGAATATGTGAATAGCCCAGGAGATGTATTTTTGAAACACTCGAATTCCAATTCGCATACGATCACATACACAAGAATCGCATAAGAACTCCTAGGAAATTGTAAGATGATTTTAGGATTTCGTATGCGAATTGGAATTCGAACGTTTCAAAATACGCCTCCAGCCAGAGCCGCTCACTGTGATAGGCTCACACTAATGTCTAAACTTCGAGAGGCTCATCGCGATGATGGGATTTATAAGTATTTTTTTTTTAATTTGATGATTATGTTGTTGCTAGAATACAGTTAATCACACCTTTGTATCACGCTAAATATAAAGTTTAATCATAGCAGTCACTTAACCTACCTCACAAACCCTTTTTGCCAAGACATAATTAAAAATTGATATTTGATACCTGCCTCCTGTATTATTTTAAATAACTTTAAATTAACCTTTAACCTGTATGCTCGGAAAAAAGATAGCAATGGACCCGCGCACAAGTGTTCGTGTCTTGAACAGGTTAAACTATTTTTTTTTGCGCTCATTTAATAAGTTGCCTGTGAGTGTGTCCGCCTTTATTTCGAATTTTTATAAGTGCCTATTATCAATAACTGCCAGTAGCAAAATATCATTTAAAAACATAAAATAAGTTTAATAAAAAACTAAAAACCGACTTCAAAATGAAACTAAAAAGCGAAAAATAATATTGACTAAAACATACCTAATCAGTTCTATTTGGAGTCGGTGCCAGCCATCGAGAGTTAAAATGTGTTCATTCGCATCGACTCCAAATAGAACTGATTAGGTATGTTTTAGTCAATATTATTTTTCGCTTTTTAGTTTCATTTTGAAGTCGGTTTTTAGTTTTTTATTAAACTTATTTTATTTCACAATTTTAAGTGTTAAGTCCTCTATTTTCCCCCTCCTAACTCCGCTAAAAATGACTTTACAGCAAGGTGACCTAGAAAAATGTTGTTCTTCTGTGGACCACCCACCCAATGGTATAATAAAAATAGGGTGCTATTAATGATCAATTTTTCGACGAAATTTATTACAAGTTCCAGACGCCTTTAAAATAAGCTTTAGTTTTCACCTTCCAAATCCGCCAAAAATGACTTAACAGCAAAGTAACCTTAGCTAATGTTGGTCCTCTATGGACCCCCCATCGAATGGTATGATAAAAATAAGGTATTATATTAGGTCAATATTTCGACGAAAATTTGTAAGTCTTAAGCACAAATTACGTATAGCGCCGGCGTCCTATTTTGTGTCTTAAGGAAGGGTTTTCCTACACTCCGACCAGAACGGCGGCTATTTTGGTGTCGTAACCATAGGATAAGGTCTTGCATTAAATACCAAGTCAATTTAAGAAAGAAACTGAATTTTTTTTTCGTTACTGGGTATACTGGGTAGGCATAAGATATGGAGAGACTGCAACAGCACGCGTAAAACTATAACTAAATTGGTGACTTCGCTAGTTTTCTCCATATTCAGTTATGGAGCGGAGACCTGGACGCTGAAAAAGGCCGACAGAGATCGAATAGAAGCCTTTGAAATGGGGAGCTGGAGAAAAATGCTACAGATTCCATGAACCGCCTTTCGCACCAACGTGTCTATTCTGAGAGAGCTTAATGTCAAAACTAGACTTTCCACTATATGCCTTCGTAGGGTGCTTGAATTCTTCGGACATATTGCTCGTAAAGAGGGTCACAATCTAGAACAGCTGATGGTGACAGGCAAGGTGGATGGCAAACGTCCCAGAGGACGCAGTCCCACGAGGTGGTCGGACCAAATACGATCTTCTCTAAACATCAACTTCCACAATGCCTTTCATGAAGCTAAGGATCGCAGCAGATGGAGGGAAATCGTACGGGAGAAACTGATGCAGCAGGGGAGTCACGACCCTCAGTAATGAGGAAAACGACGCGAGGAGGAGGTACGGGTACGCCCCCAGTAAGTAAAAATTGGCGGTCTGGTACCTCATAAGCTCCACGTCTGCTCAACACACTGCGAAATACGTTCTGTCGACAAAAAGCAGTATTATCTTCTAACTCCTATCCGTTAAGGAGTTCTATGGCTTCCATCATCAGGTCAGCAACATGACATGATGATTACCAGACCCAAAAATCAGCATTGAGTCAGAAAATATATGCAAAACATTATGGGTGCCTATGAAAATTGAGGGTTGCCCTCGATTTCCAGGGATCCCATCATCAGAATCTGACTTGGTGTAAATGGGACCACGTCGGGAGTATACCCTTTCAAACTAAAAAAATAAATTTTGAAATCGGTCCATAATTGACAGCGTAATCGCGTAACAAACATTAAAAAAAAACAACATTCAGACGAATTGAGAACCTCCTCCTTTTTTTAAGTCGGTTAAAAATACCAATGCACCGTCTTTATTGGCGTTAATACATTTAAAAAATATGTCATAATATTATGTTCGGTTATTTGCTGAACAATATTGTTATTGAAATTAGACATGTGCCATAGGTATGATTTCCCTTCAACCTCTGTGAACTATTACTTTATAGTTTATTATATGTATTCATCTGAGCCCGCGTGGATTTCCTGCTTGCGGTATCTATTTCCTACGAAACAGGAAATTTACCAACCTCCCGCCATTGAAGCAACGTATTAATATTTGAAATACCGAGCTTCGCTTTGAGGCTTTATTCGTCTAACAATAATAAGTGAATTTGAATAAAATATGGTTTTAGGTGTATGAAATATACGAAATCAGTTATGTCCTACAATAGTTGCAGATCTGCTTGCACCCCAGAATTACAGACTATCCGTGCTATATTTTATGGTTGATAGAGATATCATAGCTCACCAACTATCGCAATCATTTGACATTTTTAAGGGGTCACTTGCACAACCCTACCTATAGAACAGTCTTATCTCTGAAATCGGTTGTTTTTACCCGATTACGGCGAAGCCAAAAGAAAGGGTAATGATTTTGACAGTCTATGTATGTATGTTCCAACGTAGCGCCTAAACTACTGAACCCGTTTTGATGAACGTGGTGTCAATAGATTCGTAATAATGGCCCGGGTTACTTAAGCTATAAATTTTATCAAAATTTTAAATGACGGAATTTAAACCTCAGTTTCTAACATTGAAAAAATTTAAACTGAGAAAATACATAACAAATTAAACAATATATATCATGTTGTTTATAGTCGGGTTATAGTTTTTTATACTTTATGATTATTTACTTAGTATAAGAACTATGACAAGATGAATTATGTTGCCGAATAAAATATGTGTTTTTTCTACTATTTATTGTTTCATGAAGACATTATGCAATATTCTATAGCTATCAGTTTGTATAAAGTTGAACTAGACAGAATGATCTCGTACCTCGTCTATACGAGTCGAGTGTGCGTGAATGCATGAGTCGGCCTTAAAAGATATTGACTAACGAACAAATACAGAAACCTCAAAATCCGTGGAAACGGAGTCCGTAGGCGAACCGTTTAAGTGAATATTTGTTTCCCGGAATATATTCCCATCAAAGAATTCTATAACGGAATCACTATTTCGGTTTCCGTTCTCCCTTTGAATGTTGCTTTCTGACGGAAAGATTGGTTTATTCCAATTCGAGTTTCATGCTTTGTGGGCTGTTGTTAGAATTTTTCATAAACGCCATATTCTGTAACCGGAAAAAAGCAATATCAAAGGTGTTTTAACTATTATAAGAATATTTCTTATCGTTTATTAGTACGTTTTTGCCAGAAAGTAATTTGATAAAGAATTTATAAAAACTTCAGCTTATTGGAATTTCTCTATGGGCATAATGTGAAATTCTACTAAAAACCGGGACGAGATCTTAATCTTACATGTAGGGCCTATTTTTTTCATAAAAACATTGAATGAGTAAAGAAGTTCTTGTTGTCTTTTTAAGTAGGAGCGATTTTATACGCTATCGATTTCAAGCTGACCGTAGACTGGTGAGCCCGTTGTATACCTATTCGTCTTATTGTGGTTTGTTTTATTACCGGAATTTGTATGGTTTCTGTGAAATACCGATATACAATACGCACAGATGAAACGTTTTTATAATTAGAATAAAAACATTTCGTTTATTTTTTTAAATAAAGTACCACAAACACTTGTTGACCCTGTTTATAATTTCAAAAACCACATAAAAAGGATATTACAAAGTAGAAGATTACTCGGATGAAAGAGTGGATGGACCTTGTAACCTAGTTCGCACTTACCTACATGTCTTTTAATTATTATAAAATCATGCTGACAAATATGCCCGAGTTTGTTGCGCCGCGATGTTTCTTGTTATTACCAGCCGATATGTAGTCCCGAAGCAGTGGTCATCATCATCATCATCATCACCAGCCTATAGTAGTCCACTGCTGGACACAGGCCTCTCCAAAAGGAGGATTTTGCCATAATCGCCACGCTTGGCAGGCGGGTTGGCGATCGCAGTTTGGCCAATGGTGGAGAGGAGACTCTAGGTAGTGGTAGCGATGTTTTATTTATTATGTGTATAAGTGACCGGAAGATGGCCTTATAATACAGAATAAATGACTTTGACTTTGAACTTGAGCAGAGCGACCGTTGGGGTGTAATATAAGGTCTGGACCAAGGCTACCAGTAAGGGGACTGCGAAACGTTCGCCATGTATATATTTCTATGTATTATAAGCAGACGTTTCCGTGAAACGTGAAATAGAGAAATATAATTAATGTATTTGGACGGCGCGCTGCGCTAAGACGACTGGCTGCTAATCTAGGAGACTGCCGCCGCCCGCGCCTACTAAGCTACGGCCGTGAGCGCACAGCCAGATGCGGATATAGATGGGATACCAGGTAACTATATCCTTCATCATAATGTCAATTTATTTCAGTTGTCTAAAGGCAGATTACAAATACAACAGCAATTATTCAAACTTAATGTTATAAGACAAAATGGTCTATGGCTGAGTTAGATGCAGGAAACCCGAAAAACTCTGTTATTTTCCCATGTCAAGACAGCATTTAAGCACCACATAATCAAAGAATACTTAGAAAAACAATGTAGCCCTATAATGTGCCCTTATTTGACCGTAATAAGACTTGGAATTAAGCTTCAACTATCCTATCACAGAACAGGTAAGACACGCCACGCTCCGCTACGCGTCGGCAATGGTAAAAAAGCTGCGCGTTTTTAGCATATTCCACTCGCTCCTCATCATCAAGTAAAAAGTAAAATGCCTTTCATTTGGAATTAATTCCATTGGGAATTCGGCTCTGGAACTCCCTTCCAGAGAATATCAAACAAGCACCATGTAAATACTCTTTTAAGAAGCGTGTCCGCGCTCATTTTTGTCGATTGCAATCATCTAGTTGATCTCTTTTAGTCTGTGATCGTCGTCCTGTTTATTTATTTATGTATTATCATGCCTATGTATGTATGATAGCAGTTTTAATTAAATTATTTTTTAATAAAAACATTTCATTAATTTATAGAATATTCTTTTAGTTTTATTATTGTTAAAGAATCAGTTATTACCTAACTTACCTATTTCAAATGTCTTCGCTATGTGAAATTTTATAGTTGGAAACTGCGCTGGCTAATGAATGTATTATAACATACTTTTTTTACACCTAAGAAATATAAATGCTGTTTGTTTCTTTGAATAAATAAATTAAAAAATTCCCACATAAGACTTTTTCATTTTAATTGTAGTCCTTTATCGCACCGCCAACAAAACATCTCTGTTTAACCTAATGGTCGACTGGTAGAGAATGCCTCGTGGCATTAAGTCCACCTATTGTAAGGTTTTTTTTAAATCTGTGCAATAAAGTATAAATAAATAAATCAGGTAAAAGCTAAATGCCTTTCATTGGGAATTAACATTTCAATTATACATTATAGTGAGAATATTAGCCAATTACCATTGATGGTTGTAGAGAGGAGCTGTTTGGATAACCCTAAATACGTTGACGAATATTATGTACATTTATCAATCATTACCCTTTGGAAATTCACTGCTGGACATAGGCTTTCCTTTTAGTACACCACAGCTTGCGGGTCTAGAGACGTATTTTTAAATCATACAAATTCCAATTCGAATACGAAATGGCAAGATTCGCATGCTTATGCATGCATGCGTGTTCGGAATGAATTAACAAAATTAGGGAGTTGATTTATATAAAATCCCTAATTTTTTTAATTCATTTCATGAATTCTACTAGTAGAAAGTTCGGAAGTATGACATTGACAAGTAAACATATGGTTCACAGATTAAAATTATATTTTTTTCGTTCCGTTCTATGCGATTTATTGCCGGTTTTTAAAATCAATAAGTTTTTGCATCCCGTTTTTTAATATTTTCTGCGTGAAACGAAAATAGTTACAAGAATTTTACTATAATAGCAACACATAATTCGAGTGATTAAAAAATGCGTAAAATAGGGAGGAATAGAAATAGTGTTCGCACACGAATCGTATTCGTGTTCGAATTCAAGATTCAGTTCGAATGCTTCAAAAATACGTCTCCTGGGCTGTTTTCATTCATCAGCTGCCCGAAACCTTAAAGGTTGTCAGTGCACCGCGTGCGCTATGTCTTCTAGCCCCCCTAGCATCACCAACAAAACACGATATAATATGATAGCGATTTATCGATACCCAACTGTCAAAATATGATACTCATACATAGCTGCTATCTTAAAGTTTTATCGAAACAGCGAGCATGTAAGTGCCGGTGACGTCATGGTCATGACGTCAAAGTTTATATTTGACAGTTGGATGCCGATAAATCGGTATATCTTTGTCGTGTTTTGTTGGTCATGCTAGGGCGATAGAGTTGTAAACTTTTCTTGCCTAATGCTTTGCTTGTGGCTCTTGGGCAACTGCTACTATAATATAAATGAATTTATTACATTTTGTAAAAAAAAAAGTTGACATTATAAATATGAATAACTAATTATGAAAAAAATACTGCATTTACTAATAATATTAATTTAGTATTTGCGCGTCTTCTTGCAGGCTGAATACTTATGACTTATAAGAACTTAGTGTAAGACTGTATTCTTGCAAATAAATATGTGATTTGATAACCAGTACATTATAATGACGCAATATCTTACTGGTTATCGGCACTAGGAGAAAGCAATAGGTCATTTCCCAAATTTTCACAATGTGAAATCCGTGCCTGCTTACTCATATTTCGTAGTAAGGCATCACTTTTATTAAAAACGTGGATTCTTTTGTTTTCTGCGCTGCGGGATGATTACAAAAATCGTGTATTGTTTGTTCGATTTTAATTCAATATTGTGTCTCATAATAGTGTCTGGCATCACGCGAAAATTGCCGACAACATAAAAAATAACAGGCTATAAAAATGTACTGCGCTTCCCCTATTCAGTGCTGGTTGCAAGTACCTGCCTTGTAAATGGGCAAATCCAATGGGATCGCGCTTACTTTTAATGCGTTTATTATTTTTACGTGCAAAACGGTTACTCTATATTATTAAATTCGTTCTGCAAACTCAGCATTTAATTGTAATAGGTACTTGTGACAATAATTAAGTGATAAAACGTATTATTCATTCAAAGTGGTCCCTAATTATTATCAATTATAAGTTGATCCTCAAATGCCATGCACCTAGAAGTAAATACTTTGAGATGGTTATATACGCAGACAACAGCACGTCAAGCTACAACAAAACTTCAAAGTTTCTTAATTATAATTGATCTCCATGTGTCAGTTTTAAAGTTGAAAATCAGTAGGATGTCCTTTAACTTTTTTTGGAAGGTTGACCTGCCGTTGAGTGTAGTTAAACTTCAAGCGGTCGGGGTAGCCATGAACTCTTAAAACAATCTCAAAGCTGTCAAATCTGTCAATTTTGGTATGTCATTACATACAGATTTTTGCCAGATTTGATAATGTTTGACAGATTTGAGATTGTTTTAAGGGTTCGTGGTTACCGCAGAGTTTTGTTTCTTGCCCCTGTCCGTGAATTCGAATCTTAGCACGTACCTGTGGATTATCTATGTCTGGAATAATAAAACTCTCTCGGCGGTGAAAAATCGTTACTTAGAAAATCTGCAAATTCAGATAACACTGAATATAGCCATGATCCAAAAGATCTTGTTCCCCAAAGGTTAAGGAGGTCAGATCGCAATCGCTCCGAATGTAAACCATTAATACCTAGCTGGACTTGCTAAATCGGGATCAAGGTCCAGAAACTCCGCTTAGAAATAATATCAATCAAGGGCTAAGAAGAGGAAATTCTTAGATACGATTTTTTTTCTTTTTCAGATGATATAAATAAATAAATAAAATGTTTATTGGCTTCAACAAGTCTCATGTCATAAACTAATAGACCAGTGTTCTCCATTTAGGATTACATAAAGCCTGTAAAAAATTTATTTTTATTTTTTATGTGCTATGCATATAACAAATTGCTATTTAGATAGAAAGTGAGTACTTAAACCTTTTTTTTCATAATTATTTAGCATCAATCCCAAAAATCCTAACACATGACGATCCATCTGAAGTTGTAACGCTATACCATATTTAGCCCGTTGTTGCACCAGTGCGATGTTATTAAAGAAGAATTTATTATCATTGTTATCTCTTGTATTCGACCCGAACAAGACCTGGCACTACAATAATTATATGGGGCAAAAAAAGTCATAAAATGTTGATGGTCAATTTTATGTAATTTTAGTTTGAGGGTCTACAATATCCGACTTTTGCCCTTCACATACTCTATTACTTAAGCTAATTACGAGTAGGTAATATAAACTTACTTTACTCTGCATTATGGGTAATACTTAATGATTCACTATTGTTTCATTATCTTTACGCATCTTACTAATTTTAGACATGAAGTGCGTTATGGCGCATTGTGATGTTTTCTCACGTCAGTTTTTTAAGTCCGCATAATTTCTACAAATTATGACGAAAGTATAAAATGCGGGACATGGTCTAGCGTATTTAATTAACAGTTTACATATTTTATTATAACTGTCTGACTTCTGGATAAAAAGTATTGACGTGGTTTGTGAAATGTAGACAGTATTAAAAACATTACGCATAATCTAAACATTCACAGAATTTCTATTGATCTTTTGATCAATAGAAATTTTCAAAGTTTTCTTTGAAATAGTTTTTATTGTCGAACTCGGTGCAAATGCTGCAGATTTTGTATTCATACGTTTACACTCGGTTATTAAATCTTCTACTTTTCCGCTACCTTCAAGTAAACATCTTAAATTCCATACTCCGTTATCAGCAGCATTTTATTTGCGCTGCCTTCGATATTTTATTGGTTTCCCGGAAGTCCCGACAGCACTTTTGACATTACCGTCAGTCATACCAAAGTGGGAGTCACATAGTAGCATCGTTGACTCACTGGGAGAAACGAGATATGAGTAAGGGTGCGTCTATATTGCTTCATGTACGAGTATACGTAGTGCAACTGCTTGCGAATAATGGGCTCGGTTCTCTACGAAATATCAAACTAAAAAAAAAACTGTTTTGCCAGGTTTTGTATAGTTAATTATGTTCAGTTAAGCGAGCACAGTTTTTTGCACGGCGAAATGCAGGCATGCGTCTCAACAACCATGCGCGTACGGCTCTTCCTATGCGTATGTACCATAGGAAGAGCCGTACGCGCGCTGTAAGTATGTATGTATACTTGTGTAAATTTTTTTTACTACAGAATATAGAATGAGTACCATATTTTTCCATCTTAACATTGAAGGAAGGTTGATCCCTAATCATCGTTTTAAATACTGTACAGTAATCTCTGTTTTAATCAATAACAACAAGTAGAATAAAAAACAAATGAATGAAATGAAAATAAGGTTATTATTTTAATTGTACCTATTTTTATAGCAAAAAATAACATTACCCCAGTTTATTTATTTGATTTGGTGATACTTGGAAACAGCATAAAAATATTGCTAGTCTGCTAAATAAAAATAACTCGAACAACGGTAAAACGAATCATTAATAAAGACTGCACAATGCAATATGTATTATGAAGACCACTTTTAAAAAGTGTCACGTATGATTATGAATTTTTAAAGCAGTTCGGCACATTTGTTTCTTTATCCGCGCCTGATTCAAGTTTACGTCGGCCCTGTGAAGTCCCCCTAACATTACGGCGCGTATTGCCGAATGCTGACCCAGTTTGGATCGTCGTGGGATCACTCGGAAGGGTTTACGGTTTCAATATTTCCATGCCTTCGCTATTGTATAGCTCTATACTTAAAGGAACCGCACGGCAAGTTTCTAGTTTCTTCGAGTGTTAAGGAGCAAATATGACAATAGTTACGCAAGTATTTCTGTGTTGTCTATTAAATGCACGACCTATTTCAAACGTGAGGCTACACAGCCCTTGCGCAATGAGTGACAACCTTCGCAAGGTGGTTTAATCTGGTTCAGGGGGCTGGCATCCAATTTGCCGCGCTGTTGTGCGGCTTCGACCGCAGCCCGTAATTGACACCGAAAGTAAAACCGCAACTCACTCTCCGGAAAACGCGCGATGTAAAAACGCCGCGAAATTACGACACGTCGCGGTCGCACCGCGGACAATCGCCTCCGTCTATCCAATCTCCTAAATGCTTTATTATTATTGTCCCGACTAGAGTTACTTCCAATAAAAATAACGTAATTCACCAGCCGAATAGAGCGCTCTTATAGGTTTAGTTTAGAAAGTTGGCATCTTGTCCATAGCGGTTATTCCGCGTTCCCTACATAGGCTACCAGGCGGCAGGTTGTATAAAGAGAAGGCTCTATTTAACGGGAACTGATTTGGAAAAAAGCGCTCTGAGCTCCGGAGCGAAGAACCGGATTACCGTGGCCGAGCTGAAAAACAAATCTACTACGATTTACGTACCGTAAACTCGTTACGCGTTCCGAACGAGACGTATTCGGAGAGATGGGTATTGTCGGAGTTTGTTTCTTGTTGCGTCGATAGGAAGGTCGAGATCGGGTTAGTGGGTGTAGTCGAATGCGAGAGAGAGGCGAGCTTACGCGCGACTATGGAGCGCCGGCAGGTTCATTCGGAGGAAGTGTCGTTATCACAGTCGCTGTTCGGCGGTCGAGCGGCGTGCATGCTACAGGGTGTTCGTTTTCGCGCTACGGCTGACTTCACTTCGAGAGAAGTTTTGCGGAGATCGGAACGCGGCCGGCCTTTCCCGGCTGAGAACGCTCTGTAGAAAGTGAAATTACATGTGATAATAAATTGTGTAAGGACTCCTGTACTACTTGGTGTTTGATTGTGTGAAGTGGGACGACTCCAGAGTGGATTTAATAAACTTATTTTGAACTCGTTTCGATATCAGCGCAGTTTTGAACTAAAAACTGTGATCCAGATTATTGAAGCGCTGTTGAGTTTTCCGAAAAACGGTAAGTTGTTCTATTAGACTGATTTTCAGGTAATTATAAGATGTATGCCAGTTCTCGAAGAAGAAAGTTGTATGTAGTTTTAAATTAGTTACGCTTTTGCTGCTACTACACATTGATGAGCGTTAAATTTCTTTTTAAATAATGGTTTGAGCATGTAGAAATTATCTACTTACAAGTGCTTAGTGACTAGTCGTAGATGACAAAGAAGAGACAAAAAATTCTCACAAAAACTAGAGTAATGGGTTATGAATTATACAACAATTTTATCTTCTACAAGGTGCTCTAACACTTAGATTCAACCAGAAATCAAACTCGCAATGGGCCTAAATATTTGAATCGCCACATGCACTCTATTATAATTATTCTGGTGTCCCTATATAAGATTGGAAGTAAGTACTGACAACTGATATGTATATTGACAATCTATAACGAACAATATTTATCTATCTATTTAGCCTATTACAGTCCACTGCTGGACGTAAACTTCTCCCAAAGAGCACGATCTCCCGCTTTTTTCATCCATTCACTGCCAGCCATCTTCCTAAGGTCGTCGGTCCATCGGGCTGGGGGGCATCCTACACTACGTTAGCCAAGGCGAGGTCTCCACTCGAGAACCCGTTTACTCCACCTTTCATCGGTTCTGCGACAGATGTGGCCAGCCCGTGGCAGTGGGCCACGGGCTGGCCCGGTTATGTTTAATTTTTACATTACATTTTTGGACTATTAAACAAAGAAACAATATAAAGGAGCGAATAAGCATGCGAACGTTATTAATAACTTATTACAGTTTTAGGGTAGGTAATCGAATTATTAATTGTTGTTGAAAGTACAAAGTACTCTATAAATTAACGTTTACAAATGTTAAGTCCTTGAAAAAAAATTGCAAGCGAAAAAGCGTGAAACGATAATGGCTTATCGTAACTAATAAGACTGAATTGGTTAGTGAGTTAAAAGTATGCCAACGCTAGATCAATTTATGTTAACAACAAATAAAACTTACGAAAAACGAATAAATAGTAGAAACAATTCCAGCACGTCTTTATCCAATCATGAAATAATATTACATGATTATATGCAAACTGATTACTTTTTATTCACGACGGGGGAGCAGCAACTCAAGTATTCATAAAGGCGGGAGCAAAAAATGTAATAACATTCAAAAAACAACGGGCCAGTATTTCTTACGGGGGAGACAATTTAAGATATCGCGAACGAATATCTGATTGATATCAAGTTTTCGTTTCTCATCTCTCTTCGTGTTCCGGAAAAACGAAAACTTTGTTCTAGCATGTAGTCGGATAAAAAAAATTACAATAAACTTACCAAATACTAACATTTTAACTGACGTCTGTAAAACGTATGTTGGTCATTCATTCACCTACGTAAGTGACCATCAGGTGGGATTTAAATCAAACTTTAACTCACGCATATTTTGATAATGAGTGTTTTGACATTGGCATTGAAATGTTTATGTTTATATTTAACACTTTTTGAATTATTTGTAATATTTATATCGCTATCAGCCACTACGCTCTTCTCTTAATTGGCCTCTCATTACCATAACTTGCAAATAGATTTTCATTTGCGGCTGCAAGGAAGGTTTTTGGACAATTTATTTGGTAATTAAGAGGAAGCAAAGACGTACAGTTACTTGAAAATGTAATATTCGCGGCTTTTATTAATAGATATCTGAGAGAATTTAAATTTTATGGTATTTTTATGTAAACCTGGAGCTACCTAGAAGCTTTTTTCAGATTGCATGTGCGTAAGTACTACGTGTTAGCCAAATTAATAATATAATAATGTTTTTGGACTGAATCTAGCCTGGGTAGTGTGAACAAAAAATACGCTGTGGTATGAAAACACGAACAGTTTTAACTGTATTTTTTTAAGCCAGAGAAAAAATGCGTCCAGTTGAACGTTGGACAGAATAAATCATTTTAAAGGTAGTCTCTCAATTTTAAGTTGAGTGTTACAGTTAACGCACCGTAGTGAAACTCTTTTCTTAGGAGGAGATAAATCTAATTAACACAATTAAAACAGGTACATAGAATAAGAACCTATAATTTTTTGTAGTACATTACTTACACGTTCTTCAGACGGTGTAGAAGTATAACCCATTTATTAGATTTTGGATCACTTTCCTAAGTCGTAAACGTCAGCCCTGGGAGACACCCTTTGACCGCCATAAAAATGGATCATTTATAAAAGCTGTTAAATCCTTTTTTTAATTATTTGTGACCTTTTATTTATTTAATTCGAGTTGTATTAGAACAAAAAGCACAAACAATTAAAAAAAATTGGACCAATTCTTTTTCTTTCCTGTGTCTAGTTTGAGATGAACATAAAAATATAATTTTCTTTGAATCAATTCTAATCTAAAACCGGCCAAGTGCGTGTCGTGCCACGCGCAATATAGGGTTCCGTAGATGCCCGTCGTTACCACAATATATTTCAGAAATTACTTCATTTAAGTCACTTTTAATGTTTTCCTATAAGGAAATTTTTAACGACAAAGTTCAAGACTATTACTCTTAAACTAACTTGTCTACCTTAACCGTTTATTATCATAAAATTTTCAAGCCAATGGTTTAACTTTTTGAGGGGGGAAGGGTCCCTAATCGAGCAAAAATTGGCACTTTAAAGTTTAATATATCGCAAACGGATCCCTCGACAATCGAAAAATTGTCTTAGCAACCCCTAAGTCATTGTAAAGGACCTATTCAACGATACCCCACACGATGGGATTGACGATGAAAAAAAAACATCCCCACGTTACATGTATGGGAGCTACCCTGAAAAAAAATATTTTTCAAAATTTTATTCCACCGTTTTGTCGGCGTGGTTGATATACATATCTCCACCAAATTACATTTCTCTAGGGTCAACAGTCTTCAAGCAAAACCTCGGACGGACAGACGGACAGACGGACAGACGGACAGACGGACAGACGGATAGACGGACAGACGGACATGACGAAACTATAAGGGTTCCTTGTCAGGACTACGGAACCCTAAAAACGGTAGTGGATAACCATGAGGTTCACGGCGACTTTTAGTCCGATTGATAAATCGAATAAAAATTTAATAGAAAAATATCAACCATAATAATTAATTGTTCTAAACTTTATTGAAAAAATACTTCTTGGAACATTTATGAAGCATGATTTGAATGAAATGTAACTGATGTTAAATAAAAGATAAATTAAACATTATTTTAAAACAAAGAAACTGAATGCTTCTATAATTCATCCATTGAATGCTCGAGTGACGGCGCTGTCACGAGATACCAACAAGCTGTATCAAATAACACAATCACTGCTTATGCGGCTAATAGTGTTATGCAATAAAAAAAGATCGATTTATTGCTATGTATACGCAGGTATTGGTTTTGCAACTGATACATTTGTTATGTCATTTAAACTACTTGAAGGAAGATACAAAAGGTTTTTTGTGATGAGAGAGTAAAAACCAACGAATGCTTGAAACACCAATATTAGACGTAACTTTATTAATAATTGTTAGCGTTATGTTTATCGTTTGATAGATTCTCATTCTCAATAAGGAATTCTGCAGAACGTAGTGGTCTTCACTATCTTTGAATTATATAGCGCTGGATATAATTATAAATTTTACTTAATAAACGAAAAACTAAATTTGTGGCACGAAATTAAATTATAAATTGACTGTATTTAGAGACCATGATGAAATCTCATAGGAAGTACCGTTTGAAGACAAAAATGCCTGCATGATACCGTAGTTTTTATAGCATAACTTGTAACGCGGGCAGAGCACGTCGGACGGAAAGCAGCGTTAACCTTAAACAAATTAAATGTAAAAACCAAATTATGTTCGGTAGTATACATAATTCATTTATGATAATGCGTTGACGGGCGCGAAAGTTAGCCCGAGTTTCCAGTGCTTTTACAAAGTTAGCCAAGTAATGGGATCCATACCACATGTCATTAAGAATAATACTCGATTAAGTAATTCATAATGAAATCGTTCCGGGTGTAGATAACTTATCTAACTGAACAATTTGCATATAACTATCTAACGTATGTCAAAACATTTTCAAAATTTTATTTTATTTGCTTCATAGTCATTCTACCTGCTCCATTAAATTATTACCTAATTTGAAAGGTCTAAAATCACGAATTCCACGTTAAATTAACGTATGAGAATTTTAATTATATTATCACAATAATTTTACGGTCGGAACTGTTTCAGTGTTTTCAATCACCCCTCATTGTTCTACAGTTGATTTCAGCGTTCTCATTGGCTTTTGTCAGTCGAATTGAATATTTGATAGACGCAATCAATTTTTCAGGTCCTAGGAAATTATACATTACCTAGTGTGAACATTAAATGGGATTTAAAATATTGCATGCTATACAGGTGTCCCTGGAAGAATGGATTAAATTGAACAGGCGGCGAGGGTAATTCCCGAGGTTTTTAACTCTTGAATGTGGGTTCCATTTTCGACAGGATTAAGGTTATTATTTTAAAATTTTTCATTACACCGCATAACGCTTTAACAAAGCTCGAACTATCAAAGATAACTGTTTAATTTTTTGTTTAGAACGTTGTTGAAGGGTTCGGCATTTCCTATGGAGCTAATTTGATCGACTAGAAAACTTAAGTGACAAAAATGTATTTTTTTTCCATTTCTTTTAATTGTCAAGAATAAAACATACATACATATTCCTAAAGCCAAAAAGCTCGAAAATTACCCCCGCTATGCTCCTGTTCGATTTGATCCATACTCCCAGGGCCACCCTGTATACGTACACGTAGTGTGTTGTATTTCATTGTTTTCAGTAAATTAATAATTATTTTATGTTTCACTTTGCATTTAATAAATTCATTAAAACGTGTTTCTTATTTTGTTTTTACACACAATAATACAATTATAGGAACGTTTGTTGAGTTGAGTTTAGTCTTGATGGAGTGCCGTTTCGCGTTCGGCCCCTGAGCGAAAATAACGTCACTCTGATAGGTATTCGGATTTTTTGCTCATTCGTTTTTTTTCCTACTACATAATGAAGTAGCTAATAGATGCAATCGGTTTCATCTGCTGTAACTTATCACATTGATACATACTTAATTGAGAGCTTGTTTTTGCTAAGCTCTTTAAATGCTTGCTCGATTTCGTGCAGACAAAACGATTTTTGATTGAACTCCTGATAGTCTTATTAGGCACAGATACATGTGTACGAAATGAACTGTGTTGTCAATTAATTTTATAAGTTAGTGGTGCTTTCCACCTTGTTTGTCTAAATCACGTGACGTATTTTTAAGCACTGACGTAAGTATTGAACTAGGGCAAAGAAAAAAAAAGGGGGCTAAATTTCTATTGTTTCCTATTTCAAGTATTTTCGAATCGTTGTATCACATTTTTCTGTATTTACCTGTAGAAATCGAAAAGCTCTGAAAAAAAAACGAGTGATACCACACCCGTTTTTTTTTCAGTAAGTTAAATTTGTATAAGATACTTGCAATTACGTACCTATGCGAAATGGAATTCTGATGCTTCGAAAATACGTTTCCTGGCTGTCGCATACATCTCACGGGAGTATCTCTTACTTCATAATCGATATTGTACTAGTACACGTATTGTTGCTTTACGTTATACATTGCAGCGTAAACGTTATGCTCTGTTGTTGTTTTAATAGTGTAGATCCGTAACTACTCGTACTACGGTAACTTTCTGCCTTATGTGCATATTTATAGTGCCCCAAAATTAGCACGTCACAAAGACGAATCGAACAAGCCTAATATGCCCTTATAAAAGTTTAATGAATTTTGAGATATTTTGGCAAATGCATAGCAAAGAAAAGTATTTGTTCATCACATAGATTTACCTACTAAATCCATGGTTCATTATGTTTGATGTATTTTTTTCCACGGTTGCTGCTCAAAGTCAAAACCGAAATTGAGATTGACTATAAATTGTTGGAATTTCACATTATTTGTCGACTAGATAATGTTTGTTTCATCATAAGTACCTACTTAACTAAGTATTGTCAAAGGCGTAGACGTAAAAAAAGGTAAAATAAAGACCTCTATAAAAAACTCTGATACAAACGTTATGAAAATGGTGATTTTTAAAATAAAACTAAAATTGGTCATATATCAAAGCACAGGAAACTTTTCTATGGACCTTTTAGGTTTGTTCGATGCGTCCTAGGCCCATCTACCTCCAGTGTCAGTGTTACGCGCTAATTATGGGATACCCTGTATTTATTAGGGATTGTGTCTACGGTGAATCTAGCTATAGTATAGGTGATGCATTAGGTGTCTTAATCATGTTGGTTATTTCTTGAATAAGGGCCAAAACACAAACGAGTCGCAGGACTCGAAAATATGTATGTTATTAATGTAAATTCGCGACTACGTAAACTTTAAGGATGCGATGTTTGCATCGCTGTTTTGTATTTTGGCTAAATTGGTTAACTTGTTCTATTTCATTCAGGGTTTCTAGTTTAAAGTGAAACAGCTTGCAGATTTGCCTACTTGAGATATTTAATATCATCTATTTGACTTCTTTAAAGAATGAATTTAACGAACCCTATGTGTACTTTTATGTTTAATTAATATAATATTTCTCAGTATCAAATTTCATCAATAGCGGTACTGTAATTTTGTGATAAATGCGTAACAGATAGAGTTACTTTCCCATAAAATATTGATATGCCTTCTTTGATAAAACATTGATCTGTTTTGTGTTGTTGGGGTTCTATGAAAGTAAAATCTTCATCTAGTTGTTGTTTTCTTTAGCTCAGCAATCCTGATTGCTTATTCTTAAGTGAGTAGAACTTACCGATTGACACGACAATTAAGAGTTGTACGATACTTAAGAACCTACCTAAAGTCTGTAATTTTTATTTTTTTCATTTGGATTGTTTTGGCTATTTATTATATTTCCTTTATAACATCCATTAAAACGTGATTTATTGAATTAGACAAAACACATGTTTGCGAACTAGGTACTCGATAAATTAACGTAAGTTAAAAGTTGCATCAACAAGACGTTAAAATTGTCCAATCCAAGCAGGGCTGAAGTCATTCCAGCTCGCTTTATTGCCAAGAACAGATAACTGGAGCCAGTTAAAATGGACTTTTACGAACGTGTGGATTCGGGGATTCATTCATAGGTCAAAGTTTAATCTTGCAGGTCGTTTCGCAGTCGGACGCCGTGACTCGAAGAGACGCGATTAATGATGGGGGAGGGTCGGCACACGCTCACACCGAAGCTTCTGAATACTTAATTAGGTCTTCATTGGATTACTTTTTTGCTGCCACTCTAAAAGAGCTGTTTTATTATCCTTTTTTGTTCTAACTTTACTTAAGTTTAGGCAAAACGTATATTAGTATCGCTATAATGTAAAGAAACATGTAATTAGCCGTTTTTATTTTAGGGTTTTATTAGTATGAAACATTTGGCGAGGTTAAAAGATAATAAAAGATAATTAAAAGTAGGTATCTAAAGCTAAAGACCACACGTAGTACGCACTCAAAATAATATGCATGTGTAAGGCGAGGAGGCGTGAATTCTGGCAGCTTATCCCCGCTGGATGGCAATACTTTACTTTGGGGGAGAAACGAGCATTTTAATTTTGGTGATATTGTTTTGAAAGTATTTTTCATTTGTTTCTCACGATCCATACGTATTGCTGCAAACACGTTATTAGTTGTTATTTGATTAGACTCGTGTTTAAGCACCAATAATGCCAATCTTACGTGTGCGTTGTATTGCAATTGTTTTATTACCCATTATCTGAACATAATTTAATTAAGCCACTGTACCTACGTTTTGTTTTATCGATGTTACGGTACGGTATAAGAGGCAGCCGACCTTATCGATGGATCCGGCTTCCGATGAGTTCGATTGTTCTGCTAGATTCTGACTCGCATACATTAGGTCGGCCCTCAGCCAAACTGGCCAGAAGGAAAACACGCCCTATTAACGAACTTTTGTCTCAATTATTACTTCTGTTTCTTTTTATTCCGTGGCTGTAATACATTAGTTACTTATTTCAGACACGTAAAGGCAGAGGCGCGAAAAAATGTCGCTAGGTATCTCATCAATTTCGGTCCGCCGATATGTGTAATTCGGGCGTAGTAAGATACCTACGCCTTTTTTAAAGAAAATCTATCAAATATGTGTGACTTTAACTTATTTTTTTTATCTTTTAAAAATTGGTAATATTAAACTTCAACGATGTCATTGGTTTAGTTATTAAACTAATAAGTCTTTTACATTTTGAAGGAAGATAATTGATAAAGTATACAAAGATGTGAAATTCGTGCTTTACGGACCTTTAATTGGATTTTACTATTGTTTGCTTACTTACTTATTAAGAAAGTAATTATTTTTGTTTTAAGTTACCTACTAGTTTTAGATAATAAGATTCATAGTTAGACACTCTTTATTGCACACTACACAAAACGAATAGAACAGAAAAAATATTCGTGGTAATTTAGGCTAAAGAAGGTTGATTTTAACTTTATGATATGAGAAACAAACAACAACAACAAACAAAGAGTTTTAAAAATATTTAATATGAATATATTATTTGTTCAGACATTAATATAAATGCAAAAACACAAGAACGCAAGGCTTTATTAAACATTCTACTTTTACAATAAGATCTAACGAGGACTGTATTTTGCAGAATAGTGGACATAAGCTAATTAACGCCTTTAACAAAATTTAAAGTATGCAGAGTTACAAAATGAACTAGGCCAGTAAAGGATCGAATACTAATGTGGGGGTGGCCAGTTGAGAAATTTAATTTAACCCTTACGTTGTCGGGCGTTCAAAAAACTTAGTACCTTTACGTGTCCGTCCCAACGCTAATCCTTTATGGGCAGAAAGTTTTTGCGGACTAATGTACTAAGTTGGTAATGTAGGAGAATTTTAAGTCTGTTCTGAACTTGCGGTTGGCTGGAATTAGAATATAATAATGTCTTTTTGAGTTTTGGTAAAAAATCCTGCCTTGCAGACTTGAGACGTTGCGGGAGAAAAAATATGAACAAACAAATGTATGTCGCCCGGTATGCGATGGGACGTGGGTTCGAGTCCCACCTGAGGTCGATGATTTTTTCAAGTGTTATTTATCTTCAATTAAACCTTGCATGGCATTGCTAAAAACAAAAAATTACAATGTTTAAGCATTTCTGATCTTAACCAATAGTCAAATATTTGTAAAAATATTTCTATAGAGTGTTGACGGTAGTATACTACTCAGCTATACATATAGCTACAACATTGATCAGAATACGCTGGCTTTGACAGCGAGAAAAAACACTTGAGGAATTTCATCTTGTCACGTGACGTCCTCGGTAGCTTAGTGGTCAAAGCACTCGCCCGGTATGTGATGGGACGTGGGTTCGAGTCCCACCTGAGGTCGATGATTTTTTCAAGTGTTATTTATCTTCAATTAAACCTTGCATGGAATTGCTAAAAACAAAAATTTACAAACCTTCTTCACAATAGTAACTTATTTTATCTGTAAAATAGAAATACTGAGCAGAACAAGCATGAAAGGTAAGTATTATCAGTAGACACCTGTCATAATATTTTAATGCTATGTTACTTCATAAATTATTGTAGATGATACGTTTGCAGGTTTCTTATCATTTACTTATAATTGAATCGCAATATTGATTTATATATATTTAATTAACAGTGTGTAACGAACAGAATTGATTCAGAATATTTGTTCTTTATTTTTCATTAAATACGATTGCACTGAAATAAATTGCAGTCATAATTTGAAATAAATGTGTTTCATAAATTGGAACAAGTTCTGCTATTTCCCTAAATAAAATTCATTTTATATAAAACTATTTTATTAAACGACTGAATAATTTTTATTAACTGTAGGAATTTATATTAAAGAGTTATGATTACGTCTACGGATAAAAGTAGTGACAAAAAACATGGCGGGTGGCGTAAATATTAAAAGCGCAAGCGATGACAGGAGGTCACAAGCGTGACTTTTGTCATAGTATAACAATGAGTACCGCGTAGTTTTGTCTGTTGGACCCTCGTGACGGTGCGTTGCGTTGCGAACTTGCAACTGGTAATAAAATTGACACGAATCGGTTTATGCTGATAGATCCCATGAAACTAGTCACGACTGAGGTTAACTACTTTAGCCGAATAATGAAATACAAATCTTATTACCTAAACGGCGATAAAAATAGTTTTTATGAACTCATTCAATTATACCATTGAATTGGTACACTAATCTTCAGCAAAATTGCGAACCTTATTAAACGTCGATAAAAATTGATTTTATGCACGAATTCAATTATTTAGTGCATTGGTACACTAATTTGTTCCTTTTCAAACAAGATTTAAACAGTAAAACTTTTTATCAAAAATTTATGTTTCCCGGTTATACAAATGCCCATTATTATTGTTTTGTTTAACGTCATTTCTGACGTTGATATCTTTGTGATTAACTAAATACAATTTAATCTTGCAAAAGAAGGAAATTTGTTTCGCAAGATTAACAAATCCTTTATGGGCATTACCTAAATATGAGCAATTTCTTAATCTCAAAGTTGTTTTCTGTCCACTTGATACATTAGTTATTCGTACGGTGATTCCGTACATTGAAGTCACTAATGTGGTTATGTGAGACAGACAAGCAGTCTGAGCACTAATCATGGCCCTGATTAACCAATACATTTAGCATATCCCTGTACTCGCATAATGCATGTAATCACTAAATCAATGAGTTAGCCGCGAACATAATATACTGTTGGTGGCCTAAATACCTACATGACAATATTACACCCATTTACTACTGTTTGTTACTATTTAGTAACTGTCAGCTGCACATGTAGATAATTTGTAAATTAAATATGGCCCTTCAAAAATAAAATACTTAACGCCTTATTGACGTATTTGACGTATCTCACAACAGGCCTAGTTTACATACTGTATAGATATATGTACTGTGTCCATATTTACAAACTTTCGCCTTCATAATATTAGTAGGATGTCTAATTTTATGTTCTTTTGCTTGACATTTGACCAGTATGTAGAGACGTGTCAAACTGCACAGCTTAAACGACAACTCCGTCTCCAGCGCTAAAAATATCTTAGAAAGTTCCTATACATTTTGCAAGAGATACCTACTCTAACAGAAAGCTCTAATGCTGATGATAGACATCATTTGAGCGGCTAAAGTTTACGCCGTTGGCGCGCGGCCTTTTTATCACGTTTAGTTATGTAATGAATATACACGTATGGGAGCGCTATGCGCTTAAAACGCGTTCATTCTATATTCCTCAAAACATAAGCTGTAAAATCGCAATTAAAGTATTTATTGAGAAACGTTTACGGTCCGCTGTCGGAGTGATTACCAACTTAGTTACAGACGAGGAAACAACACTTTTCTTGTCAGACGTAACACCGGTGATTAATTTTGAAATGCTTTTGAGTTCATTGGATAACTCTTCCATTGGCTGTTCCTGAACCATGTATAACAGTACATGGTAAAATGCTACAGAGTGGCTAAGACTTTTAAAAACGTGCCATAAAAAATAATCATTTTGTAAAACAATAATAAATAATATCTAAAGCCAGATTTAGTTTTTTCTACATTCACGATGTAAGTAGACCTTAATATGATAAAAAATGCAAATATTCGCAAAATAAATATGAAAATGTTGACTTTATAAATGTCCATACAAATGTTTTAACATAAAATGTTTGATTGGAAAACTCACGCAATAAAAGTTACAGTTGTCACGGCATTTTCGTTTGGGGTTTACAACTTTTTTTGCTGTAAAAACATGCACTAACTTTTAATTTTAAATAATATAAAAGTCTGAAATCCAACTTCAGTTATTTTAATAATTAGAGTTTTAGCTGTTCCTAAAATATTTTGGGTACCCTATCTACGTTAAATAGCGCGTCTGACAGAGAAGACGGTGTCCCAGGCAAGTTTTTAAGTTTCCAAACATGTCCTTTAACTACATGAATATATTGCTAAATTCAAATTCTAGTTTATCAGCACATATTGTTATTAAAGTGAAATATCGTTATTAAAACATATTGATAGGTAATCTAATAAATCGAAATAATTTAGGTATAAAATTTATTTAAACTCATTTGACTGGGTAAGGTATCTTCTTATTTATTAGGTGTCATTATTTGAGGTCGTTGAACTTTCATATAGGCTTTATTGTACAAGACCGGCATAGTTCGATTCGGACTTGCATAAGTGACGAAGGTATCTCACCAACGTTTTTTTTAAATTAATTTTATCATGCGTAAATTTAATTTATTATTGACAGTTTTTTATTACCAACTTATTTGGTGTTTTCCCTACTTCAATGTCAAATTAAGTTAGGTTAAGTTAAGGTAACTTTGACGTTTATGTGTAAAACTAGCTGTTGCCCACGACTTCTTTCGCGTGTTCTTTAGTTTATTCAAATTATCCCACAGAAACATTGAACCGGAATAATAAGTAGGTATCCTATATGTTAATCCAGATAATATTATATATATGTGCAAAGTTTAATCTAAGTAATAAGTAGTAATAAATAAACATCCATACATCCCTTACAAACTTTCGTATTTATAATATTAGTAGGATAATCGTTTTACGGTAAAGAAAATAAACGCTTTAATAATCCTACTCTATCCTTGTAACGATCAACGATGTTTGAGTAGTGGGGTTCACGTTTACCTACGTTCATTACACTTGAATTTATAAAACAAAATCTGATAGAGTATTCGCTACGGCCCATAAGTATTCATAATTTAAACGTGCTACCTATTACGTTTGAAAACCTCTATCTAGATCAAAAGGGTAGGACGAATAGACAGTAAAAGCTTCTTGATATGGTACCGTTTGCACCTTATGAGGACGGAACCCAAACAAATGACAAACAAAGCCTGAAAGATGTGGAAAGTTGATTAATTCTGCGGACGAGTGTCAAATGGGCGAGATGCGACGTCTTGACGCGGGCGCACGGTGACCGTTAGCGAACGTGCCGGAATTTGCCATGTATCCAGACCGTTACATCGACTACACATTGATGAGGCGCAAACAAACGATAAAGGCAGGAACATACATTCGATTACTATTAGAATAGATTGTAGTGACCATGAAAGTTTAAAACAATATATTCGATTACTAGAATAATAATTATTCCCTACATAATTGAATCTATTCCGTAGGTAATTTTCATTGAACACATAAAATAAAGAGCAGCATTACAAACTATCTGTTTCCGAAACATGTTAGAGACCTATTTAAATGTATTTAATACGAATTAACAAGTTCACAGATTCTTCGTAATATGTTTTAGTATCGCATAAGAATCGATTAGCCACCAATTAAATAATAAAAAAAGTTTAACAAAATTAAAGATAAGTCCATTTTCTAGGTGCTCCATGGTTATTTAACTTAATATTATAAAAATTCGTGCACCGCAAAAGGATCATACATTAATGAATCGCATAAGATCAATTATTTTTAACTGAACTGGCCACTATGCTGATAGTCAGCTCGCTAAATTAACTACGATAAATAGTTTATATACTTAGGCTACTCTTAAGTACCTAGTACGGGGAAAATTAGTTAGCAATTGATATTGTAAGCTTGAAACGCTCAGGAAATTGCAATCATAAGCACTAAAGGGTTCGATCACCCACTATCAATCGATTTCTAGCTATAAATTCTAACTATATTTTGTCAGTTGCATCTGAAGTTGTGAACTTGTGATACTAGACTAAAATGTAATAAATTGAAAAACAAGTTTATTTGCATAAGAGTTTTCGCAAACGCGGCGCAAATTAGAGTAATCTTACCACCAGAATGTGCAATGTTCAAGAATATACAAATTGAACTGAGCGTACAAATTATTAATACCTATGATTTGTTTTAAATTTTAACGTTTATGATCATTTTTATACAATTATATTTAAGATTTATCTGTCTTTTACAAAATTTAAATCTAGACAATCTCAATAACGGAATATGTGAAAGCTCTTAGCTTTTATAACTAACAAAAAAGAGTGTAACCCTACCCTAACAATCATATTTGAATCATGGTTGAATAAGCATTGTTGTTAGCCTCATGACCCCTAAACGGTTCGTAACTGTTATCATCGAAAACTTGTTTCGTAATTTTTGCCTTCGTACATTAATCTTCTCTATAAATACCAGCTTGGTCAGCGAGGTCAGGACGTAAAACATTAATTTAAGTTATTTTAAATCTTACGGGTATAAGTTAAGTGAAAATTGTACTGATTTGTTAAACTGATAAAATAAATCGGTTTCCGAATTTAGTAATAAATCACTCGAATTGGGAAAATCCAATAAGGCGTTTGAAGAGATCATTGATTTAATCGGCACTAAAGAGCCTCTACATTTTACTTAACAATCGAAGCGATTTTAAAGTGTTTTCAAGGTTCTGAACCGATATTACAGCAGACGTTGCGATTAAATTGAATCGATTTCTTGGTGACAGCATCGTTCGTTCGCATCATTGCAGAGTCGTACGGATGTAAAAGCTTTAAGTTAATTTATGCGATAATCGCATTGCTACAACCAATAATAGTAATAACGGATGTTTTTTGTATCGTTGATAAAACACACCGTTATAAATCTTTTATATTAATTTGAGAAAACTGTCTTCAGGCGATCCATCTGTTGGAAAGTGGCACCTGCAGCTTAAATGACTTATAATGTTGAGCATTGCATCCGGCGCCCACTGCGTTCATTGCATAAAACAACTGGTTGCTTTATGGCAATTGACCGTGAAAACGGGCGTTTTCTCTTCGCTCGAGCAAACGTAACAGAGCGAGGCAGGTGTGACTTTCTTCTGCGGCACGATCCGGACGTGACGAATCGAGTAGATCAATTGGAAATGTGTGTTTGATCGATAAGAAATAAATGTGATGTGATTCTGTTTTTACAAATCAAGGGGTTTTCAATCAGTGCATTGCAGCTAAATGTTAAACTGTTTTTGTTACGACAATACGAATCTGCCGACGATTTTTTACATTAATTCAGTTTTTGTGAGGCTAGGAACTTTTTGTAAAGAAATGTAGACTTGGCTCAATATTTTTAGTGATCAGCGAAAGTTTTGTGGTGTTGTGAAGTTAACAGTAAAAAAACAAGTTTGTTTCCAAACTTTTTCTTCGCTTATCATCCTACAGTTTTAGGTCATCATTATCTTAAGAATAGTTTTATTACGGGATTGCTACCATGTACCTTATTTTTGAGTTCCCGATATTTCGGTACTGTTGCAAGCGCCATGATCACGGAGTAACTGAAGATCTTGCGGGTAAGTTGTTAAGGGCAAACATATCGGTCTACCCTCTTTCGCTGTCAAAAATATCGGGAACTTAAAAATAAGGTACATGGTAGCAATCCCGTAACAAACCATTCTAATGTTAGTGACCATGAAAGTTTAAAACAATATATCATTATCTTTAAGTTAGAAATATATAATAAGCCTTAGAAAGTCTAAAAAGATAACGGAAAAACTAATCTATGTTATTTATAATTCAATGTTATTGGTAATTCAATGTATTCGCATGAAAGAGATTAACAATTACTATTCCAAAGTTATTTTAATTCAATACTAGTTATAAAAATCGTGTTATATTCGACTTCTGCGCCAAATGTCAGGGTTGATTATATCGCAAAAATATAATAACTTCAATTTTACAATCTTAAATTATAAATTTCCAATTAACATTCCATTAGCGATGAGCCGCGCTATTTAAGTGAATGATGAGGTCATACATAATAGGAGTAATACAAATTGCATATCAGCCTTGACGTTCACCCAAAGCTGCGGCCAAGATAATAATGTTCTTGCCAACATTTGGATGATGATGCGTGACTGGATGTACTTATGTGAATGAATAATTTATTATTTTATTACAATAATAATAACAAGAATTTGTTTGGGCTTTTGGAAGTATTTAAATTTGAGATAATGAATCTATAGTTATTCATTTTGTTATTGGCTTCTTTTTAGATGGAGAGTAAAATGTGAATTCTTAGAGTAAAAGTAGTTAAAAAGGGCCTGTTTCACAATCGCTGAGTAAAGTTCTAAATAAACTACTTAGAACTTATCTGCGGGGTAACCATAAACTCTTAAAACAATCTCAAAGCTGTCAAATCTATCAATTTTGGTACGTCATTACATACAAAATTTGACAGATTTGATAATGTTTGACAGATTTGAGATTGTTTTAAGAGTTCGTGGTTACCGCCCAGCTCAGTAAATAAATAGGGATGTCGACTTTGACGTCGACAGGGCACTTTTGCTTGCTTTTAAACGCTTTTCCAAAAATTAACAACTATATTCTTTACGAAGCAGATTAGCTTACTTAGAACTTTACCCAGAGATTGTGTTGTGAAACAGGCCCTAAATCAAGAAAACGGATAAATATTTATACATTCAGAATATTATTACTCTCTCTTGGCAGTTAGTGAGAATAAGCGTTTTCATATGCATACAACTTTTCGATTCAACAGAATTACTATTTTACGAGGTAATCAATTATAGCATCAATTCGAGTTTTATATTTAGGCTAAAGAGGTGCCTGTGTTTTCTTTACAAGTCAATTTCACCAAGCTCAATATTCTCATATAGGTAACCCTCGTCAGCTATTTCTAGTAAATTCGGCAAACAACGTGCTTCCTCACATATTTTATCACCACAGCCTGTACACTGGAGCGCAGTATACATCGTCTTTTGTTTCTTCATGAAAAATATGGCAAAGACTTTTGCTAAGGCCTTAGCAGCAACCAGAATTTATTAATGGTCTTTATTTAATGAGCATTGCGTTTCCCTTTTTTTTTACTAAGTGCTCAACTGCTCAGGCAGTTTTTTTGCATTAACGTGATATTGTGTTATTATCAGGCATATTCAATAAACATTAATTAACGATAAGAAAGCCTTCAAATAATGCTTCGCAACTTTTGTCTAGCCTTTGCCACTTCCACCTGACTAGCTAGCTACCTTGGATATATAGCCCCAGGCGACTAGCAAGGCCGCCAAGCGTTTTTTTTTTCTGGGCATCTTGCCATGTGATAAACATGCATGAAGCAGAACGCACGCGGCCTTACGTAGGCATAAGCATTATTATAATCATCATCATCATCTCAGCCTATTGCAATCCACTGCTGGACGTAAGCCTCCCACAAAGAGCGCCTATTATTGTATTGTTAAGTAATCTTAGCTTCCCTAGACTACAAGATTTGTACTTGATTAAATATCAGTATAAGCCTAGGAGGTTCACTGACGAAATGTTAAGACTTCTGTTACAGCACTTACTGCATAGGTACTTACCATATTTTATGACAAACTCACTTTTATTAAATGATGCTTGTTTATTTTAGCCTCACAACATATAACTCAGAAGATGCCTATTATTCGTTGCCACATCTATAACTCCTGTGCAAACAGAATCTAAACTTAACTCCCAAACCTGGTAGTAAAGTTTAAGTAAACTTAGGGGATGTATCGAGTTAGGTTCTCGATACATTGAACATTGATTTGGGAGTTTAATGCAGTGACTGAATGCTGACCCGCGCCATAGCCCGCGCGCTCCACAAATTCTCAAAGCGTTTACGATTGAGAATTGCCAAATTACAATGCCGTTTACTATAGCTGAAATTCAAGTTATTTATTTACGGATTCTTTTGTAGTCAAATTCTTGTTTGGATTGAGTCTGCATTCAAATCAAAAGCTTACCATACGATCACGGAAAAGAAATGCGCCACAAACACTGTCACAGAATCGCTATTTCCTTACAAAACTATTTGGTTGGCTTCTATCGTGTTGATGCGTGTAAAAATATTCGTAATGCAATCGAAGCACGTTTCTGTACCTCCGTGAATCATTCTTACCACCTGCCCACATAAAGGTCATGGTTGTGTCGTGACATGAGACTCGGTTATGCCGAAATCATGAACAAAAGTGACGGACAAATTGCCGACAGTAATGTTATGGGCTGTGATGGAGCTTGCGTAACAAAATACATAGCTAATTACTATTGATTTGGCTGTTACATGGAGTAAATTGGAAAGCCATCTAAATGATTGAAAGAGACATTATAATAACCTTAATGATGGTTAAGATATGACGCATTCAAAATTTTGATTATTGATATTTTTTGGATTTAACCACTCAGTCCTGCAAAAAGAAACAATCGAGTTTTATTAAAAACAAAGCGATCATGTGTAGATTAAGTTGAGATATTGAGTATAAGGTGCTAAACTGAAATTAGTGCGGTAGGTCCCTCAAAAGATCATAACATAATAGGGTACATCGGTCACATTAAAGTATAACTATACGTAATTTGTAGTATAACCGTCTGCAGTGTTAGTGTCATCGTGGTTGAAATCAGCCAAGGATTAAAATTAATATCATAATCCTGAGAAATAACATTTTAGTTGAAAATTACTTCAGCAACAACGGTCCCACGATTTTTTTCAAAAGCCTGTGCACCTGGAAGCTATCGATACATCAACCTTTTGCGTGTAACCTACTTATGAATATATTCTTTCCACCTTCCGTGCCGGAACCATAAATCTTGCGATGGAACTTGGGTCAGATCTAAACTTATATTTCCGAGAAATATTATCATTTCACACAAAAACCCGAATATGCCTGTGGGAAATTGTTTGACGACTTGATATTAAGTTTAGCACGTTATCATTACTTACAACTTCGCTTGTTATAAATGTTTTTTCTTCTTTTACAGAGAGTATCGAAACTAAATAAAGTGGATCCTGTACTATCAATACTTAAGTATTTGAAGATAGAGTCGGTGTGTAGAAAAGTAAAGTTGTAAGCTTAGTGTTCATGTTTCTGAGTCCCTGCCCATTATGTTGATTTTGAAAGTAAACTTTGCTTTCCTTGCATTGCCTTGAGCAAAAGTATCGTTCCGAGACGTTTACTGTCAGCTACGAAAAATTTCTGTAACATTTTGTATCCGTGAATACAAATAAAATATCTTGAAGATAAATAACACTTGAAAAAAATCATCGTGAAGTCGATGATTTTTTTCAAGTGTTATTTATCTTCAATTAAACCCTGCATGGAATTGCTAAAAACAAAAATTAAAATAACATATCGAAGTTTGCACTTATGTTGTCAGGTGTAACTACAGCTTATGTGCATGTAGGTACCTGACTGATAAGATTGTAGTAGGTATACCTATATGCTAACTAAAATACTATACTAATATAGCTGTTTTTATTATTAATACTATCTAAAGGAACCTTCTCCACATTAAGGTTTTCTGAAAAATATAGTTTTGCGATAACCCGCTGAAATTGTGAACTTCAAGATAAGTTCGTGTGTTTTATTTTGTTTGTTTATAATAAAGTGTATAAATATTTATCTGTTCTATGGTTGAGAGTCATGAACATCTATCTGAAACAAACACAAGGCACTGGCAACTAAAATACTATTCAAATCAGAACAGAAACATCTATGTCAAGCTGTTAGAGTACCTTTCTTGGGTCATTTAAAAGACAATAACAAGTACGTTTCTGGCTATGCGTTGTGTATTTGATGATGTGCTTTTAGTAGCTTTTGCAGCCAAGTATTTTCAGTAGAGCATGCCTACACTGTGTAATAAAAAAGAACTTGTGTCAGATGGTGTAAGACCACATGATTGATGCCTTTTATTACTTGAATATAATGTTTACTTTGGTAAACCAATTTCTTTCTGTTCTCGGATCAGCTCGATTGGTATTGTACGATAAACGTATCGGTTGTGTAAGGAGAAAGTGTTGAGTTAGCACGCTGAGTGCTAACTGATAGTGGACCCACTCCTTTCACTGACAGAAATGACGATTACACTATATGTTTATTATATCTGTGGAATCTTCGCAGATTTCTGATTGTGAAATCTTTGTTTTTAGCATTAAATCTAATCAGGCACACTAGAGTTATACACTTACATAAACTAGCTAGAGGAACGAGAATGACGGCTTGCATAAATGAACTATAGACTTTACTGTTGACGTATAGAAAACACAACGATCAACGTTTCGTAGCGCCAAAATTAAATCTACGTATGTGGGCCATGATGGGTCTAACTCTAAACTCATAATAGTACTTACCCAAGCATTGTTTTTTTTAGGTCAAACTCTATACAGAAAATGGATTTAAGTACATTATACTGTAGGAGCTCATGGAAATGCCCCTGATAATGAACTTTTATTACATAATATTATCTACCTGTTTAATATTTATTTGATGTTTTCGATGTCGAATTGGGGGTGACAACATTGCTTAGGTACGGTTTTGCAACCACGGTTATGCCAGCATTGTTGAACCAATCATCATTGAAAGACATCAATTATTTTGGATAGAGAATCGTCAATTGATTGCCTACATAATAAAGGAAATCCCAGTATAATCGCAACTACGGAAAAAGTATTAAACGAACATTTAAATTCATTTGACGACCTCCGTAGCCGAGAGGCGAGCACGCCGGACTTTAAATGGCGCCGCCATCTCTGAGGTTCCGGGTTCGATCCCCGGTCGGGTCAATGTAGAAAACGAACTTTTCTATATTGGCTCGGGTCTGGGTGTTGTGGTACCGTCGTTGTTTCTGATTTCTATAACACAAGTGCTTTAGCTACTTACCGTAGGATCAGAGCAATGTATGTGATGTTGTCCAATATTTATTTATTATTTATTTAATTATTTATTTATTCCACTAGTTCAGATAGGTAACCTTATTTCGAAAAGCCGACAAGAAAGTTGGTAAAGAGACCACCTTGTAAGACATGTGTGTTCTACGGCAACTCGATTACTTTAGCGGGTACAGTTAGCTCCAAATATGTAATACTGCTTTTCGCTCTTATATCCGCTGGCATAAGAAAAAAGAAAGTGATTTAATTTTGTCGTTGACTATACGAAGGCTTAAAAAAACATGTGACAATTTTGCAACTCACTTACCAAAGCGGTAAGAATAAGTTAGGTATTAGTTACGGATCTTCTTTCGCAGTTTCATTAACTAGTTTTTGCTTGCAATTTCAGCTACTTGAATGGGGTAGCCATAACTTAATTTTGTAAAGGTAGACACCTCTTAGTTACCTTGCTGGACAGCTTAGGATTAGGATTGCGGTCCTCTATCTTTGGCCAGGAATTAAGCAGATTGTTAAATTACGTACGTGCAGTATTTGTGGTTGAAAAGAACTGTTGAATACTTAATGAATATTCTTGAATTCGATACTTCATCATTATCTTTTATTATCGACACCGGAAGGTGGCGTGGTGATTCGCTATGAACGCAAAGGGGTCCCGGGTTTTTCGGTTTGGGCTAGTCTAAAAGTGATCTTTTCTCCATGGACTTTGGTCTGGGTGTGTTGAAAGGCGTTTTTGACAAAGACACATACACACACACACCAACCACAGGCATGTGCTTTTATTCCGCAACAATAAAGATCAGGGATGTTAATTTTTGGCAGGCTTAAAATTTGTAAAATGCCATAAAAATGTTAATCCGTTATTAGCTATTATTTAAGGGCTGTGGATTTTATGTCAAAAAAATAAAATAAATAGTAACTCCAGTTTCTCAAAAGTTTCTTTTAGAAGTGCTTTTAGAATAGAATTGAATATGTCTTAAAAACATTTTTAATTCTATTCTAAATGCACTTCTAAAAGAAACATTTTTCATTCAACATATACCAGTAATTAACTTTCAAGTCATATACCTACATATTTTCTATATTCCCTCATTCGTTCTATTTCGCGATAGCTAAGCATTTAACTCTATTATACCTCTTAGTGCTTTTATGCCCACTAGCAACCAGGAATGTCCACGGCAGCGACATTTTAAGCTGTTGCCTGCCTTTCACTCCTCTAGCAAACATAAAGTTGATATCAACGCAACCTTTATACAGTTGTATTAAATCTCGTCACTTAACACTTGCAATCGCTTATCGGGTATTATAAATTTAAATTCATATGCAAATTCACTAACGAATCGAAGAAACCATCTTTACATAAACGACACTAGAGACAAAAATAATGCATAGGTAATGTTAGAGCTAAAAGCTTTTGCTCTCTAGAGGCTTTTCTAAATTAAAACATAAATAAAAGTGAGTTGGTATGAACGTGATCACATTAAAATATCAAGTTCACCTAATTTCAATCTAATTATTTACAATTTAATGCACTTTATATTTAATTCAATATCTATTTCAATCTATAGCCATACGAACAATGACGGGCCCTATATTACAAGCCAAAACGCATACACATATACCGCTTCATGCATCACCATAAATGAGTGCTCCCAAATTTTACGGCTGTGTTTATCGAAGCTCGGAACATGGAATCGAATCTAATTTCCATCCAAAATCGATCTAAAGTCGCCGAACAGCACTGATTCGTGGCCATTAATGGAATTTCCGCATCAGAGGCCAGCCACGTCCGAGCATGAAACCTCGTGATTCTACCGCGGGTTCAAACCCTCCATACTACCCACAGTGCCCACTACATAGACAACTTAAAATGGAGATAGGTACTGCATATTTTTCTTTTTAACCGCGCCGCGCATTAAAAGCTTGGTGTAGGTATTATAATTTTCTTGACGAAAAAAAAGGTATTAAATTCAAGTTGCAAAAATGATGATCCGGTCGAAACTTTTGGCAGTCTTTAATGTTAACTGTCTGTAATACTGCAGTCTACTCAGGGCTACCCTAACCCTCATATTAATCCGATTAATTCCTAAAGGCACATTGCGCTTCGCCAGTTCCGCCGGGCATTTAAATGATTTTTGCATGTGGCATTTTGACGTCCCCTTAACCTAACACCTTTCGCCCCGAGGGGGATAATTGGAATCCTACGTTTTGTTTTACAATGAGCAATGAATATTAATAAACACAATCCAAGTCGTCGCATCTAAGGGGTTTACGTAATTTTGGATGGATTTAAACGATGATCAATCTTATTCTCTGATTTCTTGGAGCTTAATAAATTTTGCAGACAAATGACGAAGTAGGTACAGTCGACTTAAAAGTATATAAGCTGGCTAAAGAGAATCTTAAACTCTTTGATAGTGACTTTGAATGACGTTAAGGCCGAAGCAACCCTAAGGACGCTTGTACACGGCAACCGTCACCCGAGAACGAGATGACATCTGTATAACATATATTGCGAACTGGGATGACGGCCATGCGGTGGATACACCGCAATAAAGGTTTTTTAGATCTACATTTTTAATTAACCAAAAAATATATTTGATAAAGTATATTTAAAACGAAAATACGAATACTTATTGGAATGGGCGAACGTATTTTCAGCCTTGAACAAAAGGGGCTAAGCCAGTCACGGCTCACAAGTTGCGCTTTGAAATAAAATACTCGCAACAACAAATAAAAAATCTTTGCAACGTTCCACGTACAGGCACGATTAAATTAAAACATTTTAAAACGTAATTCAGTCAGACTCACTACAAAAATGTTTACGATGCATTTAATAAATGAATAGTAAGCTTACTAGGTACATCTCCTAATATGGTAGAGAACCCTGCTAACATGTTTACTAAGGAATTAAGAGTGAACTAATTTTGTGGACATTTATCAACATAGATAAATAAATTGCGCCACTCAGCTGGATTGTAATTGGCACGTGGGGTAAACGTCTCATATCGCAAGTACATGAAAAAGCAAAAATCAGCGCAGAGACCGCATCGATGCGCGATCGACGGTCAATCGATTGTATAAACACCAAGTTCAATCCGAGTTTCCCAATCGGAACATAACATACAGAGTTCAAATAAAGATATCCGCATCAGTACGGATTGGTGCAAACCGCTCCGGGTTTGCTTGATTTTAATCAAAAGTTTCGATTGGACTGCCAGCGTTTCGATGAGTGCAATCGTGGCATACGTTCCCCGCACGCCGGCAATGATCGCACTTTAATGACTGCACCCTAAATGTGTTCAATCTAATACGTATTTGCAGTTTCATGATTGTTGAAACTTCCTCCTTTCGAGACTGCGTTTTACTGTCTGCTGCCCGATGCGCGACACATGTAACTCGTTAAAGTTTATCGTAGGCTTCTCTCAAACTCTAGACTGAATTTAATAGGGTCTTCGTAATTAATAAGTAACCAGAGACGCAGATTTATGGATCGTACATTCCCAAGAATATTGTTATGGAAAGCTTTTTAATGAAGACGGACGGCAAATCTCTACGATCCCCGAGCCTTTATTTAAGTGAAATAAAAATAAATTGTACCCAAAGTGGGATATCCGCTCAAATTAAGCACCTGAATAAATTGTGTGATAATCCTCAGCAGTCTTTTAATGCTTTATTTAAAGGAGCCGCCGGCAACGAAGGCGTGCAGAAAAGAATAAACGAATGAGATAATGATTACTCTCATTTCATTACTTCTCCTTGATCCTGGTAATTGAGGAAATTGGGTCGAAGTGTGATAAGAGTGAGAGTATCGGGTGTTATTGGGGCGGTCCCATTAGGGCTCTTAATCGTATTTAACGCCTTTATCACCTGGGGTGTGCAATGGGCCGGAACCGGCGAACGTAAGGCACAGAGCCCAGGCCCGCGCTAATAGTCCACTGTACTTTCCATCTATATTTTCGCGATCTACTGATTCCATTAACTCTGCTGCCACAATCATGGTTATTCCGTCTTTTTAGTCCAACGTTTCCTATAGGATTAAAGTGCCAAGGAAAAGTACGGGTTCTGCGTTATGTTTTTTTAAACATTTAAAAGTTTTTAAGTGATACAACAGGATGTTCCTACTATAAACATACACAAATGATTTGTTTATTGAATTTTTCGCTTAGATAATGAATTCAGTAGTAGTAAAGATAGTAGTCGTGTGCATTTTATATTATATTTTAACAGACTGCCAATTTTACATCGAAAACCATTTAGCATTTGTTAACAGATTTATTCGGCCGCAAACTGCAGCGTTTTCCCACGTAAATTCCTACTATATTTGTACGAAATAAATAGAGGGTTTAGTGTGCATGGCAGTGTTTTAATTTATATTTTTTCTTCCCCCGGGACGAGGAGGTTCGTAATGGACAAAACATTAGCTCGGCCTACTTTGCCGAAAGCTTTCAGGGCTTTTCGACTCATCGTGCGCTAACATATTAACACTGATGCAACTTTTACGGGCTGCCCTAAGTAGCTACTTACTAATGTTTTACGAGTATGGTAATAGGTATTATTGCAATAGGTATATCGGTGACCTAGCAAACAGGAAGTAACATTTCGATAATAATAAAAATGGGTATTTATCTATCACAAACGAGATAAAAACCGGCCAAGTGCGAGTCGGACTCGCGCACGAAGGGTTCCGTACCATTTTCTATATAAACGGCAAAAAAATCACGTTTGTTGTATGGGAGCCCCCTTAAATATTTATTGTAGTCTGTTTTTTAGCGGCATTTGTTGTTATAGCGGCAGCAGAAATACATCATATGTGAAAATTTCAACTCTCTATCGATAGATAATTATTTCAATAATTATTGCGATTTTTTCATAATTATTTCGGTTAAACACATAACATAAATTTATCTACTTTTTAGGGTTCCGTACCCAAAGGGTAAAACGGAACCGTGATAACGGTTCATGAGATACAGCTTGGTGACAGACGGACAGACAGACAGACCGACAGCGGAGCCTTTAGTAATAGGGTCCCGTTTTACCCTTTGGGTACGGAACCCTAAAAGTAGATAAATTTATGTTATGTGTTTAACCGAAATAATTATGAAAATATCGCAATAATTATTGAAATAAACTTTAAGTAATTACTTATTTAGTTTTAATTATCTAGCTACGCAAAACAGAATATAATTAGAAAAAACAATATTCACACGAACCTTCTCCTTTTTTGAAGTCGGTTAAAAACTAATTTAAAATTAAGTATCTAAGTCATTAAATCTTATACTATTTTTTACGTTACATTGGAAAAGCTGACAAAAAAATACTGTTACTTAGGCGGTACGAGGTTCGCCGGGTCAGCTAGTCAGAAATAAAATGTTTTCCGCACGGAAACCCTATGATTTCCATTTGGTTTACAATCGTAATTTTAGTAAAATTCTGTTTAATAAAGTAAAGTACATTCTGTTTATACACAAGCATCTAATAAGATACTATTTACTATTGGAATTGCTATAAATGTACAGGGGTGAACAGTAAAATTGCAGTGGTTCTGTCTGAATGATGTCACACGATACTGTCGTTGACATTTGTTTGTACTTAGCTTGCCTCTTAGCAGAGGCTGCGATTGCGCTGGTAACATTGTGTAATATAATTCTTTAGAGTTACTACATAAACCTGCATATTTTACTATGTATGGTGTAAAATTACCTACCTAACTTAAGTAACATACTGATTCATGGCCAATCTCATTGGAATTAAAATCAGGATAGTTTTTGATATTTCGCCACCATGCACCATAATCAAGGATGGACTGATTGAAATTGGTTGTAGGCTCCTAATATCATAAAACAGAGACCTACAGACGTAACTGTCTACACATCAGAAAACATGATTAATTTTACAAAAAGAAACTCTGATTAATAACACTAAAATAAAGGAATATTAGATAAAAAGTTCCATCTAGATTGATTCTTAGCAACGGTATTGAAGTGTCTAAAGCGAAGGTTAGTTAGTTTTTGTAAGTTATGTAAAACATTACAACCACATTTTTTCCACTGAGCTACAACTTCCGAAGTCTATCGAGAAGAAAATTGACTTCACATTGTTGCTTGTATTGTAACTTCAGGAGCAGGTTTATAAAGCGAAGTCGGAACATACGACAGGCAATCCAATAAAATGATTTTAGACCATTATTAACTTAGCACTTACTGAGCGAGTTGACACTTCTGACTCTATCGATGCAGCTTCTCATAATGTTAAATGTAGAGATTTAAGTATTTTAGACAACGCTACATGAAATTAAATTAACTCTTTTTTTGTAACTTCATGTTTTTTTTATAAACGAAACATTTATTGAGGTAATCGTGTATTCTATATTTATATATTTAGTGTAATCCTCACACCAAATATCAATTTTATACTGATTTATTGATACAAGTATACGATTCCTTTAATTATAATAGAGCCAAAGCATACTACACTCTAAGCCATGTAGGCACGCAAATGTATTGCTGGATTAAATGAGAAAGAACACATTTATGGCTAAAGGAAAAGTCGTAGGAACTTGGCAGTTTAAGTATGCTAGTCTGCGAGGCACACCTGCGCTCATTAATCCAGTAATAGCCCCGCGAGTCAACTTCCTATCTGCGATTATTTTACCTGTTATATGGCTATTATGATGGCTTACAGCGAAAGTGACTTAAGAGTGAAAACAACAAAAATGCAACCAGTCCACTTTCCTCTATCAATAAGCTTATGGCCACATACATGACAGGTTTAGCCAAGACGAATTCTGTAACCGGTCACATTATCTTACAGCTGTCTATGCGCGTGCGCAGGAAGCCGACTACATTACGACACTTTCTCTACCTCCGTATGTGACAGACGATTTGAACCGGTAGCAATATATCTTTACAAAGTATACGGCTAAAAGCGACCGACCCCTAATCAATTTATACAAAGTTACGTCACTAGCACTTTTAGAACTCGAATTTATGACTGTTGATTATGTTAATTTGCCCTAATCAAGCCATTAATTTTGATTATTGACTTAAGGTCATTTGAAATTCAATGCTACTCGTGTTTTGAAAGTCGTTATAAATCGCGTTGTTAATTAGTTTCCTACTTCTTGATTAGGTTTTTTAAAGCCTACCTATTCGTTAACAACATTATTATAACTGCTTTATTGAATTTTAATCAGTTGCAATACAGATTCGTAATATAATGTTTAAATACATCAGGACATACTATAACTTTAATAACTATAAAATTGAAGTTGTACACTAAATAAATAAAACACTTCATAAAAAAAGAAAGAAAAAGTTTGTAAAATTCAAATTATATTTAAAAACGTGCAACCACATTCAGTATAACAGCATTTTTAATAAAATGCGAATGAAATAAGTAGTAGTACAAAGCAGAGCAAAATAGAGAAGTGGGTGTAACAGTAAGTTGCGGGTTACCTGCAGCAAACCGCAGTCAGTTTCAACACGTCTCACTGCAACTTATGTGGGACACAGGATAATAATGATCTAATGCCTAGATACCAATGCTATAGGGCTACCAACATTAACTTTTGTTTATTACTAGCTTTATTTAGTTTTACCTGTATCCGTGTCGGTCTATTTGTTATAGTTTTATTTTAGTGTTCACATAGGGATTTAAATGCTGACGATAAAATCTCTGACTGGTTTCATTATGGATTGTCAATGCTTTTGGGATTAAGTCTGCCATTTGTGAAACTTTTTGACTGTGGAATAAAGTGTGATAAATAAATGATTGGCCTGCCATTGAATATTGAACTTTATGTTTATCTGTGTTTTTTTTTTAAATAAATAATATATACCAACGATTTCTTTTTGTAGTCACTTTAAAGCTTTCTAGGCCGTTTTATAACCGCATTAGTATTCTATCTCAATTTAGTTAATCATGACCCTCTATGGCTAAATTACTACTTTAATTATTTTTACTACGGTATGTTTTGTTTGATCTTTAAATAGTGGTTTGACGTTAAAATAGTTTCTTCTTAGTTACTATATAGAGTGCATTATACGCTTATAAAATAAAATTTACTCTGATGTTTCTGTTTACCTCATACTTTTAGCGTTTCCCATCATAGCAAAAATAACAGAAAATAAATTATTTCCACTCTCTAGTACTTACCTAGTAGTAGATTCTACAAGTCTAGTAATACATTAAAATATAAATGGCACTCTTTCTCGTAGTTTATCGTAGTTTAAAAGTTTGTAAAGTGAAGTTGGCATCCTTATTCAGGCCTACCTACTCGCACTTTTGTATAGTTTAACTCCGTAGGCGAGTCACACCTACATCGACGAAATCTAAGATTTATTACTATTTGCCATACAATTTATATTCCATTTGTATAATAAATAAATTAATTTATCAGACGTCTCGAAGAAATTGAAGTTAGTGATAACCTAATTGAAAAAGAGGGCGCAATTTGTTGGAATAAATTCGCTAGCTGTTTGGGAACAATTTTTGCAATATGAGGAACTAGATTTAGCCCGTCACTTTGCGTAGACGTCTTAAAAATCTATTTTTTAATTTTATTTAATTTATTTATTTGTTTCACCATCAATTGTTACAAATATTCTTGCACAGTATATACAGTCTAAAGTATCTAACTAAATGCACAATTTTTTAAGGTTAACACCGCATGCAAAATGTATTTTAACTAATATTTCAAAGTAACATCAAAATTTAAAAGTTCTCTGAAGTATAGGTATAATATGAAAGAAATAAATAGAAGATAATTAAATTACCAAACAAACAAATGCCAATCTATTCACCGACAACGGTCTCCCGCAAGTGCTTACAAAACGTAGTGAGAATTTGCAGCGTGAATTTCAGTGAGTTTGTCATGGAAGTCTGCGGGCGGTAACCATGAACTCTTAAAAAATTCTCAAATCTGTCAAACATTATCATATCTGTCAAATTTTGTATGGAATGACGTACCAAAATTGACATATTTGACAGCTTTGAGATTGTTTTAAGAGTTCATGGTTAACCCGCTGGGGACGAATGAACTTGAGCCGAACACTGTAGTGCGCATTGGCGGAGCCAAAGGTGCGATTTGGGTTCTAGGTAACGTGTGAGGTACTCTGAATCCAAATTTATTCAACAATTGAGGACAATCTATGTTATTGTTAAATAATTTATAAAAAAAAGTTAAATCTAATATTGTTTGACTTTTTTCCAAAAAATTGTATTTGAAATGTTTTAGCCTCGTTTTGTATGAAAATTTTTTGTGAGCTATTTGAGTAAGTATAATAATAACTCAATTTAAGAATAAGTGTGACTCACTTTTATATTTTCAAGGACCTGTTTAAGTGTCTGGAAGAGGAACTGAATATATAAGTATTATTGACGATCACGCAAATTTAAGGTTTGGTACGTGAAATAACGCAACTAAAATTTTTAAATCAATTTTTCATATTTCACAAGTGAAGAATATTAAGGTGTTCTAACTTTCCAACTACTGTACAAGTCAGACAAGGTGTTCTGTTATTCATACTTATTCGGTATCTGAAAAAGGTTAACAAAGTTAGGAATATGATAAACAGGTTATTTCTATTTATCTATCCCTATACTATACTATCGAGTTGATTATCGAATTTATAGTTCTTTAGTCTAAACAAAATATATGTGCTTCATACTAGGATCACCACTGAAATATACTCTATTCGACGCTATAATCAAAGTTTGTTGAAAATATTCACTGAACACACAATAAAACATACAGTCGAATTCAAACCCACCTCTTCTTTGAAATCGCTTTAAAATAAGTAAGCAGAGGCATTAAATAACTCCTAAAGGCCTGAAGTAAGCAATAGTCGATTTCTAATATTCTAGAATTATTAAAGGAGACAAACTTGCTCTATTTAAAATCTCCGTTCTCTCCTTTAATGCTTTTCCCTGTACAAGTTTACATTTTCTGTGCTTCATCCAATTTGAATAGTTTGTTACGGGATTGCTACCATGTACCTTATTTTTGAGTTCCCGATATTTCGGCACTATTCTAATGTTAGTGACCATAAAATTTTAAAAGAATATATTCATGCAATTTGTTTAATTTTTGATACTACATATTTAGATTCAAAGAACAGCGACCGCACTTTGATGCTATTCTAACCATAATAATTCCTTCTTTTTTAGAGTTCCGTAATCCTGAAAAGGAACCCTTATAGTTTCGTCATGTCCGTCTGTCTGTCTGTCCGTCCGAGGTTTTGCTTGGAGACTGTTGACCCTAGAGTGTTGTAATTTTATGTAGATATGTATATCAATCACGCCGACAAAATGGTAGAATAAAATTTTGAACAATATTTTTTTTCAGGGTGGCTCCCATACGTGTGTCGTGGCGATGATTTCTTTTTCATCGTCTACCCCATCGTGTGGCCGGGTATCGTTGAATAGGTCCTTTAAAATGACTTAGGGGTGACTAAGACAATTTGGCTATTTAGGGATTCGTTAGCGATATATTAAACTTTAAAGTGCCAATTTTTGCTCGAGTAGGGCGCCCCCCCCTCTAAAAGCTTAACTATAATGGCTTGAAAAATCTGAAAAATCATAATAAAAATGAAAATGTGCTTTTCATGAAATTTCAAGGAAATTTATAACGGTGAAGATAGACCAGTTAGTTTAAGATTAATAGTCTTTCTACTATGGTCATTCAAAAATCCTTAGGGGAAAACATTAAAAGTGACCTAAATGAAGTAATTGGTGAAATATATTGTAGTAACGACGGGCAACTACGGAACCCTATACTGCGTGTGGCACGACACGCACTTGGTTTTATTTCTTACCTTTGATATTATACTTTCATTTCAAAGTAGGTACACCGAAAATACAAAATACGGAGCTTTTTCCTGTTCAATGTAGGTAATTTAATATTCGCCAATAAGGTTTCAGGAAACATCCATCAGTCTTATTAGAATAATAAGAAATATGGTTAATTACTTTGCAAAGTATATTATTAAGTATTCATATATTCAGGGGAAACATACAACAAATAATTACACCAAGGCTCATAAACATAATGAAGCAGTTATAATAATTAAAAGTATTCCCGGTAATGTTTAAAAAAATATATGCAATTTTACAGATGTATCAGATAAGCATATAATTAATGTATAAAAATCGACTGATAGCAAATGATTAATTTTGACCTTAATTTCCTGCAGATTTGGCTAGAGGTCAAAGCTTTAAATGATTGGTCTAAGCTTAAGTATGCGTTGAGTTTCTGCTGTCGATTGACCCCAAAACTCCCGACCTCCGCAATAATTCACGAGATCGCACCAAAGAGATTAATCAAATAGTTGTAAGGTTTACATAATTAGTTAAGTAGTGCAAGCTAGTGATGTGCGTCCCGTCAATAAAATAAATGACCAAATAACGCCTTTATAAATTTTCTAACGTTTGTTAATGAAATTCAGACTCTAAATTGGGTTTAGAAACTAAGTAGGTAGGTATACTATTTAGTTTAATTAAATTTTAATGACTTATATAAATTCTTAAACAAAGCTTATAGAAGCTAAAGACAATGATTTATAGAACTATAATATTTCAGTAAAACTAGATACCTCTATGTTGGTAAGTTCTTTCAAACTGCGAAAAAATTGAGATACTGTACTTACATACATTGTCATTTTTAAACTATAAAAATATTGTGATTTTTTTATCGTAGCAATTGTTCTCGTCTACTGTGAAAATGATTAATTAAAATAGTACTCGAGTCAGTACAAGTCAGGCCATCCCAACGCTAGTCCATACCCAAATTAAGATAGAATAGATCAAGCCGGACTAGCTGGTCCAATTTAGGGGTGCGTTGTTCGCTTATTACTTGCCCTAATGTGCCCTTTAACTTTTATGGGCCGAAGTTGGGAATGAGACCCGGTGCTCACGGGGGACTAATATAGGGCAAGAGTTTTATCAGTTGTACTTTTGTTTAATTTTGTATTAATTTTATGGTTTCACGCAGCGCGCCTACCCATTTGTGATAGGATAAACTTGGACTAAATTGGGAAGAGAAAGTTGACAAAAGTGTAATCAGTTGAGGCTAAAAATAGAGTTCTGTTGTGCATTTTAAATTACATTATTAGGATTTTTTTGCTGTAATTTTTAATTTTTGGCGTAAGATTATTCTGCTATTGCATAAAGCCGGTTTATGTTGAAGTACCTAACTATGCGCTCAGACAATGTTGTTCGGTAAGGTACGTATTTAGTAGTAGGTAAATTTTAAGTAAATGGTATTTTGTTTTGTTTGTAAAGTTGATTCCAATGCAAATAATTAAATGTATTTTTATATATTTTCCAGGTAAGCTACAAAAGCGGTACATTTAAATTCGATTCGGAATAATTCAATTTACGTAAGTATTATCTCAGCGGACCCAATCCGACCTTCGATCCGCCCGATAATTAAAATTGTTCCGCGCACACGAAAGCAATTAAACTGATAGTATCACGTGTAATAATGTTGTAGGTACGCTCGAGTGGCTCCAACTTGCCCTATAAATCTACCGCCCTTTACACTTCATCGAATAATAGAGAAGGAAGGGTCTTATAGAACAATTACTCTGGAATATAAGGGCGCGAGACCGCGTAGCTCCACGATATTAACTTATCTCAGGTGCGCCCGCAGTAAATATACTGCCTACTTTGCAAGCGCTTTGAGGTATAAACTATAATACTAGATGTGACTGGCAATTTTCTGTGTTCATAACGAAACAAAATGTTAGCCAATTTAACTCGAAGTCGAAAGTGTATTTCTGTAGTCGTGATAATCTGTACGCGCACTTACCAACGCGTTAAGTTATATGTTTTTCAACACAGTTGCTCGTAAATTCACTCTTATAACACCGTTTTTAGTATCATAACTCAGCATATTACGCACTTGTGCTGTAAAAAGATTATCGCACTAGTGCGGTAATGTAAACTTTTTTTTTAAAAATCCAGTAAAAGTTTGTGTCTAAGAACATTGAATATTTTACGAATATTAAATTATTTAAGGGTCAAGATGACAAATAAATATTTCATTTTATTAAATTGTATATTAATAAACACAAACTAACTTAACTATCATTTTTAGAAACAATAATTAATAGTTTATTTTATTTTTTTAAATTGCTGCTACTCGGCTGTACAGCCAGTTTTTCCTGTGCCATTATTGAACCTGCGCGCGCATCGAAATTGCGGCGCGCGAAAAAAACAAAACTTACGTGCTATTTTCCATTATTATTTGGTAAAGTTGTTGCTGTGTGGTTAAATACTATCAAAAATGTCTACTTTAAATAGAAAAGACAAGTAAAATGTTATTCAACCCCGTCGGAAATACTTATCGAGGCACGAAACGCGAGTGATATCCTGTTGCCGCCAATGCATAGAAAAACAGCAAAAACGCCAAGTCATATTCGGAGAAGGTATTTTAGATTTTAGTTTGTTTTTTCCTCGCAATTGTGTTAAAAAACGTCGTATGCAACTCGTGTGCATTAATCATTATCACACTCGGCTTCCTTACCGCGCTCGCCTGCGGCTCGCGCTTATAATAATGCCTCGTGTATAATGACCAACGTAGCACACTTGTATCATAATGTACTATTACTGCGTGTCTTTGCTTCGTTTTGCCTATAAAGAACTTTAGAGGATAAAAATTCTGCCTTCTTTCCTGCACTTATGTAAAACAATATTGTGACAAGTTTTTTGGAGCCCAAAAGCAGTTTAAAAATGTATATCTCCTTTTAATAGTGACCATTTATATACTGTATAATTCAAAGACATTTTACCGAGCCATAACGGTTAACTTTAATAACTACTTAAAAAGCTAAAGCTAATGACCGCGTGTGTTGACGTTTCCACATACTTTATTTCTGCATAAACCTTAGCGGTACGACTCTTGCTCGCTTCGCGCCCACCCTAGCGGAGAAGTCCGAATTATTGCGTATATTATGTAATGATAGCAAAATGGCTATGGAGCGCTTGTGTTACTGTAACCTTAGAATTTAATTGTTTTGCCTACAATACTGCAGCAAGCCCTACCGAGAATTCGGAATAGGCGCGTTTTTTTTAAACTGTGTTTGACCCCGGTATCACGGGATCACGCAATCAGTGATGAAAAATATTAAAACAAAGCACACTCAACGTTTTTAATATATAAATAACGAATTTAATAACGTCAGTCACAAGTTACAAGAAGAAGTAACTTTTATAACATAGATACTAATGCTTCTGTCTCTATCTTATGTCAGTGAGTTGGCTTTATGTTTTTGGTCAAACTGCTAGTAATTGGTTTCATTGTGATGTAGCTTATAAAACTTGTTGCCATACTAAAAAAAAAGCCTGTGTATTCAATTGCAACTTTCATGACATGTCATCTGTTGATTCCGTTTACTATGTTGGTTCAACAGCTAAAGCATTATATTCTTTATAAACGCAACATTAAACGAATTCCAGTTGATGACAAATATTATTTTTACAGCGAATATAAACGGAAATCCTTTGCTTTTTCCGATCGAATGTTAATTGATTTTTAGTTCAATTTTTTACGTTCAGGAGCTCGAAGTAGCTAAAATGAAAATAAAATCTCGATTTGTTTTAAACCACTGCTCTATCAGAGTCGTCTGGGCGGAGAAAGTTATAAATAAAATATTTTCTGCCTTCGGGGATGGCTTTCTTTTGGTGTGGATTAGTTATTATTTTGTTATTGTGTGCAGTCATCGGTGAAACATTGCAGGTTTATACACTTTCTTGCTTTCTAATAGCAATTTGATTTGACTTCATTTTGAAGAGTTAAGTCATAAAACATTAACGGTGTTTTCTTAACAAAAGAAAAAAATAGCAAACGACAAGGTTCTATTATTGAGTGTCATTTTTTAATTAAAATGAAAAATTCACAATTAATTTTAATAAACCCAAAGTAGGTATAGTTCCTATCCGAACTTTTTTATTTTTTTTAATAATTATGGTACAAACAGTCATTACAAAAAAATACTTTTAATTAACTTTACATAGTTAATAGACAACGAGTACCAAATAACATATTTTAAGATTAACCAGCCTATACCTACTTACCGTCTTTCGGTACTTTCGGTCGTAAAATAGATCAACTGATACAAACAATACTTACTTATAATACTTATAATACGATCTTAATTAAGGTTTACAAACTTCGAGACACAAGAGATTTATAAGATCCCTGGGTTATAAAGGGTCAGCCTTAAGTTCGGGCAGTCCAGCCCTTCGGATTCGCTGTCAATCTTGCGACGAATGTAATCCCCTATATATGAGTTTCCACATGATCTGCGACTTACGAAGTCACATCTGACTTTGGTGGGGCTATTATAGGTTACAGTAATCTACTTGACACGAGGTCTTGAAGGGGCAAGCCTAAATTACTAAATTCGATTACGGTTATGGGAAAATATCCCTTTGTAGTATAAATTCAAGTGAAATACTTTTGTGAGAAAAATGATTTAGTAATAATATGAGACAGTAACTATACCTTTCATTATTATACGCAACGTCGAAAAAAATTAGTAAAATAAATTGTAAACCTAATGAAACAGTTCTAAATCTACTTATAAGGATATGGTTCTATATTATCCGTTTCTATATCCGTTATACAAGGTGTAAAATAATACAAATTCTCATAGGGGCTGATCTGTGGCTCAAATACAACAACTCTTGGTATGAGACCAACATCAAAATCTCAAAAACCGGCCAAGTGCGAGTCGGACTCGCGCACGAAGGGTTCCGTACTATTATCTATAAAAACGGAAAAAAAAACATGTTTGTTGTATGGGAGCCCCCTTAAATATTTATTGTTTTCTGTTTTTAAGTATTTGTTTGTATAGTGGCAGCAGAAATTCATACCTAATCTGTGAAAATTTCAACTCTCTAACTATCACGGTTTACCAGATACAGCCTAGTGACAGATGGACAGACAGACAGGTCCCGGTTTACCCTTTGGGTACGGAACCCTAAAAAAACTGATGTCAACCGATTGGCGATTTTGTATGGGGAGCTGTTTTTTTTTTGCGATTTCGAAGTTGGTCTCAAAGTAAAAATTGTTGTATTTGAACACCAGAATCAGCCCTTATGAGGATGTGCGGTCACTTTGTTACACCTTGTATAGTCATAGTACAAGCTTTGCTTAGTTCGGAACTAGCTAATGGGTGTGATTGTGGAAACAATTTATTTATTTATCACGACGCAAACTAATAATTTTTGCTTTTGTTATCTGAATAATCTGAATCTACATGATTAGCCAAAAGCTGTGGTATACTTCAAAAAAGTTTACCTTAATCCAAACGCGAAATTAGGTCATATTGTGCTTACCCCTGTATCAGATAACTAGGAGATTTACTTACGTACGTCATAAGCCAGATGGGCCTCTTCGCCGCTCCCGATACCGCAGCAATCAGGAAGATAAGCCCGCCCTATCCCCTTCCTTATTCCTTTATTTAAACCATTATTTTCTTGTTTTGACGACTACTTTATTCGGGAATTAGTCGTCTCACTCTTACGCTGGCAAAACAAGTAATTCTGTCACGCTCTTAATCTAAGAAACACACAATTGAGTTTCATTATCCTTGCGTAAATTTGCGTTTCTTGATTACAACTGACCGAAACCGTGGTGAATTGAGGCTGAAGATTAAGCCTAGATACAGAACAGCGTTTCAGTACTAGCAATTAGGTCTGTTTGCACAACCTATCATTTAGATTTATATTAAAGCTGGTACTTATCGTTCTGATATCAACTATATACAAACTCAAACTCACTCAAAACTATTTTAGGCAGAGGTAATCGTAATCACTTATAACAAAATAACGATAAGTTGCAAAAAAAAAATTAGAAGGTTTGATTTTTCCATACTTGTATGAAATTCCATAAAAACGATTTTACTAATGGTCATTGCTAGTTTACTTACCTACTTTAATAAACAAATAAAAAACATTTATTTCAGGCATTGCCCATAACGTGTTCGTAACAAAGGTCTTAAAAACATGTTAGCAAATAAAATTACGTAAAATTCACTAAGAAGATTCGAGTGTCTTTGACAAGGCGAAGGTGCGTCCAGAGCCGCATAAGAGCATTGTCCATAAGAAAGTTCTACAACTACACGAGTTATTTCATTTTATAATTACATTATACAAAACCCTAAGAATCATAATACATAAAACATACATATATATTGGCAGCGACAAGTGGCTTTTTGCTGACTCAAGTTTTTGTGAATGACCAAATTTTTCAACTCTAACACGCACACACACATCGCGTGACTATACGTTATGATTATCTTGCGATGATAAAAAACTGTAATAATATTTGTTGCAACGAAGTGTGTTCCTACATAAAATGGATTATAGGCTACCTGCAGAAACAAACATGTCGAACAATCGAATAAATCCTTTTTCTATCTCGTGTGAAACGATCACAAATCTGTCAGACGCCGATCGAGCGTCACTGGTAATCCCTAGCAATGAATAGCAAATACAACTGCGGTGACAACCGACAGCGCTGAATACTATTTGCTCTCGGTGACAACATTTGCTTTTAAAAATAACTTGTTCTCTTAATTGAAATAAACTGTTTCCGGGATTAAACATTCTTAATTTGCGCTCTTTGTTAAACAAGTTGAGAAACGTTGAAGTTGGGTACAACGTCAAGCGATTTTTATAAATCTTTTAGTCAATATTACTATTTACACCAAAAAAATATTAAAGGACGAGTATGGCTTAACATAAAAAAAAAACTAACTAATACTCAAACTGTTTATATATCTAAAAGAGTAAGGAGCAGCACTTGGTTATTCCTGTAACTAAGAGGAATAGTGGTATGCATGTCTCAGTTAATCGACTACTTATAGTTAGTATTAATATAAAAACAGGGATTTTGAAAAAAAAACAGGAAAACTTTAAGGTCATATTTTGGGACATAAATAAGGTTTTTCAAAAATATGTATGAAAATGGATACTATAAATATTGATGAAATTATTACTTATATAGATTACTATAATGAAGATTTTTCATGCCCCGAACGTCATCAATTTTTTATTTAAAATATAATAATAAACTAAATATTAAGCTTAACTTTGTTTAAAACCATCCACACCTGTGTCCACCTAGCCCTCTTACTACGTCCCGCGCTAGTTGGACAGATGTGGATGTTTTTTTAAACAAAACGAATCTTTAGTTTATAATTTTTTTTAGTGACTTCTCCACTGTTCTTCAATTTTAGAAATATCCAAAGGATAATGTCGAGGACAATTGCCACTATACTCAGTTCGTATAGTCATAGAGATAGTATTATACTGTATAGTGATGTCGCCCGAAGAGGTTATGTTTATAAGTGCTGTAGGTGGATGGACGAAAAATCACATAAAACAAAAATCCAGGCACGACAGCCCTTGGATTGGACCCACAAAACGGGAGCTTTTAAAATAGTCTTCATTGTAGTAAACTGGGCAACGGTCGCAGTGTTGACGTAGACTCAATGGCGTGTCATGGTTTGGGACATTTTGTCTCCTAGTGTATATCCAGTCCTGAAATCATCAAGATTAACAATGTACTTCAAGTTATGAAGTACACAGTAATGTTCACGAAACTCCCATATCAAGTCTAAAGTGTCTATTACAGCTTTGATGGACCAGTATTATGTCATGTTAGTAGTAGTAGCAAGTGGTGTAATGACTTGAAGGCCCATTTCAACGGTCTGTTTCATTAGTAGTGTTATGTTTAATTTACAAACAGACACCTTACTTCAAGTTTCAAAGGTTCATTTCATTGAGTTAAGATTTGGTCCGTCCATTATTCCTTATAAAAGCAAGAACTATCCGTTTTTTTGTGAGTTACATATCATTTACGTCTAATAACAGACCCAATCTATCGAGTTTATTTTAATGTTTGTGTTTCCCGTATGCATATTATGCCTTAACCATTAATCGAATTGCTATGAAACTTTGGTGACCAGTTCTCGCCTAAAAAGTATTTTGAATTTCATTGATACCGTTTCTCGTCATAAGTGATGCCAGACGCCAGGCGCGGGCAATGGATAGTTTATTGGTATTTTTCAATGCAATAAGTCCACCTTTTATTGTAAGGTGGTTTTAGTTTTTGAAATTAGGTTTCATTTAAAAAAAAATCGTTACGGATTTCTAATGTTTAAATTATATTCTTGGACGAGTCGAAGCTCGTTATTATCTGTAGTTGTTTTTTTATAGTTTACTTAGTTTAGAATTTATGGAATAAGATAAATTAAATTTATAAAGCAGTCTTTGTGTATATAACAATGACTGACAACGAAAGCTGTAAAATTTAGAGAAACCAGGTGTTATTTTTCGTGTAACAAGGTCTTAATAAAATTCTAAGCTATCCCAAACTTTGGGAGTAACTTTGCTGGATCAAGATAAAAAGCTACATTGTATGATTTATTTCATTGCGATAAGACTCTCCAGGGATATCTTTGTTTAAGAGCACTTACCTCGGTTGTCTTGAGATAAAAATACCTACTCTTTACCCTTTTAGGGACTTTAAGATGAAAGTACTTGCCCTGAGACACAAGATTTGTAAAGTTACTCGGGAAAGGGAGTAGACTTTTAAAGGAATGATGGCGGGTATTTGGCTATAAACTTTGATGTTAAGATTTAGAGACTGTTTTGTCAAAAGCCAACATAATATTTTAAATGTTTTAACGTGGCTTTACTAGCAAAAATAAGAAAAACAAGAATTCCTAAAATGAATACCACTAAGTATACAGTAGCAAGCAACTCTGCTACTTCCAGTATCACCGGTTACTATAATGTTAACTAGTACCTAGAGGATGCAATGTGCATCTGCAGTAGACTACGTTATTTCACGAATTCAACCTGTATATTTGCATCAGTGTAAATAGGACTTGGTTTTCATATTTTGTCACACGATAACATCATATATTGTAAACTATCTTTGTTTGCTTTATTGGTTGGTTTGGTTGTGCCAGTCATACTTATTCCAGGAATATAAAATAATATTAATGCAATTCGGTAAATTGCAGAGCTTTAGTCTAGAATACTACATAATAGTTATACACAAGACGACGACGAGTAAGACATTTTTGGTCATTTATCTATTTGTTTTAATGAATATTTATAATCACTATGAATGTCATAGAGGTATGACCCGATCTTTAGACCTACGAACCTCCTTTCGAAGAGAAGGTTACAGGTCACAAGTACTTAGATATCAATTTATCTGACTGTAGCTTAGACTGCGAAATACGATGCTGATCCTAACAAAGTGACTTGCTTCTACGCACGTATCGGGTTGAGTCTCCCAATTTGTCTATTAAAGTACATGACTTTGCAACTACGAATATACTCAAGCATTTTCACACCGTCATCATTTTGTGGCGCTAGTTATAAATATTTTTTTGCAATTTTTAATGTTACTTTACAATAGGTCTTTAATTTAAGTCCTTAAAACGTACCTTTTCAAAGCATTCTTTCTTTGTCGTTTTCTTATTATGATTTCGGTTAATACATTTTAATTTTTATTTAGTTAAGTCTGCGTATAACACACACACAAATTGGTCTGTGCTTTATTGTGTTTCAGTTATTTTCTTTGACTTAAAATGCAAAGCTTTTATTCAAAAGTATAAAAGTTCACCGATGCTCTTGATACTGCACCGCGAGCTGGTATTGTTAATGGCAGGTATGTTGCTTTTATAATTGGCAATAAAGTAATAACTCACGACAACAAAAGCGGTGGCATGCGGGATATTGGCGCGGTCCAATTACCAACGCGAAATTGAGTCAACTCAGTAGGTGATACTCTAAACAACGGACTCAAACAAAGCTTCAGCCGCTATTGTTACAGTGGCCAAACAACGCGCCTTAATGACGACATTCGAGGAAACGTTAATTAAACCAGTAGCAATGCTCCGAGTAAGATGTTTTGAGCCCACTGTTCCTGATAACAGTTTAATTTGGGGAATTAATTTTTCGCGCCGGTGCGATTTGACGCGGATTGAGGTCGGTTTATGCTTACTCGGATTAATGGAAAGACTACTGGAGTTATCGTGGAACATCGTGTTGTCTTCAAAACAGTTTCAATTTGCAAAAATGCTGAGTAACGGAAAATTTTGCTACGGATTTACAGCGGTGAATTGTTTGGTTTGAATTTATTATTACTTTAAATTGAATTTTTAAATCATTTCTAAACATGTAACATTGTTTTAAAATTATAAAATAAAAATAACAAGCACTAACAGGCGAAAAATACGTGTCCATTACAGCTATAAACATTTTATGCGATATTGTAGAAGCTGTTAAGTGTGAAGATAACGACTCCAAAGAGATTTGGGATCTCGGACACCGAGAAACTTAACTAAGAAGGGTTACTATTCTCAAAGGACGAAAAGATGACGTCAGCGATTCACGTACCGTTGATATAGGTTGTAAAAGTGACATCACCAATACAAGCATTTAACATTGCGTTGTAGATTTCAAATGAGATAAAATAAAAAATAAGTTAAGTAGAATAAGAGAATTAGCGTAAAAAATATGTTTAATCAGACCCAACCCAACCTAACAGAATAAGGCTAACAGGCTTTGATATGTCTTTTTAGTCTTAAACAAAGGAATAATAAAGACTGAGTAAATGATAGTTTTAAACTTCCTTCCCATTGGATTGTTTCATATAAATGTACCTACAGCCGTTGTGGTTCTATAAAGAAAACAAAAGATATAAAATAAGGCATTTGGCACAGGTCTACAATCTGAAGCAGCGTGAGCCGAACGGACAATGAATCGACGAAAATGCGCCCTACTTACATATTATTTGTGCTATACAAATATAATGGTCCGGCTGATGCTGCAAGTCGTAAAACATCTTTGTCTCCTTTTCATGCAAATCGTAGCAACGTGATGCGACCTTGTGAAAAATATGGTTATTCTATAGTGGTAGTAAGATCTATCGTAGCTTTTCTATAGAAAACGTGCTATATAAAGCTGTCCGGGCGGTTGTGTCATCCATCATTTCTTCTCACTTCATTAAGCATAGCGAACAAGATATAAAAGCATGTTGTCCGCAAACTAAGCGATGAGTATGAATAGCCTTCGAGTTTCAGAAATATATACATATACACAACAGCACTCTATACTAATAGAGTTTCCTGTACAAATATTTCAAGTAAGCGGAAAGAATTCGTATAAATAATAATGTATGTGCAAAGGTGATACCATTCTGGGGAAGCATTCGACCAATATCGCATAATAATATCCAATTCGCGAAAGTGCTGAACTCTTTGCAGAATCTGTATAAAAATCATTGCAGTCGGCATCTAATAACTCACTATGTGACTGGGGGAGAAGGAAAACAACTAATCCGATGGCACCTTGGTGTAGTAAATTGCTATGAAAAGGAACCATGATGCAATTTAAATGAACATTTATTTTAAATTTTTGAAACATAAAACTCCCCAAGTCACCCCTGCCATTTCAAATTGAATCCAGACAAACCTATGTCAAATTACAGAGTAAGAATTGATGGAATCTCATTTCATAACACGATTTTATTTAGTTATCAATAAGTGAAGTAGGGACTTAAGTAATAATCAGAATGTAATGACCGTGAAAAAGGGAAGGCAGATTGGAAAAATAATTTAGGTAAATGTGCCTATGATGATGGACTAGTAAATAAATATATCGGGATCGAAGCGCCATGGCCGGGTGTTCATTCCCACAGGCGTCCTGAAGCGAAAGACCCCGTGTTTGTTCAAGACGTATCCGCATAACTTGCGTGAAATTGATATCGGCTCTTACCCACGATCCTCTGTTTGTTCATAGTGAATCGTTATTACAAATCGTGATGGGATCTCCACCTCGCCTGATTTATTTTAGCACGCGAACACTTATAACGGCGAGAGCGTTAGAAAAAAACATTTTAACGCAAAAAATACAAATGTATTTTTACATCTTCCATTGAACTAGTTCATTTAATATTGCCAATTTTCCTTTTATGATTGCTTTTGATATGGCATGTGCTGGTGTAAATGGAAAGGCTGGAATGTTTCGGAAGTTGTTCTATTTTATTTTATTTTATTTAATGAGAAAACCAACGGCGTAATACATTGCATTGAATTAAAGTACTTATAAACTAGTAAGGCTAAATAAAGGTTTTCCTAAAATTAACACAAAGTATGTTTAGGTCGTGTAACAGACTCATTGAAAACATAAGCAGATAAAAATCTTAACAACAAAAATGATCTCATTTTATGTTACTATGTACAACTCAAGCGACCGGGCTACTGCCCAGAGAAATGATCAGTGAGCGCGATATTATTTACCTTCTTTCATAATTTTATACTAAGTATTTCAAATTCTCTAGAGTATTATTGTAAATTATTATTGTTGAACACCCTCTCCTATCAGTTTCCTCGCAATGTAGGTTTTAAACAAATTCTTGGAATGATTAAATACATCGATATCGCTAAATTTTGTGTTGTAAGTGCATGCCATGCGTGTTAGAACCGAATTTTTTGAGTATTTACGAAGATGAGCGGGAACGTGCAGCAACGGCGTGTGGCGGGTGCGGCGCGCCGGAGCGCAATACGCCACACCCGCCACAAGCCCCGGGCTACCAACGTTGCTGTTCAGTATGTCATACAACAAGGACATGTCCAGCAGCTCACGCCTTTCCTCAAGCGTTAAAAGTCCATGATGACGACAGCCGTCCAGGTATGAGTCAAAACCGGCTCTCATTCTGAAATTCAAATGATCTACAAACTTCTTTTGGATACGTTCCAGGCGGTTGTCATGGACTTTATACTGTGGAGACCAAATCGGACATGCGTATTCCAATACGCTGCGAACATAAGCAAAATACACGGACTTGATGGCGCTGATATTATTAAAAGGTTTGCAAGCACGCATTACAAAACCTAGGTTCTTAAAGGCTTTATTTTCGATGTAGTCAATGTGATCCGTCAACGTAAGCTTACTGTCAAACAAGACACCAAGGTCTCGAATGACATCAACCCTTGATATCGGGATGTCATCGAAAGAATACGTAAATATTATTGGTTTATTTTTTCGCGTGTACGTGATGCATTGACATTTATTTATATTTACAGATATTTTATTTTCCTTGTAATAATTAGTAAGATTTATTAAATCACGTTGTAAAGATTCGCAATCATAAGTATTTTTAATTTTAAGAAATATTTTTTTATCGTCTGCGTACAACAGATGGTTGGTATGTTCAAAGCAGTTCACGATATCAAACAGATACGCATTGTAGAATAAAGGTCCAAGGTGCGAGCCCTGTGGAACACCTGTAGGTGTATTAATATAGTTTGACCTAAAGCCTCCAACAACAACGGCCTGCGAACGATTAGCCAGATAGGATTCAATCCACCGTAGAAGATCACCATGTATTCCCAATGCCTGAAGCTTTCTGAGTAGGATGACGTGGTCTACGCGATCGAACGCTTTTTCGAAGTCTGTATATACCACGTCAACCTGTCCACCACCATCAATGCCTTTCAGGACATAGTCGGTAAAATTTGCCAGGTTAGTGATCGTTGAGCGCTTTTGTAGAAAACCGTGTTGACTGTCGGACATGCCCTTGTGAATGAATGGGTAAATTGCCTTATATACAATTTTTTCAAAAACTTTACCTATTGTATTTAAAATCGATATACCCCTATAATTTTCCACCTTCAGTTTGGAACCCTTTTTATGTAAAGGTCTAATAAGAGCTTTTTTCCAGGCACTTGGGAAAAGTCCTTTTCTTAGTGAGTGATTAAAAATTAGAGCGATGGGATATGCCAAGCTGTCAGCACAATGCTTCCAAAATATGGGAGGGATACGGTCACAGCCAGAACCTTTGGAAGTGTCAAGGGATTTTAATAAGCCCCATACAACTTCCACGGGAACGGTTAGCTTAGAAATTGAATCGACGCCGACGTCTGGAATAATAGGGGAACTTGACGCCGAGCGCTCACCAAACACGCTACCAAAAAACTTGCTAAAAGCTTCGCATACCGGCCTGCCGTCAGTGTAGCGATCATTGCCCAATGTTACTGTTTTAGGATAGCTAGATCCACCGCGTAGCGCCTTGACGTAAGACCAAAACAACTTTGGATTACCTGAAATCGATGTCTCCGTATTAGATATATATTTTTTGAAACACGCGTCCCGAACTCGTTTCTGCCTAGCCCGCAGCATTGCGAATTCGTCATAATCAAGGCGATTATGAAATCTATTTATTAATAAAGGTAAATTTGAAAATGCAAGATCTAAAGTGTTGCCTGCTTTATTTTGTAAGGTGTTGTATTGCGATATTCCTAGGAGTCCCAAATCACTAACCAGACGCATGCCCGCATTCTGTGTTTCAACGGCTCCACGCTTTTGAAAAATAGGCCCGTTAGAGCTCCATAAAATATTAGGCAAATTAAAGTCTCCGAGTATTAGATAATTGTGTTGTAGGTTCCGCTCAAAAATATATGCAAACGTGGAAATGATCGAGTCGATGTCTTTAGGAATAGTGTGAGCGTCAGGCGGGACATAGGCCACAGCAACGTGTAGATCCGCCGAGGCCGCGAGCGCGCGCGCCGGCACGGTGATCGTGAGCATCTCGGTAGGCGGGAGCGGTTCGTACTCGCAGCGCACGGCGCCTAGTTCTTGTTTGGCTAAAATCATTACCCCTCCTCCTGTACGTTTTTTGCTGATTTTAAGATCACGGTCGTTACGGAAAACGTCGTACCGTTCATCACTTAATTCTCTGTCAAACATACCGTCGTACAGCCAGGTCTCCGTTATTACCACTAAGTCGTAATTGCTGCAAAGTAAATTCTGATTAAATTGCAAGCTTTTTGTTCGTAGTCCTCGAACGTTCTAGTAAAATAAAGTTAAAGTCGGAGCCATTTATGTGATATCAATTTAAAACAATAAAATTCCATTATTATGTTTTTTTTTTTTTTAACAAACGACACACTTCCGTCTTTAATCGGCAACACGACTGTGTACCTATTATTATCTGAACGTGTTCGGGAGCAGTACAGTGTGCGAGTATTATTCGAGCCATTAATTGTGTCCCATCCTATCATTATAATCAGCGTAGTAAAACGACGAAGCGAGGGCGACGAATAGTATTCATTGTAAAAACAAGGGTATAACAAAATATTAAAGGCGGGTAACTGCGAGTGCGACACAAAACGTTCGAGGAGGAGACAAGCTTGCAATAATAAGCATACGCGAAATAAGGCTGCGTTAAATTGCCCGACAGGAGCATTCCGTGTCCATTTAATTAGGAATAGTGTTAAGATGAAATTATCTGCGGCATAATTTGAGCACTCCAATATAATTGAATACAGGCAAAAAATCGCTCCACTAATGTCCAAAACATTTGAGAATCGCTCCACTAATGTCCAAAACATTTGAGAACGTAAACGTCATTGGCGTCTTACTGGTTTCTGTTTATTCTCTCCCATTTGAGCGAGTCATTTGTTCAATTTACTGTTACGAGTCATAAAGTGTTATGAGTCTTTTTGGAGACGTTAACCTCGGTTCGGCAGCGTTACAGTGTAGCCCATTGTTTAGCACTAACTTTAGTGCAAGCATTTTAGGCATTTACTTGACGACACTCTAGCGTTATTTTATAGACAACACTTAATGTAGCGAGTCTTTAACGACGGTAAACTTTTATTCGTAGGTTATTTTGAGCATTCGACGCCTGACTTGTATTTAAAGGCTGCTGTTTTCGTTTGTTTGTAAATGTTAGCTGTGACGTCAGATTTTGACTTATATCGAGTTGGATTGTAATCGCGTTCTACTCATCATTAACCACGTGAAACACAAAAGAAGCCAGAGAATCGGAAAGTTACGAGGTGTTTTCGAAGCGATATTACGCGAGATAGGAAAAACGCCCTTCCCTTCCGAGCCATATACGGCCTATTCATTGCGAGGGTAACAAAATTTTATTTCAAGTTAAATTGTGTTCCCAACTCAGCCACTTCTTATTTGTTGGGGTGGGGTATTATGGGGCACAGTACAAGAAGATAAGTGCTCCGCACTGTCCTGCTACAAACTCTACGATGTGAAATAATCTGATCTACTTTCCTAACTTGTCGTGTCCTAACTTGTAGCCATTGTTCGTGTACGTTTTCAAAAAAAGATTGGCTACTGTAGCCACATTAGGGCACATAATAGGGCAGCTCAACTTAACGCCCTCTTTTTACGGATTAAGGGGACTAGTAGTAGTCACCGTTACCGAAACCAGCTTGGAGTAAAATATTATTATAGTGGTTTCTGTAATTTTGTAGTATTTTGGACTCAGACTTATGTTTTATTTGGACGATTTGTAATACTGATCTATTTATACTGCGATATCGGGATCTCACATGTACACTCCACTTTGTAAATATAAAAGTCAACGTGCCTTTTGTCATACTCCTGCCAATTTTAAAATGCATTTGCTTGTAAGTGGCCCTATTATTGCATCACTGCTGTGAATAAAATTGAGATCATTTCATTTGTTCGTTCAAAGAGAGAGAGAATCGGGGGTGACTGTATAATGTTTTGAAATACAATTATGTTAATGTGCTCATTCTACTGTTGTCATGCGTACTGTTAAAGTTAAGCGCGGAATTTTGGTGGCATTGTGTTTGTAATAAGCTTTATAAAGTTTATGTCATCTGTGAAGTGTAAACAGACTAGGTACTTAGAATTCTTATTTTTGTTCAGTGGGATCAATAAAAGAATGTCCATACAACGTCTTCTCATCGTGCGTTTTATCATTATCACTGTCAGTCGACATCAGTCGACTGCTGAGCATAGACCTCTTCCAATGCTGGCCACTGAGGCTGATACTTTAGTTTATTCTTTACTTTATGTTTTTTATCCACTAGTAGCTAGTAGACTTTTTATCGCTTTACTTTGTCGATGAACGGGTGATAAGCCCACTACCATTTCAGGGCCCTAACCATGAACTCTTAAAACAATCTCAAAGCTGTTAAATCTGTCAATTTTAGTACGTCATTCCATAAAAAAATTGACAGATTCGATAATGTTTGACATATTTGAGATTTGCTTGTTCTTTGAAGTAGGTACATCTGTGTGTTTAAAATATTATTGTATGATGATTATTTAGACAAACATCAAAGAACAAACGTATTGTTTGGTAACTTTATCCGACTGGCTTTAAACGAAATTAAACAGTAGCGATGTCCAGATGAACCTGGAATTCAATGTGCAAACGCTTTAAAAAAACTTTTTTTTTACTTTTATAATTATTGGCATCTAAATCTTCATAATAATATCTTAGCCCCTGTTACTGCATTTATGTATAACGTACAAATTCGTTACAAAATAACTTTGAAAACGTGGCATTTTTTTGTCGTCGGCCTACGGTATGACCGGCACGTTCCCTGTCCTAATGTTTTAAAGCATTTCCTCACATCCACTTTCGTGTTATCTCACGTACAAAGTGTATGCCACGTAGTCTCTGGTAGCAGATTATTGCGCTGATAAATTATTTTGGCAGGTGTGGGTATTTGGATCTATAATTTGAAGTTGATTAAAGAATCGAGAAGATATTTATATTACTTTATTTATGAGCTTTATTCATATTAAGGGCCTAATCATAATCTGTTATAACAGTATTACCTTAACCTTGTTTTGTTTCTTCAATATTATAGAGCTTGATATAAGTAATACAACACTACTTATGGTTTGCGTTAATTAAACTTTCAAACTCAACTCTTTAACTTTTCTAGGTTTGCAATGCAATACACTAAAAAGATCGCAACATCCCTTTTTTAATATTTGGTATGTATGGTCAATTGAATAAGTCGTATTCAACAAATATTGTTGACAGTTGACTATATCCTAAGTTTCGGAAAATGTGTTATGGTCGACTCCCAAGATATTCAGTTAAATTCATTTTTTTTCGCTTGACGAACAATGTAAAGTTTTTTCATAAAAATAATTTACGCAAGTGCAAAAAGATACAAAAATAAAAATGAAAGTTTTTTTAAAGTAAATAGTAACAGAAACCTTCTTATTCTTACAGTTTATTACTTTAAAATTTTTGAAAAAAAAAACATATCAAGATTGTTTACAATATATGGCCATCAGAGATGAACGAACTTCAAGTGAAGCTAATAAAAGCGTGTTAAAATACAGTCGAATTGAGAATGTTGGCTCAACATTTTTTTCTTTACGGCGAAAAAGAGATCAAAGCGTGAATAAGAAAAGAAGTAAAAAATAAGTGCCTATTCATTGTTCTGGTACTTCATCGCGCTGACGGGATGACAGTTACCTAGTTAGGGAATTATGAGGTCACGCACCACGCCGCAGGATGACGGAGGACGACGGATGGATACTTTCATTTATACTTTTTAATGAATTTTTCGCCGGGAATTTGTAAAAGTTGAATTTTTACAAGGAATCCCTAGGAAATTTAACTATTATAAAACCTATTTTGGTTTCATTCGTAAAATAATTTAAGGATTAATGTCAATCGAGTATTTAATATTTATTTCACGAGATCGGGGAAAGTTTTCGGAGGTGAACGTAAACATAGCGTTTATTATATTGTAATAATAAATAAATGAGATTATCACTGCTAACACGAAACAACCTTAGCCTTGATTTCGGGAGAATAGCCGAGGTGAGGTACCAGCAAAGAAATCTAATTAAAATTAATGTAAGAGGGTCTCTATTTTAATTTACTTAAACAACAAAATGAACAAAGTTATGAAAGCGGAGCATCTTGCGACGTCGGCGTATCGGGTCAATGTAATTATGAACAGTAGAATCATTCCAATAGGTGAAGCTCACACACACCATAATACGCACCTCTTAGACTCTGACATTTGATGAGATTGGATGGCGGCAGTGTCTTATTTTGATAGATAAATAAATAATTAGACGCCAGATAACACCAAATGATTCATGTGATACGATTATTTAAAAAACAAATTTTCTTAGAAACTTAGCATGTTTTCACTGTGACTGAGCTATTTAGTCTATCGCGCGCTTGTGAATTAGGAACTTAGGAAGTGATTCTACTGTAAATATCAGGATTGTGTTATCGGCGCTGACTGAGCCCTGTTTTATTCATAGGCCTCTTTGAATAAAGATGAAAATATTAAAGCAGGCCAAAGAAAACTGCGACTCCGCTCTAATGTGACTAGGGTTAATAGTCATACATATTAATGAAAAAAGTAATATGTTCTCCGTGTGATACGCGAGATAAAGTAATCTAGGGAAAAGCTGTCAAAGACTCACGCACGCATTTTCACATTAATAGCCAGGAAAAAATCACGACCAGTTTGTACCTCTCTGTAAATGCATAAATGCACCGTGATCTGAAAGGTAGATATGAATATTTCACTTCTCAGCAGTAAAATTAAATAAAACGGACCGCCTAGGTCGAAACAAAAAAGAGCTTTGTTCAAAATAATTAAAAAAAACAAAATTTGACTATGGGAGTGCTCTAATTAGAGAGCGAGGCCACGGAACGGCTGTTGTTTCAAACTTTTATCACGTTCGAAATTAGTTAAATAAGCACAAGGCGGCCGTGGCGAAAGTATAAAACGCACTACGAATAACGTTATAAAACCTCATTGGTGTAGGAAAATAAGTAGCCCGTAATACCAAGCTGGAACCGCAATAGTTATTATTTTTCTTCGCATGAATACGCCGGAAACTTGGAAGTTTCGTACCTTCCGCCATTAATCCGCATTTATGAAAAACCAAGCTCCAGTCGCGCTGTGCACGGGCCACACTTTTACAGCTACTTATGCCTCTCATCTCCCGTGATAAATGAGTGTTGTCGGAGTTTCAGCTCGCGCCACGTGCTCGTTACGGTCGCTGCCAGACACCGCCATGCGACGAGGCCCACAATAAACAACAGCTTCATTTCACTTGTTCCAACATTATTTCGACCTCTGGATTGATACTGACGTTTGTTTTCCACAAATGCCGTATAAATTAAATATTATAAACACTCATAACCTATTTCATGATCGACTGAGGCCGTTATTTGCTAATCATATTTGCGCAAAACGTTATTTACTAACGAATTGTGTCTGCATGCGAAACAGGAGCTTTTCCTTTCCGTCATTTTCCGCATTTCAGAGTCAACAGGGCCTCGTCGCCTCGCCTGTCGGCTTTTCCCCCACTAATGTCGTCATCTTTATTCGAGCCGTTCCCTGCAAATATAGGGACTACGCGGCCGCTCGCCTAACTGTCACCGACGATCGACCGGACCCATAAATTTTAAGGAAACAAATAGCCCCCGAAATTTACTTCGACGATTCATTTCTCCATTCTTTAAAATTCAACGGCGAAACTTTAAAACTTCAGTTCGGAGTGAAGATTTTAGGAAAGGTTTTATCTTTTGTGTTTTCCTTTAAATCCAACGTTGCAATATTTTTTCGTTTAGTACCCCCTTAAGAGCCGTAGCGCTTCTCACGCGCTCACGTATTTGCTAGGGATTACATAGCCACTTTCACCTGTAGCTGAGAATTTGAACTTATCGTATCAGTTAATGTTTCGAAACCGAAAAGTACATTAGAATAGTTTGTTACGGGATTGCTACCATGTACCTTATTTTTGAGTTCCCGATATTTCGGCACTGTTGCAAGCGCCATGATCACGGAGTAACGTTACTCCGTGATCATGGCGCTTGCAACAGTGCCGAAATATCGGGAACTCAAAAATAAGGTACATGGTAGCAATCCCGTAACAAACTATTCTAATGTTAGTGACCATGAAAGTTTAAAAGAATATATCGAAAAGTACATTTTTCGAAGTGGTGGATATTTTGGGTATCTTTAAGGGATTTTCTTCTTATCTCTTTTAGGCGCGGCCAGGGGAAACACATGATTCGAGTTATCGACACCGATTTAAAGAGTTTGCTTCATCGCTAAGTGGTTTTCAAAGTGGTCTAACGTTAGGTACGGTTCATCTTTATTCAAACAATGTTCATGAATAACACAGCGAGTGTAAATACAACTCCCAAGGGATCTGAACTAGTGATAACACACAGACGCCAACACGGAAAACGTTAAGGGTAATTCAGTTCAGGATCTTTATTACGGCATCACGGCGAAGTTTGGGCCTTAAGTGCGGGATAAGATAGGTATAATACGAGATTAGAGAAGTTCCACAGCGAATTATTAAATACCCATAGATTCTCAAGTTTGTCTACGTAATATTACAATATTCTGATCACGTTGAAGTGGATGTCAGCTTTCACGTTACGTAAAAGGTTATTTTACTCAAAAAGCGTTCGCGATGAAATCCTTATTAGAATATCAAGTTGTGTTGCTATCTTATTTACGTAAGCACTATTTTTTTTTGTTGGAAGTAAAAGTTTACATATTGAAACAGAGGACTTGTTTATTAATTGTCTGATTTCATTTTCGTTCTTTTGGTTGGTTGAATGCTCTAAGGTCTTTTGTCTCAAACGTTGCCTTTTCTTTCTCAATGATTCCGGAGAAGGATAAAATTGATTTGTTAAAGCAATTACGCTTTGTACATTCACGTCATCTCTCAGCTTTATTAAACTGGAGCACATGTGTAAGGCATTTCATTTAGCCATATAAATCATGTAATAACTAACATGAGGGCTCGACTTTATTAAATCGCTTTCCGCGAAAAAACTGCTCGGTAATCGAGACCGGGTGCTGATGCGTTTTCTATTTTATATTGCTCGGGTGAAATATCGCAGCCGTCTTACGCTGGGTCGCTGCATGTTTTGACGAATTAAGTCAGACTGCAAATCATTTTTAATGTTTGTCCACTGGTTTTAGGTTCTGGCTGCCGTCGTATTCCGCGGAATGGGAAACGAAATTTTAAGAGACTTTTTGCTTTCTTTTAAGCAGAGATGAAACAATATTATTTAACAATTATATATGTGTTTGTGAATATACTCGTAAGCCACAATATAATTAACTATTTTATATCAAAAAAACACTGGACGCCAAGTGTAGTAAAGTTTCACAAACGTATAATTCTCTACCAATTTCTGAAGAATTCATTCCATCCATCCATCAGCCGAAAGACGTCCACTGCTGGACATAGGCCTCCCCCAAAGATTTCCACAAAGATCGGTCCTGTGCCACCCGCATCCAGCGGCTTCCCGCGACCTTCACCAAAAGAATTCATTAATGACTTATAAATTAGTAGTTCAAAGTCAAAGGAAGCTTCGTGTAGGTGGTGCCGAATGTTGATTCCATTTGCGCGGCCCCTGCAGTCACGCCTTATAAACACCCGTGTCCAAAGATAAACGGATTATTCCTAAATTAAGTTTCCTTGTTAATCCAACTATGTGTTTCAAAAGAAAACTGTCGAGCGAGACCTTTATGATGTTGTAAAATTGTTGGCAAATTCGATTCAAGCAGGAAAAGAAAGCATTTTTGTTTTTTTATTTCTTGACTATATTGTACTTTGTTGTAACTAAGTTCACTATGTATTTTGTTGTAACTTAATATTTATTTAGCGATTAGACGTCTGTTTGTTAAAAAATCAAGATAAATTAACTTTCTATTAGGCCATCTATGATTCCTATTAAATAGGTAAAGTAGAACACTTCTGAACCCTTCACATAGTATTATTTCCTAACCGTGAAGTATAAACGATATTAATTAGTAGTTTATTGAATAGGTGCTTTGAAACAGTTATCAAGAAAATCCACTTAACTTAAGTTACGTTCGCGCTAAAGTGCACGAAGTTCGTATTGAGAAACAGCGAACTCTGCAGCAGAACTTTATGTAGCTCTTGAGTTAAGTAAACTTCTTGACATAGGATAATATCCGATGCATAATATATATCCGACGTAGGTACGCAGTTTTCAATGCAAAAAAAAATCCCAATTAGTGATTTCCATTAACAACTTATTTGCATTTTTCAAGATGTATGTATTTTTTTTACTTCCTAAAATTTGATTTAGGGTGGACTTTTGGATATGGATTTGTCAAGAGACAACATAACACTATAACAATTTAGGTATACGATACCGATACTAAAGTAATACAATAATCGAAAACATTCTAGGATGCATTAAAAACTTAAACTACACCACGCATTTGACGTCAATCTATCATATGCTCGACGCATATGGCTGCATAATCTACTCGATAAACCATGCAAAACATCACTCGATTAAGGATGTGCATGTTTTATGCAAGGTGCAAAGCTCGACGGCTGACTTCATTTTTAAAACAGATTTTCGAGACCGAGTTTCCACTCACTATAAGTAAGAAGGTACTTCGTAGGGATATAGAATTTATTGATCATTCAAAATGTAAGATTTTTTTTCACGATTACCTTCTTCATAGGATGATAAACCAATTAATTTTTAGGCCTAAACTAAGCGCTTTAACACGTCCCATTTTTTTTCCTTACTACTGCTTCGCACTGAAGCAGCGCAAGAAACTCGGTCACTATTGTCAGCCTCAATGTCATGTAGTCATCATTTAATCAGATGATATAGTAATGCGAAACTTAAATGGAAACCACCGATAAACCGGGCTACTCTACACAGTGAACTTACGTTGGTTTTGGAGCCGCAAATATCCCATTTTGAGCTGTTCGAATAAAATAACTATTAGTATCAGATTAAAATCGAAATAATAAAAAAAAAGGTTTTTGATTTGGTCTCGTACTAAAAAGGATTGCAAGGACCAAGATAAGGTGACTTAAGTCGCTCCAAAACTAAGTAATTCGTCATGTATTCATTGGATGTATATTTATTTATAATCTGATGTATGTATGCCAATGCAACTTAATTACAATGCGGCTCAACATAGTTCCGCGTATGGTAGAGCGTATCGCAATGACAAACCGGCTATAAGTTGATCTGTTAAACACTGCGAATTCTACAATTTGACTGCGACAGTAAATCGACTCGACAAACAAAACAATGACAGTTGATCTAAAACTTGGCGATAAATGTTATTGATGAGTTGGTATGTTTGATGAATTCGCGAAAGCCTTGAAACTTGGAATTGATGAGATGCTTTTATTTCCCGGAACTATTCCGGCACTCGAGATATTAATAGTGATCAATCAACCCGGTAACTGCCCTCCGGAATTGTAGTCGGGTGCAGACGATTTGCTCTACAGGGTGAATATCTTCACCCTTTGTTTCCTTATAGAAACACAATTGCTTTGTGCAAGAAAATATTTTTATCGTGGAAAATAACGAGAATAATATTGTTTCATTTTGCTAATCATTTATGCATTTTTCCTCATTTATGTTATGATACTTGATATTTTTGTATTTACAACTCCGAAGCTTCGTAAATTAAACAACAAGTTTGTGTAACAAAAATATGTATACATTTTTCTGCTTGGTTTTGGTTTCAATTATAGCTAGATAATAATGATGGAAAGTATAGCCGGCCGACGAGGGTTACTTAGCTTTCCAACAATATATACCAGGGCGGTAACCACGAACTCTTAAAACAATCTCAAATCTGTCAATCATTATCAAATTTGACAAATTTTGTATGGAATGACGTACCAAAATTGACAGATTTGACAGCTTTGAGATTGTTTTAAGAGTTCATGGTTACCCCGCAGCTTACGCTACCTAATTAATAATGCTGTTTTGTTTATACATCCATATTCTAGTCTGAATATTATATTAGGGCCCACCTAAGTGTCTTCAACCGAAGCCGCGAACTCTGCGAACTTTCCCGCGGCCGGCGCGCGCGTCGTTTGCATAGAGAAAACACCGTTTTGTTTAAACTTCTCCTCTTGTGAATCTAAAGTGCTATTTTATTTTTCACGGAGACGCACTCCCGCCCAACTCGCGGGCCTCTAACAAAAGGAAGTAAAAGGATTTTCTTTCCCCTCCCGAAATTTAATAAAGTAAATCTGTTCGTAACAAAATAGAGACCCGAAGTTGTGTCGCATCGAGTCACGCACGAAGGTGTTATGGTGACAGTGTTCATAGGATGTTTCATTTCCTCCCGACTTTTGCTACCACTAATTAAATGTTTCGCGAACTCGTCGCCAGATTTAATTTGAATCTCGTAAAGCGGCGCGAACTTGAGCCGGAAATTAAAAATGCTGGCCGTTTTATTGTGAAACTTTCCATAGTTTTATGTTTTGTTGTTTTAAAATTTGTACCTTTGCAACTTTTAATTATTTAATGCACTGGGAATATTCGGCGTATCCACGATCGTATTTCACAGACAAAGTGTATCTTTAACTTTTAAAATTGTGAATTCTAGGAGGTTCTTTAGTCACTTAAATCATCTTTTAGTAGATTTATTTATAACAGATACACAGTTACAGACAGGATAGCAGCTGAAAAATGATTATGTTGTAGATAGGTTAAGTAATATTAGGCTTTACCGTAACCTATAAAAAGTGTACACGGCATGGTCAACAGACGTACTTAACAAAATAATGAAAACAGAATTCCTACAATTGAAAATACAAAAAAAAACTACAAAAATAAAATAAAAACGAGTCACATCTAGTGTCAATTTAGAAGAATTGGACCAGTCTGGTTTAGGATATCCGATATGGCTTTCTTATATTGCGAGAACTTATCATGTCTTTGCCATTGCGTACCAACTCGTTATATGTGCGGCACATTCTGACGAGAGGGATATAAAACGATGAATGCACACATAGGAACTCTAATCTTGGGCTATTCTTCTTCATCAGAAAGCACCTTTGGTGTGGTTGGTCAGTTACAGTAGTCGTACTACTAAGTAAGTGTATGTCTCCTAGACGCAGTAGTTTTTTTTTAAATTTATTTAGGAAAACAAACAGTGGCACTAAAATATACTTAACACTAGTTTTACACGAACGTTTGAATAATTTTGCCACCAGCGCTGTTAGCTACAATTTATAAGATATAACTATTCAGGATCTTTCCCTAGGATAATATCAAGAATAAGGTTATCCCACGTTGAATTAAAAAAAAGCGATGAATCTTAAACGATTTATTATGTAAACATTTTGTTGCGAAAATCCTGTTATGTGAAAATAGTGTACATATTAAAAAACTACACCTTAACACTAAAAAATATTTATCATCTTTACACACACTTTATCTAAACAGCTTAAACTTATCATACCTAGTTTATTTGTCAAGTATCTTATAATTCAGTTAGATTCAATGTTTAAGCTGATGCTGATGTTGTTGTTAAGGTATTTATTTCAATGCCAAATCGTGTTATTTTTCGCACCAGAAACGCGTTATAATACGGGCGCTACATTGTTCTAAATTCGTTCATCCCAGACCCGGAGTGTGATATAATCCGGATAATCCCACTCGTCCGTATTCCACAATTTAGTCAGTATTTCAGATATTACCATTTTGTCTACGTGGCTAATTTATCATTTTGTTGGTTAAAATGGGGAAATGATTGCGGAAAGAATTATTTTTTTAATATCTACAGTATCATGGGACTATAAACAGTTTTTTTATTGGAATAGCCGTTTTAATGTCGTTACTAACCACAAAAAAACACGCTCGTTCGCTCGTCACCGCAGCCCAATAGCGATAATGATATTACAGGGCTACACCGCTTTAAAAAGTACACAAACCTTTTACGGTTTATCACTCACGGATATTGATAAATGGGTCCGCGTCTCATTCATCACTTCTATCCAGTACCTACATTAGCGTATAAATATACCGTCATGTTTACTTTTAAAATATTATCTTACGCTACGATCCGATTGGTGTAGTGGTGCGATAATTTTCCTTGAACGCAAAGCGTCAGGATTTCGATTCCCAGTTTGAATTCAGGCAATATATTTTTCTAAATTGTCTAGGTGCAATGAGAGACGACTCTAGCAAAATTTACTGTCGGGTACCAGAAGAGAAAAAGAGAGAGAGAGAAAGAAAGAAAGACACATTTTATCAAACGCAATAATAGCATATTAATACAATCTAAATGATGTTATAAGAAATCAGAAAAAAAAATTTTTTTTAGTAATGTACCTAAACTGTCATTTCATTTCTGCTACGCAATAAAAAAAATGTCTCTTGGTGGAGTAATAAGTACTAAACAGAGCCAATGTTGTCCTGTGATAAAAAAAAAAAATGTTTATTGTGGTTTTATTTATATGATTATAGTTAATTAATTATTTTAATTACTAATTTATTGTTATTTGGTGATAGTTTCTGGAAAAGACGCAATATAATTACTTACATAGTATTAGGAGACTTTTTCTTTTCTTTTACATAGTATTAGGACTTTTTTTATATAATTTTGTTTATATCGTCTTTTGTCGTAGAATTCATTTATAATTTTGGTAGCACACACTTCGTTATTTAATTGACTATGTTTTATAAAAAACTTATTTTGTTTCAGGTAAGCATTATTAATTGAAGATGACGTTTTAAACTGCATATTGTGATAAAGAGTTCAGTAACAGTAAGTACTTATAATATGAAAAATTGTTTTCGATGGCGCCAATTAAAAAACGCGATGTTGTATCGCTTACATTTTTCCAACTATAAAATTTGCTGTTAAGATAACAAATGTTGAATTTACGCATCGATAAATATGAAAATTGTGGAGGATAGCAAATTATTGCTTTATTTCTGTGTTCTGTTTCGCATACATTTTCAAAATATATTCCCGAAACCCTTTCGGTAAGCGCTAACAGTATATTTTATGAAAATCGAGGAGTGTAACAAAATGCCAAGTTATAACGCCAAAACAAGTTCTATTCGTGTCTAATTTAATATCAGTATTAGGCAACTTTGAAGTAAATATTCAAATTTTGTTATTGATTTACAAGTTGGCTTGAGTAACGCTTAAGTTGTCCTATCCAATATAAGTTTTGTTATATCTTCGTACCATTTATAGCCTCTCGGGTAAATATTTGTTTCGTTAGAATATTATAAAAGTTTTCTTACATAATTCGAAAGTTTGAGCTTTTATTCAAATCTGTGTAATTTGTGTAGTAATTTTAAAATGTACACTAGACGTTACGCTTCGTTGAGCTGAAAGTTTTCAAAATAACATTACTTAGATATACCTACTTAACAAAAAATACTTTTGAAAGCAAGAAACAGCGGGTTAGGTTTTTTAAATGACTAGGTAATAAAACTGTCAAGACAAGGGGTCAATAAACATTTATATTTGTCACTCTCGCCGTTTCTCCTAAATTTCTCTTAAATTCCCGCACATCTGTTAAGATTTTAAAAATGCATTTATGGATCGTTAATCAAAGCTATTAAGGTGCTATTTCCGGTGGTAACTAGGCAATTAAAGTCAACAAGCACTTATGTAATGAAAAGGAGCTATTTTGATCGCTTTTTAGGGTTCCGTACCTCAAAAGGAAAAAACGGAACCCTTATAGGATCACTTTGTTGTCCGTCTGTCCGTCCGTCCGTCCGTCTGTCAAGACCCTTTTTCTCAGGAACGCGTGGAGGTATGAAGCTGAAATTTATATCAATTACTCAGGTCTATTGTCCCTTGAAGCTGTGAAAAAATCAAACTTCTAAGCCAACGCAATCAAAAGATACAGCCGTTTATGCCGCAAATTTTCGACACTTGCAAGGGAATCAAAACCTACAGGGTGCTTCCCGTGAACTCAGAATCTTGAAATTTGGTACGAAGCAACGTCTTATAGTATAGATAAAGGAAAAATTACGAAAACCATAAATTTTTAGTTACATCACATAATATATATTTTTTTAATAATTTTAAACTTACTACCCATTTCCTCATAAACGCGTAGAGGTATTAAATTGAAATTCATACCAAATACTCAGGTCTATAATACCTTTAAGCTGTAACAAAATCAAACTTCTATGTCAACGCAATTAAAAGAAACAGCAATTTAAGCTGCATATTTTGAAACTCGCAAGTACTCGCAAGGGAATCAAAACCTAAAGGGTACTTCCAGTCGACCTAGAATCTTGAAATTTGGCATGAAGCAACGTTTTATAGCACACATAAAGGAAAAAATCCGTAAACCTTAAATTTTTAGTTACATTACAAAATATATATTTTTTAATAAATATAAACTTATTACTTTTTTCCTCATTGTCGTAATGAACGAACTTTGTAAACCTTGCAGGTTTGTACGGAACCCTCGGTGCGCGAGTCCGACTCGCACTTGGCCGGTTTTTCTCCTTATTTCTGGTAATAACAATAGTTAAGATCATTGGCTCTACTCCAGAAATGAGTGGATTTATCTAATGTCTCTAAATTAAAGATAAAATTGGATAAAATATCACGTTCAACATTATTTAGTTCAATTCTTAAATGGTGAACTGTCGTTTCAGCTGCAATTACTTAGGTACGTACGGTTGGTTGTTCTCGAATATTGTCATGTAGGAAACTATTTTAGAACTGTGCTTTGTTTTCAAACAAGTGACTCAAAGAGGAAAGTGTCTGGTTTTCATTGCTTGTTGCCCCATCTATTACCTGCTATCTCACCTAACTACAAAATATTATTTTGCTAATAACTCCAGTCTTTTAATTTCAAGCTAGCGCTAAGCAGACGCTTTACTTCTTACTACGACTATTAAATAAAATTCTATATGTATCCTATATTATATTCACTTGAGCAGACAAAACTTATAAGTACTTATTTGTATATTAAGCGTATATTCGTTGTGATTATCCCTAGTATACAATTGTGTTTATCCCTAGTAACAGTAACATTGTTTGTTCATCACCTGTGTAAGAAAATTTTATTATTTTTACGTCGATATCACTGTAATGTTTGCTGGGATATTGATTGCATCGCTTACAACAAGGACCGTATATACCGGTGACAAAGGCAGCTTTATCATCCACAATTTGTCGAAGCTACATCAATTTCTTTGTCCAATTACCGTCAGATTGTCAATACCAATAATACGTTCATTTGTAATCATTTAATTTGTAAAATAATTATGGCAATAATGCGGTTTAAAAAGGTAAAGAGTAAAATATGAAACGGGATAACATAAATAATATCTCACATTTACAATTTATATTACATAAATAATATTATAATTACCATGTTGATAAAATAAAACATCAGATAATCAGACGCAAATTGAGTCCTTACTCAAATTTTAATATACTGGTTTTTGGGAATAATTGATAATTATTGTCATTGTGCTCCATACGTCCTTGTAAATACAACAATAAAAAACAATAGATGAATAGATAAACGGACTGTAATAAAAAAAACAGTAAACGTCATAGCATATATGATTAGATTACCTACTTGAATACGTTCTTGTATCGCCAAATTGTATTATTCTCACAATAAGGGACTCAATTTGGTCTGGCCCTTTCACGTGACTCGCTACTAATTTTAATACAAACCCGGACCCTATTTGAGATGTCAGACCCACTAACTACTAAAAGCCGGGTTGAAAAATGACAAGATGACTCTTATGTTTTAGGCTAAAAGGTGGAATTGCAATGTTCAGATGGTTGCCCAATGGATTGTATGGCACAGGTGTTGTGGTCAAAGGCTATTGAAAGTTATGGACGAGGCTTGACGAAATATGTTTGCTGATTTGACACAGTGTAGAGTTTTGGTTTAGGTGTTAGTTCAGGAGTTTGCGACATGATTCGGCATATTGTTTTTGCCTGTAGTTGGTATTATTTGTCGAAAGCGAACAGGTATTTTACTTTATGATATTGAAATATATTGTGGCTTAATATATTTTGAATACGATACATACGGCCTGAAAAAGGGGAAACGCAGATTAGGCAAACGTAGCTTGGCGCCGTCTGATAAAATGAACTGATGATATTTGCAAAGTTGCTTGCAGCGGATGGAAAATCATCAGTCACCACTGACCCCGTGACAAGCATTGGAAGAGGCCTACCTATGTTTAGCAGTGGACTGCTGTGGACTGACTATGACGAAACCTCATCATATAGTTTAGATGAGGTCTGTAGTGGAACGTATTCGCTTACTTTACCCAAATTAAAATTTAAATAGAATTCAACGTTGCGATCCAATCTCGATGCTGACTTTTTTCCGTAATCAATTTGCAGTTGCAGCTGCAGTTCCAAGTGTTATTTACTTAACCGTAGGCACCGAGAGAAAATCTTATCCATATTTATTTATAGCTTTCGATGGTATTGGCGGGGGCACAATTACTGCAGACCCCACGCTACTGCAATTTCGCAAATTGCTGATTTTACTTCTGCCTCTGGCAAGACGTTTTAAATTGCATGTCGTTAAGTGCATTAAAGAGCCCATCTTCACCTCCAACGTGACTGAGTCGACGTATGATCGTTAGATGCCTTTGTAGTCGAAAGTAAGGTTCATTGTGAATAGGGAATAAACGTGTGGTACACTTTCGTTTTCTTTCTTCACAACAACCATTATGAAGATAACAGGTATTCTAGACATCATCTGCATGCAATATGCAACTAATCAAGGACAAGTTAAAATTTATACTCATAAGCGTGGCAAATACTTCTAGTAAATATTCTTGATAGATGAGATAGTAGACAATAACAATATGCGTTGATATAAAACAACGTTGGTTTTGCACAATTATTTTATATTCAAAGCTTAAATAAATCCGCTGGAATATGATAAGATCCAATTGCACCTGCATTCATCGAATAAAACGCAGCAATTTAAGCACCAAAGCTAGTTCGCAAATTATAACAAATTGCAAGTTGTCGGTTCCTATAACGACGTACAAGCATGCAAGTGCGTTGTTTTTCATAAACGAGGCAGACGGGTTTATGCATATTTGATGGAGTGTAGCAATGCCTTAAGTACCTGTCAACATTTGCTGAGCAAGCAATGAGCCATTTAATAATGTAAATTGTTTATTTTGACTCTTATGTCTATATTAATATGGTTTCAATTTGAATGCATCTAAAGCTTTAAGCTTGAACAGGCTATCGGTGGATTGCTCCGAGTATATGTCAAGGGCAACCGGACTGCATTAAACATACAAGTTGTCTTGTTGTATTGAGTAAATATAAAATCGAAATTAAACACGTTCCCTTTGTTTGAATTATTGCGTTAGTAGTGAGGTACTTGTCTCTTTAGACAATAAAAATGCGGTTGTCTTTTGAAAATAAGTTTTTTATATATTTTTTCTTTTAAATAAAACGTATGATGCCAAATGAAAACATTGGAAATTCATTTTCATTCGGTAGGAAAAATACTGTCATCGAAACAAAAGCGCTTTATGTTAATTACTTTACACTGAATTTTACTTTATGGTTATTTGTTTAGCTAGCTGTTTGCAAGTTTTGTTTTTATTAAAATCGTAGCGGATACTTAATTTTACCATTAAACAAATACATGTGCGTTATATGGGGCTTTAATAAACAATCATTCAAGCCAAAGATAATGTAATCACAATTAATAGTTTTTACAAAATTAAAGCCAAGAGCAACTGGATAACTTATCACCGGGCACTAAAGGGAATGTGGTATTAACCTGTCAATGATAACATGTACACTATAAGTTTTCCATTAAATTCAAATTTAAATATCTACGAGTAGTTTGGACAGAATTCTAATGGTATAAGTTAAATATATATGCAATTTTGTAATGTCTAGGTATTACCAATTTCATCACCATCATCATATCAGCCATAGGACGTCCACTGCCGATCAGGGGCCTAGTGAGCAGTGACTTCCAGATTGAACGGTTTTGGAAGCGGCCTGCATCCAGCCATTAATAACCAATTAACCTTCACCATTTTTTTCTTAATTATCGAAATGTAAGTATTCTATTTTAATATCATGGTGCGCATGGCGTCACAGGTAATAAGTTCAAAAGTGATTTTTGATTAATATTTCATGGTTTTTTTTTTTGGTTAAAATTATAATATTAAATTATGCAATGCGAAAGTTTAAAAGTAATTATGATATTTCCCTCACGATAAACTAATTTTTTTGTACGGATAATGGTATCATTCACGGGATAAAGGCTTTCGATTGTGTAAGCAGATCGCAATGCGCGGGCGCAGGTACTTTGCAATTACCATACTCAAACAGTAACTCACGGAACGCGCAATTATTTCTATTAATATCAACAAAACTTGGTTGGTGGTAAATTGTAATTTGTTATGCAATAAATCTTCTTTATTTTTTTTACCATAAATGTATGTTTAACAAGTAAATACAATGTTCAAGCAATAAAATCCACTCTTTACTACTCTACATACTTTTACTTTAACTAAAACAAAAACATATCTTGTGATTATATAAAAGCTAATTCTTAAGTTTGTATTTCATTTTGAACTTGCGGTTCTCAGCGATAACAGTATAATTATAGACCGCGGGTATAATATTTAAAAATGCTATAAAATAAAAATATAAATGCAGTATTGATATATTAACTTTATTCAGACTTTTATTTTAAATGATTTTTTTTATTTTTGGTGGTATTTTTATAAAATTAAAGTTAGGATGGAGTGGTTAAAATTTTTGTAGATAACCGAGTTGAGTTGAGTAATTTTATTTTTAACATAAAAATTATTATCAATACTGTTCATTTTATGCAAACTCATAATATCTTTGCCCTTTGTTACGAGTTGCGTCACTTACTTTAACCAAAAAGCAATCCGGTCGAAATCCCAGCAAAGCCCTCTCTCCCTCCGTTTACCCTCGCTGAGAATGCTCTATTACGGGATGCGCTTTGTGAGTTTGATAGCTTTATTTAGACCTTAGGACTCTTAGGAGTCGTTACATATTTTAAAAACTTGCTCTTCGATAGACAAATAAATATTACGTATAGATTTCTTATTCGTACAAAAAGTCACTAGGTTCAGACTTTAGACTACTTGTTGTTAATAAGTTACAGTTATAGTATAATGGCTTTATTAGACTGACGAAAAAAGAACCACAAAAATCCTGACGAATTTAATTATCTACTCGTAATGTTAGCTCATAGCCTATATCTATTAATAGTCACAAATCATTATGCAGGTTGAACTAGTTGTAAATATAATTTCATAACTTAGGTGAATATTAATCCAGTCTATTTTGAGTCAGTTTTAATGAAGCTGTAGATTTGTATTCCGGAATAACATGTATAATATTTCCCACCTTTTGCGGTTGCGTTCTGGTAATGATGACGCCACCACACACGGATTACCATTAATTTTACAGCCTCTGTGACCGGTTTATTATTATGACAAAAAGTGTGAAGTTACAAAACAGTCTGTGAGTGTCTACTTCGCCCTCTAATACAATGCAATCTCGTCTAAAATGCCGCGGCAAATACGCATTGCAAATGGGTGCTTGTACGGCGAGAACAGAAGTAAATGTATGTACAACTCTCACTCCTATTCCCTACGACATAGAGGCTATTTAAGTTACTCACGCTGCCGACTGCACACTAAGGCCACATTATCTCAGCCTTAGTTCCCATTTCGTGATGTCACGCCGTAAGGCCCAATTCGCGTCCGTACGCCATTATACGCAAACGTACGCAGTTTATAAAAGCACCCCTCTGAACGTGATACATAATGATGCAATAAACACGAAATTCTATGAAGTGGTAATTCGTTAATAAGACAACCGCTGGGTGACCGTTATAATTACAGGATTATGAATCCGCTGGTTCATTAAAAAAGGTGTCATCGACCCTACCATAACAATGAAATAACATACGCAAGCCAACACACCAAAGTATTTTTAGGGCGTCTTTCAGTACCTGAGTGTACTCAAATTTATACATTTCACTTTCATAGATTGACCTGACCGAGAATAGAACTCGGGAATCTGGCGCTGCGAAAAAAATATCTTCGAAAACTTAAATTGCTGTTTTTTGTTTAAACAGTTTGTTCTTACTCTGTATCACCTTCAGTTTAAGTAATGTACAAAATGAGAAAATATTCACACTAGTTATAAGACGTAAATCATAGTAAAGAGTAGTATTATAAATATGGGCAAGTTAAGCTGACAACACGTACAGTTTTCGCGGCGTTTTTTCCTATTCTTTCGGATTAGCCGTATATAGATTTATGAGTTCCCAGATCAGATCTCACCAGGTGCGATGTCTTGCGTGTCTGGCTTTAGAGTATGATGAAGGATGACTAATGGAGTTCGTTCATTACTCATTCGCTAATTACTTACCGTTGGGTTTCAAACCCTTGCAATCACTTTGTTGATGAATCTGTTTAATTTGACTTCATACAATTGTTTCTTATATTTTGAAAAATAAATTCTAAGGAAACGTTGTTTTTGGCCTCATATTGTACGATATTATGTTTAATGAAACTCTTATCAATTTTAAAGTTTTCAGAAGTATCTATTAAAATTTAAACTGAGGATTTTTATTTTAGAAAATATGCAATACTGTATTCATAGAAAAAAAAAAAGGTTTTATCGGGTATCTGGAAACACGAAAATCAATTAATATATCGAATCTGTAAAGGCAGTATGGCTTATTTAAAACAAAATAAAATGTCCGTTGAATAAAATTAAAAGTCATTTTAATTTCCCTAGTCGTAAAGTTTGTTTGTTTCGCCCTGTACCTATCTAATATTTCTGTTCTATTTGGTACCTAGTATTTAAGCGGCAACTAGCTTTGGGTAACTGCTAAGTGTGTTGTTATCTTATTAGCATTCAAATGGGCCAGACACAATAAACAATGTCTAGGTGCCGTGTACACAGGATAATGCCATTAAGTTGTTACGAGAGTGAGCTTCATTGATGAACTTAGGCTCGTTAAAAATATTTGTTTTGTAGACGTTGATACGATAAAATATTAATTTATAATCTCATCCACTGTGTGAATCACTTTAATGTACAGCTATAAACCCCATTACAACTTTATGGAACATTTTGTTTGGTCCTTACATAATAATATGAAATTGCCGTTCAGTATCACAAAAGTGAAACAACTTTTTTAAATCGAAGTATGCGCCGTTGTTATCGACACACTTCCGCCATTTCATAGGCAAATCATTGATTCCTTTGAAAAAAAAAACCTGGAAGCGAGAGTCTATGAACTATTTAAAGGCGGTTGTGACTGCCTTATCAGATTTGAATTTTTTTTCCTTGTAAAAACTTATCCAAATTTTGAAAAAAGTGGTAATCGGTTGGGGCAAGATCTGTAGAGTATGGTGGGTGACGAAGAGGTTCCAGCCGCAGCTCCGCTAACTTGGCGACCGCTTGATGTACAGTGTGTGGTCTAGCGTTATTCTGAAGGAGCAGTGGGCTAGAGCAGTTCACTAGTCTCGGTTGTTTAATGGCGAGCTTTTCCATCATTGTTTTCGCAATTGTTGGCAATACAAGTCTGCAGTAATTGTCTGGCCTGACCTCAAGAAGCTGGAGTAGATAACACCAGCACTGGTCCCCCAACCACTAACCACAATATTTTTTTTGGTCAGTTTTCGCTTAGGGCAGGGCAGGGCTTAGGGTTTTGCCGGTTCTCCAGGGTTAAGCCATTGTGATGATCGTTTTCGATTGTCGTATAGGATCCATTTCTCATCACAAGTCACGATACGGTTCAAAATCCCCTCATTATTGTGACGATTAAGCAAAGACACGCAGCGTGTTTGTTGGTTTGCTTCAGTTCATTCATGCGGTACCTTTTCAAGTTTTTTGACTTTTCCGATTTGGCGCAAATGGATACTAAGTATCGTTTTGTCACTTACGCCGAAGGCTGCTGCTAATTCAGAAGTGGTTTGAGATGGATCCGCTTCCACTATCGCCTTCAATTCTTCGTTATTCACTTGAGTATCAGAGGTCGTCCACGACGCTCATTGAGTAAATCGAAACTTCCAAAACGGAAACGTTGAATCCAAAAACGCACCGTTCCTTCATTAGCGGTGCCTGGGTCCGTACACGTCGTTAATTCTTCGAGTCGTTTCTGCAGCATTGGTGCCACGGTCGAACTCGTATTCGTAAAAACCGCGAATTTTAAATTTGTCCATAGTTGTTGTTATAGCGATGTTGAAGCTCAAACAAATGATGTAAAAACAAATAAAAAAACGAATTTTTAATCAATATTTTTCTGGCTTTATTTCGAAATAAATTTGAATTTGGAATTCCTAATCAATCGCAAGATATTTGATTTTTATCGTGTGGTGCCGGAACGTAAAGTTTCGTATGGTGCCGGCACGTAAAAAAAAATTGCACCACCCTTTGTCTTCCTATGGGTGTCGTAAGAGGCGACTACAGGAGAACCGCCACAAGAAGACGGGCAGCAGCGTCTCCTCTCCACCATTGGCCAAACTGCGATCGCCAACCAAATGGCAAAATCCTGCCTGTGTCCAGCAGTGGACTGATATGGGCTGGTGATGAACCCTTAATCATGATTGAAATGACATTGCAGTATTTATTTATACATAACAGCTACATCAAAATATAAGTGTCTATGGCACTGCGCTACTGCAAATGTAAACTCAAATATCTGTTTAATTAAAACAGTACTAATTATGCCCGAGAACCGGGCAATTTGAACGTTCTTAATATTTCTCTAGCATACAAAGAGCACATCTCAAAAGCTTCAGTTCGGTACCTTATTCCAAGTAGTCTATTATACAGATAGACATTAAAGGAAGAAGGCTGGACAAAGAAAAGGTTTATAGCTTTTAAAAAAATGACTAACCATTTATTTGTATCAATGATATAGATATCTATTTTTTAAATTGGTATTATATTTTTTCGTAGAGTAACTACATATTGTATGCCTGTCTGTCACTAGTCATGATCATCATCATCATTTAAAGCATTTTATACATTTTTTTCTTGAAGTTTTTTTTCCGTTATCGATTCGCCATAGTACAAGATTTGCTTAGTTTGAGGCTAGCTAATTAGTGTGATTGTGAAAAAAAATATTTTTATTTATTTATTATTTTGTATTTTGTGCCATCTCCTTAACATGTTACTCGACAACGAACTTTTCCGACACTAGGGCTTGCCTTTAGGTCTGTCTTCCTTCGTTTGCCCTTTTGTCTGCCTCTCAATCAATAACTAGATTAGTCATCATCACACTTTGAAAGTCCATTGCTGGACATGCCTTCCGTAAAGAACGCCACACCGTGTGACTCTGAAGGCCTACTACGAAAGTGTTTCATTCGTTCGGATGTATAAGCCTAACAGATTAAAATGACCATGCCCTTGAATCAATCCTGTGACAAAATATGACTAACACAAACTAGCCGTGTAAAAAACGTCCGTTGTCATTTGTTCACAATTTGTCAAAGGTTTGATACAAATATATGGTTATTTTGATTTGATAGGTTAAGGCCTCCTGGGCTGTGTGCATCCAGTGGCTGACAGCAACCTTGGCTGGGTCGTGAGTCCACCACATGCACGGCCTACCCACATTGTGTCTTTCAGTTCTGCGAGTGATGTAGCCTGCCTTTTACCACTTCAAATAAAATAAATAAAATGTTTCCTCAATTATACCAATTAATTAAATCCCCAAACTAGGCAAAGCTCGTACTATGGCTACTAGACAATTTATTTACGGATAAACATACTTAAATACGTTAACTAAAATCCATGAATTATGTACAAATGCTGTGCTCAGCATACAAGCGTTTTACTGTGCTTTTGCCCCTTCGGGATTCGAACCCGCAACCGCTAGGCTTTATACTCCGGAGCGCGAACCTGCACTAACCGACGTTTCTTAAACGGTCGTCGTTTAGCATTGCAATTCAAAAAGCTACACTAGTAGGATAAAAAATATTAGATCAATCAGTTAACAAACCCACCCCATTAATCAATTGAAGGAACACCAATAGGGAAATGTAATTATTACAAAACATTATTAAAAGCGTGACGATAAATTAACTTAATAAAAGTCAATTTGGGCTGCCGGCTGCGAAATTAATTTGGAAGCCTTACATTTGAAAGCCACTTAAAGTTTCGGTCGCCGTTTCCACTCAAGTTCTTCATTTCAGTTCCGTGTAAACAGGATTTCAGAAGTTCATACACCACGAATTCGAATCGACTGTTGTTTTTGATTATACTTTGCAAAAAACAAATAAGAATAGTATTGATTTTATTAATTTTCTTATTTGACTAGGTTGTTTTAAATATAGCACAGTTAATTATTTTGAGTGTTAAAGTTTTAAATCAACTGATGATTTATTTGTGAGCTACGTCTAAACTCATCTCGCTATTGATGCACGATTGAGTAACACACGGTGACACACGCCGTGTGTTTGTTAATCGTTCCAATTCACAAGTACCTACCTAAGTAATACTAAATAATTTCTACAATATGCCCTGAATGCCCACATTTTTATATTTCTGCGAATGTGTCTAATATAATACCGTCAGTAGTCAATTAATAAAAGCACACAGGCCCGCACAGGTAGCGTGACACCAAACAATGATAGCGTGTTAACATTGTAATACTTATTTTAGTATGACACTTTGCGATTTTATCAACTAATTGTCATTGGTGTTAATCACATAAATTCAAAGATAACATCTGTCGGGCGTAAATAGACGGGTCTCACGACATATTCGAATTAAACATGTAACGATCTTTGTTTCGTTGTTTATTGAGCTTTGACTGTTTACATAATGTAACAAAAGTCTTGAATTATATCCGAAAAACGCTCATTTTGACACAAACTTATCTTAAGGGACTTAATTTACTAAGCTTATTTTATTTTAATGTTGGTTACTTTTTATACTTAATTTCGTAACTAAACTCATGAGGTTTTTTTAATTCTGCAGTCACCGTGATGATTTTGAATGAAATTGTTTTGTAGTTCCTAAGTAAATATTTTATACACTGCAATTGATTTCGTACATACGTTATTTAAATGAAAAAAACACAAGGTTAAATATCGTTGCCAACCAATGTGTTCAAGTTTTAATTTATTAGAATAAACTCCTCAAGATTTAAATAATTTTAAAGCAAGACTATAAAAATATAATATCATAGATCTTGAAGATAAATAACACTTGAAAAAAATCATCGACCTCAGGTGGGACTCGAACCCACGTCCCATCGCATACCGGGCGAGTGCTTTGACCACTAAGCTACCGAGGACGTCACGTGACAAGATGAAATTCCTCAAGTGTTTTTTCTCGCTGTCAAAGCTTATCATAGATCTTATCTAACTTGTAGTTTATAGTTGGTAACGCAACCGTTTAACGCGCAAACTGTAAATGTATAGTAACTTTAACTTATTCTACAAACGCGGAAACCTGCTATTGCCAAGTATAAATAAAGTGGCGGATTTTATATCTCATTCTAAGCTCGAAAATGGTTAAGAAAATTCATACACAATCCAAACATAGCTTGATTAGAATATACAAATATTAAAGCCATGGAAAACTGCCAGATACTCTATTTTCTTGGCTGACATCATGTTTTACTGAACCTTTCCCTTATTTGATGCTTCTTTATGTCCAAAGCTTGAAAGTGATATTAAGGCATGTTTTTTGTGGAGAATTGTAATTATCATCATTGTTTAAAAGTTGCTAATGCTGGACATAGACTTCCTCCATAAAACGTCACAGCGAGCGTCTCTGGACCGTTTGAGCGTCAAACAACTTATCGCAACTTTGACTAGGTATGGGTACAAAAGACTTAGAGAAATATATGTCTTAGATAATAATTTAGTTTCTAATAAATATAACGCTTTACCTTGATTATAATGTGTCGAACGGCATTGTTTTTTAAATTTTGATTTGACTATAAATTTAAATATGTTTGTATTGCTGAGCAGTGAACAGATCTGCCTGCTTAGTTGTTAACTGTTCAAAATCGCATCCCGCATACACGATTAAAGATTTGCAACTTAGTAAACCTCAACTAATTACAAGTGATAGAAATACCTAGATCTGAGAACTGCTAACCGCCCGCCCTCCGCTCCGTACGCCTTACCAGGCTAACTTGCTCGCTACAATCTCTTTGATAAACTTATTCGGAACTTGGCCCGTTGCACGGTTGTTTGCCAACTTGCACTTATCCAACAACTTAATTGAATTGTCGAGAAGTCAATTTGATTGTTCATTGCAACTTCCGAAGTAGTTTCGGTTCCGATATTACCATTTGGTTCGTTGTTAGAAATGTCTTACATTGTGAAGATACAATAAGACTATTTAATGGTGTCCATACATTTATGTATCTACCTTAATAGCGATATCATTTTAAAGCTTTTTCAATATACTCTATTGATCAAAATTAACAAATTGGTTTTGTAGAGTAGTTTTTATTTTTATTTTCAGTAACGAAGTCAAATTTGTTCAATCTTGAAACACTGTTTATGACATTTCAGTTCACCTTTTATAACCGAACACAGACGGTGTCTCTTAGTTCTAAGTAAATATATCCTTAAAAAGCGCTTGCTCAAAAAACGATATGAATTCTCAGTCTAATCAGTGTTTTGTGATATAGCTAGGTACATAGATGCTTGTATTTCTTCTAGGTAAGTATATTCCTCACTCATATCTTCCTGGTTAATAATGAGGTTCGGAAGCGAAAAAAGATATGGGCTATTAGTCGCGATAGTACGGGATTAGTGTCCCGGAACTGTTTCCACGGAAAACGCGAACGCTTCAATTTTACGTTCGGACACTAGGAAAAGTGATAGCAAGAAATTTACCACGCTTTTTCATATTATTCATGAAAAGGTATTTCTTTGTTCAGAATTTCTTTGTAATAAACAAGAAAAACGTTGAAGGAAACAAGAAGATATTTATTTCTTTTAGCGCAAACTAAAAACGTGGAATTATTGCTGTGAGCCATTCAGCAATTTATATAATAATAACAATATTTTAAGATGAAGTGGCAATTTCATCGACTGTTTTATCTATTAATACAACTAAGTTGTACAAATCAAAACAAAAGGGTACAAAACGTGACCGAGATGTAAAATTATCAGGAAAAAATGATCATAAAAATCAAATAAAAAAATAGATACTTCTTTGCCCGTAAATTTTTGGGCTAGACAGAAATGTTATGTGGGCGGTGGGGAAAAGGAGAAAGCAAAAGTCACAACATATTAATTAACTCATCTAACCACTTGAGAAAAAAGTACTTATGTTTCTATCATTAAGTGATAATACGCTATATTAATATCAAATAACCGCACTACTGTGTTACTAGCTACTATCTTATAAAACAAATAAAGCTTTAATAATGAAGCATGTCTTTAATACGCTAATAGTTTGAAAACCAAAAAAATATACTAAAACCATCGTGATTCTTTACCTGTCTTATTCAGAGTGCATTTACTAGTCCAGATTAAGGTTAAACCACTGATTTTGTACGTTAAAACAGTGGTTTAACGTTAGTCCCGGAATAGCAAATACACTCTGAATAAGACAATAAATGACCAATTACTGCCAGCTATTCCTTTCCAAGACTAAGTTTTTATTACTTCTTAAATACTTGCTGTATCAAAAAGAAAGATACAAAGCAAACCGTTTAAAGCGCGTCATAACTGTCGCAAGTTTGTAGTCAGTGCTTTTAATATTTTCCATTTTATATATCCAAAGGAGGCTGCAGGAGTGTCTGGAGAGCTAAGGATATTAAAAACTGTAGTTTGTTAAATAAAAGATTCTGAAGATGAAATTATTAAAAGATTTGTATCAAAATTTCAACTTTACAAATAACTATAAAAGATTTGAACAAGTGTTATTATGTTGGTGATAAAGTACCAATAGCTTATTTAGTTGAACAATTCAACGCATTTCTTTCTTTGGTATGGATAATACAATAAGATTCCTTCCATCTCGGAGATTAATGGGATGGTAACTTAGCTTTAAATCTTCAATTAATAACCTAATGAAATAATTGTTTTCTTATGTAGTTAGGAATAAAAAAAACACAATCATTAATTAATGCGAAGCCATGAACTTCGTCCCAATAATTTTCACCCTAACACAGCATCAAGGTGTGCGCTAAATAAATAAAGAGTTTTTTTTAAGAAAAAGCTTAACTGTACCGTACCATAGGTTCTATCAAAAATCAGCGCTCACTAGCTGCACATACGTAAATCCCCATTAATTCGTTCAGCAAGCAAGAGTAAAGTTCGAATTAAGTTACTGTAACTTGAGTATTCAAGAGTACTACAACCATTTCGGGTCTGAGTGCTCAGACCAAATTCAGTTATGTTAGCAATCTAAGCAATGTTTCAGCGGGGTAAGTGAGCCGACGGATGAGATTATGAGGTTGCGTCGCTTTAATCCGAATATTATTCAATTGAGGTTACTGAATGCCAATTGGGAATTGAGGCAACTCGTAACTAAGCCACGTATATGTACTAGGAGTGATAGTTATTGTCGCCGCAAATCACTTTGTCTTTATGGTTAAGAAATTAATGGTTTTTGTTGCTTGACACTAGAAATATACTTATTTAAAGTTCAATCAGTAACTCTTAAATTAGGCAGTAGGTAACCAGTGTTGATTTTCATTCAAACTTTATACGGAAAAAACGAAAGATGGTTAACGTTAAAGGCAATAATGGTGTAAGAACTCATGACTACCTCCCTAAATCTGTATTTTTTTTCTATTTTTCCTCCACGTAGACCCACCATCTGGTGCCATTTTATCGTTGAATTTTGGGATATAAGAGAAAATAATAATAAGAGAAAATAATAATAATAAATCCATTTATTTCAGACTTTAAAAATAGGAATTAATGCAGGACTTGTAGGTTTACATCCCTTGTAAACATAACGTGGAAAAACCCGATAAAGAAATAAGGTTTTGTTGGAAGAATCTTAGTAACATGATAATCTTATTCCAGTGTTAGTAATAGCATAGAAAAAGTGTAATAGTACAATAAATTATGCTGTTGACAAAAGCTAATGACTTCCGATGCGGCTCCCGTGCTATGGGTTCTCTAGTATACTATTGAGTATACTTACTAGCAGAACATATTTTGATTAAATTACATTGTTTTTAGAAAAATGCTAGTCCTTTGACCAGCAGTGGGCCAGTACAGTCAAAATTAAAAAAAAGTTTACTTAATACTTTATACAAAATATTTAATTCCATTAAAGTTAAAACATTACCAAATCATTGCAGTTGAGAAGATTATTGCTCTCTGCATGCATTTTATTTTGCCAATGAAATGACCCTAAAAGTCAATTAATAAGAAAAGATTTCTCAAAGGAAGCTCGTAAATGGTTGAACGAATAAGTTTAAACTTATTACAAAGTTTGGGCGGTTATCACGAGAGCAATAGACACAATCGTAGAACAACTGTCAAAACACCCAGCTCCGGTACCGGCAATCGGCAGTTCAAGTCTGCAAGTTTCAAAATCTATCGAAACTTTTAAGTTTCGCTAGAGCTAATTAGTGAGGGTAAAATGTTGATAATAAATTGTAAAATGTAAAAGATACTTATACTTTGCTCTAGGGAATCAATTTTAGAAAGTATATTTAAAAAGAATATACTAAAAATAGAAGAATATTGAAATTTATTAACACCTATTATTATAATCAGTTACATTGAGGATAGACTTTATAAACTTGCGTATATAGTAATCTGTTTCCTAACGTAAGTATGCTGTAAATAATATTGAATCGCACGACGTCGAAAAACTAGCCTCTAACTTAACTTCAAAGCGTTTGCTTGTGTTTACTCAAGCAGAAACACAACGAAAGTCAGTCGAATGACTGCAGCGAAGCTTCGAACATAATAACACATTAAGAAACTTTGCTTTCCTGAGTTCACGCTCCTTTGATGTAAGTTTTTTAAAATTTAAATCGGCTAACGATGCACCGAAGAATATGAAGTTTAGAGGAGACTGGCAAAGTAAAAAGTTTGTTTACTCGTCAAGTCTGTACCTACTTTGTCTTGTTGAAGCCTTACTTAAGTGATGAGTTAAAATATAGTAAATCAAAGAGAGAATTATTTTAACAACAGATTGGGATTTCAGTTTACTTTCTTACATTTCATAATAAATTGAATTTTAAGTCAGCAAAGTTTTAAGATGGAACAGTACCGATCGAGATATTAGATTCAGCTACTTGCTTAGTAGTTGTGAGAAGGAAAAAGGAACAAATTTTGTCATTGCGATACATGAAATCACAAATAAATCGAAATATTTTATATGCGTAACTTGGCTAATCCATTTCTCATTCCAATTAACCTGTGCACCGCACAGTTTCAGTTATTTCCAAACGCAAGTAGATATTTGACGATGACCGCACACATGATTAAATATCCCCCCCTCAGTCGGGAATGTCTGTATGGAATCGAAATGCAACCAAACACGATTTGGACGGCTAATAGTAATTACGTGAATTCAGCAAGGTTTGTTTTGGTTTAGCAATTCACATATCTGGGCCCTAACCATGAACTGTTAAAACAATCACAAATCTGTCAAACATTATCATTTCTGTCAAATTTTGTATGAAATGACGTACCAAAATTGACAGATTTGACAACTTTGAGATTGTTTTAAGAGTTCATGGTTATGGCCCTGTACTGTCTACAATATTAGTTTTGATATTTTGTGGTGTGGTAGATTATGTAGTCACATAAGTATTGTAAGTAACAACATCTCTACGAATGTCATGTTTGATTATTTAAATTTCATTTTAATTTTTTTAACATAAAATTACATAAAAAGATGGCGATGTCATGTCATGTCGAAGTAGGTAATACTCGTATTTAATAAATTGATCAGTATAATGAATAATTAAGTGTTATTGTAAAAAGTTCTCGACTATCAATAAATTAAAAATTGGCTTCGCCCTCAAGTTCGAATATTGTATCAACAAAAAAGGAGAAATAATTTCAAGATTAAATTTCTTAGCGGACTACGTACTAAATTTAAAGTGGAGGCGAAATTACCGGAGGCATTTGGACTAATGCTCAATTTGCTCGGAGGGCCACGCGCCCTATCCGCAGTGATAACAATACTCAAATAACAGTTTAAAAAATATATTTTCTTGAGAATGAAAATGTAGGGTGATTGTTTTAGCAAATTTTTACTTTGCGAGCTGTAGCCACCTGAATTTATCTTTTCTTTTGGACTTTGAAACAGTAACTCTTTAATATTCGTGCTTATTTTATTTTTGTTCCGTTGAATTAAAGATTTGAGTTTCGAAGTTGGCACGCAACACTGGTTCTTTTGAATTTTTTTGTTCAATTCCTTTTGCATTATTATTTTTAGAACTAGTAAGGCAATGCCAAAGACGATACATGCATAATTTTTTTGCTTATTATTTTAAGAAAATACAAAAATATTTTAGAACTAAAAATAATAATAATAAAACAAACAAATAAAAACCTAAACTATTTATGTACACAAAATCTGATAAAATTGAGCTCACTCTATTGGGGAAAGGTGCCCAAAAGCTGCCTACATTGCCACGCTGTATAGCTAGGCCAATACGATGGGCCAAATAGCCAGCCTTTGTATCGTGCGGTGTCTCAGCTAATCGCCTAGACATCCCACGATAGAGTTTCGACCCCACTGAGACTTTCATATTTGCGCCGTTTGAGAATCTTTGCAGATGCTGCTGCTGAACCGGTCCTGTAAATCTTTTCTTTGCAATAAATATTTTAAAATATGTATATTTTTTCAACACCCATTAGCTAGCCCCAAACTAAGATATTCTTGTACTATGGCGACTAGATAACGGATAAACATAGTTAAATATGTTTATAAATATCCATGACTTAGGTACATACAAATTTTCGTGCTCATCACACTAATATTTTCCCCCTGCGGGATTCGAACCCGTCCCGGAATTGCCTACTCTGGAGCGCGAACCACTACACCAGGCGGTCTTCGGAATATTCTTGTCTAGATTTAAATCCCCCTACTTTGCATGGGCATAATAATATTATAAGAGAAAGTACCCGACCGAGTGGATAAAAGAAAGGCAACCTTTAACAGGATCGCAGTTGCGCGGATTTGGTAACCTTACACAATCTAATCCCCGCCCGGGTCTGCGAACGGATTAGATGGGCCTGCACTACCGATTGGCAGATTTCTTTGGACTTTGGATTTGTTCAATCAAAAGTTAGATTGTGGGAACTTTTTGCCTAGATTCTAGAATAAAGTGTTTCTATCAAACCGAGTGTTTTCTTCGATTTTGTGGTCGTATGAAACGAAAGGCTTGTCGCAATATCAAAGATTTATTCAGTCTTCGGATTTGTTCAATCAAAAAAGACCAATAACGTTTCGTAAGCTATGCACTAAATTTAAAATTTAGGCCAGCAAATAAAAACGTAAAAATTCATCACCATCCTTTAGTCATAGCACGTCCATTGTTAAGCATAGGCCTCCTCCAAAGTAAATCTTAGTATGTACAAATCTTTAATTTAGTAACTGATAATCCAGACAAACTGCCAACTGGCGCCAATAATGATATAGTCTTGATGAGATGAGATGGTTTGAACAAAAATTTCGGCAACCACAACATTATAGTTTTAGTGCAAACAACAGCTAATAAAGTGGTCACTTGAGATCTGTGTTATATATATGTAATAAACTAGTTTTGCTTTGCTTTGCTAAAAACAGCTATGAATAAAACAAAAACTTGAAATGTTAAATTCGCTGAAGTAGTCACGTCATCAAAATCAACAATTTAAAAGATGCTTATGTTTTGTCAGAACAAAGAAATGTATTGTATCTACTCAAATACTAAAACTGTCTCCAGAAATTATGGAGAAAATATTTTATGGATTACCTAAATTTATAAAATAAAAACAATAGAGATCGTTGCTAAAAAATGGTTAAGATGCAGAAGGTTTTATTCGCAAAATTTCACAGGTTTACTATCAAATAATGTGTGTATTTATCTCATTTTGACCTCAGTGTCATATTGAACGTTTTTGCTCTCCTTTATTTAGATATGGTGAAATAAACGTATCATTAAGAATATTAGTATTTGTACTTTGTAACTTATATTCATATGTATATATTTTATTTACCTATATTTTATCCGTAATATCCGACAAGTGAAAGTTTCGCTTAGCAGAGGTACAACCAAGATTATTTAGTTAACATTTTTTAATTATAGCACTGTACATAAACGGGTATGTTGCATCAATACCCGTGTTATGTACAGTGTTATAATTAAAAAATGCAACAAGAAAGTTTAAAATGTTAATATAACATTTTTTAACCAAAATTTTTCAAATGTATTAACCCGTTGCCTGCAAAGACGGGTGCTGGCTAGCACCTGTCAATAACAGATCCGTTATTAATTATACCGTACAAAGTTTACTCGAAATAATCCCCAAATTACAAATGAGAGACAGACTAATTTTATAACGATGAAAATGATAGATACGCGCTAACGATGAGACGAACACGCGAACTGTAGTCGTAAAATTTTGAAACATTAATACATAATAACTTTCAAAATACCCAAAACAAGCCAATTTGTTTCCATTCGACCGTACTTCTTTAATTGAGGTAGTACTATAAACTTTTGACATCTAACTTAAACTTTTTAAAATTTTAATACAGTGCCAAAAACATATTTTCAATTCCATACCTACTATTAAATGGAATGTAAAACATTTACAATTTACCGAAATAAGTGAGCAATTCAAAGTAGGTGTTAACCCTTACAGCAGGGTGTTCCCTGCAATCACTCGGGCGTTCGTTTTACTCCCACTGCTTTAAACATCCCCGTTGGCATAGTTAACTAAAGCTGGGGTTGTTAAAAATGTCCAGTATAATGGAGAATGTGAGGGCCTTTAATTAAAAGTCAACGCGCAGGTCCTTTCAGTCGACAATAAAACCTATGCGCTTTGAATGGTTTATAGTTTTTTTTTCTTTCATTACGACCACTTAGATTTTTAAAGCGTTATTTGGCTGGTTCGAGTTATGCCTTCTATTGTTAACGTTGAATATAATTGGCTATTTGATTTTCGAGATTTCTGAATATATCGGGTGACTTTTGAACTCGTACTTGTTTTAAAATATCACAAAATTACACATTAATTAATCCAACAATCACACACATTATCTTGCTCTTAACTAACCATAGTCGACTTTTATTAGTTAAAATAATAAAAATGATTTTGATTAACAGTGCTAGCAAATTAAAACATAGTTCTAGACTTTACCTTGTGGCTTGGAAAGGTACCTGCTAAGTGCTTTCTCTTGTCTTCATTTATCAAAGCCCACCTAATTGTTCCTTGGAGATGAACAATAATGTCACAACACCCAGAGATAAGCCTCAATAATATTATCTAAGTGGAAAATTTCACGCAACCAAGAATAATCTGGCAATATTTCATGAGGACTAAGGCTCCGATGAAACAGGGCATTTCCCGGACATATCTCGTTGATTTATGGACTTGTTAAGCACCCTTTAAAACTATCATGGCAAAAGAAAGGCAATTTTCCGTAGAAGAAAAGTTATAATTAATTTCCTGGTTCATGTCAGTACTTAAATAAACAACAATATTACTTAAAAATAAATTATTTTATTTCTGGAACCTTTTTTCAATATTGTTTATTGTTGATGTTCTCTAAATTGAAAATATTGTCAACGAAAATAGCAAAAAACTTTTTTTTTAGTTTGTGATATGATATCGTTGAAATAATAATGCAAAATTGCATTAATTTGACCTTATGTACAGTTTTTTTTTATTTAAGCATGATTACTAAAATAAATAACACCAACATTTAAATTTAAACTGCTACGCGTTTCGCTACTCTACGTGGTATCCTCAAAACATTTTCCGTTCTGCTCCGACGTTGAATCTTACAGAGTAATTTTAGTGTTAGGTTATTTCTGCCTCACTAACCAAAAATTGTCTTTAAAATTAACGACCGTAGTCAGGAATATACTTACCACATACTCGCTTCGACAAATGGCGTCTAATTCCAAACTGATTAAACGCGAAATAAGTGCGAAAAGCAGTCGAAAAGTTTCATTTAGCCGAATTCGGCTGACACGCAGGGACGCAATACTCCGAACACGTTACAACGGAACGCAATTTGTCCCGGCCCACAATTTATGTCTACAACCCACTTTATGCAAAGGAGACGACGAAAAACGGAATAAGTTTTTCTTCTAAATTAAAGCATGTGGTTTAATGAATGGGAAAATTACTCTCTCTTTTTTATTTGGTATCTAGGAACTTTAAGAACATTTTAAAATTGATCGAAATTGGTCTGAGTTTTAATATAACTAATTAAAAGATGTTAAAAACTGTATCTTTACGCTTGAGTTTTTGCAAATGTTTATATTTTATAATTGAGTATCTAAATGAGTTTAAAAAGCGCAAGAATTATAGACACAATAAATTCTATTAGCTCCCTTAAACCTATAAAATATTATGGGTAAGATATTTTACAACTAAATCTTACTTATAAATTGAACCATTATTCAAGGAAGTCTTTCCACAGGTAATATTATCTAATTTGAGCCTTAGCTCTTGTTAAAATAATTTTATTACGATAAGGCTATCATAACTTTAAATTAGGTGCGTTGTTACAGCAGCGTGCAGCGGTGTGAGGGTTAAAATGCTCGGTAAGTTTTGGAAATAGCTTATAACTTGATTATACTAGTAAATACGGTGGGCGAGGCTCTGACAGAGTAAAATATACATACCCGGTTTTAATATAGTAGGGTGGAAAATCGAGTAACGTCTTTTTAAGGCCGACTGTACCTTGTTTGCACGAAGTTGGAATTTTGATGTGATACATTTGTAACATTTCACTCTAGAATTAGTCATGAGCTCACAAAATGGGTAACATCTCGTCTTTGAACACTCGTATATTTTTTCCGAACTGAAAGTCGTATATTTACTTACAGACCAAAATTATTTTGTGGTCTGTGAATTCGCAGCTGAACTTTTGAGCGATAAGAAATACAATACCGAATTATTATTCTAAAATTCATGGTAAACTAATATATTTTCAAAATTAATATATGCAAAAAGGTATAGTGGTTTTAAAAATGCAAAGAAGGGTTTGTAATATTAGATATTAGTCGATAGCTAAGATTTTAAAACTGTTAAAAATGTGGCGAAACTGACGATGTCTTTCATCTTTTGATGGAACGGAACCAAACTGCTAAAGAACAATTTTTAGATAAGATTAGGGCTTTGTTTCTACTATGTTTAGGCCTAATAGGCTGGGTGTAGGAACTGTTTAGAGTATTCTGAGCAATCCCAACTCCAATAACACCTTGTGCTTGTGTAAAACCTGAAAAAAAGTTTAGTTTATACATAGGGTAAATTACATGCAAGTTATTTTCACACACTACAAAGATACACGGAAAATGAATGTTTGTTCGATAGAACTGATATGTCTTGTAGACAAAGGGCCCTTAATAAATAATTTAAAAAAAAAGATTTTAACTCACATAGCCCTTGTCAAAACCATGAAGTCGTATGCACTCACGAGAGCCTGAGATAGACAATATAGATACATTTATACTCAAGTCTGATTAGACAACGCCCTTCTTGAGAATCCAAAGGTCATAAATTGGCTGCCATTAAACGTTGATTGCGCTACCAATAAATGCCAACATGTTTGCGTTTCGACGACACCATTAAACCCTGTTTCCCAATATTGTAGTGATCAGAAAGTCAGCGACACAAACCGTATCATACCCCAAAGATAAACAGTTAAACGGCCATAAATAACGGAGGACGATTAACAAACCGATGCCCAGCGCAGGACCGTAATATATTCACTAACAGATCCCAATTTGTCCGACCTAACGCGATATTGGGTCTAGCCCCACGTCTATAAAGCCGCAGCGTGAATGACAGCGGGGAACGCGATGATACTACGATTCAGAATTGTGGAAAAGCAAAGGCATATTAGCTAGGCATATAACTGAATGCATAACGCAGGTGGTGCACATAAAGACACGTTTACGCTGTAATTAAGAGCGGCCACACATTTTTAGTAGAAGAATCATATACGCAATGACGCGCTATATTTTAAATTGCAGTGTTTGCATAGGCAAACACCTTTCTTATTCTCAGTGTGGCACGCGAATGTATGGCCTAAAGTAGCAGACTGTAAAACAAATAAAGACAGAGAACCAGAATAAGCTGTTGTGTATCTTGTGAGTTTCGTTACTTTCAGTGTAGTGCAGCGTTCCCCGCTATCATCCAGATCCCGGCCTGACTTTGTATATCTATGTTCGAAAGGTTTTAAATCCAACATGGCTTAGGACTAGGGTCAGTTTGGATAAAATACGATTAGAGATATGCATTTTTATGCCAATGATATGGGAACTTACGACTGCAAATAAAGCACTATTTTAAGACTTTTAGTTAGGCATATTTACTGTAGGTTTCTTATCTTAAACGACTCTACCTTATTCGGTTCTAGATTAATTTTGATCTTATAAATATTCTCCAGACTAAGTCATCATAATTAGTACGTTCGTCCACTACTGGACTTGGCCTCTTCCAATGTCACTTAGCCCGATCTTCGACTATTCTTTTGCATTAAATGTTAGCAGCTTTGCGTTTATCATCGCTCCACCTTAGTGAAAGGGCGCCTTATTATTTGACTGCATTAATGCTAACAAATGACCAGTACTAAATAATTAATGATTTCATTGCTTTTTTTAAATAAGTTATTTTAGTTAGGGTAATTTGCCAGGAGCATAATTATAAATACTTACACGTCTAAACGCTAATATTCACCATATAATTTTCGCAAGGAAATGCAAAAGTCTTATGCTTCTATCATGCACCTGTGAGTAAAATGTTATGTTATAACTGTTTTATGCCCAGAAGCACGATTGCGGTCCTCCTACTAGTTTAGAGTTTCAGCTCGTTTAATTGTTTCCCGACGTTTCGAAGTCACAACACAAATATGTAAGCCAACACTTTCTGTTCGATAATGGAAAAAAACATGTTAGGTAAAGTAGACAGAAATGTTGAATTTGTTGAATAAATAAAAAATAAAATTATGACACAAAAAACCGGCCAAGTGCGAGTCGGACTCGCGCACGAAGGGTTCTGTACCATTATCTATAAAAACACCAAAAAAAACCGTTTGTTGTATGGGAGCCCCCTTTAATATTTATTGTTTTTTACTATTTGTTGTTATAGCGGCAACAGATATACATCATCTGTGAGAATTTCAGCTCTCTAACTATCACGGTTTATGAGATACAGCCTGGTGACAGATGGACAGACAGACAGACAAACAGACAGACAAACAGACAGACAAACAGACAGACAAATAGACAGACGGACAGCGGAGCCTTAGTAACATGACATCCTTACATTAAGGTATAGAAATTAAACAAAGTAAATTAGTAAATGGAAATGGATGTTATCGCTGTAGATATGCCGTAGGCAACTGATTGAATTAAGCATTCAACTGAATAGCTAGCATGTCTATTAAATGCCGCAATGAGAAGAAGTATTTGCAGTCTATGCAGAGCAAACTAGCCTGTCAATTTAATTGGTTGGTTCATTTAGTCCGTGCCAAACATACATGTGTAGTGAACAAATAAAAAGCCGAAGAAGAAGTTCTAGATAAAGATGTGCAGGCTTTTTTCTTTAAACTATGCTAGTGCAGGGTCTTACTAGCACAATTAGTAATTACGAGCCCATTTGGAACATGTATAGTAACACTGATTACTTCTAGCTGTTTATTTTAAATCTTAATTAGATTTTATTGCGTAGTCATGTAGGGTATATGTAAATTACAAGGTGCGAAAAAAGTACCCACGTATTAATTTTATGAAAGGCAAATAGAATCGTATTTTGATTTGTACTTTCCTCTTTCATGTTCAACGGGGCTCATTATTTAGTAGGTATTATTTAGTATACCATTAGGTGGAGCCTGTTTGCAATAAGTATAATATTTGAATTATTCGAAGGAGTAATTGTTTCAATTTAGATTTACCTCTCATTATTACGGCAAATTATACTCGTATGTATTGTGTAGAATTTATTTGGCAGAAAATTGGTACAGATTTACATTAAATAAGACAACCCGTATAATGTATGTACTAGTTGGACGAACTGTGTGTTCTGTTAACACTTACGGTACTCTTTATATCATCATCCCATTTGCTTGCATAGGCAGTCCCTTATATCTATGCCACGACGGTATCTTGATATTTATACAACTTTCACCTAAATGAGTAATCTGTTTACATATTTTTAACTGAAAATATGACGAAAATGAAATTGTAAATTTCGTTTAAACGGAAAATGTCTAGTCTTTTGAATGAAAATTGTATAAAGTAGAAAATATTATTTATATTTTTGTGAATGTGTTCACGGGTCATGGATAAAAAAGAAAAAAAAGAAGAAATATAACTAGATCAATTTATATTATAGCTAGCTGTTGCCCTTTGACTCGCATGCTCTTTAGTTTATTCCATATATCACACTGGAACATTTAACCAGGATAAAAAGATTCCTATCCTCGAATGTTAATATCTTGAAGGAAATACGCGATTTCATATTCTACCTTTTAATGGTATTAATTCAAACCTTGATCTTTTATCAAAATCGTCCATTTAAGTTAAGGACAAAGTCAAACGAAAACATAATACAGTAGATAGATTAGGCCATTGTCACAAATCCGTAAAATATATTTTATAGAAACAAGGCGGACACTTTGGGCGATCGACCTCATATTTCGGGTGTCAACCTTGCCGATAAAAAGTATTTTGTTATAAACAGCTTCTCATAACTCAGAGACAGAACCTGGAATTATAGCCAGCGACTACACGGTCCATCGTTTGTTATCACTTAGGTATAATAAATAGTGGGTTGTTTCTGGCCGCTGTTTATAACTGGTGGTAATATTCTGTATCAATCATATTTGTATCTAGCCGTAATAATATGAAATGAAAATGAATCAAGGCATACAGACATTGTCTCTGTCAATCGTACAATTCTGTTTTGGGCGGTGATATAAGAGTCTACCTGTAAATGGGAGGAACTCTAAGTCGATTACTTCGTTACACGGGTCACAAGACGAGTCTAGACTGATGTTAAGTACAAATACTTACATTTACGTATTTTTTATTGTTAATTTTTTCAGATAACAAATAAGGCCAGGATAATTAGCCCCTATTATTTGAAACAGGTTTTTATTCTAAATAAAATATTGTATTTTATCAGTTCACTTCACCGTTAAAATGTTTAATTCTTTAGAATTCATACGGAGTTTATTCCATGCAAGTCGGATCATTTAATTCCTACATCCATCTGGATATTTATAAGTTAATTGGGGGCCACTGATCTAACCAGACATTTTCAATAGTCGCGAGTGTGAAAAAAGTTTTAGATCCGCTTTCCAGATATTTGCGAATCGTCACGAACTTGCTGGATTGAGATTCAGCCCCCTGAGCAAACGACTCAACGACCGGCACAAGGCCGACTCATTAGCATTCACTTTAGATATTAACTCGGAATAACTGAGAGTTAATAGCACTCTTGATGTTTTGTTTCGATGAAGTTACTTTACAACGTACATCTTGGTTGTGTACCACGGATTTACAATCGGTTTAAAGGAATTCTTGAATATATCTGTCTTATAATTATTTGCATTTTTTGAGTAACTGGAAGAATCAATGTCCACCAACTGGTCATGGATTAAGCAAAGCCGGCTAATTGTGAGTTGTACGTGTTGAAGGCTACTTACCTGCGCATTTTCTTTCATAAAGAACAAGCCTGACTCCTCTTGTCAATTTTTATTATTTGTTGTTTATTTACACAATTTCTAAGGACAGTGCCTTAGACCTTAGAACTTATTTGATATTAAAATATTAATTTTGACTTGATACGTCTACCCGTGCCTGAGAAAAAGGGTCACGACTGACAACAAAATGGTTCTCTAAAGGTTCCGTTTTTGCTATTTTAGGTTAGTTACCTAACTAAAAAAGAATTATTTTCCATTTTAGAAAAGGGTGTTATGATTTCCAGCCATCATTAGCTGTACACAAATGACCTGACGGAATGACTTTCGATTTAAGTTGCAATTCTCGTTGCTCGCCATGGGATTAGTATGAGCCGCACATACCTATCATTCTTATTGATATACCTTAAAACTCTAGTAATAAGGTTCCAAATAGCTCAGCGAGTGATGCCAATGGCATGTGCACGGAGGTAATCCGAATCATCGGGCCGGCCACAATGAGATGGACGCTTTTAGCGGAATTAAAACGAGCTACGCTTCGCATGCTTTATGTAATTGATAAATAATGGATACCTGGTGCCCATAATTATTACCTACGTTTTCGATAGCATAACCTTTTTGTGGGCGTAAATGTTTAGGAGACTAATAAAAAAAATGTTCCTAAATCAAATATGGAGCTTTTTTTTGGTAACCGTACTTTAGCCTTGTTTTAATATATTTAATTTATAATTTCATGGATATGAGTATATCAGGAATATACGTACAGGGCCATAACCATGATCTCTGTCAAATCTGTCAATTCTGGTACGTCATTTCATACAAAATTTGACAGAAATGATAATGTTTGACAGATTTGGAATTGTTTTAAGAGTTCGTGGTTACCGCCCAGGACGACAATAATAATTGCGAGGTTACGTTATTTAAACAAGCTCTTATCCAATCTGCGGGTAACCATGAACTCTTAAAACCATCTCAAATCTGTCAATTTCGTACGTTATTACGAACGAAATTTGACAGATTTAACAAGATTTAACAGATTTGAGTATGTTTTAAGAGTTCATGGTTACCGCCCAGTATTTTGATACGATTGCATTATATGTAAGTTGATTGGTAATTAATTTAAACTTTTCTAGCCATGTTCATTTTGTATTAATTGTGAGTAAATATCGTGGACTCTAGTGGGCTAATTTTGGATTTAAAGTTATTAGCAGACGCGAATTCGATTTGCTGCTCAAATATCGATTCCCAGTCGGCTGATTTCAATTCGGCAATTTTGTGTGAATGGTAAACGACGGCAATTAGAAATTAATTCAATAATTCTGTAATGTAAATTGGGATATTGTAGCAACTAATGGTATTGGTGATCGGGGCGGAGCTGCGTTTGACAGCGGCGAAACGACTACACAATGTCTGTTCGACGTGGCCCCAAATAATACGTGCGAAATTGTCTGGAAACTAATTTAAGTTACGCAGTTTGATTTACTGTTTTTAATAACATTTAATAGTTTTGCGGGATTTTTCATTATAAAGTGTATCTTTTTTAACCATAGAAAGATATCAAACAGAAAAGCTACACCTTCGTACTTGGCTTTCATTAACTTAAAAATGTTTATTTTATTTCAGGTATTTCACATCTTGATGATAGCAAGGAGTGATATTGCTGAGGATAATAAGTTATTGTAGGTAATTATTTTTCTTTCTTACAAATATTAAGATTTTCAATATTATTTTCTAAATTTTAAGTAAAACCAAAATCATACTGTTAGCCCTAGAAAATATTCTCAGTTGGAAAGGAAATATATTTTATCTGGGTGCATCTCCGTCCTGGGGTCACCCCCCAGGACGGAGATGCACCCACCGGACCACGAACTCTTGACAGAAATCAAAATTTGACAGATTTGAGATTGTAAATTTTTGTTTTTAGCAATTCCATGCAAGGTTTAATTGAAGATAAATAACACTTGAAAAAATCATCGACCTCGGGTGGGACTCGAACCCACGTCCCATCGCATACCGGGCGAGTGCTTTGACCACTAAGCTACCGAGGACGTCACGTGACAAGATGAAATTCCTCAAGTGTTTTTTCTCGCTGTCAAAGCCAGCGTATTCTGATCAATGTTGCAGCTATATGTATAGCTTGAGTAGTATACTACTGTCAACACCCTATAGAAATATTTTTACAAATATTTGACTATTGGTTAAGATCAGAAATGCTTAAACATTGTAAATTTTTGTTTTTAGCAAGTCCATGCAAGGTTTAATTGAAGATAAATAACACTTGAAAAAAAATCATCGAACTCAGGTGGGACTCGAACCCACGTCCCATCGCATACCGGGCGAGTGCTTTGACCACTAAGCTACCGAGGACGTCACGTGACAAGATGAAATTCCTCAAGTGTTTTTTCTCGCTGTCAAAGCCAGCGTATTCTGATCAATGTTGCAGCTATATGTATAGCTTGAGTAGTATACTACTGTCAACACCCTATAGAAATATTTTTACAAATATTTGACTATTGGTTAAGATCAGAAATGCTTAAACATTGTAAATTTTTGTTTTTAGCAATTCCATGCAAGGTTTAATTGAAGATAAATAACACTTGAAAAAAATCATCGACCTCAGGTGGGACTCGAACCCACGTCCCATCGCATACCGGGCGTAAAAATATTTCTATAGGGTGTTGACAGTAGTATACTACTCAAGCTATACATATAGCTGCAACATTGATCAGAATACGCTGGCTTTGACAGCGAGAAAAAACACTTGAGGAATTTCATCTTGTCACGTGACGTCCTCGGTAGCTTAGTGGTCAAAGCACTCGCCCGGTATGCGATGGGACGTGGGTTCGAGTCCCACCTGAGGTCGATGATTTTTTTCAAGTGTTATTTATCTTCAATTAAACCTTGCATGAAATTGCTAAAAACAAAAATTTACAATGTTTAAGCATTTCTGATCTTAACCAATAGTCAAATATTTGTAAAAATATTTCTATAGGGTGTTGACAGTAGTATACTACTCAAGCTATACATATAGCTGCAACATTGATCAGAATACGCTGGCTTTGACAGCGAGAAAAAACACTTGAGGAATTTCATCTTGTCACGTCACGTCCTCGGTAGCTTAGTGGTCAAAGCCCTCGCCCGGTATGCGATGGGACGTGGGTTCGAGTCCCACCTGAGGTCGATGATTTTTTTCAAGTGTTATTTATCTTCAATTAGATTTGAGATTGTTTTAAGAGTTCATGGTTACCCCGCAGTACACTATGACTAGATAAGAAATGACATCAAATGCTTTCAATTTGCACTTGCACATAATGACACGATATCATTTGCAATTTTAAATTCTTTATTTTAGAAGTTAATTATAGTCTACGAAGTAAATCGTCGTCTGTCTGCGACCGGTAGACCATGTCTCGACCACTTTACACTCTACTCCATGCAGATAAATGCCAGCTTTAGCTAGCCAATTTTACTTTATGCCATAATAATTTGTCGTATTCCAAAATTAAGCTTTTTGGCCGGCTAATATTTTCAAAATGAATTATTTAGTTCGGTACCACGGTAACACTAACATGTTTTATATTACAGCTTAGCTAAAATTTAAAATAGAGTTTGGTATAACAAGTTAATTTTACTCCAAGGAGTAACTCATCGCCCGTCTGCGATCGGCAGACCGTGACGAGTCATGCTCCCAGCCAACTTGCGCTTTTTGACGCGATACCATCGCAGCATTTGCAAGACGTCCGATGTAAACTCTTTATTTTGTTGGTCAGAGAGAAACATCAGAAATCTTGTTCTTAAAAATTGCCGTTGTTGATTTACTTCGTCTGGACTTTATCATATACATATGTATATATAACACGGCATTTGCTATAAAAATTGTAACAAAGAAAGTTTCATTTGTGCAAGAAATCTACTAATACCTGTTTTACAAAATTAAGATGCGAAGGAAAGGTTGGTGTTATTTTTAATCTCATTCATGTTATCTCATATATTTTAAGTATAACAAATTAAGGAAGCGCTCCAAATCAAAGATTACAAATTAAATTACTGTGGAAGGGTTACTTAGCAAGATAAACGAAACTCTAAAGTTTATTAATCCAGCACGAGCCGAAGAGGTGCGCTCTTAAAACTTAAATCGCCGAGTTTAAATCGCATGGCAACGTCTTACAACACACAATGAAACACAATTGGCAATTGTAACACACTTATTCTTATTTAATAAAGCATTCGAAAGCCTGGCCTTGATAAAGACAAATAGTTATAAAATATGTGTTTATAATTATTTTGAAAATATTATCTTAAAAGAATTGAGTAATTATTACGTATTGTCAAAGAGTAATTTATTACGTAATGATTATTCAAAATATATATTTTTTTAAATGTAGCAGTGGCCAGGTCTCATCTGGCGCAGAACCGATGAAAGGTGGAGTAAACTCTCGAGTGGATGCCACGCCTTGGCAAACGTAGTGTAGGACGGACCCCAGATCGGTGGACCGACGGGCTTATGAATTTAGCTGGCAGTAGCTGGATGCGCTCTTTGGGCAAGTCTTTCGTCCAGCATTGGACTGCAATAGGCTGACATTATGGTGATGAAATAAATCTAGTCATTTAGGAGGTTTTTTTATAATTTGCGAAAGCAAGTCGTAAGAAATAGGATATTGTAACGTAATAGGCCCAACTTCTTTGTCTGGTCTAATACCCCGCAGTTCAGATTTAATCAGGGAAGTTACAAACTGTACTTTGTGTTTGGATAACTGCTGTTCTGGACTAATTAAAAAATATTGGTCCTGTTTGGCCGAGCGTAAGGTGGAAATTTTAAACACTTTTTTCGTATAGATTTATCTCGTGAAGCGATTAGAGATTTTATAGATTATAAAGTTAGATAGTTTAATTGCAACTAAGATGTTACCCGACTTCAAAAAAAGGAGGTTCTCAGTTTGACCCGTATGTTTGTATGTATGTGTGCATGTATGTTTGTCGGCGATTTTCTCGCGTTTGGCTCATCCGATTTTGATGCGGTTTTCAGAAATATATTTGTTACATTTTGGAGAAGGTTTTAGTATGCATATAATACTGCTGAGCTGATGATGGAGGCCACAGAACTCTTTAACGGTTAGGAATCAACAGATAATACTGCGATTTGTCGACAGAACAAAAAAACAAATTGCTTTGCGATTGAACACATTTTAACTCTCCAAGGAGGACCGACTCCAAAAATAACTGATTAGGTATGTTTTAGTTTAGAAAATATTTTTCGCTTTTTAGTTTATTTTTGAAGTCAGTTCTTAGTTTTTTAACACTTTTAGTTGTAAATAGAACGCTGTTGTTCGTATCCAACTAAGAATTCGAAATCTGGGAATTGCTTTATTAAAATATCCATCTCCTTCTTTTTATACCTCTACTTCCCTGATTTTTTATTCATAAATGTTAGTATTTCAGCCTTACTTTTTGTTTTTTACACGCATGGACGGCGTTTTTTTATTAAAATCTGGTTCAAATATAACTCGATTAATTTTCATTTAGAAGTAGTGGAAACAAGCTTTTAAATTGTTTGTGATAGAGCCATTTTCAATTCAGATTTCATCTTAGATTATTGTCATAATAGCTTTCTTTACCTGCTAAAATCCAGTGAAACAAAAACCAACGGTTGTCCACGAAAACAGCAGAACAAAAGTTTAAACGGAAGTTAGAAAGTATTTGGATCACGTTCATTCGCCAGCCCGATGCCTCGGGCCTTGGGGACTTTTAATTAATTTTAAAAAAGTCTGTTGTTAATTACGTCCCAAACTGCAAACTCCTGTCGTGCTTACTTCGTTTTGAACTGAAGAAACGTCTGGGATACACATTTAAAATGAAGCCACAATCTGCTATTTGCATAGATGCAGGCTGATTTTCCCTGCAGGATCATATTCAACAATTTTTCTATCAACAATCTAAATCCTACGAGTTGTAATAAAAATGTATGAGAAACGTTCTTTTAATAATTAATATTACGTTTTATTTTATTATTGCTAAAGATATCGTTATCGCCTATGGCTTACGAGAAGTAAATGTTTGAGGTTTCAGTCTTATGTATCGTATAGCAAGTTACTGGTGTTAATTAGAAAACAGGGTTGCTTGTTCGAACACTCTTCATTAAGTTAATGAAATAGATAGCTTTTATCAAACCGGGCCTTCAAATGAGAGTATTAAATACATAGCTGTTTTGGCAGCAGACCCCTGGACTGGCCTTGCCAATTTATACTTAATTCTCTTGTAGGTACGATTTGAGATTAGCATTTTAATGGAATTAATGTCTTCCTATTTGGCTTTCAAAATCAAATGACTTGTATATTAACTGTATTCAAAATATTCAAAGCTTAAATTCTGCTAAATAAATTCTTATAACATACTAGTGTAATTATTGTAGATCAAAACTTCTTGTTACTGAAATACTTTTAAAATATAGTAACTATTTATTGAAAACATCTGAAAAACAAAAAGTCAACACACATTCGCAACAAAAAAGTTAATTAATTGATGAGAGACACGCTGTGCGAGTGCGTTTTATCGCCTCCGCCCCGCGCGTGCATACGAATTATACTAGATACGGATGTATCTTGTCGGCCGGTATCAAATAAATGAGTCCGTTCAGTTTGATTCATGTGAATGGGGAGCGGAAAATACCCGGCAACAAATAAAACGTCCCAACTACCGAACTACGGACCGCATTCGGTGCATCGACGTTACAGGGCTACTTTTAACCTCTCACTTGATCGTTTTTTTGATTTTTTTTTCCAAACTAGAACCTATTTCCACCAAAATTAAATAAAATCTATTCTGCTTATCATTTTCGATAGTTTACATGTTCTATTAAAGACGATAAATATTATTTATTTGAAGAATGTTTATAAATCGTCAAGATAATAATAGAATAAATATATTTTTTAAAAGATAATTCGACCCGGTTTTTAAAATCCCATTCAATAAAGGTCATTACCATTATGATATACGGAACAGAAAGGTTCTGGAATGGAGGCCACGTACCGGCAAGCGCAGCGTGGGATGTCCCCCACAAGGTGGACAGACGACTTGTTTAAGGTTGCAGGAACCCGCTGGATGCAGGCCGCTTCCAACCGGCCACTAAGGAAGACACTGGGGGAGGCCTATGTTCAGATGTGGACGTCCTGTGGCTGAAATGATGATGATGATGATGACAACCTGTTTGTAAACTTGATAAACTGGATATGAAGTAACATCAAAATCTATTTTGAGGTGCTTTTTATATATTTTTTCCATTGGGAAAGTTGTTCTATTTGAGAAGCAGAATCACATTATTTTTTTATGCCGTATGCTAAATTATCACAGTGATGAAACACAGTGAAAAATATTTTAATTATTTTTTAAGTGACATTTAGAAAATCGTCATGATTTTCAGGTGACTTCAAAAAATAGGCCCATGTTTATCTCGTTTTTGAAGTCGGTTAAAAATCAGTTTCATCGACAGTTTGTCACGTACCTACAGTACTGAGTCATAATTCGTTTTTTGTTCTGACAGAATATTACGCTCTAATAAACCTTGATTGGGTTGGCGAAATTGTTTCACAGTTATTTATTTCGAAACATAAAAGTTCTAATCAAAATGTGTTGCGAGTGAAAGAGTCGCGATTAATATATACAAAGCATAGGTAGGAGGTATTATGTTTTCTAATGAAAATTGTCTATTTAGCATACGGTGTTAATAAAGTGGCAATGATCACATTAATACTGTAGCTATATCTATCGAAAGTTGGGCTGGTGTTGTTTGTTTTTCATCGTCTCAATTCATTGGCTACTTGCACAAGGAGGCTGGCGAAATGGCTTTACTAGGAGAGCGACACCACTGCAAAGTATTGTGAAATAAAGAGGACACAGGTTGTAATGAAAATTGATGTCAGTATCTTATGGAGTTATTATGTTTCTAAACCTCGCAATTTCCTTCGTCCCTCCAGCCACGCAGCCAAAAAGTAGAAACCAGAAGCCACACAAAGCGGCAGCAATTAAGCGGCCCGCTCGCCCGTGCCGCGCTGCATGCTATGTACTGCCAGTACGTGTGTGCTATTTGACATTTTGGTTTTAAGCAAGAGGAGCTAACGAATTTTTTATTTTTTATAGGTTTTTTATAGGAGTTAAAGCCGCTTCCAACCGGCCAATCTGGAATTCACTGTGGGAGGCCTATGTTTCAGCAGTGGACCTCCTGTGGCTGAAATAATGATGGTGATGATGAAATAGTTAGGATCATTGTAAGTAGGTCATCGCGCAAGAGATGTACGAGATTGGAATGAAGTTCCTTTGAGATTGGGTACTTATGCGTAAAACCGGCCAGCTACGAGTTGGACTCACTCAACGAGGGTTGCGCACAAACTTTAAGGTAAATAGTTCACCCATGAGTGGAATGTCGCTAAGATTTTAACCAAAGTAACAGCAATGGTAAAGATTACAAACAGAAAGAAAAATTAACTTGTCGGGACCGTACCGTACCGTACGGTATGGTTGAAAAATTTTTTTTAGGGTAGCTCCCATACATGTAACGTGGGGATGATTTTTTTTTCATTGTGTGGGGTATCGCTGAATAGGTCCATTAAAATGATTGAGGGGTTCATCATCATCATCACCAGCCTATATCAGTCCACTGCTGGACACAGGCCTCTCCAAAAGGACGATTTTGCCATAATCGCCATGCTTGGCAGGGTCCTCAACCCTGCCAAGGTTGCTAACATTAATTTTCGATTTACGTAAAAGTGCTAAATTTTCTTTGAGTAGGGCGTCCCTCTTCTGAAATCTAAACTATTGGCTTGAAAAATCTGAAAATAATCAAGATAATAGTGCATTTTCAAGGGAAATTATAACGGTTAAGATAGATCAGTTAGTTTAAGAGTAATCGTCGTTAAATTACGTATCAGAAAATTTATTAGAGTAATAGTCGTTCAATTTACGTATTAGAAAATTTCTTACCTTATAAAAATTAATTAGAGGAAAACATTAAAAGTGACTTAAATGGAGTAATTGCTAAAATACATATATTTTGGTAACGACGGGCAACTACGGAATCCTACACTGCGCGTGGCGCGACACGCACTTGGCCGGTTTTTCCTTTTAAGATACGAAACATTTCAGTTTTGTGATAAGAAGATCGGTATGGATTAACTCACCATGATAATCGGCCAAATAAAAAATCAAATAGAAGTTTTATTATTTTGCGTTAGTATTTTGCGCAAATAGGTTCTGGGGGCCTAAGCTGGCACGAAAGTGTGAGTGCCAGTCTCATGTGTCAATTCTTTGATAAAATATGACCAATTTAATCAGGCCGTGTAAAAAATCCGACCGTTTTCAATTGTCCATAGAGTCTCAAACCTTTGTTACGAGGGAATGGATGTTTTAATTTGATCGGATAATACGACCGACCGAACGATGCGCCTTCGTATTAGGGCTCGTGTTTATGAAACCACTAAACAGATCAAATTCCTCGTGCACGAAGTCACAGACAATTTACCAATAAGCTAACAAGCATTTCAATCAGTAGTTGTAGTTCTATCTCTTTTATTTAGTTTGTATTTGATGTTTGCCTCTTTGTGCTCAATATTATACCTACATAAAACTTTTGCAAATCATTTTATTTAATTGGTCTCAAGTTTGGATTTCTTTTAAAGTGTATTTATTAATAGCATGTTAAATTGAATTTTAAAAATCATCATTCAATTATTGGAAACAATCTAGATTTAATTATAAAGTAAGAATGCGAGCATTCAATATTTTTTGTTTGAAGATAAGGTTGTATGTACTACACCTCAAGTTTATAGTAAGAGATTACATTCAAGGTAGTTTAATTTGACTTAGCATAATAATGATTATTGTTGTTTATATGGTAATTCTTGTGTGACATCTTGTCGACTCTCCTGGAAGATTGTTTGCCGGCTGTTCTTGTTAAGTTAAATACACGAAGATGGGGAATGTTATGCATAGAATTTCCAGTATTGACATTTAAATGTTTTTGTCGTTCCTTCTATTTAAACAGAATCTGTTATATATGTAGAAATTAAAAATTAAGATCCAAATTAAAGAATTTCTTTTTATATTTATCACCTAATTAAATTTCTCAATGTGTATTTTGAAAACATCTCTTTTTCGGAATTAGGGCTATATTTAAAAATACTCGTAAAGTGTATTCAATTCCCTCAGAAGGGTTGGACTGCAACTGACGAATTTTGATCATTTTTGCCCCAAGTAATAAGTATTTCGTGTTTGAGTGTACGCGGCCATGCGTATAATATCTGTAGGTACCATTGATTGCTTCTCCAGGGAACGGAATCATTTGATTATATCCAGTGGGCCGACGAAATTGACCTATTACTAAGTAAGGGTCTTATTTAACGAGCAACCCTCTACTTAATACCCTTGTTTACTCATCGTATAATAGCCGAAATAATACGCTACGAGACACATTACTCCTTTAAAACTTATTCTAGCCATATTTTATCTATCAAAAGCTTTCGGGTAAAATATATGTTGAATAAGCGAAACGGAGAACAAAAACTATTTTCGTGTTCAACAATGTAGGTATACGAGCAAATATGGTAAATCGGATAAAGCCATTCACACCCCAATGAAAGTAAGCACAATCGCATTAAAACGAGTAGAGTTTCAGTCAGCTGTTGCAAACATTTTCGTACAAACTGTTGGAAAATTTTGCCGCCGCACGCTCCCTTCAAAGTTTGGACCACAAAGTAATACAGTTTGGGACAAATCGGGCCCAACGCGGCGACGTAGGGTTATTGTGTGCTGCACGTTGCGACACCTGTTTCTGACACCGCAGAGCACTACTCCGCATCACAATATTACAGTTATTGCAAACATGCACACACTGGCACAATCCAAGCTCTGCTCGGATGTCCGAAAGCACACAGCTTTGACCAAATCTATTTGGCGCGGAGGGAAAATTAATCATTCCTCTGTGCACATTGCAGATCACCGCGTAATAAGTTTGGAATCGGCATCGGTAATAATGATTGTTGGCTTTTAGTAAACATGTCGCGGGCTCTGCTATGTGTACCCGACATCTGTGTGTTTGAGTTGGTAGTGATGTTTTAGTATAGACTTGATTGCGGTTTAACAACGCACATTTCAGTACTTTAAATGGTTTTTTAAATTGTTGACATTTTAGTTAGGCAATTTAAACAATTTATTAGCTTTTAAAAATACGTTCAGTAAAGGAATTAAATAAATTATACTTCTAATGAAACCCCGCATATGTTATGGCGTGAAACAATAAAGAAATACATTAAGTATTCAATTAAAGCAATATTGCATCAAGGCAGCAAAATAGCTGGACTGGCAATATCCACGCTGAGTGGGCATTATTGCTAGTTATTAGGTCCGGCCAGTTTATCGCTGCCAAACGTTCTGAATCCCAAATAGCTACAGAATTGCCGGAGAACAAAAAGGTGGACCAATGGAGTCACGCAGAAATACTTACCGGACCATGGGTATTAATTAATGAGAACCTTTTCAAAAATACTTTGGTGTAATGTGAAATTTGCTATTAAATTCTCAATTCAAGAGAACCTAATAATGTTGGCATTTTTATTAGTAGAGCAAAATTTAATTTCGTTTGATGTCGGCTGATAATCTGGGGTGTCACTTTGAGACGAGAAGTCCCTCGAAGTGAATTTGAAATTCATTACGTTTGGCTGAATTTTATTATCCGGTTACGTACGTTGTTTTTATATTGTCTTGTCTTGAGATAAGCCCGAAAAGGATGGGAGACAGTCGGTATTTTTGCTGAGAAGGTTAAGTCGCGGCAGGGGAGTCCACACGTAAGAAATATGGGTATCTTTTCTCAAGCGGCTTAAAGAATCACGTTCAAACGTGTTGCCTATTTATTTTTCCTGTTTAATTTACCTTTTGCTTTGTTCCCGTCCCTTTGTCTTTTTATTGCATGGCCAGGGGTTCGGTTGAGCGCTATACGAATAACTCTAAAGAAACGCTTTCCGAGGCATGCTATTTGTTTCACACCTTTGAAACAGAATTAATTATTATATAACAAAATAACTATTATATTCTAACGTCTAATAATCCCACTATTCATGAATTAAGTTGTAAGGTATAGGTAATAGCAGTAAAACAAACATTTTAAGAAGGACGTAAAGCATGCGTTTGCACTAACTACTCAAAACTGTTCGGTCACACCATTGTCTATTTTACTTAGTCAATGGGTCACACACACGGTCGGGCAAACGCGCGTTAGTAGTCCGTTTTCAAATCTTAGAAATAAAAAGATTCCTTATTATTAAAAAAATACACGTAGATTACGTTATTCATTGTTTTTTAAGTTTAACCAACAGCTATAGCTGGAATAATTCCCCAAGTCATAAGTTACAAATGTTTTGAATTTCTCATGAAGTTACGGTTGTTCGCAGAAAATGTCATAAAAAGTTCTTTACTGCTTCTAAGGACTTATAGAGAAACTTTTTACGAGTTTCAATTTTGGGCGACACATTCAACACAGTATCGGACAGTGTAGGAAATAATGTACCTACTCATTATCGATAATTATTCTTAAACCACGTAGAATTATTAAAAAAATATATATAGTTATTTGGTGTTTTTCATAGAAATCATTTTCTTGAATCTATACCTACTTATACCGACATTGGAAACTTATAAAATACTATAAAACATTATGCTCTTTACCATGTTCTGAATCCAACCGCAGTTATTGTTAGTACGTCTATTTAGATTTAATATATGTCTTGATTTATTAGCTCAAAAAAGGAAGTTAAATACAAAAGGAACTTAAAACAAGCATAATATTAGACGACTTTTTAAGTGTAACAGGCGCCATGTGACTTGAATTTGGTAGTAAAAAACACAATTTCAAAACGTTCAGGATATACTGCGAACCATATTGAAAAGCGCTAGCAAAATAAAGTGGACATCAAACCCCACAAAAATAGAATTGAAAAATCTTTTTGGCTTTTATTGGTGTTGCTTTGGATATTGGACTGTTTAAAGCGGAAGAAGTTTGATGAGGTTTAGCAGTGCGACATAGATAAGTTAGAAGCAGTCGTAAGCCCAAAAATAGATTGAAAAAATAATTGTTGTAGGTACCTTATTTAGACGCTGGGGAGAAGGGAACACCCAAATATTCCGAAATATTTTATTTCGAATTTGGATATTCCGATTTTCTTTAGTCCGAACTTCATAATTCCGAATGAATAAAATTTAGATTATTTAAAATCACGAATCTTATTTTAACGACTATTAATTGTACGAAACCTTTTTATTCCGATTATCTTTAGTACGAAAAATTAAATCACCTAAGCGCTATTAACCCGATAACAGTATTCCGAAAAACCAATTAATATAGAGAAAAAGTTTTTAGCATTTTTTTTAGAACGCATTAATATAATAACGTAAAATGTTGACAGACATAATAATAAAAACATAAGTATTTGTTAAAATTTTGTTATAATTTTATCAAGCCTACCTTAAAACGCATAATTTTTCCTTTATTATGTTTGTCATAGGTACTAGATATTATTAGAAAGTAGATTGGGTTAGGTTAGGTTAGAACAGTAACCACACACAGCGCGAAGGCGAGCGAACTGAGACAGCGTAGTAAGCGTGCCGCGGCAGCGGCCGCCGAGCGCTCAATTTCTTAAATTTAAAACCGATAGAAATTACTTAAAGGATTTAGAGATTATGTTTTTTATGCTTATTAAAAGTCTTATGAATATTATGCCAAACAAAAAATATGCCTTTTGTACTTATGACTTAGTCAAATGCCTTTTCATGTATATGCCTTACTGATTTCGGCTTTATGAATAAGTTTATGCTATATGCATTTCAACAGGTACCCTTTACCCTTTAAAGGGTGTTGAATAGTTTTCGGAATTTAAATAATTCGGAATCCGTATAACTAACGCGTCGGAGAATTATTAACTAGAAAGTTTAAATAATTCGATATATTGACATTCGCCATTTTGATATTCGGTGATATTCGGAATTTTAAAAATCGGATTTATGACAAATCGGTGCCTATCTAAATTTTAGGGATTGTAAGCCATTCGGAATTTTGTCTTTCGGATTTTTGAAATTCGTGATAACAATAATCGGAATTTATTTTTTCGTATTTATGTAGTGTACCCTGATGTGGACTGTTATTGTTCAGCAAAAAATGAATAAAATGCGGACATTTTGCTACGAGCTAAGAAAGCGCTACGCCAATCAGTGGCACTGTAGTTGATTAAGAAGTAAGGTGTCAATTATGAATGCCTTAAGAATGCAGTATCCGGTTTGGCCAGGGGGGTAGCCTTGAACTCTTAAAACAATCTCAAATCTGTCAAATCTCGTCAAATCTGTCAAATTTCGTAGGTATAGACGTACGAAATTGTCAGATTTGAGATTGTTTTAAGAGTTCATGGTTAATTCGCTGTTGTCTATGCTTCACCAGTGTACCCGGTCTGTGAGAGCGCTGAGTGGGCAATGGTTCCGCTATCGATTTCCTTAATTGATAAATCTTGGCCGACGCAGCTCTTTGCAATTAAGGGGGTTCTATGCAAGTGTTCGGACGAGCGGAATTTAATGCTTAGCGCCGTAACTAGAGTCGGAGCATAGATGTTAATTAAGAGTCGAGTCAAAGCAACAGTTTGTATAAAATTAAGTGCGATCTCAGCCGACCCAGCAGAATGGTAAACGAGATAACTTTGTCGATTCGAGGCTAATCCTAAAATTGCAACTAGTTGTGGGAATAGTTTTAGAATGTCGATTCAGATACAGTTCCATATGAGTTTGTTTCGGTTGCGTATGAGTAAAGTTAATAGCACTATAAATAATTATTCGTATAAAAAATATGATTACTATTCATGATTTCTCCGGAAATGAATACAAAGTCATAGTAAAGTAAGTAAGCTCATACAGGTTATCTTGTTTAGGTACGTTCCACTGCAGAGCACAAGTCTCAACTTACCTAATTACCCAAGACAAGATGGGAGAGTGAAGGACATGCGAAAGTGCGAGGTCTCCGAAGACCGTTACTATACTAGCAAACCTTAGAGCATTGAATGCTCTAAGTAACGCATAAACTTTTACATTTATAAAATATTGACTTGACTATTTCGTTTATTTACTAAGCTATAGACTAAAGAAAATTCGATGAAATGAACTATCGAAGTAATAACATTCGTCCAATTAAAATTCGAAAATGAACCATTGATGTAATGAATATTCGTCCAATTAAGTCATCGATAAAATAAGTAATCGACGAGGTGTCATCGATCAATTGTAATTCGACGAAACGTATTTCGAAATGGCGTAGTGAACCAGATAGATAGGTATTTTGTTTTAGTGCTAGAGTCTTACTTATACTCATACATGTAACTATAAGTTTAAACAAGGTTATTTTCTTAGAACTATTAATATGTAACCTGTGCTATAAGATTAAATACATTTAATTCCTGATTGACATTTACAATGCCATGTATAAGCGAGTCTATTGCTCCCATTCTCAGCAATCAATTCTACTATAGGATAGCTCTTCATTTCACTAGTTGAACTTGTCTAAACAAATATTTAGACAAGTTAGCCCAAGTCTGGTCATTCCGAGGAAGTATCCTTCATAATAACTCAGAACTTGCCTTACTTAGGCGTTACCGAATTTGGCTATCGATCGTAGGTAATTGAAACGGATCGAGGCGGTGAGATTCGGGGCACGTAGCTAGTTCGGACGGAACGTGTCCGAGATCTCGGATACTCAATACATTATCGTTATCACAGCGCGAAATCAATTATCGACATGTGTTTGCTTATAACTTGCCGATAGTTTTGCGACGTGCTCTAGCGACGGGTGTTCCAGCCAGCTATGATTTCATTTTTAGCCGAATACTGTGTATTAGTTTGGATAAGGGTTATTATGATTATGAAAATGAACCTTGTGATACTTTATTACAATAAACATATTGGATTGGTATCGATGATGAGAATCGAGGTGTATGATAGATACTTGAGCACTTGATTTTTTTGCAGCCATTGTTAAGGTAGATTGAAATCGGTTTATCTGAGGTTTGATCTTATTTTATTACCCGACTGCCAAACGAGGGTTATGTTTTTCGAGCGTATGTATGTATGTAAGTATGTCTATTTTTTTGGCACGCCCTACAGCCTAAACCGTTTAACGGACATTAAAGTATAATATATCAATAGATTCGTCTCAATTGTGGGAGTGACAAGGTGTATGTTATTTCCCGAACTACTCGCGGGAACAGAACTCACGTGGGAAAAACGGATCTGCAATACTGATAGACCGATTTTGAAACTTTCTTTTATTAACTAAGGGTCATATATTTCCGTGCTAATAGTATTCAATACTTTATTTTCCAAAATTCCTACGGGAACAGACAAAAAAATACACAGAAAAAATAGGAAGGAAAAACCGTTTAATGGATTTCAACATAAGATATGTCATTAAACTCGTCTCAGTTGTGAGAGTGACATAGGCTATGTTATTACCCGGAATTCCTATTGGTACATGAATTAAACGGGAAAAACCGATTTCAGATAGGTACTATATTATGCTTCAATACAGAAGCGCCTTTTTAAGATTAAGGTTTTTAGGGTTCTGTTTACAAAATTCAAATTAGAAAAATAATGGTGTATGCGCCTTTTTTGCTGATTCCGAATATGTATGTAACTCATTTTGACAAAAAATGTTAGATATCGGAGGCATCAAATCCATTAACAGCATAGTGATGATTGACTTGGTATGAACTGCGTTAGTACCTAATTAAGTAATTTAAATCCGTGTAGAAAAATTCGAATCAAGTAACATGTATTTGATGCCTCAGACTGCAAATCGATTCTTTAAATCTTGTTTTCATCTTTTAAGTTCACTTTTTACGCAGTCGGGTTTTTGTTTTTTTTAATAAATAATTTTATTACGCTGAGTTGATAGTTTTTAATAATTCTGCCACGTCCGTCCTTCAGTTTGACTGTCTGTCTGTACGCGGCTTAGCCCACTCTTAGTACTAGAAAACAGTAATGTCCTTACTTACATTATTATTTCTCTTTCTAAACGAGCTATCAATAATTTTCGGACTTACTGTGTCAAGAGTTTAAGACGTTTGTGACGAAGGGTTTGTGATATTTTATTAATCATTATTTCTCATCTAATCGTATCTACCCTATTTTATCGTTGTGTATGGAAAGTTCTTTTACAAAATAAAATCAACCATAAATTTGCCCGAAAATGGGCCTTTCGAACAAGTTATCATTGGCAGTTAGGAACGAGGGAACGAGCCACGAATTTTATCTTACGATAAGGACCCGGCTCTCATACACAATATCCTTGCGAATATTTAGATTTTGTAAACACAAGCACGTTTACGATGATACTAAATAAACTCTTTGACAAAGTTCAGTTTTATATGGTTATTGCTTGAACTCTTGATATATCATGATTTAATATAGTTATAATTATAGATTTTGAAATTGGGTTGTGCTCGTAGTTGTTTGTGTTTTGTAGTACTTATTGCATTGACTTTTGACTAATATTGGCGTGACCGGCTACCCTTGTGACCCCAGTCCGTTGCTTAAATACTTGAAAGTATGTAATGAAGTGCTTTTACCTACATGACCAATATTCTTGCAATATCTATTGTCGCTTCTTACGAACACTAAAACTAATTTTCATGCTGTATAACTTATGTGACATGTGATAAAACAATGATTGCCTGGCTGGTCGGTCGTAAGATATAATTTTAATGTTTTGCGCAAACCGTTGGCTAGCAAATATTTTCGTGGCACCGCTTGAATAAACATGCCGATGCATTGGCTACCCTTGTGACCCCAGTCCGTTGCTTAAATACTTGAAAGTATGTAATAAAGTGCTTTTACCTACATGACCAATATTCTTGCAATATCTATTGTCGCTTCTTACGAACACTAAAACTAATTTTCATGCTGTATAACTTATGTGACATGTGATAAAACAATGATTGCCTGGCTGGTCGGTCGTAAGATATAATTTTAATGTTTTGCGCAAACCGTTGGCTAGCAAATATTTTCGTGGCACCGCTTGAATAAACATGCCGATGCATTAAACAAATGAGTAAATTAATTCATACGATAAGCCTTAATGAAGTAATTTTGCGCGTGAGGGTGTTCTAAATGAACACCAGAGTTGCGAATGCTCTAAACGAAAACAATTTGAATGTCCCCACGCATTGAATTAGCAATTAACTTGGTCGTACTATAGCTGAGGTGATTACAGAAAGCCTACTGCATTTGGAATTTGGCCGCTTTAAAGAGAATTCGGGCTGGCATTTATCGGCATAGCCGGGCGTCAAAACCGAATATGACATATTAAGATTAAATTGTATAAATGCATGTAATGTAGTAGATGCTTCGGGTCGGCTTTATTGTTCAACATATTACTGCCGAACCCACAATGCCGGCCCGAATATGTGGGTAGCTACCCTCACTCTCTATAATGCTTTTAACGAGAGTTATAGTTATGTTCTAATCATTTAAAATATGTGTTGTCATAACTTTACTTAGGCCACTGACTATTCCCGACTTCCATACGTAAGCGTTTCTAATTGTATGCATTGTGGATTCCTAAGCTTACTGTGTCCAAGTCTACTGTGGTCCCATTTTTAAAATTAGCTTCTTATTATAAGGAATTAAAGAACAATTAGGATGTGCGTTCTTAAACTGTAAAAGACATTTTACGTGGAATTCCTTAGCTAAAAATAAAACAATTGTTAGTTTTTCTTTGAAAAGCTCTCGGAAAGTTAAGGTAGGCGATGTAAAAGCTTCTAAACCTTACATTAATGAAGTTCACTTCTTTATGGCTTAACACCAGGCAAGATAAAATGCAAAATCACATCAATGGTAAAAAGAAGAATTAAATTGTTAAATGATTAAAAAGTCGACTTAATCTTGTGCCATTTACAAAAAGATGGTTTCAACTTAAGTATTTTATTGAGAGATTAATATTACCGGTAGCTCGTGCATAAAATAAGCTGTAATAAGATTATGAAAGTGCCGCTTAAATGCCCGAGTGCCGGATTTATTTATCACTTTTACACGCTCCCATCTACTGAGTTAAGTATTATCTAACAGAGTATAATAGTGGAATCGCTTTTTAAGCTTGATGTAACACGGTAAGTGTGTGTGTTGACAATTAACCATTTTAGTGCGATACAATCTTTGGAGCTTTTTGTTTCAAATAGATAGTGGTCAGGATCTTGGTCAAAAGATGTTCCTAAACTGGAAGTGATTAAAGTAGCGACAATTCTTTTCTATTCTAACCTATAATCGTTTTGACCGATCTAGAAAAACGTTATAACACTCATAATAGTTCTACAGATTTAAAACTGATTTATTCTAACGCTAACCGAATTCCTTAAAATCTGAATTATGGAATACCTAGTTAGAACATCATTAAGACCCGAAGAAATTGATGGTTTTTAAGAGTTTCTTTAATATTAAATATTACTTGAAATATTTCAAGTAGGGTGTAATGCAATTCAACCACCTACCTACTGGTTGTCGAACACAAGTTAGTGTGTAGAAAAGTCGATTAATATTTTATGTTTACGATAAATTACCTGTGTTTACAGTTTGCATAGCAAATTAATTGAAATTATATTTCTTCTAATACTGCCTCTAAATGCCTGTTCATTTAATAAGAAGTTTATATGAGGCTAAAACTCTCATCATTTGCTTTCGAAATAACACACTTACCTACTTACTATTTGGCAACTGACTATTACAAATTTTATACTTAACAATCAAGCTTGAATTGTAGTATTCTAACCACATTAAGTAGTCTTAAATAATTTCCGAGATCAAGATTATTCTTCAATCCCAAAGATGTTTTTTTTTCAAAACACATTGAACTCAAACACATAGTTATGAGTGATGACACTATTGACATATCGTTGTGATACATTTAATATCTTTTGCACTTTTCCTGTCGGTGTTACGGAAAAAAAAATAAAGCTATGTGACTTTAACAGTCAACTATTGGATAGACTTTGCTTTCGTTAAAGCTATTACTAACATAGTTATGAAACTTGTTCTTGTGTTTAAAAATGCGTCGATTTGAAACAAATATGTTTCACCAAGCATTGAAAGGCTAAGAAAACTCGCAATAAAGTGCCGATGAAATGTCATTACCGTTTTGTCCCACGTTTCTCTCAAGTTCACGTGATGAGTGCATCGTTATTGTGATGTGTACAGCCAATACTGGTTTCAATGCTTACTTTCACTCAATCAGTACATTGAATTTCCTATCGAGAGTCTCGGTATACACGATTTCCTCATTAGCGTGCTTTTGTTAGAGACGTCAGTCTACCACCTGTGTGCAGGGTTGTTCCATAACACGAGTTTGAATGCGAATATTGTATCCATATCAGAGATCACTGACCGCTTCTAACCTGTAATGGACATAACGATATTCAATCAAACCGTCATTGTATGAGATGAGAGAACGGGGAGTGACAAGTGCTTATCAAGATGTTAATGGACATTGCACACATAGTTCGAATATCTAGTTCTATAAATTCGAAGATAATTCTTGTGGTGTGCATGACATGTCATACATTGCCGACTTTTTTCAAGATGTTTTACTTTAGGCTAATACCTAAAGTAAATGTTTTTACTTTAGGTTAATACCTAAAGTAAAAACATCTTGAAAAAAATCGTCGTTACTAATGTAAAGAGCTACGCATTAGATAACCGGTATTTTTTAACTAATAAATTAGAATTTGTTCTGGATTATAATATAAGACTCCGGTATCGTTTAGGCATGACGTCTTTCTGACTTATAATGATCCCTATGGGCGTAGTCGCGGGCCAATACTGGTTTACAAGTCATAATATCCATTGAATGGTAATACGTCTACTTATACACGATGCAAAAACTAAGATAAGTGTAGTCAGACTTATAGAAATTATTAGTGTGCATAGAAATCCGTATCAATGAAACCTTATCTAAATCAGAATCTGACAGCCCTATCTGAGTCGATTTAACGTGTTAAGTTGGTCCTGAGAGTCGTGCGTGGCAGGCTCTAATCAAAGCGTGGAGGTGTCTACCGCCGGGCTTAATCTGTGTCGCCTGCCGTATACAATCCGTTGTTCGAACATCTGCACTTACCGTATTCAAATTGAATCCTCTACCTACTTGTTATGTTAAGTAATTGTGCCAGATGTGTACCTGTCCCACGAAACTAAATAAATCGAGTGACACCTGACCTATATCATCATTTGCTTTTTTACCATTACCGATATAGTTAAAGCTGTTTCGTTGATATTGTTTTACAACACCTTATCTATCCCAATTTAAGGTCCAATGTCCGATTACTTACTCTAATGCTGTTTTAGGCCATCTATTATAAACGTGGGCTTATTTTTATAAAATGAAAAACTCTGAATATTCAATTCTAATTGCCATTCAACCTTCGAGCACCGCTTACCCCATAGTGGTAATTAATTAATACCCATGTATATGTTATTAAATCCACACAAAAACAATTCAACTCAGTCGTAATGGCAGTAGGAGGTGTTGTGCTTCCTGATCCACGACCTTCGCGTGGCAAATATATTTTATGTGCGTGCATTCCAACGTCATAATTGGATCCATTTGATATGTTGGCGCAACAGAACAATGTATCCGGCATTTTTATTAAAACGACCAACTTTTAAAAAACTTTGAAATGTGTGTGTATGTCACTTTATCATCTAACACTAATAAATGTTGATGCTAGACGCTATAACATGAACTACGAGTATAATGTTAACCATTCATATTGTTCATATTATCCATAAATAACATTGATCAAAAACTAGGATTACGACAAAGAAAGTGAAATAACTCAATTACCGAACAAACAAAATAAAAATATAAAACCAAATTTTTACTATTTAGCAAGCAATTTATATATAAAGAGTATGAATCCACTTAAAACTTAGAAAGAATCTTACAGAACGGGTGGATTACGTAAAATCCTTATGTGATAGATAAAGCTTTATCGTAGGCATTTGACATACGCAGATGATATCGCAGGGAATTACTGGTATTTTACTAATTCTCCTCATGTCTAAGATTAATCACACACTTTACATACAGTAGGTAAGCCACATTTGTATCGTATATCTGAGCCACTTGTATAATTAGCAAAAGTGATTTCCAAAAAACTAACCATAATGTGGACGGTTTTTGCCCTTGAAATTCTTGCGCGTATGTTCACTGTTTGCATGGGAAACATAATGTAGATGTCGCCTTTTCTTTACATAGAAAGTGGGTCGCTACTCGGTGGTTTTCTTGGAACTAGATTCACTTTCAGCAAACAGTAGAAGTACGCCGTGATTAATATTAGTAAGTATGGGAATAGACGCAGTTATTATCTTCTGTTTGTTAGTATCTATCATTGTTGTTTGCTCTCCATAGTAAATATCCCTTTGCTTACGTTCCCTGTCGGCTACGAATACGACCTTGTCGTAGTTTAGGGAAAACTAAGGTTTTTTTAAGATCCTTTTACAAAACAATAGTAAATAGGTACACTCCAAACAACAGGAAAATTAACATGATGTTGAAGTAAAAAATCATTATTGTATTACAAGAGCCCACAGACCACTTGGCTCGGGCCAACATAGATAAAGAATAAAGGTCTTCTAAGTTGACCCAAACTCGGAAGGATATCCTTTGCGTTTAAGGCAAATCTGGGTGGCAAATAGTTATATTAGAGGTAGATAAGGTATTGATTATAAGTTTCTGATACTATAATCAAAATAAATAAAAGACAATACTGCTATGTAATTTTGCAAAGTGTGCAAAGTAGCTGGTATGTATTTAAAAAAAAACTTTAAAGTAAGCAGCAAGATAATAAAAGTATTTTATTGTATCGCACAAAAATAACACGGTATCTCCCGTTATTAATTGATTGAGTTATTATTTTTTGATGGCGCTTAATTAAAATCTCCTGGTGGATATTGCCAGTAATTACGGAGCAATGCCAAGTGAATTTTATTCCACGTAAAAAAGCAACAGCGTAATTTTAACTTTGTTACGGCATAAAATAAATAAATTGATTGTAAATGAGGCGATCATTTAAACGGCAACAGCCCATTTCGAGATTTTACGAATGTAAAAACAAAAACGACTACTGATTTTCTTGATTTCATTACTTTATTATTGTCATCATCATCATCATCTCAGCCTATTGCAGTCCACTGCTGGACGTAGGCCTCCCCCAAAGAGCGCCAAAGAGCACGATCTCCCGCTTTTTTCATCCATCCACTGCCAGCCATCTTCCTAAGGTCATCGGTCCATCGAGCTGGGGGTCGTCCTACACTACGTTTGCCTAGGCGTGGTCTCCACTCGAGAACCCGTTTACTCCACCTTTCATCGGTTCTGCGACAGATGTGGCCAGCCCACTGCCACTTAAGCTTGCTACATTTTTGGACTATGTCCGTTACTTTAGTCCTCTGCCTGATGATCTCATTTCGGATTTTGTCCTTTAACGAAATCCCAAGCATCGACCTTTCCATAGCTCGCTGAGTGACATGTAGTCGGTGGGCCAGCTTTACTGTCATATTCCACGTTTCAGCTCCGTAGGTCATCACCGGTAGGACGCACTGATCGAATACCTTGCTCTTCAGGCATTGTGGCAGTGGCGACGAGAAGATATGACGCAGCTTCCCAAACGCTGCCCAGCCAAGCTGCATCCTCCTAGCGATTTCCCGCTCGAAGTTGTCTCTACCCAACTGCATCACTTGCCCGAGGTAGACATACTCATTGACAACTTCGAGCGCCACGCTTTCGACGGAGACCGGTCCGGGGATGGCATTCCAAAAATTATTATTGTACTTTGATTTAACTCAAAGGTTTAACAGCATTCTGCTTGTAGAAAATTTTAACCCCACATCTAATGTGGTAAAAATACAATTTGGTTGATGTAAAAGGAATGCAACTTCAATTCGTCGTTATCCAAAATCAGTTATGTGCCAAATGAATTCATAACATCCTTTTTTCTTAGATTTACCACTGTCGCTTGGAAAACCTTTTGCACAATAACTTACAACAGTGTCACAATGCGGTCCAATAGCAGCACTGTGATATGATATTTAATTTGCGATAGCTGACCCTCTCTGACGCAGCAGAGAGGGCCGTACCCTCCTTCTGCAAGTGACGTGTCATTTTCACCAACTATGCTTTATGGCTGTTCAGGGACCTACGATTACATTGTTATTGGGTTTTCTTAATGTAAACAGCTTTTTTCCTGGTTTTATAAATCTTTTTTATACATGTTCTAGGGCGTTTTTTACCGAAAAATACGTTTAGTTTAGGGAAAAATAAAAATTTCAGTTAAATAATTATTCTAACATCTGTTTGGCATAAGGGCACAATAATTTAGCATAAGCGCAATAGATTCAGAGTTCGATTACCAGCTTGGGTTAATTTTTGGAAAGTGCTGTAAGACGCTCATGTATCTATACAACGGCACCGGTATGCGGTGAAGCCATAAAGCTTTTGTCATACCGTGAAAATATTTTAAGTTTGTAAATATAATTTAAGTTTTTATATAAATAAATAAATAATGTCCCATTACCTTAAATCTTTAAACATGCTAATTCCCTATTAAGAGACCATGCCATTTGGTGTGTTTTCTGGCCAAAATTCTAACAAAATTATTTCATTTAAACATAATTTGTACTACTCGCATGTAAAAACAAAAATAAGCCTTGTTTATAAAATTAAATATAAGAAATGGCGTGACTCTTAGTATTTTTAGCTTCTCTTCTTGATATTATCGCCACGTCAAACACGCGAAATCGAATTTCAATAGAATGCTGTCATTTTGTCTGAAACGAAATAATAAAAAGGAAAATATAAAAGGCGAATGAGGAAACCATTGTTTACATTAAAAGTAATAAATGAAATTGTGTCCTCCCAAGGCAATGACAAAAACCAATACCACCACAGTATTGGTTTTTGTATCTCCAAGATATTTGTATCTCTTACCGTTTTTAAACAACTAGCTTGGCTTGGCTTGGCTTGGCTGGCAACAAATATTTATCATACACACATGCCAACCATATCACATATGCCAACCACTCTCGGTTGTTTAATTTCAGTTTAAGTGTCCGAAAGATTGCTTTCCGTTTGAATAACTTGTGAATTTCCATCAATGCACGCGAGAAAAAAATAGTGAACTACGGGTAAACTAAGGGTAGTGTAACTATAGTCGAGCGACCTCTATTAAGTGAACGACCGCATCGCTATCAGCCTTATTCTGCTGACGTCATTTAATTAAATGTCGCCATAGTATTGACTGACTATGGGAATGCATGTAGACAACGCTTTTATGCATATGCATACATAAAGACTATAATTCATCATCATCATTTCAGCCGTACTAAACACTGCTACTACTACTACTACAGTGGGACGTATATAGGCATTCTTTGCTTTGCTTTAAACACTGCACTGCTAAACATAGGCCTTCCTCCGTGATTTCTAGATTGGCCAGTTGGAAAACCTTATACTTTTTTTAAATATTAGTTATTCAGTACACAATAGTAGGTCCCCCTCCGAATTCTTTCTCATGTCCCAAAAATATATGGCAAGCTACCACTTCTTCCACTGATTGGCTGGTGATAAGAATAAACTGTGCAAGAAACTATATAATAATAATCAAGTACTTCTATTAGTAGAAACCCTCCTTAAATAAATAATAAAATCAAGTATTCTAATGCAACATTGTTAAGTACGAGAGAAAGTTTCATTTATAACCCTTTTCAAATTTAGTAGTTTGTAGTTGAAATAGAGAATCGAAAATATACCTACTAAACATAAATTTTAATGATAATATGTTTTTCTGATTACAAATAATAGTACAAAATTCTAATTACAGTTTTCGCAGTTTAAAACTCAAACCGTGCTAAAATAATACGTAAAAGTATTATCACAAGTAAATGAAATGCCCTACTTGTTCAAGAATAGTGGTCACTCTAATAATGAGAGTCGGTTATTTGAAAGTCTCTAGCATGCAGCTCGGTTCTCGCCATAAAACCAGGAAGAAGGGACGAAATCCCCTGTTTTTATCAACTCATAAAATGTCGGCGGCGTCTAGCGGTAGACAATTTGGCTCTAAGACAAAATTCCACACCCTTGCGGATACGGTTAGTGCCTCGGGAGGTGTAATGGGCTCCTCAATAACGCAGCTCCATTGAATTGAAAATTTATATTGTCTCGGATTAATTTTTGAACTTTATGCCGCTTGGCAAAAGCGCTTTAAAATGTAGTTTCATTACTTTACTTTATATGAATAAGATTTTAGCTTTAACGAAGAATTAACTTTTAGTTTGGACACCTTGTTTTAGCCGTATCGTGTGATTCTACTACTTACAACAATATAGACTATGTGACTAATATTTGAATCTAGCAGGAGTAAAATGTTTCCTTACACCCCAAAACAGCTGATTGGTTATTTAATGAGTGGGTGCAAATTTCCAAAAAGCGTTAAATATCTTCTTTACAAACTAAAACCGAACCACTCACACCTTCTACAATTTTATTTTATGAAGGTATATTATTTTCCCAAACACGCAAAGCTAGTTAATTTGACAAAGATTTCAAAATGATAAATAACTTCATCAACACGCTCAGGCTTTGTTATTTCTATTTTAAACTATTTCCACCATACAAATGCTAATGTAAGTATAATGACTCATAAAAAATCGATGTTTAATTTATGTAGCACGAGTTAGGAAGTTTTTGCAGGCTCCATAAATTGGGGTAAGGGTGGAACACAGATAAACTTAACCATAGACGCCGGCAAATGACCGCGGATGCTAAAAATACTAGCCAGTTAAACCACAGTACATATATACTGTGGTTAAACTCAGCTTTTTAAACAAATATCCTGTATTGCGCCCTCTATTTGTCCAGTTATCTGTGGGTGGGGAAGACAAAACTCGAGAGCTATGTAAGCAAGCTGCTATGACTTGTTTGTCGCATTCGCATTGATTTATTTGTCTAATAAATCTGAAACGGATTAATCAAGCGCGTTTTGCTGACTAGCAATAGGTCGATTTGAGCGGCCCTTTTGTGATCAAAAATAGATGTCTAAATATTGAATTAGGAGTTTTGCACGCAATAATTTAGGAGGCCATCAGATTTTTAATCAAAATTTATAAGTCAAATAAACAGCATAATACCTACCTTCAAAGCCTACCTTCTTTTGGTCATCTAGTTTTTGATGACCAATAAAAAATAGATGAGGGAAATTCGGTTTTACCATAGATAAAATAAATACTGGTTTTACGAATTCATCAATGTTGATATTTGGTAAAATAGTCGTGTCTAAAAACGAATTTTTTAACATAAAACATAGTCAGCCGTTATTTTCCGTTTCATAAAATAAAAAGTTGTATGTGACTTTCGGCCTAAAATTAAAGTGAACTCAGTCCAATACGTCACATTCAGTGTTTGCAGTGGTCTTCACAGTCGATGTTAGTTTGAGCATTAATTTTATTGACAGTCCCGCTGGAATCAAAGCCTCGTGTATTGAATTTTACCGTTTGGAAATGTAAAAATGTTTTTAACTAAAATGGAACACAAGCCGAGGAAGTTTTAAAAGGAAAAATTTCTGAATATCTCGGGAAACTTTTGAGAAATCAATTGAAATTTTAAGCTACAGATTTTGGCTAAAATCTATGAACTGGAATAAAACAGTATAAAGCTACAATCAGTAAACAAAAGCTACTCTATAATGTTAAGTTATTTTTTATATACTTATTTTGTTTAACTTTTGTAGTTATTACTATATTCATTAAAAGTAAAAATATTATATCTACCACAGTCGACGCTTAGAACCAATAAAAACCTTTGAAACTTTTTTGGAAAAAGAGGAACCTAGGCGATTTCTTTAGAAACGTATTCAGGGTGCTTAGGTAGAAAACATACTAAAAGTCCTGATATCTAGGATCTTCTAAGATGGGATGAAAGCTTATAAAATGTTCTTTAACTTTTATTCTTACCAATTTTTTTCATATTTCTAACCAATTTTGAACTACATTGTTTGCTCCCTAAGTAAGCACACTGAACAAGTTTCTAAAGAAATCGCTTAGGTTCCCGCTGACGCACTCTATACCCTCTTATTAGTCATTTCTTGATTGAACTATCAGTAGTTGCACTAAAAGAAATGCTTGCACACGAATTATATGCCGCACGTTATTTGTGTTGTAACTCTACATCTAGGTTGCAAATATTTGCATTTTTTGACTTTCCAATTACAGCACCTATCTATCAAGAAGCGAATTTTTGTGTGAATAAGTGAATAATTAAATACTTATGAACGTACTAAAGTATGTTTGCGTTATCCAGTCGCCATAAGCCTTGCTTAGTTTGGGGCAAGATATTTGGTGTGATTGTGGTAATCTATTTATTTATAATTTATAGTACATATCGACAAAATCCAAGTTTAGTAACTTATCTTCTAACCGCAACGCCTTCAATTATCATTAGAATCTCAGGGCGGACGCAAAAAGGCGATCGTAACTCACCGTTAGTGCCTATAAAGGTGACTGATAACCGCGTATCCACCGGCATAATAACCCCCAAATACCTTATAACTTATAACTTAAGCTTGACAGATTGTTTTTACATTTTCTTTTTAGAGTAGATCACATTTCTGCTAATATAATTTAACTTATTTCTATAAGACTACCTGCAAAATATTTTTAAATCTCTAGATTAAACTTCTGCAAGTGGTTTATGTTTCTTTACGCCCGTACCCTGTCCTTATGTAGATACCTTCGAGAAGCAATAATCAAATTGCCATTGTTATGAATCGGACATTGGATTACCCACAGAGAGCGTAGCAAGTCTTACTTGTTCTGTGGGATAACCTGTTAAATAATTATATAAAATGTACAATAAACATAGTTTTATTTAAAATAAACTTTTTTTTTAATATTTACAAAAGTTTCGTATGTGTCGTGTCTTATTTTATTTAAATCGTAATCCTTTTTACACATAAATTATTAATTCGTTGCCAAAAGAGGCTTAAATTTATGTTATTCACATCAAAAGCAACACAAAAAAATGACCTCGAATTTAGAGAAAGTGAATCAAATTAACCACCCGGGGAATGCGGAATAAAATCCCTGTAGATCCCGCAGTGAATAACAATAATATGAAAATATCAAAGGAAGTGGGATTTTTGTATAAAATGTTTTGCAAATAAACTTTATTTCCGTGCAAACTCGACGAGGTCAAACAAAATGTTGTGCTATAAAAACAAATGATACTGGATATTAGATTGACGCGGGCAAAATAGTAAATTTAAAAAATGTAATTTAAGCTGTGACCTTATAACTCTACTATTTAATGTCCCGTTTTGTAGCAAACTTATAAATGTGTTTTATAATTGAATACATCGTTACAGAGTTTATTAACTAGATAATATAAGAAAACTGCATGTGTGTTTTAATGAATAAGAGTTACATTAATGAAAACTAAATTATTGAAGTAGCCTCATGTAAAGCTTGTTTGATAAAAATCGGATGTGTTGTAAATCACGTAGCGTTAGCGTGTCATAAATATTTTTAAGCAGCCATAGAGCATGATCCCCATTTTTGTTACTGGCCAGTAATAAGGACAAAATGCCGATGCGTGCCGCGAGTTCCGCCATTACGATGCAGTCCGTGTGAACAGAGTTGGCAGGCGGAATTCGTGATGCGGCTAGCGGTGCCCTAACAAGATTAACAGAACTATATTGGATGGCTATTGTACTAAAATTGCTTTTAGGGCAGTCCCGTAGAGTATTGTTTGGGAAACGTTAGTTAAGTTTTGGTTCACATGTTGGCTGGCTGTGACAAAACGCATTTAAAAGCTGTGCGATCTAGTGCGGCTCGAACAGTGCTTGTAAAATTCTAGCCCGTAACATTGTAACGCTTTTGTTAAAGAAGTTGTCAAAGTTTCAGCGGACGATGTATAGCGGTGATAACAATCAATTTTCTATTGCGACTGGAATACTGCCCACGCATGTGTTAAGAGCAAATGGCTATTTACCAACCATACATATATCTAATACTAGATAATTCGTGTCACATTAAAATAAACTGACTTAAAAATTGTCTCCTTATAATGTTAGTTGGAAGAGCAGTCATTGCACCAAAAAAGGGTTCGATTTCCACATGGTACAATTGATTTTTTTTATTATCATCCAATGATTTTTAGCATTGAAAATGTAAAAATGACAATATAAATTATCTGCAATGTTTAATAAATCTGTGAAAAAGCTTGGTTTACACCTACAACACATAGCTTCTTGTGTGGAGTCTAAGCACAGGCTCTGTGGTAGGCGTAGCACGTCCGTTTCGCTCCTAAACCGATTACCCATACACTAGCGCACCAAAACCATTCAAACATTGATGAAAAAGCGATTTCGGCACATTTTTTCAAGTCTATTCTTTAATATTCTTAAGATATAGTGCCAAAAAACTTTTTTTTTTCAATTATTAATGCACAAACTTATAACGACCGTCTGGTGTAGTGGTTGCGCTCCGGACTACAAAGCAAGGCGGTTGGCTCATCCGATTTTCATTCGGTTTTCAGAAAAGTATTTGTCACATTCTGGAGAAGGTTTTAGTATGCATATCATACTGCTGAACTGATGATGGCAGCCACAGAACTCCTTAACGGTTAGGAGTCAATAGATAATACTGCGATTTGTCAACAGAACGTATTTTGTAGTATATTAGGCAGACGTGGCGCTTACTAGGAACCAGATAATAATTTTATTTACGGGGGGCGTAAACCAGTACACGCAGAAACGAGAAAAAATATCTAAGTTCGTTTTATAAACTGACTTTGGCAATGAACGGTTATCCCATGATTACGAAACTTCTGTTGATAACGATCTTGTTTTAAACGACTTCTATAATAATAGATCCTCAATTGGACGATAAAAAATATTGTTGAAGTCCTAACACTCCTCCTCGCATCGGTAACCTCACTGCTGAGGGTCGTGACCGCGTTCTGATAGAGTGATAGTATTTATACTGTTTGGCGCCAGCCCGTTCTGTCCTCTGCTGCCCGAAGAGCATCGTGGACGGTTGTGTCAAAAGTGGCACGAATTTGGTCCGTCCAACGCGTCGGGCTCCTGTCCCGTGGTCTCTTTCCTGGCACTTTTCCAGTGACAATAAGTCGCTCGAGGTGGTTACCGTCCTTTCGCGCTATGTGTCTAAAGTACTCGAGGATCCTACGGAGGTAGATGGTGGAGAGCCTTGTTTTGATTTAGAGCTCTTGCAGGATTGACACGTTGGTGCGGTGTGCTGTCCATGGTATTCCGAGCAATTTTCTCCAACACCACATCTCGAATGCATCAATGCGGTTGCGGTCAGCCTTCCTTAAGGTCCATGTTTCTGCGCTGTACATAAATATCGAAAAGACTAGGGTTCGCACAAGGCTGCATTTAGTCTTGACGGAGATGCTCCTGTCCTTCCAGATCTTTCCCAGCTGTGTCATGGCACCCTTAGCCATCCCTATTCTCCGGCGCACTTCCGCCTCGCATGATCCATTGTTACTTATGTTAGAACCAAGGTAGATGAAATGGTTGGCTTTTTTTGAGGTTGATTGTTCCACTTGGTTCGACCTTGCCTGATCCACTATCATTATTTTTGTCTTGGATTTGTTTATAGAGAGGCCCATTTCCTCGCTGATCCGTTCCAATTTTGTGAGAAGTTCGGTCATTTCTGCTTTGGATGTCGTTAGGAGAGTCGTATCATGAATGCCCAAGCAGCATGACAAGCTGTATAAAAGCTGTATATCAGTTCATTATTATACTTAAAGCTGTAAGTTGAGGCTGTACAAAGGCTGTATAAGCGCTTATACAGCTCTTCTAAGTGCAAAAAGGGCCCAAGTTATACAGTTTTTAGAGTTAGTAGGGCTGTATAGTAGCTGTAGAAACAATATGGAAGCTGTATAGGAGCTGTATAAGGGCTGTTATTTGGTGTAAGGTGAAACTATAACTCTCTAAATAATATGATATAAATATCTTTTAAAAATAAAAACCTCTAATAGGAGTTTGAAGAGAATATCGAGAAACTTTGCACTATCTTAACCGTCATTAAAATAAACTGACTTATTCAACTTCAAAGTCAAAATAACATAATAATGGAAATCTGGTGGTTTACATTGATAAAATTAACGTGCAAATAAAATTTTATCGTTAATGTGTGATTATTTATAGGCAATATTTTCGTGCGCCAGTAAAACATTACACATTTAAAGGGAAAATTACCAAATACGAATCAAATAAGTATTTGTTTTTAAGGTTATAATTTCAATTTAATTAGAATTTATAGTTTTAGGACACAGTCATCATTGTTTAAACTGATAATCATGATTAGTCTTTAGCTATAATCAAATATTGCTTTGATTAAATTTATTATTTTTGTTTTCGTTCGTCATTAAAATGGCTACAATTTCTTAAACAGCTTAGACGATATTTAGAGGGTATTATAATCTTATTGGCTGTACTATGTAGGATATGAATTCTATTGTACAGCTTTAAGTTTTAAATCAGCGTTATATTAGAATATTTTTATTAGTTAGGCTGTTTATAAATTCTAAATTTAGAGATGCGTATAAAATTGATTAACCCTTCAGTATAAACAATCTGTGATTTTTAATTAAATGTGCTGTGACGAGCTGCGCCGCTCGAGTACCGATGCTGGGTTATTTTATATGTCGCGTTACGTATTTATTTATTTATTTATCAACTAATAATTATTATTATTATAACCCGGCCGTTTGCTCTGTTTTTTTTTCTCGTTAGGTTTCTAAGATTTTAAGCGTTATGTTAATTAGCCTATATCCTTCCTCAAAAATTATCTTCTTCTTCTTCTAGCACCCATCACAAAATTGTATCTTTCGCTCGGACGTATAAACCTAACAGGAAAGAGATTAGTCATGAATGAAGTCAAAGAAGATGAAAAAAAATAACTTAAACTTCATATAAATAATGAAATTTCATTGTAAACCAAACGAGCTTGACGTGCCGTGCTACAAAATCATAACAAGATAATCTCAACCTTACCGCGCTCAGCATAAAATTATCCGGGAAATCTGCAATTTACAATCGCGGCTAAATCGTTTAAAGCTACTTGGGCTATATTTCTTTCTATAGCCCATTCTTTTATTCGATGACTAAACATTTTTTTTTGAAAATTCGTCATAATTAATATTAATTGTGCTAGTGCTGCTGAAAGAAGAGTCGTTATCACCAGATTTCAAAAAAATAACAAAATCCACACGTTCGACATCATTTAATGTTTTTTCTACAGAACCTTCGTTGGACGTCGATGAAATTGTTGTTTGAGTTGCTACATTGCTTTCGCTGTCTTCACTTCGTTTAGAATTTATTAAATTCAAGTACTCCCTTGCAATCCTCCTCTTGACTGCACCAGACCTTTTTCTTTTTGCCACATTATAAAATTACCACACACGCTTCACAATAAATAATTTGCACCGCTGTCAGTAAAGAAGGCTAAAGCTGTACTATTGATGTAATTTACTTTTAAAGTTTTAGAGCACCCTTGTAGACAGATTTTATAAAACCCTAATACTCACAAGAGTGTTTAATTACACTATAAGAATAAGATTCATAATGGATTTTTCAAACACCAATATACAGAAAAAAGTATCAAGCGTTACCAATATAACACTTAGAGCTGTAGTATGTAAGTTATCACATCCAAAATACAGCCTTTATACAGCTATAATAATAAATCTAGCATTAAAGTATCACAAAACACTTGAAGTTCTATAGTAGAGTTTCCAGATTCTGATTTAACACCCTAAGCTTACGTTGAATCCTTAATACAGCTATATGACACTTAAAGCTGTAAAATAACTTAAAAATCACTCATATAACGATAAAAGCACCGTTTGACACCCTTGTAAGTCTTTTAAAGAACTTTAAGTTCTAAATGAGCTGTATATTTGCTGTTGGAAACACTTGATTGCTGCTTGGGTGTGAAGTGGTGTGATTGTGAAAAAATAACTTGGAAATTATTTCTTTTTTAAGAGTACAAAAGATGGAATTAATGCTAGAAGCATCTTTTATTTTACATTAACCATCAAAGTAAATTCGTTTACACATATGGCCCGAAATATTATGCCGAAATATTGTATTGCTAGGGAAAAATATAGAATTGGGACTATAAGTAGAAGTTCTTATACATTCTAGTACCTTCTTTTATTAAAAGCACAAATAAAATATTTTTTATTCTTTTACAGATTGCATGGAAAACTGCTTCGAAAATCACCCACCCATCAAGTGGGAGTCATAGAATAGGTATGTATTATTTTTATATTTGAATATTTTTTTATTAATCTACTCGTACAAAACATAACCTCCGTTTTGCTTGAAATTTTCTTTAGATCAACTATTAAAATGAAGTAAAACGTTATAATACAAAAATTAACTGACTTACAGTGTATGCAAAAAACTCAGGAACAAAATGCAATAATTGTAAAAAATCACGATATAAAGTGGTTTATGTTCAACGAAATCGATCGTAATTAGCTGCAGCCACAGCATAGGTAGGTTTTACAGTAGGTTCTTTCTCTATCAATGCGCTTATCACAACGCGCTAGAATTATTATTCTTACCTACTTTTTTATATGACAGCAGAAACTTACGGATTCCCTGAAATTGCGAGTCGCGACATAATACGCGGTGTCTTTGGTAGGTATGAGCTTACCAGTGATGTTAAGAGAAATAAGAGTAAACGATTCTAGGTAGGTAAGTTCTATTTTCGATTAACTCTACCGTAAGTTCTACTTCATCTCGGCGCTAGCCCAAAATTGTCCCGAAGAAGTGGTAGGGAAAAAAATATATTAGGACGTGTAAAAGCGCTTAGTTTAAAAGCCTATTTACAGAAATAAATTGATTTTATTGATTTTTGAAAAACTTTCATTGTTGCGAGTCGAGGCTCGTAATTATCAAATAGGGTATTACGGATAGGCAGTTCGTTAACTGCCTAGTCCCCGAAGACGCGACTGATAGGGGCCTAAAACCGTTAGTTAATGGAGTGATCCTACTGTATCTTCATGTATTGTACTGCAGCCTAGCCAGCTGTTATGTAATAATAAGCCCTGGGAACGAGCAGACGGCGTAACGTTCCGATACCTACCCGTATGTACCAACGAATGAGGCTTAAGCTTTACGTATAACAGGTGATTGTGCCATCCGTAATTGTATTGTGTTTGATTCCTTTGATGTCTGTGTTTTATACTCAGATTTTATTATATTAGGTAGATATCTAATTGCAGTTATTTAATCAGGCTTGGTAATCATTATCCTTTTGATGCATGCTCAATCATGTAAATAAATGTGAAAACGAATTAATGTTTGATATTCGCCCACTTAACTTCGGAATTTCATATTATTTTTAATTAAATTTAGGTTTAATAAGGTTTTTTTTTCTTTATTAATTATTGAATTACATGTTTTCTTCAAATACGTTTGTAGAATCCACCCTTCAGACTCTTTAATCTTTAACGGAGGTGTCCGTAATTGCATTGTGTTTGTGCTCGGGTTCGATACGTGCGTGAGACAGCGCAGCCGCGCGGTGCGATCCGATTAGCGGCGATCGGATTCAATATATGCCGTAAATAGGTATTACGGCTACATATGCTTTATTTGTGTGTGTGCCTCTCACTTACTTCCAACAAACGGACAAATATGGTATTCCTAATAGTTCAATTTACAAGAAGACTTAAACTATATTAAACTATATTTTATTATATTCAACTTTAAAATGGAAAATGGCGATTTGAGTACAGGGCGGCGGCTAACTTTGAGATCTCTTAAAACAGCATTATTTCAACCTTGCTTTATAATTATAAAAACTACATAGAAATAATCCCTTTCTTCCCTTCTTTTTGTAGTAATATTGATTTTGATCTAGCTAGCTCAGTTTGTTTGCTATGATCTTTTCTTTATAAAAAGCTCTGCTCCGCGATCGTTCCTGCGCATCCGTGCTCATCCGGGACGTGCAAACCTCTAGGTGTCGCCGCTCCCTGGACGTGGCAGTGGTTCGTTAAAGCAACTAATATGCAGAAAAAAAATAGTTTGTTAGGTTTGATAACATCTGCCATCTGCTAGTTCATTTTTGCCTACCTATTCTAGTCTAGAAAATTAAATTTAACAACCATGCAGAAGATAAATTCAGCCGCTAAATACCCGGCACCTACTCCACTTCAAGCGAGCATGTCTAGAATGCAAGACTTACGTTAAGTGGTGATAAATCTTACGAGGAGTAGAATATAAACATATTCTTGGCTAGCAAGACTGCTTCTGTATAATTCAGGTGTACAAATGTTTTATTTCTTAAAACGAACTTTTGCAATGCAATTCTTGGGTGTTAATTTATTTGTAAAATCGTAGGTTGTTCACACAAACTATATTCAGCTGTGCTTGCGTTGTTGTTTCGCTAAATTAACGTATTAATTTGCTGTTAACTCCCTTCCAATACAGAGGACACCGAGTGGGGTTTTGAAATTAACTTACTGTGAGTGTCAATGTCGCCTGGGTATCCATTGAGAATTAGAATGTGTTCATTCGCATCGACTCGAAAAAAACTGATTAAGTATATTTTGGTAAATATTATTTGTCGCTTTTAAGTTTGATTTTGAAGTCAGTGGGTTAGTTTTTTATAAAACTTTATTTAATTTTTTATCCGAAATAATGTACCTAACAAAGTTAAAGATAGACCACATTAAAGAGCCCGCGCATTGCGCTTCTGCAATGGGTTGTAGTAAATTATTGTGGCTAGGCACAACGTTTTCTCTGCAGCTATACACGTAGTATAGACTACTAAAGGTGAAAACACCTATGTGTTGTGTTGCTCTTTTCCATTTATCAATGCCTCGAGTATTGGCAATGCATTGGTTTAAAAGTCATTATTTTAAAGAAACAACATACATCAGTTTATCCAATGTATTTTGTATTGTATCAATTTTAAACCGTAGGGCGATAGAAATTGGCAGAAAGTCAACAAGAAGATCAGTATTTTATCTGAAACATTGCTGAAGTACAAATTAAGTTTTAAAAAAAAAAGAAAATATTTAGTAAAAAAATACATCTTACATCATCCACTAAGTAAGCTTTCTGCGTGACTGAATGGTTGACCGATAGAAAATGCTTCAATCCTCAAGTCCTCATTTTGTATATTTTCTGTTGTATAAAGGGCCATCTAGCCATTTTGTATATTTTCTTTTGTATAAAACCTACCTAACTTTTGTTTTCGCTGAGGAAATGCCTTACGCATTCCTGCTGCCATGAGGACGCCAGCAGGTTATGTGGGACTCCTCAACTTATTACCTTGTTTTATCTTGTAATTTTACCACAGATTTTTCAATTAGAGTCATTAGTTTTACCATTATTATTGTTTCATCATCATCATTTCACCCAAAGGACGTCCACTGCTGAACATATGCCTTCCTCAGTGACCTCCAGATTTAAAATTGATTCTATTGTTTATTACGGTTATGAAGCACTTCGTCAGTATACTGGTCGTTTAGCCCTGCTCGAACAAACAACAAGCAGCGAACCCATTACCTTTCAATACAGTTCAATATTTGGAGAGCATACTGTATGCAGGAGGCATCAGCTTTCATATTTCGCACAGAATACTTCAGAGGCAGGTGTATTCAAACGGGGCGTATTCTATGCAAGGCAAACATTCTCCGAAGTTACACAGGACGTCTATCCGCTATGGCTCACATAGAAGTTTGCATAACCGTTTAACTCCAGTGCACTGGACGGAAATTGTCGGAAGTTAAATAGGAAATAACATTTCACGTTTCCTGAAGCAATGACAAATTCAACTTGGAATAAAATAGGTTCGGTCACTTTGCTTTTCGTTACGAAATGAAGTCCTTTTAGATTCGCCGGGAAAGCTTTTTAAACGAATATTTTCATATTTACAATATTTCCTGAAGTGACTGTCAGTGCTTATTAACATTTCCTTAATTTGAGAAAGGCTAGTAGGTCTCTAAAATGTTGAATTTATCAAGAGTTTAATATTGAATCGGATAAATAGAGGTAAAATTTTATTAAGTTTCATTCAACCACTACAATATTATTGTAGAATGTGTATTTAGTTGGACCAAGCATTGAATTTGGCATCCCACATACGACATTAACTATTTTTAATGTAGATGATTCAAATTATGTAGCAAAAATTCAGGCTTCAGCACTGAAGCTAATATTTTTTTATGTAACTAATAAGATATAAAATAATAACTAATAAGTGTATGTGCGGAGACGCTTTGAAATAAAAACGTCGGTATGAAACAATAACTGACCTAAAACAATAGTTTAATTTAACCCTGTCGCGGTCATGTTTCCTGCTGCCATTTTATTTGGAACATTATCGCCGCAATATGGCAAGACATCGTTGAGCTGGCCACTACAACGGAAATATTTCCAGATTCCCGCGTGAGCGTTATATAACGTTTATTTTTAGTGTAAGCGGCTTAAGTCGGCAGGTGGTGAAAGTCGACAGGCGAAAAGTTCGCGCCCTCTTACCCGCGGGTCCCGTACCTATATGGGCATGGTACTAGAGTTTCTGGAAGGGGTAATGATTGCATAATATCTTGCGCTAAGAACTTACGTGTTACCAAGATTAGAAGCCGGAGGAAAGTTCACTGCGCTACACTGGCGTGTTCGGAATATTAGCAGTAAGTTAATCCACTTTACACTATCTCAAAATAGGATGTGTAATGTAAGCAAAACAAAGTAAGGGTATAAAAATTAATAGGCTAGTTAATGCTTGATTGTCAAGCAAAAATACGAGGAAGTTGGTCTTCGTATTTTTGCTTGACAATCAAGCATTAAATATAATAAGTTAGGAACTTTTAATAATTGACCGCAAGGTTTTATAATCATTCCAGTAGTAGTAGTAGTGTTCAATTATATGAAAATGAAATGTATTTGTAGGTACAGACAACGAAGAGCAGCCTTTAATAAAAATCTAGCTCTGCTGATAGGACATCCAGTATGCAAAAAGTGAGCATCAGAGTCAAGCCCTAAGATTTACTTTATTTTTAGTTAGATTTTATGTCGATCATGTTATCACAGAGCCAAAAGATTAATAAATCTCACAAAATATAAATTGATTTAAATCTACCTGCCATGTCAGTGAATGCGGAAATGCAGTGCAGAATAATCTTAACACATACTATATGTAGGTGTTATAACAATAAAATGTCTATCGTGTCTGAAATACTGTCCATCTGTGTTAATAAACCCTTCTTGTTTACTTCACACTTACGCAGGACAGCCCCATTCGTTCATAAAGGGCTGTACTTTTGACAGGCCTGCAATCTTGCACGCCAGCCCGGGACGTAATGTTACCTTTTGTTATATAAGTCGCACTCGTACCGCGCGATGGGAAACATTATAAGTCTTGCGGGAAATATGTCTTCTAGGATACCTTGCAGAGGTGATTTGATTTTACTTAACATTTTTTTTTAAATTTCATATTGAGAATGATAGAGATCTAAAGAACGTAGATGGGATAAGCAGTAAAATCGACTAATTGAGATTGTTATAATTTCGAATTACATAAAAATATACAATAACTTAATGAAAAGTGTGAAAAAATCAAGCTACTTTAAACGTTATCAAATGATATGGCTATTTGTTTCTCAATTTGATACCAAATTACGCAATTATTCTTTTAAAAAAAGTAGGTTTTATAAACGAAGTAATTCGAAAATCGTTTAAAAATATTTAAACATATTAATTTTGCAGCTTCAACTTTCTAACATACATAATCAGTAATTAATGGAACCCTTAGAGCGTAAATCCCACTCGCACTTGTCTATTTTCATTTTACCTCAAGTTTCAGCTCAGCAACGTAACATTAATTTAAATTGAGTTACTACGTAATATAGAAGGTTGTGACAAAGGATCTGGCAGCTAATGAAAATCCTTTGATAAAATCCTTAATTTTTAACTTAAAGTAACCGTGGTCTCTCCTTTTTCTTATACCTATTTGTGTAAAAGCAACGCTACATTAAGGCGACTGCAATGTTCTAATATTTACATTTATTCATCAATTGCTGTCAACTTTTAGCATTTTTTGATTATTTGATTCAATAACATCTTAAGCCTTTTTTTGGTTGGAATGGTAGGATTCTGGTGCGTTAACGCGTTGTCTTTTTTTTTTTTTTTTTTTTTTTTTTTTTTTTTTTTTTTTTTTTTACTTAAGATGGGCTTACTCTTGACCCCAATCTTGCTCTAGAGCATAGATGGGATCTACGATGGAGCGAGCTTGCCCAGAAGATGCCTATTCACTCTGGACTTAAAGAGAGTCAGGTTATATGCACTCGGAAATACAGACGCAGGCAGGGAATTCCAGTGCGGATTATGGGTATATCAACTAAGAACGGATGGTAGCCGGCCGTGCGTCTGGATGTCCGATGGAAGAAAGGTGACGGTGGTATGAGCTCATGCAGCTCATGAGCACACTCTCCGAAGTACAATCTGTAGAAGACCGATAGGCAAGCAACTTTGCGGCGGTGAACCAGGCTGTGCAGCTTGGACGCCACCAGTTTTTTATCGCCTATTATTCTCTTGGCTCTGCGTTCCACCGAGTCTAGTGCAGCAAGTTGGTATTTCGCCGAGCCGTCCCAAAGGTGGCTGCAGTACTCCATGCAAGATCGGACTTGGGCTTTGTAAAGAGTTAAAAGCTGTCCAGGCGTGAAGTACCGCTTGACTTTATTCAGGACGCCCAACTTTCTAGCTGCAATTTGAGCCTTAGACTCGATGGTGGTGCCAAAGTTGAGGTCAGAGGACAACTCCATGCCAAGAAGTTGTAGAGTGTCGGTCACTGGAACAGATGTACCTCGAAAAGTAGGAGAAAGGGTGAAAGGACTCCTTTTTGTAGAGAAAAGACACGCCTGCGTCTTAGAGGCATTGAAGCTGACGAAATTGTCATCGCCCCACTGGGAGACATTACTTAACGTCAGGCTCGTACGCTCAACCATGGCCTCTCTCAATCTTTGGACCTCAACTCCACTGGCTCCTGCACTAGACAGATACTTCTCCGTGACAGTACTGTCATCTGCGTACCCAACAATACCTGAAGATAGCAGGTCATTAATGTGCAGCAGGAAAAGAGTCGCAGAGAGCACAGACCCCTGAGGAACTCCGGCGTCAATGGCCTTGAGGTCAGAGGAGCAGCCGTCAATGACTACTCGGATCGACCGTTCTCTCAGGAAGTCAGCCACCCAGCTACAGAAGCCAGTGGGGATACCGTACGCTGGAAGCTTGCTCAGCAGACTCGCATGCCAAACCCTGTCGAAAGCCTTCGAAATATCCAGCGACACTGCGATTGCTTCGCCGTGGTTTTCGATGGCTTCGCCCCAGCAATGCGTTACATACACTAGAAGATCCCCAGTTGAACGTCCCCGGCGGAAGCCATATTGACGATCACTGAGAAGATCATTGTCTTCTAGGTATGAAAGCAGTTTGCAATTTAGGACTTTTTCCATAACCTTACAGAGTACGGAAGGGATGGCGATCGGTCTGTAGTTACCAGGGTCGGCACGGCTACCCTTCTTGGGTACTGGTTGCACATTGGCAAGCTTCCAAGATTTTGGTACGATTTTTGTCGTGAGAGAGAGGCGGTACAGTCGCGTCAGTACGGGAGACAACTCAGGCGCACAATATCTCAGCACTCTTGCTGGTATGCCATCTGGGCCACAGGCCTTGTTCACGTCTAGACCAAGAAGGGATCTACGGACCTCTTTGTTGTGCACTGAGATCTCTGGCATCAAAGAATCGCAGTGAGGCATGGTGGGTCGATGGATGGATGTCTTCACCAAACGTCTAAAAATATGACACTTTTTACAGAATAAGTTCCACTTGCACAATGATTTGTTAACTAAAAAACTATGCTATTTCTGACACTGTCAAATTACCGATAGAGACAGTATGATACGGCAATATTACATATTACCGTGTTATGGTGTTTTAAATGTGTTTAGCGGTAATTATACGAGTAGTGCAAGTGGACCTAAAACTCAGAATAAAAAGTCAGGGCGGTAACCAAGAACTCTTAAAACAATCTCAAATCTGTCAAACATTATCAAATCTGACAAATTTTGTATGCAATGACATATAAAAATTGACAGATTTAACAGCTTTGAGATTGTTTTAAGGGTTCATGGGCAGTCATTGCTCTTCATAAAGAGAGGGATTTAATTTCATAAAAAACATGGAAGAACGCCATTTTGTTAATTGACTCATAAGAGTCAAGTCAAGAAACAGCTTATCTGTTGATTAGCTCTAAATAGCTTTTATGAATACAATTTTTTTATAAAGTTTAAATAAAGCTCATCTGTCTTAAAAATAAATAACGTTGATGAATAGCAGCATTAAAAATTACATTTTAAAATTACAAACCAAGTAAAAGCAGTGCTTATAAATTCACACGCACTTACGGAAATTACAATTCACATTATGTATTTAGCGTACGTTAGACAGTGTTTTCTAATCACTGGCAACATATCAAGCAACAAGTTAAAAGTAAACTCGTGTTTCAGTTTAAAACAGTTAGCTTGTTCGCGGGCACACCTTGTGGATACCGATTCTGTTAAAACTTTTAAATTGTTAACAGTCTTTTGCAAGTTACGGATTATCTCGTCCTTTATTTCTTATGTGAAAGAGCTAAAATGTATGTTTTTTATTATTCTCAGTTGCTTAAATATTTAAGTATTGTATCCCTAAACAAACTCACTCGGTTTCAGAATGTTAACATTTAAACAGGGCTATTTATAATTTAGTAATAACTTCCCTGTTTATATATAGTTTTATTTCCGTGATTTTGATATAAGTTCTTACTACCATAAACTTATTTTTTAAATATCTTCGATAAAATAGGTTTTATTTTAAGCCCTGATAATTTTATTAGTGAATAAGAAATGGCCATGTTAAGACAAAGTACCAAGATACAGTGAAAAAGTTGATAGTTAATTAATGTCCTTAAGTTGATATCAACCATTGCCACTCTTTTTACCCGAATGCCAAACGAGGGTTATGTTTTTCGAGCGTATGTATGTATGTAAGTTTGTCTATTTCTTTGGCACGCCCTACAGCCTAAACCGTTTAACGGATATTAAAGTATAATACATCAATAGATTCGTCTCAATTGTGGGAGTGACAATGGGTATGTTATTTTCCGAAATTCCCGTGGGAACAGAACTTACGCGGTAAAAATGGATCTGCAATACTGATAAACCGATTTTGAAAATTTCTTTTATTAACTATGGGTCACATATTTTCAGTGCTAATAGTATTCAATACTTTATTTTCCAAAATTTCTACGGGAACAGGCAAAAACATACACTGAAAAAAAGGCAGGGAAAACCGTTTAATGGATTTCAACATATGATATGTCATTAGATTCGTCTTAGTTGTGGGAGTGACATAGGCTATGTTATTACCCGCAATTCCTATTGGAACATGAATTAAACGGGAAAAACCGATTTCTGATACTATACTTACTCGAGTTAAAACCTTTTTTTTAAATGAAGAGTTACAAACAAGGCTTTATAGTTCATTGAAAAGTAGGTACACTACAAACTAAAAAGTCAATAATAACATAAATAATTAAAAAAATAAAAAACCCGACTGCGTAAAAAGTGAACTTAAAAAATGAAAACAAGATTTAAAGATTCAATTTGCAGTCGGAGGCATACACACACAATAAGTATAAAGAAATGTCGTTTATTTCCTAACTTCAAAATATTGTAAGGTATAACTGTAGAAGAGCGGGGCCACCTACCACAGTTATCCTGCATACTTACAAGGTAGGTCCAAGCCACAGATTGTTTTAAGTAAGTTAATCGGTATGTTAAAGAAATAAACGATTTTTATTTATTTTGTAATTTATTTTTAACTTTTTTAGTTTTAATGATTGACATTTGAAAGTTGATTTTTACGATTGCTTTTCACCTATATAGTCACAGGTTAACAGGATGTACGTACACTTATAAAATCGGACCTTAAATTAAGATTTGTAAAAAAAATCGGTGTTTTCTTTAATTACAGAAATACAAAAGTAAACTCATGTTTAAATATACCGTTTGTGTCACGTCACATTTCAGGGCCATAACCATGAACTCCTAAAACAATCTCAAAGTTGTCAAATCTGTCAATTTTGGTACGTCATTTCATACAAAATTTGACAGAAATGATAATGTTTGACAGATTTGTGATTGTTTTAACAGTTCATGGTTAGGGCCCTGGTCTGTAACGCCGTTTACTGACAGGCTACGGAGTCTTAATATCAAACTTTATTTCACATTTGGTGTTGTGTTTTAAATGATAAAAATTTTCAATTTAACTGGCACATTATTTTAAAAAGAAATTGCAATAAGGCCGTAGCCACAAATGATGCGCAATATCGCAGACCAATAAGCTCTCCTAAACAACGGTTAAGGAGAGTCCAGACATGTTGTTTTTTGCCCCCGGTTATCCTCTCATGATTTATGCTGCGCCTGCTCCGAATATGATTACGGTGCGTGTCGGAAGTACCCTTAATGGATATAAACGTCGTATTTAACTTGCGGTAAATACCGGCTTTTTGTAGGCTTTGTACTGCTCAATTGCGAGAACGTTATGAGCTCGTTATGAACTCGATTGGTGCTTATCGGCCGGTATCCATGTTTTTTATGATTGATTTAGCAAAGGAATTTATGGCGTACCGGCAGGGTTTTTGTAGGCTGCTGTGAGAGTCTGAAGGTCGTGTCTATGGGTGATAAGTCAATGTTTTATATTTCCGTCATTTGCTGCAGGTTGAATGCGATACTTGTTTATTTTTTATAAATATATGCTCACGGTTATTTGTATAAAGTTAGTAATTTGCTTTAAAATTCAACTTAGTAAATATTAGTATTTATTAAAACTTTTTTTGATAAGATAGAAATTTTAGAAGATAATAATGATTTAATTTACACGAGCGACAAGTATTATTTAGGGTCATTTGCATAATCAAAACACCAATCATAGAGTAAAAATTAATTTAATCTAGCTGATTTAATCAATTTTAATTATTTATTCAATTAATTTAACTTTATTTTTAAAGCAAAGATAGTATAAATATAACTCATAAACGTCATCATTTCATTTATAGGACGTCCACTGAACATAGCTACCATTTACTTTCAGATAGGCCGGTTGGAAGATATGGAAATAAAAACAAATATTAACATAACGTGGTATTAAGGTCAATGTTTGAATTCACGTCAGCTTTCGCGATATAAACGGATCTGCTTTCATTCGCAAACCGGTCAAAAGGTAGAGGCCGCCAAAATGCCATAGGGTCAGTTTAGGTAGGTATGCCGATAATGTGTTTTGAATAACCATCATTTTGTATATTGATTTTTTTGATTTCCTACGGCTCTAGTGTCCATAGACTTAATAGAATATTCTGAGCTCGATAAATCCACTCAGTCTTTAGTATGTCGACTCAGTCTATTTGTAACGGAAATGAAAACCATTTTTTTTTCACAAACAACAACAAACAAGATTTAATTTCACAAACAAACTTTAAAGTATCGTGTTAGACGTAAACTCTTTAAACGATACAGACATTTCCACATTGCGTATTGCCATGATATTCCTTAACGGTTAAGTATCGTTCGTTAGCTCGCTCGCTACAGAGAGCCGCTAATGAGGAAAAACGCTCTTCACAATGATACCAGACTGAAACACGAACTTGCCTTTGCTTTTAAACAAGTTTCCCGCGCAATTAACCAGCTTGATACTCTGATTTTCCGTGATTCATGGCCCTTAGTAAACTTAATACCGGCCAATGTAATAAATATTGCTTGTTTTTATTTTTTTTATGTTCCCGGCCCAAAATTAGCTCGGTTTCTCTAAAGTAATTAATTAATGTACCTTCAAAAATCCAAAAAGTATACACGTGGTTTCCAAATGTGTGCTTTTATGTTTACATCGATACAATAAATGGGCTATTGCAAGTAAATATCTGTCCATCAAGCTATTACTTATTTTTCGGGTTCTGGAGCTTAAAGACAAAAAAAATGAATCGTTACAATTTCACCTAGTCCGCCTGTCTGTCTATATGTCACATATTAATCTTTCCGTGACCCGTATAAAGTATTGCTTCAACCTTGTTTTGTTTTTTCAGTAACGTAGGTAATAGTGTTTGTTTAGTAATATTTAGAGTTCCTAGTTAGGCCCCCAGAGCATGAAAGTTCAGAGATTTCAGAATTCTGTACTGTCCGTGTTCCGAGGTTCCAGTATATATTTTATTAGGTTTTTTTATTATTAAATATACAGGATGTACAAGAGAAAAGGGCACTCCTTAAAACCACGTGATCAGCTGGTCATATACAACAACTTTTTCTATGGGAGCAACATCGAAATCGATAATTTTTTTTCAGCTTCCCCATACAAACTTACTCGCATACCTTGATGATAATGTATGGAGCATCTGAAAATGAAATCACGATCGATGTTGCTTCTATAGGAAAAGTTGTTGTACCTATACGCACTGCTGATCACGTGGTTTTCAGGAGTGTCCCATTCTCTTGTACACCCTGTAGATATAGCGATCGACTAGTCGAATAACCCAACACGACAAAATCATTACCCTGAATTTTATTTGATCGTATCCTGCTGTTTTGCAGCGTGATATTTACTTAGAAAGCCCCAACAAAAGTGCTTCGTATTTACGCGGTTCAAACATCAAAAGTGTTTGTATAGGGACGCTATATTTGTGATGTTTTTGTGAATTCGCTGACGCGTGCGTGATATCAGCTATAAACATTCGTTATAAGATCCAAGCTCCATATACAAACAAACTCGTATAATGTGTGTTGCTTCATTAATTTATTTCCTTGAGTTCATTGCATTCATCACAGCAACTGATTTTATAAAAAACAGACGCTTTTCTTTACACACTCACTCGAATGAACTGCGCTAAACCGCCCAGACCGCCCATAAAAATATTTCAGGGAACCAATTTACTTACATGGATTTTTCACTCTAAACCGCCAACGGTCATTGCATTTCATTTGATTTATATGCAAGGTTTATCCGGAGTTGGATTATAAAATTCACGAAATGAATACGGAAAATAAAGATTTTATCAGAAAAACCAAGGTATATTTGCAACGGTAAAAATTCAAAAAACAATAACATGAGCCGAAACGTTTCAAGTCGTAAAAATTTCACTGTTTTATGAGGCTAAAGAGTCTCTACACACGCACCTAGGCGCATCTGTTGACATAAAATTTTGGTGTTTGCCAATTTTCGCGAGACTCATAAAAACTTAGCGAAGACCAGCCACCTAAGAACAAGCCGCGTCAGACGGGGAATTTTCTTGTGTTTTTCGGTCGCGTTAACAAGGGGCTCCTACATGACCGGAATATTTTTGTCGCCAATTTCCTTAGGCGAACGGCTTAACACCCCGGAAAAAGTTACTTAGACTTACCTGAGCTCTTCGCGCCTTGTCAAGATATCGTATATTTTATGGACCCTGCTTGCGTACGGTTGCTATATTTCTTTTCTATGTCGTCTTTGCTGAATAAGCCATTACGTCTATATGTATGTAGACTGAATAACAAGATACTTGTATATTTGTTCAATAAATGGCAAAGGTGTAGTTTTCGGTGTAGTGAAATACAGAACCGGTATGCCGATGTAAATGTATAGCTTTAGATAACAACGATAAACAGTTACTTGAGATATTCTTCGACATTTCGACGGGACGGGTGGGCTGAGGCCAATACATCACTTAAAACGACAGAGCATAAATCTATGGGGGCTGTCTACTCGTTATTTGTAGTCGCCACGTGAACCGACGGTTTCGGGTGAATATTAACGATATCGGCAATTTTCCGCAAGCTTAGTCCCGACGCAATTTTTCGCCAATTGAGCAATCGTATCATGTCGCAGGGGCGTAAAGCCGCCAAACAGTATTAACTGCCTCTAAAAACGTGAGACAGACTTTTAAACTTCTGCCGATGTGTCTGTCACCGCTCGTGGAAGAGACAGATATAAATATGCAACAATTGGCTTTAATAATTTCCATTTATGATTAGGTAGCTTTAAGAGCTAGATGATTCCTCTCTGATTATAATGTAGTTTGACAGCAAACGTGAAAGTTGACTGTTACGTCTCGTGCAGACTTATTTTTCGCTACGATTTAGAAGATGGTGCACAACACAAGATGGTAATGTGACAAGTAGTGCATGACACAACGATATTGATAATAATCAAGAACAACAAGCGCTTGCTACATGCGCAGTAAGCTGTGTAATTGACTAAACATGAACTAATTTCATAACGTCACGTGTTGTTAGCTTTTATTGTTAAAGGTGTTTATTTATTACATAAAAGATGTATCGTTTGGCTATTTAAATCGATTTCAAAGGCAATAAAAGAGGCTTTGTACTATTTTGTCTCTTGGAAAAAAGTAAAATTGTATTGAAACGTACGGCACGGTAGGGTCCCACACAATGTTATGCTTTGTTGTCATGGCAATAATAGCTGCGAAGAATTCCCGTAGATTACCGTTACAGGAGCAGGCGCACAATGGTCCCTCCTTTGCTGAGTACACACAAATACGGCTAAGGTAAGGGAAATTGTGGGGAAAATAAGTTTTATGGTGCGACTGCTGCGGGGCTGGGACAGTTTAGACAGGTCACGTTATTTGATGCAAATTATTTTGGGATACAAATTGAAGTTTTAAAAGTATAATATATTTTGACATCAATTAAGTTACATTGTAAGCAAATTATATTTAACAACACATAATTTAGCGGACAGAAATATTTTTCTCGACCTCTAAAAGAGAGAAAACACTTGTACCTCGTGCATTATTTGCAATATCCATTCATCGCTGGGACGCATTGTTAGTTTACTGCTACAGTTTCAGCGCACGTTCCCCGGAGCCGCAACCTGTCCAATCTCGCGGTGTCACTCGCACGCACCCGCGCGGTAATTCAGCCAAACTGCAACAATCAACGGCCTGTTATGTTTTTTTGTAGGAAAAATGCATAATAAATATTTTAACATCATTCAATTTTCGATTAAGTCAGTACACACTAAACATAATAGGTACACATTTGACTCTTTACCTAACGATTCGACCAGGTAACGCCGACCGCGGGGTAGTGTGTATTCATGTAATGCAAAAGTTTAAAAGTAATTTCTGTTAGGTCCACATTATTACACTTGCAATAGTGCCATTTTACGTAATTCTGATAACGTAGGTAGCTGTATGCCTCTAGGTCACTTGTTCTAAAAGTCACTGTCTGTCACAGTTAATGCTGAGATACCTTTTTGAGAAGTCTTATTTTTTCATAATTTGTGTTAATCAACTTTTTTGACATTTTCTGGTAAGCTAAATTTTTCAAAAAGTTACCTTGTTACACACACACGTTAGTAAATTGTTGTCTTTTTATATTTATTAATTTATTAGTGTCACTTGTTTTCAGTGATATGAAAACGTTAACACGCGCTCGAAAAACTAAGCTCAATTGCAAAAATCGAAAGGTTCTAGTTAGTTAAATTACAGAAACGCATGTTAGTTTCATTAAAATAAATTTCAGAAACACTGAATTTCAGATACATCAAAGACACATTTTGTAGTGTCCTACGTACGCCGGTATTTCTACCAAGCTGAAAAAAATTACGCATAATATGAACTTTTTATCTTCTATAATTCTGCCGTCTATAAGCTAAAAGGCCGCTAAATGACAAAAACGAATTTTGAGCTAGAGCTAAAAAAAGCGGCAAAATTTTCAAACCGATGCTACTCTGTTTCTATAAACATTTAGTCATGTTGCCATATATCAAAAGAAAGGTTTTCTTTTCAACCTTCACATGAAGTTGGTTAATTTTGATAAATATTAATATTTATGTACATAAATACATATTTTCCTTTCTAATCTTGTAAAATTTTAAAGATCGTTTCAAGTGTGCATAACTATATAGCGGCTAAAGGTTCATAACTGCTTTATAGTTATGGATTTATTGATAACTGCCAAAAGAGTTTTTTGGGACAGGAAGTTATCGATCTTATCCATAACTATAAAGCGGCTAATTACACATAGCCGCCTTTTAGCCAAGTAGATATCGTTTAACTTCTCTTCCATAATGTATTAACAACATTTATTACAGCCCGTGCATATCTTAAAAGCAGTTAATGACTAAACCTTTTCATATAACTGCTTTTTAGGCTAGCATTATCCTAGCATTTGTGTTATGAATCCTGCAAAATTATACGTTAACTTATAAAATCAAGCAAAGTTTTTTCAAAGCCATGTGCTTTCCACAAAACTACCAGGCATAAAACATTATAAAATAAAAAATGTGACCTCTTCTTAACAAATTAAATTTGAAATAATGCTTTTTAAGAACTAAGAACCAAAAATAGCATGGCTAATCAAAAAATATTTCAGAAATTGAAATTTCACGTATTAGATAAGAAGTCTCACTTAGTAATAATAATTATAAGCTTTCATCATTATCGATGTTTACATTAATTGCAATCTATGTAACAGAATCATACTTATACAACCCGCAGTAGTAACAGTTTTAGCATGCACTAAAATTTCTATTTTAATTTTAGTTTCACTCTGTTATTGTAAAACAGTCCGTATTTATTCGCGTCAAAACTCATTAAAAAAATATTATCAAATAAAGTTTGTATTAAAATTGTGGATATCCTGTCGCAAGGACTCCATATCCGTCTATTGAGCCACCGATATGCCTTAGCGTCAACGGAGGTTTGCAATGCCATTGAACGTCGCTCTGCCATGAGTTTGAGTGTATGGTCGGTATATTTTGCGACCTGTTTCTACCACGGGGCTTGAAAAATTTTGACCCGACCGCCTGGACAGTTTATACAAACCTATTGTAAATCTCGTTCACTAACTCGCAGTTCTCTAGGCGTTCAAAGCGATTTGACAACCCAAGCTGAAGGCATTAACAGGTCGGAACGTAGACTTCACATGAGACCTTTCTAGCTTGACATTAATGTTTAATGTGCCTCTAACCATTTGGTGATTGCTTCCGGTTTTCACCCTGTTGATCACGAAGACATCATTGAACACTCGTCGCTTTGTAGTCATGATAAAATCAATCTCATTTTCGTGGACCCATCGGGACTCATCCAGGTCAACTTCTTCTGAGAAAAGGAATTCATCAAAGAGAGGTCCTCCTTTTCCAAAAATTTGGCCAGCCTTTTTCCCCTGGGGTTCCGTTGCCCATACCCAAATTGCCCCGCTCTCAGCTCATTATCGCTTCGCTTGCCCAGTTTCGCGTTGAAAACTACATCACAACATTGAAGTAAGTTTTTAGTGGTTTTCATGGCCTTACTGATATCCTAATACATAGCCTCCACTTCCTCATTAGGATATTTAGTGTAGAGGTCGGTGTATAGAGCTGTATCACCTTCAGCGAGTATCTATTCTATACTCTAACTAAAGTATCAGGTAGGCAACCCAGCTCGACACACTTCCGATGAGGGACTTGTGGACGAGAAACTCGACACCACTTTGAGACATTTGTTCGCCCTTCCGGTGATAGTGTAGGTTGCCAGATTTCAGGGTTATCGTGTCCTCCTCGCCCTTTTTTCCGACTTCTGATATTCCAATAATACTCCAGTGCATCCTACTTAAGTCTTATTCAAGCGCAACAATCTTCTCATCAGTACTGAGCGTGCGTACGTTGTGTATGTGTAATGATTTTATATTATTCAAGTGATCTTTCTATGGTCCTCGAGGCACCAGATTTTAATATTGCATAAAATTATTGACAAATCACGTTTTATCATTCGGGTAACGTTTAAAAATGTCATACTAAATATCTATTAACAAAACATTCCTGCCAACTGAGTAATTGTCTTGCAGTGGAAAGAACAGTGTGAAGACTGAGGGACTACACTTTAGTATTTAAGCATAGATTTTTTAATTATTTTTGTGTATTTTTGTATAAGTGTACTATTCGCTTTACAAAATGCTTGTTACTTTTACTACAACTTCCGAGAACTTAGAAAAAACTACAACACTACACAACTACTAAATATCATGTGGTCCCTCAGTCCACACATACAATCTTAGCTGACGGACGAACTAAAGACACTGCTCAACCAACATCACTCAGTTTCTATTAGCGGATTTAGCGGGAAGGTAAACTCAAGATCTGAACATAAGCCGGCTCTCGATGGTCTACTGATAATGCTAATTTTATTGGTTTTAAATAATTACGTGAATAAAATACTGACCCCAGAAACCTTCACGCCACCATGATGACTAATGATTTTGGCGCGAAACCCAAGAGAATTAATATCATATTTCGCGATGTAAGGTGAATAAAAAGGTCGGATGTTACAAATAATAATTTTGAGTTTTTTTAGTTTCCGTTAGATTTTCTGTAAGTCTGGAAAACATACCAGTCGCCTATTAATGGCTTCTAATAATTAAGTTATAGCCAAAACTGTTAAAGTCTATAATTAATACTTCGCAAAGTTCGTTCCATGAAAACAAAGTGTCACGTTTAAAACGGTACCTACTAATGCCAGGCGTTATCAGTCAGTAATTCAAATGATCTTATAATTTCTAGAAATACGCAAACGCCCCTTTCATCAGTGATATTAAAATTTTGGTTCGTCGCACTATCCTAGTGCGCTGACAACTTGACTTGTTACCTCCGCAACCCCAAAAAAATCCCAATGAGAGGCGCGGAGCTTGCGTAGTTTGCCGCTTTTTAGCGATGTATCGCTATTTAACGTCTTTTTTGCTATGCAAGACATAGAAAAAAATATTTATTTTACTTTAGGTACGGACAAGCATGGATTTCTATAATAGTATATTAATTGTAAAAGTAGTAACAATACAACGCTTAAAGGCCGCTAAATGATTCTAACTGCTTTTTAGTTAGGTAAGAGCGTAATTACCGCCATTTAGTTAAGTCTATGCAAGGTATTATACTCCAACGTAACCAAGCTAAAAGGCCGCTAAAATACTTTTGCTGCCTTTTAGCTTATTGTTAAATAATAACGGTTTTTTAGTTTAGCATTGATGGTAAAAATGTTTGATCGATCCAAACGTTAAAGTAGTATAGCTGCCTTTTAATCTAGTTGGGCTGTTTAGCGGCCTTTATGCAATGTGAAGTATATATTTTTTGTATTTAGCTGCCTTTTTAAAAAAAATATCTCAAAAACGGTAAAAGATAAAATAACCGTTCCTAGACAGATCGATAGAGATTTTTTTCTATATACTATATCATTTAAAAAGTGAAAAATGACCAAATGTCATTTAGCGGCCTTTTAGCTTATAGACGGCAGAATTATAATATATATTATGAAATAGGCGTGCGCTAAGAAAGAATTTTCCAAAACTCACCCCTTACTAAAGGGGTAAAACAGGGTTCAAAGTTTGCATGGAGCACTAAGACCGCGATACTTGAACTAAATAAGCAAAATTGTTTCAGGGTTGAGAAAAAAGTAGTTTTGTAGTAGCGTTTTATTTACTGACTTTTGACATTCATTCATTCACTCAAAATCAAATCTAACGTGAGTAAAGCCGCGTGCAAAATGTAGTGATTTATAAAGGGCATAAATTACTATGATAGTTTGTCGAATAAATAATCAAACCTGCAAATAAAAAAAATGTATAACCTAAATCAGATGAGAATTTGATCTAAAATGAGATAGAATAAAGCTAGTTTGTTTTTTTTTAATCATTTTTTTCTCCGTTCTGATTTAATCTCTGTAGGTAGATGGTTATGTAATTTACCAATAGCGTCAATTCAGGGAGACAGAATTTAACATGTCTGGACGCAAACCCAATAAAAAGGCTGCAACGATCCCCTAAAGCATACTTTACAATTTTACCATGCGCTGCTGAAGGTATAATATCATAAAGTACCCTATTTTTTTCTTGTTATGTCCTGCGCCACATGTTGACATAATGTACTGCTAATGCAGAGAATCAATCATTAGGTGCTTACTGCATTAGCTGCTCATCCAGACGAGCTCCGTGAATGATTGAAAACGCAGCTTGTCACAGTGACGGTACATCATAGGAAATTTCCCAGGAGTGATTGGGAATCTCATTACCAGCGTCCACATGTGTAGGTGACAGATGAATGATTTGCGCTCGCTCTCTCGGACGTACGTTATTGGTTTTTAAAAGTTTCCGACGCTTGCTACAAATTGATTTTAAGTTTGACTTATAAGTGCCATGCAGTAAACTTATTACCATTTTAACCATTTGCTTCAAATTTCCACTGTAAAATTCTTCAGGGGTGAATTTATGCGTTAAACGTATCATTTTGTTTCTTTAATATATTATACCTATTTATTACCTATATGCCAGATAGTACACGCCCTTAGGTCTTTAATAAACTAACCGATGCAGATGTAACAGACGGTTAGACCCTAAAATTGGATTGAATAACTTACGACTGCGATAAAACTTTGCGGCATACGTCTTATTAAAAAGTTATCAACATAATCTCATTGTTCATTCCACAGTTCATTGAAATGTAATTACTTATATATCTTACCAGGTCTGATTTGATTATTTTTATATTGAGGAACATTAGTAATTACATTTTATGTCTAGAAATCTGTGACTTTACGCGAATCACGTTAGGAATATACCGTAGTATCAAATTTAAATACTCATCCAATTATAATTGATAAAACACACTCGTTGAAATAATAATTAATGGATTCCACGAATGTGTGATGTTTATAATTACAGACAAATATTTAATGCCAGTGTAAGTGCGTAATTTCATGTTAGGAGTTGAACCTTTAACTTCGCTCAAAGCTCATATATTAAGTAAATTAATTACTTAGATGTTCAACAAGTGAGTTTTCGAACACTGAACTGGCAATTAGGATCGAATAAAGAATTATGCTTCATGAATTAGTTAAGTAAGTGGGGTACGATACTGCTTTCAGCAGTGTGCCAGTTGATTTGTAAATTTTATATTTACGGATGCTATGTTGTTTTTTATTTATTTTTTCTTTATCAACAAGAGCTTATCTGCATGCTTTAGTACTATATATTATTTGTAATGCACTATGCTGCATGGTGCATTACAAATAATATATAGTACTAAAGCATTATAAGTTTCGACCAGTGGTTTTTACAGTAAACAAGTTGACGAGATAAAAAGTACGTTTAATCTTATAATACAAAAGGGACAAAACAATAATACAAGATTAAATTGATATAGGTACTTTTAATAGAGCCTAAGGTATATTTACAGTGGCGCTTTATGTTAGTTTAGTTCCCGAATCATAACTTAGTAAGTTTTTTTTGCCCCCATGTACGATTCCAACGATATTGTCATGTTCTTTTTGGGAATTAAACCCTTCTGTTACGCGGTCAATAAGAATTTACGCTTCACTGCTGCACTGGCCTTTAAATATAAATTTAGTTTTAAATGAAAGTACATAATATTTCAATATTAACTTCAGTATAAGTTTAGTTGTCCCAAAACCCTCATTTAAATGTTTCATAAAACTAATAAACAACTAGTTACCAGAAGAATGTTGATAAGGGCAGGTGGGTGAGCATTTCTGGGATATTTCCCGGGCGGTCCGCTCGTTCGACGCTTCGGCGGCGAGCCGTGGCACAATGTAATTATGAGAGTAATTACAACAAGTACCCTGCGGCGGGTTTTTGCTATTCAAGCGTTATATCCGTTAAAACTTCCAATATAGGTAAAATAATTTCGTCGGATTGGGAAGCTTGTTAACATATTAGTGCGAATTCGTTAAGCATCCATAACTTGTAGGTAAAATAATAAAAGATGTGACCCCTCAGGCCAGTGAAACGAGACACAATATAAATGGCTTAATGCGACCGCCTATAGTTTACGTACAGTTTTAAATTAAATCATAAGGGTCTTGATCAATCCTAATTTATACGCTTCAGAGTCTAACCAAAAACTTTAAACAGAACCTAAGCACTGCTGGCACTGTAGGTCAAACTATAAACAATATGGCTATAAGGATAGTTCTGAGTAGCAGAATAATTAATAAATATATATTAGACAACATCACATACAATGCTCTGATCCTATGGCAAGTAGCTTAAGCACTTGTGTTATGGAAATCAGAAAGAACGACGGTACCACAACACCCAGACCCGCGACAACATAGAAAAGTTCGTTTTCTATATTGACCAGACCGGGAATCGAACACGGGACCTCAACATTGGAGACGCCAAGTCCGGCGTTCTCGCCTCGCCCTTGTTACAACACTTATAACTCGAGAACGGCTGAACCGATTTTCATGATTTATAGTTTGTTGGATTTTTCTCCGCCCCGAATAGCAGAATAAACAATAAAAACATTGAAAAAAGCTGACGAAAAAAAACTGTTAGGCGGTACGAAGTTCGCGGGGTCTGCTAGTTTTAAAATATAGTTCAAACCTATTGTATCCTCTCGCTCAGTTCGCACACACATGTGTGCGCGGGTCCTTTGTTATTAAATAGTTATCTATACATGGTAATCACAAAGTTTTACCTAAAACACTGTTTCTATTAAAAGCTAAACGAGTGACATTATGGTGCTAATAAAAACACGTAAACGCCTGTTATTGTTGCTAAACCAATTTAACGGTCCAAGATAATCAAGATCTCATCTAACGACGACAATTTTATGGTCACTGAATTTGTAGCATCTCATATGAAAATTCTTCTTTAATGTATGAAGGGGATTTTTCTTAGGATAGAACTTAGTAAATCTTTCTGGAAATTTGATTATCATCACAACATTTAGGTTCTTACTGTCTTATTCAGAGTGCATTTGCTAGTCCGGGACTAAGGTTAAGCCACTGTACTAACTTACATAATTCAGTGGTTTTGGTAGTCCTGGACTGAGGTTAAGCCACTGTACTAACGTATATAATTCAGTGGTTTTGCTAGTCCGGGACTAAGGTTAAGCCACTGTACTAACGTACATAATTCAGTGGTTTAACCTAAGTCCCGTACTAGCAAATGCACTCTGAATAAGACAGTTGGTGAGTAAGTTCAAACTCAGAATAAACTGATTATTGAAACAAAGAGTACAACAAGATGTAATAACTTATAAAAAATAATTGAGTATTAACAATAAAGTTACATTATTTGCTGCGTCACGGTCTTGCTACACAGCATGTATACTACGTATAAATCACACTATTTAACACATTACATTTTTCGATCAATTATTGAAATATATTATGTTGGCATATTAATATTGCAGTATTCAAATGTTTAAGGAATTATTACAGTTACAGAGTCTAGTTAAAGTCTCAAATTATTCGATCCTCCTGCAGAAGTTGAAAAGAAATTTTGCTGTTTCAGAATATCTTAAAATTCACTTGGTCTGTGTAGATGCAGGCAATGTCTTTTGCATAAAGTTTTAACTATTTGCATAGTGTCGCTATCTAGCGAAACAGTTTTAATATAAGAGATAAGAAATAATAATTTCCTGGTTAAACGAGTATTGCAGAACAGCATTTTATTAAACGTCTACAGTTCTGTTTTTAAAATATCAAGTGCCATAATACGAGTAAAAGTATGTTACTTGTTTTTTTCTGATCAAAAGACATTTTATTTTAAATTAGATTGCTGTTGAATAATTGTAAAATAATAGTGGTAATGTGTTACGGCACGTTAAAAGAATAGCACCACTCCTTCTCTTCCTATGGGTGTCGTAAGAGGCGACTACAGGAGAACCGTCACAAGAAGACGGGCAGCAGCGTCTCCTTTCCACCATGGGCCAAACTGCAATCGCCAACCTGCCTGCCAAGCGTGGCGATTATGGCAAAATCTTCCTTTTGGAGAGGCCTGTGTCGAGCAGTGGACTGATATAGGCTGGTGATGATGATGATGAATCAATGGGTAACCAAACCTAATTGCATAGTCAAACTGTGAATAGAACATTGGCATTGTGTTTTACGAAGCGTTTGCCCGAAAGAAATCTCATTTCACAGTTCTAACCTACAAGCGTCCAGAAACCAATTTCCCTAAACGCAAGAGAACGTCTTAGAATGGAATATGATTTTATAAGAGTTAAGAGCTCAATGCATATTCGATTTTACAGCCAGCTCTGCAGTGAGACAAGAATACGAATATGAATATTCAGCTTTGCGATGCAATATACAGCTGCATATGTATTATTCGCGATAACAAGGTTCGTCAGCAGAACGTGGTCGGGTTCCAGAGAATGACTTAGTACTTCAACTATTTCGCGCTACTACTCAACTTGGCACACGGAATCGTTATATTGGAACGTTCGAAAATCAAACACCGCTGATTGAAACTTGAAAAAAGAAAACCCTAACAAGATTACTTGATGGCACATTTTGTACGGGAAATAGAGGCAGAGCTACACTCCAACGACGTACGATGAGACTATTTAATTTAACGAATTAAGTGTAAAAATCAAGCAAGTTCAAGTCAGACTCGTGCACTAGGGTAACAAAAGGCAAGGTACAAAAACTATTTACTACAGGGCCCTAACCATAAACTGTTAAAACAATCACAAATCTGTCAAACATTATCATTTCTGTCAAATTTTGTATGAAATAACGTACCAAAATTGACAGATTTGACAACTTTGAGATTGCTTTAAGAGTTCATGGTTTTTTATTTGCAATTAGTTCGGCGTCTTAGGCGCAAGCTCGACTACCATGAGCTCCGAAAATAGTGCAAATGACACTGCTTAGGCTATAATAGCACTTTTTGAGGTCACTAGGTAGGCTTCTTCTAGTATTTTTATTTTTTTAGGTTTCTTATAAAAGATAGTTTTTTGTGCTATTTGTGTATTTAAAATCACAATATATATTATAATATTATATAACACGTGATGATAATATAAATTAAATCGTGAAAACAGGTTTTAGCTTAGTAAAACTATATTATAAGTTTTATTAGAACATAAAATATTTTGAAGCATTGTTCAATGCTTTTACTCGTACACCTATGAATAGTCATGCGTTGATGTCTAATAGCTGCGCTAAGTGGTTAGCCGTATTGACTAAGCTTATATCGCGAGATTTGACGATTACTTGCAAATCAGCTTTCCCGCTCACAACAGATATTAAACAAAGGCGTGCATTAAACATGTAGAAAGCGATAAAGTTTGAAACCGGACTTAGCAAAAGTGAAATCAGAGAAAAGCTGTAGGACGACCGTTAGCTGATTCGCTCCCGCGTAGGACCTTCGTTACTTACGCCTCCAACTCCTAAATCCGGATACAACAAGTTCAATCCGGGCTAAACAAGTTCCAACTGAAATAAGCAGCCGTCGCACACTTGTTTCCTTACGCCTCGGGAATATAAGAAAAGAAAGAAAAGTGCCGGTCCGCTCTCCTACGGTGCATATGCAAGGGGGGTGGGGGGGTCACGACGGAAATCTCTCTACTTCAAAATGAAGTTACGGATCCGCACAGAAATTGTGTTTTATATTTTCCCCGGCATGTGACGCACGAAAAAACTTCGAGATAGTTCCAGACCTTTTTCTACGTCGCGGGCGGTTCCGCCAAATTGAAGAGTGAAATTTCCTTCGAGCGACACCGCAATGCAAACATTCTCCAAGTTAAACAGTAGCGGTTTGACTTAAAAACAACATTTTCAGAATGGACCGTTTTAATTAATAAATATTTGAGGTTGTATAACCGTTCTGTTAATGCGACTCCATAAATGCATTATGTTGTTCAAATGACGGTTAATTAACATCTATTAAGCAGATTTGAGCTAGACGTGGTGCGGGGCGGGCTATGCTTACGATTACTTCAGATGAGTGCATAAAGCTCTTGCATAATTATGCAAATTTAAACCGACATCTCTCATTTATGGTTAGGCATTTTGACAACGACTTTAATGTTGTATCTACATACAAATCGTATAAATTTAGAAAGTAAAAGTTTTGGGTGTGACTATATTTAAGATGTTCATTTTGGGAGTCGCTTTAGGGCATTGTCATAGTTGCTAATGATGATTATGGCACCCGGTAGTGGGTGGTGATGAAAACGAAAGTGCATGTTATTATTTCGATATCTATTGTATTCTATCGTTTGGGTGTACGAGTATGTAACACCTGTCACGAAATATGTAGGTAGCATGCTGACTGCAATTGTGGCATTGAAAATAAATTCGTTTTGCAAGTAGCTAATACTTTCCGTCACGAACTGAGATAGTGCCCTGATTGCGACTATGCATATTTTGTTATTGCGAAATTGAATAATATTTCGCTAATTATTATCATACTACCATTGACACCGACGTAAATAAAGTTATCTTAACAGCCAGTAAATAAGGTAATACTATAGCTATTATTTCTTCATTAATATTTATTTTTCTTTTTATTTCTTGTCAATATTATGGCATCAGATTGTTCCGATTATAATTTTGGAACTTTATATCGGTATTTTATTGTCTTGCGTAGTGAGATATCAGTTTTTGAGCAACAGAGTTTTCTTTTGAACTTAATGCACATAACAAGTGTATAGGCGATTATTTGTTAAAATGAGGACACATTAACAATTTGATAATGAAGCAAATAAGATTGGGAATTTTAGGACATATTGAAAATGTAATGTGGCCTTACTCACACTATAAACTCTTTGCTTAATTTCTGCATACGCACAGCCGTGAAATTCGAAACTATCATAATAATAAAGCATAATTCAAGCATACGAGAGTCAATGACCCAAAGGTATTTCAAAATGACCACACAATTCCACCTTGCCCACATATCTATGTAGATTTGTATCTACGTAACAGTAAACATGAAGAGGTTTTAACATCAGCGGCTCTATGTAGTAATCTTATTATCTCGTTTACTACGTATTTCTAAACATCGACAGTCGTGAGATACTCGAGCGGTGTGGAGGTTAGGTGACTCTACTGCCACGCTTCGTTCTGGCCGCACGCTTCGACACACTTGGCCACTGATCATAATATTTTAAGAAAATAAACAGGTGCAACAAATAGTTGTATCGGGAATACAATCTTTTTTTTTAATTGGCGCCTTTTTAACTTAATTTCTCTTTTGTTTCAGATGTCATTGAAAGTGAGTTTGTTTGCTGAAGTGATTTGAAGTAACAGCTGTGTATTGAAATGTGAATTTTGTGTACAAGTGATAGAATCGAACTTAGTTCTGTGAATTATCGTTTAATCCCGATGAAGTTTCACGTGTAACACGAAGCTACTGGCAATTGGTTTTCTGAATATCTTTCACCATGGAGACGGAGGAGCTAACGAAACTCGTCGATGGCATTTACAAGGTAAGTTTTATTTAAATTCAGTATAAGGCTATCGATGTTAATTTGTATTAAAAACGCTTCACGAAGAGTTTCTTAAGTGAAGGTTAATAGGTAATGGTAGATGTGATTTTGTGTAATCTTGTCTCGGAGTTTTGAAATGAAACATACCTACCTACAAAAGTACAGTCAGTCAATTACAACTTAACCTACAGTTAATTATGCTAACGCATCAAAATGAGTGTTTAAATTTTATTTGCAATTTCTTTTACATATTATTTCACTTTAACTATTTACATCAACAACATTCATTAAATTTAATTATTCATAATATTTATTAACTGTCAACAATAAAGTATTGAAAATATACATGATATTTATATGTACAAACTTTTTTATTTTACGTAGGTAGGTGTCATAAAATTAGTGACAGGCTATCACAAAAAATCCCACATATTAACTTATAAGAAGCCAAGCGGTCGCATGAGGCCAATAAAAAAAACTGTTGTGTCTTGTTTTGCTGGATTGTGTATAACTACACACTGAGGTTTGTTTTAGAATTTAATTTCAAAACACTGTACGCTTTGCGTAAGTGTAATAATGTTCTTAATTACTTTAATTAGCGGTAACAATTTCAAAACTTATCGCATCAGTACCTAATCGGTTTGCAAAGTTCGTGTACAAAATTAGAGCTATCTTCAATCTAGGTATTTTAATTAAATTGAATATTTAGGGCTGAATAAGTTAATTGGGCTGAAATAACTAGTGGAGGAATCAGAGTGAAACATTATTTTTTCAACCGCAGCGTTTTTAACATTCACTTATACTCTCAACCCGGTAAATGTCGAGATAAATATTTTGTAAAATTTAGTTTATTTATCTCGCAACCGATGTTTGGAAAGCGTTTAATTTTGTGAATATTTATTTACGAAAGCAGGCATTTATTCATGAAACTTTTTAAAAATGACTCTCACATACAATTTTAAAACACGAGTAAATTATACATATTTCCAATTTTATTCGGTATTTTTTATTACAATACATTTAATAAGATAGACTATACTACTATGTAGATTACTTTAGAGTGCTATTCTTACAAATTCTAAGTACTTTTGTCTTAAATTCTTTCAAAGGATAGGTAGGTACCTACCTCCTGTTTATGAGTTTCTAAAATTCTTACTCACAAAGGAGGCAACTAACTGTCGGTTATACTTACAATCCTCACTACTATATAAAATCTGATAAAATTTGCGCCTTATAAAATTGTACGTTTTTTTTTTAAACAGCAATAATGGCTTCTCAATTCATTACGATTCATAGTGAAGTCAACGCCCCCATTAGATCACGCCACTCGAATAGGGAATCCGTTAAATTAACATACAGTGATAGAGAAATTAAAATATGTAAGCTGTTAAAGAATTTATACAAACGCTAATACAAAATCAAGTACCACCATTAATGCAGTGGCAAACTCTATCAAGTCTACCATATTGTAGCAATTGAACATAAATTATATTATTATAGAGACTATACTACAGAAATATGAATTCCTTGAGCATTAAGCGGCTCTCAGAAAATATTAAAAAAAAAAACATCAAAAGGCACTCACGCACCTGCATCATAAATGTCAAGGTCAAACGGTCAACCGACCGGAGAATCGATAGCAGCATTCCAACTCGATTTCTCTAACGTGATAATCGAATAAAATATGGACGCTTCTCACATTCCTTGCCCGGACCTTAAAATTCGAAGGAAAGTAAGAAATCCTACTTTCCTTTTGCTGGGTTTTTGAACCGCTGACCTTCTGGCATTTTTATAGTGACACTTGGTACAAAAACTTTCTTGTTAAGTATTAGTAAACTAAAAGTTTATTAATCTTGAACTCTCTTTAATATTAAACATTATCACAAAAGCAAAACTATATGTATTATGGCTTTTAGATTTTTAAGGTTATATCTTGAGGTGGATTTAATAGTGGAGCTACACAATTTCATACCTTATATGTTTTTGTTTATGATTAATGTTAAATGATTTATTTACTAACATCGTGACAACTCTGTGATTGGCAACGTTTCTAGCCAGGACGTACAATCAATGACTAATTGCAAAGGCTTTGATTATCATGATCATCATGCCACTCAACTAACTTATACGTATACCTGGGCGGTAACCACGAACTCTTAAAACAATCTCATATCTGTCAAACATTATCAAATATGTCAAATTTTGTATGTAATGATGTACCAAAATTGACAGATTTGACAGCTTTGAGATTGTTTTAAGAGTTCATGGTTATGGCCCTGGTTATTGAAACAAAATTGACCATTAATTCTTCATTTTTATTGAACTGCTTGGGGTTTTTTTTTGTTGGATTGGACAAATAAAAAATTGGGGTCATTTGGATTTAATTAAGTTAGAATCAGCTATTTAGTTTAGTTATCATACTTGACCTGCTTGACTAATATTGTTTTTCTCCATTTCACGTATAGTCTTTCTTTGTAAAAAATCATTTAATGTTGTTTCAAAATTATGCTATTGATTACACAAATTTTATTTATGATTTGACAGCTAAGCCAGGGCCCTAACCATGAACTGTTAAAACAATCACAAATCTGTCAAACATTATCATTTCTGTCAAATTTTGTATGAAATGACGTACCAAAATTGACAGATTTGACAACTTTGAGATTGTTTTAAGAGTTCATGGTTAGGGGGCTGTTCCCTCATTCCAAACACCTGATAAATGACTTGGTCTAGCTAAATGACCATTTTGAATATTTAAAATCTCATCATTACCTATGTCTCGTTTATCAGTGAAAGTTATTTATACCCAAAGATACCATATTATGAGTGATAATATAATTATACTCCTGTCTGCGCCTTATATAAATTAGTGCTATCGTGTATTTTATGTATTAATTATTAAAATTAATTAGCACCAGTGAGAATTAGATACTGTTTTGCGTAACAAGAATTCATTATAACGTACCGTGTCGGTAAATCATGTTTAGGTGTTATTATTGTTGTCTGAAAATGAGAGAATTTTAGGGAAATTAAATAACAAGTTGCAAAATGTATTTTATAGTCTAAATAATAATAATAGGGTTAGCTTGAAATAGAATAGAACTCCTTTAAAATTAAATTAGAAGCTTATGATCAAAATCAGTATGCATTTTTATCGTCAAAGGATAATGTTTTCCGATTTTTGTTGTTGCATATAAAGTAAGTAGAGCTATATTGGTGTAAACAATATTCTTCAGTGACACATGAAATAATAACAATATAGAAAAGCAATAGATGTATTGTGTTGTACACTACAAGTACCTATAGTTAATCCGTATTCCTATTTTTTCACAATTCCTATTTTTATAATTTCAAGTAATAATAGTATTTCTCACGACATGTACTACTTTTAAACCTTAACAGTGAAGTTATCACCTTACTAGTCTGGACTGTTCGAAAATGTATGAGCGCACGTTTCACAAAACAATGCGAAGACAAACACAAGACAAAGTATAAAAAAAACACATAGACATTTTACGAAGCTCAAATAGCTTCCAGACATTCCGTCACACAAAAATATGGAGACAAACGAAAAAATATGAAGTTTTAATTAAAAATTACGATAACAGCGTACGTGACTGCCGTAAATTTTCCAGTTTTTACTTCGTTGTCACTTAATGGAAACGTGAGGGCAGCGGATTAGGTCTCTTTGCCTTGACAGCGCAATTACACGCTCCCTGAATTGATGAAGTTGGGCAAGTGTTAAAACATTTTTATAAAATTAGCTGATTCTAATAAAAGTATTTTGTAAATACTTAATAGTCTATTGGCTTTTAGCCTATTTTACTTAAAACTTTTGATAACCATATAACTTTCTGAATGTACCTAGGTATGAATCACGTCAAAGCGTAGATAACCTAAATATGTATTACAAACTAGATTTACTCGTATTATGTCAAAAATAATAAATATGGATTTTTTAATGATCGTATATTTTTATGTGCTTTACTAAAAAAAATCACGAACCAACGGTTTTGTCACAATCTAACTAACGAGCTTTTGTTTTTGCTAGAAAAGCTCAAGCGTATACAGGAGGCCAGTTGATGCGTTTCATTTTATATAAATAGTTTTAAAATAAAATTCTATCTGCAATGAAGTTACAATTATGCCTAGTCAAGTTCGCACTGTTTATTATAAGACTAAAACAGGAAATATCTAAGTTAAATGAAAGTTTTGTTTATTGTAAATTCTGTTTCCTCAAAAATGGATCTAAATAATAATTCATAACATAATATGAAAAAATATATTCTAATTCTAACAATAGATTTCACTGTTGTTTCTACCGTACAAAAGATTAAAAAACTCAGCCAGTCGTACTTACTCCTTGCAAGCTTTTCAGAATATTTAATGGCTTTAGAATGGTTTCAAAGTGAGTCTAATAACATTAAGATCTTTATCCAAGATAATGTTAATCCTACATTAAAGAACGTTATACGTGGTCTATTTACTGCTTGACGAAAATAAGAATGTCAAGGTTAGATATGAGCCGCCGTTTCCAAGATATGCGGAACATTTGTCTTTGTTGCGATATCAGGCGACGCATCGTAATTGATCTAACCACCGTCTTGTGACCCGCGCTCCCGTGCTAGGTGTTTTGGGTAGTGTACGTTTTAAAAGGTTAAGTTATATTGGTCGAGCTTTGCCCTGTTTCCTACCTAGAATGAGATTGCTCCGCGACATTAAACCGGCCTAATGTAAATTTTCGTCGTTACGCCGTGTCTGTTTGTTCGTAGCGGTGTTCGTGGATCGCAAGCGTGTGTATTGCGTGATTTCCTCCGGTCAATGGGAACAATTGAGCTAAAACATGCTCCCTTAGGGGATAACGTAACGTGAAACGTAATGAAAGCTCTAATAGATCCATTTGCCTTTATTCAAACAAAATTGCGTATATTATCACTCCTTTCGGAGAATTTCATTTAGAGAAAAGCTTGTACGTACGCGTACCTAATGAGAGGATAGAAGAATGTTTTTGTTCAAGAACTTTTATTAGTAGTAACACACTTTATTACTTTCTTTTATGAGTGTCTCTTATTGTTATCTTTTCCTTTGATTAAGTAAGTTTAATATTTTTTTAATAATTCGTTTTGTTGCTGTTTGCATTTTTTTTATTTTCGTCTGACTAGACGATCAATCGAAGTCAGATTATTTGAAAGTTTTGGATTTTATTCTAAACAAAACATACTTACATCTAACCTAGCAAGGGCTGACCTGCTGTGAGTTAGGTTCTACAATAATTTTAAATGCTTAGCATAAATCAGCCGGCTGTAAACCAGGTAACTCACCACCGGGCTAGCCGTAACTATTTTAGTGGCGCGTCCACGCTGCCTAGCGCCCCGGGTGAATCGTTGGCCACACTTATTTGAATAAGAATGGCCGAGTGCGCCCCTGGGACGGCGGTGTTGATGCTCGAGCTCACCTCACTACGACTCTGGCCATTTCACGAGAAATATAAGCACCTAAGTGTAGGTAGTCTTAGGTTTCAGGAGTATTTAGCATATTTAGTTGAGAGTTGCCAACTAATTGTAATCTTTTGGTATTTAATTATAAATGCGCAAAGTCAGTGATGATCACATCTAAAACTATGAAAAAATATAGAAAAATTGGAAAACCATCTAAACAGATATGGTTTCTTATTTAAATAATGAGATTCTTATTGTGTACATGGAACAAATTATCGTAGCTGTCACCACTATAAAAAGCAGCAACGCTTCTGTGAAACATACTATTGTCTGTGCTATTGCCTAAGATTTAAAACCATTAAAGCACTAGTCTACTAACTAATTTTGTAAAATAAATATGAAGTTTTTTTATTACAAGGAAGTAACGGTGGCAAAACGGTTAAGAATTTGAAATTAAAACTTATCATTGTCGAAATGTTGCATTTTTGAATAAGTTCAATTTATTATTTCTAACGGTTTTATACTTTAAATTGAAACAAAAAATATATGCAGAACCAAAATGCATTTTTCCGACACTTGGGCATAAAAATGCGCATATTCATAATATTCATTTTGATTAACCAATAAAAATATAACACGATTTTTATGTGATGCAAAGAAAAAACTGGCAACATAAGGCCATCAATATAAAGGCTTGTCGTAAAACAGGAGTACCTCGCTGGATCTATGGCAGAGAGAAAATATAAATAAAATTTGTCTTCTGGGTCGCATATGTATTTAGTTTACGCGTATTCGTCCAAATACAATTTTAGGAAGGAAATTGCCTCCCGGTAGAACCCGTACAAAATGGAAGATCTGATATTAAATCTGGATGACAGTTATTAGGACTCCGTGGAGTGCCACTCGCTGACGCGCTACAGAAAGAATTTGGAATGATATAAGATATTTGCCGGAGCTATTTTTAACGAAACGATGTGTTTGCGCGTAGAATCCTAAATAGAGTCTAATATTGATTAAAACGTGCAGACTCTTATAGATACTCCTTTAAACCAAATTATCAGAGCAAAGGGTGAATAATAATGTAACTTGTTCTCCAAAAATAAAATAAAGTCACCAGTTCATCGACATTATAACGTGTAATGATTGCGACATTGTATGAGAACTGGTTTACGCGAGCTTGAATGTTGGTTAAGTAATGTATGCTGGGAGTTACCATAACTTTTGAGGGCGTTAAAGGCAATGTGGTCATAGACGCCAAATTGAATGGTTACAGAGGAGCAATATGGCCCGCAGCCAGGTGGGTCGATGACATTAAGGAATGCTATTGGCGATGAGCCAACGAGTGACTCGAAAGGAATGATCTGCCAACAAACACTATGCGACAAACTTACCTAGGGCCATACATGCATAAGTACAGCACTCAATTTAGTTACTACATTCGAAAAGCTTTACCATCCCTTTGGAAGGATTTGTATTAGTAAACTATTTGTACTACCACTATATTCGGTTGGACATTTTATCTTACACTGAATCCTATCTACATTCACAAAGATATGTCGAGAAACGTACTACGTGCTTATAAAGAACACGACAAATACCAAAGAATAGACTTAAACACAGTTGCTTTTAAACCGATTTTCAAGCACTGATCGCTTTGTGAACAAAGTATTCGCTCTAACACCTACTCTTCAGACTAAAGCAAAAGGCACAAAAGAGAATTACGTATCTTTAAACTGAGTGTTTAACGTCGTTCTCAGTAAAGAGGGAAACAGAACAGATGCGCGGAACCTGATCAGTAGCGATCGTCTGGAAGATTAAACAGGAATAGACAGAAATACGCCCCAGGGCCGCCTCGGCGCGCTCAAGAAAATTTGTTTTATAAACGCCCGCGTAAGTCGCACCCGGCTTTTCCCTTTGTGATATAACAATAAACATTGTTTTTTCCCAGAGGTTATTCGCCTTCAATCTAAGGATTTTCAGCATCGTATAATCGAGTGGGAATAATGTTTTTTTACGAAATAAAAATAATACCAAGCTCATCGGATTGAAAAAAAAAATTACTTCTGTAATAAATAAATCAATCAATAATTCATTATTTTTTTCATCACAGTGGCACATAACATTTTCTTATAAAGCTGATTAATTACAAAATTATAAAGATCACGTTTGATGAAAGTGTATCTGAAGGTATAATATGAAGTAAGCTTTTCAGAAAGCAATTATTGTGTTGTTTTACCTTTAATTTCTGGAGTATGAAATTAGAAGAATCATAAGACCTTTGTAATTTTTATCTGTCGCGTCCTGTGGCTGCTGTAAACAGACGTAAATTCGCGCCCCAATCCGCTTAACTTTTGACTCAGCGCTTTTTAATCTTGTTAAAAATTTGTGCCAACATAATAAATTCTCAATTAGATGAATTTGTTCAAAGAGTTGTTTCTTTTGTGAGAACACTTCTTCTTTAATCTTGTTTTTAAATAACATGTTGAGTAAAATTACACTTTTATCAAGAAAATACTTAACAAAGATATGACTGAGAGTGACGATCTTCACATCAGAATCATAACACAAGCCGTTTAGGATTATGCACGAAATTAACCTCGTACAACGTTTTAATATAATTGGATGACAAAATCCCTTTTCCGAGCAAACACATGGCTTTGGAATACAATGTAATTATGCCTGTATGTGCTTAGGGTGACACGGCTGCCTCTACGCAACTGTGACGCGCAACTAATAAGGGTACTCAGCCGTTTTCATATTTGCACAAATTACATTAATGCTTATTGCCTTAACTGCCTTCAGAGATGTTAAAACTCGTGCAGATCAGCGTTTGGAACGCTCTAAAAGTGTAAAAAATAAACAGCATTTTTTTTATTCTCATTTTGAAGCTGTACTTTTAGATATCCACGCACCCGTCAATGTTATTTACGTTAGTCCTGCCTAAATGTTTTGTTAGCCTTTGTACCTACAAGGGAGTCCATACTTTCTGGGTTACTGTATTAAATTGAAGGCAACCTAAGATCAATAATAATATTGACGTGTCTAGCCTTCCGATATTCTAGAACTTTCATACGGTATATAATCATTTATTAACTTGTTCGAAAGAGTAAATAGGAACTAATAACCGTTCTATCACTACGCCAACGCCACACCCTGACATTGCTAACTTGGCATATCAGTATAATTGTATTACCAGACTTTCGCTTCTTGACGTCTTTGTACCGGAGCTGATTGTCGTTTACGTAATTGCCTACATTCTGTACCATCACGGGCTGCGCCTCGTCTCGAACAGAAATTAGTTACTTTACACAAAATATTTTCTTAATTACACTGCGAAAACAAAACGGAATCGTGTTTTCCTGTGACATTTCGGATTTCAACATCGGCTGTTGTTTGAACACAAACGTAATAAGAGCATATTTCTTATTTACGGATACGTTTTAATGATCTCTTAACAGAGTACGTATTTATTTACGTTTAAAAACGAAAGCGTTACATTCTTTCCGGTAGTACGTGAAGTGTATTGATGGGCTGTGTTGTAAGAATTAGACCTCACCCATTGTCTCTTTGGACTTTCAAAGTGGAATAACGAGTACTAACGATTGCCGCGAAATTCGAATTATACAAAACAGTTCCGAGACACGCTTTACTCGGTTTCGTCACAGTGCGAATTTTTCCCATTCACGTCGCGCGGCCTGCTCCTGTGGTTACCGTGACAAATGCTTTAATGACCCGTCTGAATTAGACTACGGAAAAAGAATTAGAACTATTATATTAATTTTAGGTAAAGACACCTATCGGCACCTAGTACACCTAAAGACGACTTGGTAAGAATAAATGATCTCACCAAAATACAAACAAACTTTGTATTCTTCTGGTTTCATTTTTATTATTAAATCTTTATTTATTATAAGGTTTCTTTTCCAATTTTTCCAATACAGTACAAAACTTTGCACTTGATTTTGTTGGTTATTTATTAATTTACTTGCGCAATTTAACTAACACTTGTGATATTGCGTGGTTATGTCTCAGCAGTACGTTCCTAATCATACCCGATTACGATTCCGGGCGGTGAACATTAATTACAATCGTTCGAATCCGAGGTGGATAAACATTTGCACGACAGGCTGTAACGTACGTGCCGGCCAGTAATAGCCATACTGTTACTCGACCCAGCTCGCCGAGCGATGCGGCGCAACGTGTGCAGTGATATCACCATAAAAATAAATTGGCATTAATTCATGGTGTTGAAGACACAAAAGAAGTTTAACAAATAAAAATGTATATTTCAAAATATGCTGAATTGCGGACTTTGGGTCAAGTTATAATGAAGCTATAAAAATGTGGAGGTAATTTCGTTAGACAAAACCTGAAAAAAGTTTGTTCAGAATCCAGAGTAGAATCAATTACACTTATTGCACTTTCTAATAACGTTTTTGAATGAAAAAAACATTTATATATTATATAAGCTTATATATAATACTAAGCGTAAAAGTAATCGCATTTGGAGCCCGCAGCACATGCACGCAACGAACGCTAGGGTCATTGATACAATGACAACAACACAAGGATCTGTGAATTGAGGATAATAGCCATAAAATTTAAAAATATTATTTTTATTTAATAATTCTTTACAAAAATAAATAATCACAAGCTGATGATGAGTTTTTGCGTAGTGCAAAATAACGTTTAATAAAAACAAATCAAATATTCCAAATGCTTTGTATGATATTAACATTTTTCCAGAGCTTTGTATGATATTAATATTTTACGTAGATCGCTTTGTGTATAGATATCTACCTATTATCCATTGCCTTAACTCATTTTGAATACTCTTCTTTCTTTTAAGGAATGTGTCAGTTGCATATTGCAATACCAGTCTAGAAAAGGGGGAGAAACTCGCTGAGGCGTGGACTATAATTGACTGGCAAATTCAAAATATAATATGCTGCGTCAGTTCCTTTAAAATTTCACCGTTTGTGTTGTAGCTTTTTGTGTATATGTCACAGCCAACTGGTTGAAATAGCCGTTTAATTGGACGGCTAGCCCATTCATTGAACAGCGCCATTAATTTAAATAACAGTGCCCGCAAATTCGTTTGCATGGACTACAAAGTGTTTGTTATAATATATTAAGCAACGCAGTGGACTATGGTAATGCACTCTCATTAATAAAGGAGCTTTTTACTTTGGAATTTCGACTGTATCGTTTTAAAGAGATTCTCCCCATATTAGGCTGTGAAACGAAGATAGGTATATAAAATTGAGCAGTTCCATTGGACAGTTCCCAAAATGTATCGGATGAATAACAGATAGTTTAGACTAAGACAGATTGGGTACGACATAAGTAGAGAAGGTGGGTTGGGCGCCCAATTTCGGTAGGTACACACTACACTCATAAAGTTTATTCACTTTCTCATTCTCCTAAAGTTCATCTGTATGTTGGGTATAGAATATAAGATAGGCTGCATAAAATTGCTTTTTATGCTATAGCTAGTGCATATAGTAAAATCTTAATCGTCTAAGCCTCAGTATTTAACACAAAGGTCGTCAGGTAAACAACAAGTGCATAAAACGCATCATTTTACACGAGACGAGGTATCCCCCGAGCCGCAGGCGAGGGTGGATAGTCAAGTCGAAGGAAAAATGGGTTTTATGTACGAGTTATACACTCTGCTTTTCACTTCAATTGTGAGGAAATTATTATTTATTGCTAAAAAATCATTAAACAATTTCAAAATGCAACACAAATAAAATACAAGGAATCCCGCCAATATACTTTTTATATGTGGCAGTGGCACTTAGCATCATACGCTACAGAAATACTTATTTCTTAGAAAACTTATTATTATTGCCTAGTTTTATTATTTTACTCATAATTTAGTAATTATAACATGGATTATGTGTATAAATAAAGAAACAGAGTGAAATTATACGTTTGTTTAATTGCGTGTGTGGCTGTATACACCTAACGATCTTTGTCTTAGAGTCTGAGTCTTAGAAGACGAGTTTACTTTATGCACTAGAGCATAAAAATAGATTTTATGCAGCCTATACCCGACATAAACATGACCTATACGAGCATGAGAAGTGAAAAAGTATTTTATTGCAATAATGCTGTCAAATTTCCACACAGTCGAAGTGAAAAGCAAAGAGCATAACTCGTATAAACCCATTTTACTATCGACTTGACTATTAACCCTCGCAGCTGGCTTGTGGCTCGGGTGAGATACGTCTCGCGTTTTAAGCACTTGTTGTACAATCTACTATTATATTTTTACTATTGTTCTTTGCGATTTAATGAACTCTAAACACTTTTTAGTCAACTTGAGGTTTCACAATCATTTTATACCATCCTGCTTAATACATCGGCTGGCTGAAGAGCAATTTGCATGTAAACTTTTTTTTATTTATTTTTTTGAACAATGCTTAACGGGTATGACAATTTTTATTTTATAACATTAATTTATTTACTTAATTTATTGATTTATCTTCAATTCATAGGTGTTACATACTGTCAATAGGGAATTCAAAACATTTGTATACCTTACTAGTGCTGTATCTGGTGTTTTTTTTTCACTTTCAGTGGAAAAAGGCTAATTACATATCTAAAAAGTCAACGAGAAGAAAATTCAGATCAAAGTTGAACTAAATTGGTTTAAGTGAATGAAACAAGGATTGAAACTAGATAATGTCTCTTGCCATAAAAATAAATAAACATTTAACCCCACAGCCCAGCAAAACAAGACAGAATATATTTTTATTGTTACGCGGTCTCATGCAACCGCTCGAAATTCAATAAGTTATCGAACATACACCGCAACTTCTTGGTTTTAAAAACTACCTTTTTCGGTCTCAGAACACAAATTTATAAGGTGATGTGGTAGATAAATAAAATGAGGTCAAATACTTTATCACTTGCAGAAATTATTTAGAAATCTTTGTGAAAATATTAAAAAAGGATAATTTTAGTACGTTCGAGTGTGCGATTATTTTTCGGAATGCTCGCAGTGTCGTTTGCGTACCAAGCAAAACCGCACGCGCAATTACATGAATTTTAAACCTCATGGGGGAGAGCGATATTTGAAGAATTTCATTATGGCGAACTCTTCCTAGACTGTTGGAATTCATTTCGTTTCAAACGCACCAACTAAAACTGACTCGGAATTATATTGGATTCTTAAAAAGAAAACTTTCGTTATTATTTCTCGTTTTTAGAATGGAAAGTGGAAAGTTGAAGTATTCCAGAGTGGCCCAATCTACTTTAAAGATAAGTTTTGTAATAATATCGGTATATACCTTTGTGGTTGGTTTAATTAATCTGCAAATTATCAATTGGTTAAAATACTTTCATTGCACAACTATATTACCAAAAATTACGTATAGCGGCGGCGTATTACCTACACATCTGAGGTATAATAAAACAAAAAAATCTTCATCTAATTACCGAAGTCAGTTTTCTTACAAAACCTAGAAGCTTATGTAAAACATTTAGACTATTCGTTATACAACATAATAAAAGTAAAATAGCGAAAGGATAACGTAATAATAGCGTACCTACCTACCTTATGCATCATATTATGCAAATTTTGCTCTTTACTTAGGTATAGCAAAGTTAACCAACCATAGCTTTAGAATCTATTTTATCAGGGTCATTTCCGAGTTGCCTTCGCTTCTACTTTCAAAATTACCAAATAGAGTAATTTCGATTTTTGAGCAACGATATTGTCTGTAATTTTGTGTTGTCAAATTTCTTGACTCGTGCAGAAAAGCCTTGGTAGAGTAATTTTGTGTTTTTAAACGGAATCTCTAGTGTTGCGGCAACGGCGACTAGGTGGTATTCGCGGTATGCGGTAGCAAAACGCTCAATTCGTGACTCCTGGCTTTGTGATTATACTTCGTAATGCGCAACTCGGAATTATGCGCGTCCTTATAATAAAACATTAGTTCATGCAAAGCTTGTTAATTTTGCAATCAAATTTGCAATTCCCCACGCGCATAAACTTCAATTACTCGTAGTTTTAACAAGGAAATTGATTTCTTTAACATTATTTGGCTTTGAACATGTTCACTTTCAAAAATATTTAAAATCGTGTTTCTCTATGAACGTGCTTTTAAGATATTGGACCAAAATTCTACGTCGTAAAACCGCAGATTTGCCTATATATAAGAAATATGATAAGCCATCATCATCCTGTTTTTGACGACGCTTTTTTGCGCATAAAATATTTTTATGTCTTAAAGTTCAGTGTTTTTATCATAATGTTAATGAGTTCTGAGTTTCAACATAAAGAGAGCATCGTTATAACTGTCGCTTGATGACGATACTTGTCAAACTATCGATTGATTTTTGATTTGAAAACAAGTAAAAAAAGGCTTATAAGGCCCAGGATTAGCGATTAGTGGACGTCCTGTGCCTGAAATGATGATGATTTCCGACAATTTTGGAATTTGAGAGATACTGAAAGTCATTTATTCTTTCTTCTATGGGATATTTGCTACTGCTATTATTTTAAACGGATCTCGAGTCCGCTTTTCTAATATTTGTGAGCGCTCATCATTAAGTTTCTATGGAACAATAAAAAGTTTTAAAAATCAAAATATGTTCTCTCCTGAATTGAACATATACCGCAACGAGTTTCATCCATAAAACGTCCCAAAAGTGCAAACAAGAATGGAATAACATTAAATAAAAATCCGAGCAGCAAGACCGCAAATCACAGTAAACCACAACGAAAATTCGTCGCGGTCGTTTCATTATAAACCGCAGGCGATGAGTGGATCCGAATACAAATTAAACTTGATACACACAACAGCTGAATATCATGAAATACGAAAATTTCTCGTAACACGAGAACGTACCCATTACAAACTCCGTAGGTCAGCAATGTAATACATTCTAAAATAGCATTTGCACATATAATGTTTAGGTAGACATTATACCCTACCTATTAAATATTACGTAATAAGCATTTTTTTTTTTATAAATTAATAAAAACCATCCTTCATTAAAGCCTGTCTGCCATGTTTTACATTCTTACAACTAGGCCATGAAGGTTTCTTTTTAGGGTCCCGTACCCAAAGGGTAAAACGGGACCCTATTACTGAGGCTGCGCTGTCCGTCTGTCTGTCTGTCCGTCTGTCCGTCTGTCCGTCTGTCCGTCCGTCCGTCCGTCCGTCCGTCCGTCCGTCCGTCCGTCCGTTCGTCCGTCCGTCCGTCCGTCCGTCCGTCCGTCCGTCCGTCCGTCCGTCCGTCCGTCTGTCCGTCCGTCCGTCCGACCGTCCGTCCGTCCGTCCGACCATCCGTTTATCCGTTTATCCGTCTGTCCGTCTGTCACCAGACTGTATCCAGGCTGTATCTCATGAACCGTGGTAGCTAGACAGTTGAAATTTTCACAGATGATGTATTTCTGTTGCCGCTGTAACAACAAAAAAAATATTTAAGGGGGCTCCTATTCAACAAACGTGTTTTTTTGCTCCTTTTTTTGATAATGGTGTCATATTTTTTTATGGTGGATATTTTTTTGATGTGGTGCTCGCGCACGGTTCCCCTTCATGCGCGAGTCCGACTCGCACTTGGCCGGTTTTTATTGGTAAACTCCTACCCCACCTAGACCATTGTATACACCGATTCGATAGATCATGACCAACCAACATTACACTAAATAGCTCATTGATACTACAGTTAAAAACATTCCTTAAAACGAAGGTTTTAGCTATTCCTTAGTCACGTTTGAGCAGAAACGGCCATAATAATGTTTAAATGTAGGTTTTGCTTTTAATCTAGATGGACAAACGTCCTGCGAGTGCCGTAAGTCAAATACCGTACAATAAGTCCTTTTATGTCTACGCTATAAAAACGCCGGCGAACTTTATTCCAAGTGCGACTGTTAAAATGCACTTCTCGTATCAAATTTACGAAGTGATACGCCCGGAATGCGGTAGTCTGCGCAGGTTAATGACGACACGGGCGATGAATATCGAGAGATTAAAGATAAACCCGCGATTAGGCCGAGGAACACGGCTGAGTAATAGCCGGCCTATTAGTTAAGAGCATTCCTTCCTTTAAGCGTGGAATAGCATACGTACCTATGCTTTATACGTGCTGTCCTTGGAAGTGTGGATCAAATTAAAAAGCGCTTAGCGGGGGTGATTCTGGAACTTTTTGGCCCTATAAAAGTAGGTTTAAATATTGACGGCTAAAAATTTGTAAAAAAAAAGATACATCAAGATTTCAGCCTGACTATGTACCTAGCCTTTAAGAAGCGAATCAATAAAATTTATGATTATTTATTATTTCATTTTACCCCACAAAAGCATTAAAGTTCCCAGTTGCTTCTTAGTTGTCGTTTCTCTCAGAAAGGCCAGTAGTACTTAGTAATGAGAAAGCACTTTTTTCTAAATATGTTAGCCATTTAGGGCATCTATTCGTTACTATAATAGATAAAATCATACGTATTTAACTAGGTCTGCCCCGCGTTGTCTTATTTTCTCTGTCTCAGATCTTTTAACACCCAGTCTTGTAAGTCGGAACTCGTAGGTTTAGGGACCATAGATTGAAATTATTGATAACTTACATGTTTATTGGTATCCGATAACAAGATGTATACCAGCTGTAAGCAGTAAACTAGGGTCTGGCACAAGTTATGATTGCATAGGCGATGAGCTAAATGCTTTCCAAGATATATGTAGTAGGTGATTAGTTAGCGTTTGAATTGCAAGTTGCAACTCTCGATTGTATAAGGTTAATACATTGCAAAAATAAACATTTGTTAAGCTTTTGTATGGTTTTTGTTCTATGTAAAAAATGATTATACACAACACATAACATAATATACAACACATAAAAAGAGATTACACACTACAGAACTATGTGATAACTAGTACTTAGAAGATTTTATATCAGAAAAAAATACTTTTTTCAATTCAAGTGCTAGCTAGTACCATTGAATATTTTTTCATTTCCTTTACTTATCGAGAAAGACGTCGACGTCTTAAAAGAAGCAACTTCCTATAAAGCAAAATTATAAGCTCAAGACAATATTGTATCAACTACTATTACACTAAAGATATTATGTAAACACTGTAAAGTTAATAATTACATTAATGTAGTAAATTTGATTAGGATGGTTGAAGTTTTAGGAGTTCCCTGTTGATATCACAAACTTGCTATAATTTCAGCAATATGTACAAAATTTATTAAGTTAACATAAAGCGATTTACATTTGAAATTTACTTGTAATAATGTTTTCTTTTCTAGGATAAAAGTAATCTGTATAAAGAATATGTAATCATATCCTATAGTAGTCTATGTATGTAAGATAAAATGAAGCGGAATTGATTACGCAGTTTCTTTTATATGAAACTTAAGAGAGAGGGCAGATAACGACAATTTATTACTTATAATAATGTCTTCAATTATTTCGTATTACATGTGTGTCTGCACCTGGTCTGCTCAAATTGATCACAAAATAATTTTCTTAAGAATCGTTATAGTAGTTAATGAAAGTTTTTTTTAATGTAGACATACAAAGTGAAACTCGGTTTGTCCGCATTTTTGCCAAGATATTTGTACTGTTGATAATGAATGACAAAAAGAACCGATGCGAGACCAAAGTCGACCTTGCTGGTTGTTCTAATCGTCATAGCAAGCAATAGTGAATGGCTACAAATATCTACATAATAATGGCGACAGACAATAGACGCTAATGTCTATGCTTGAACGTTCTACATACATAAATACCAATTATTGACTCCACTAGCAACACGTTGGCCTTGTTACAAGATACTCGGTATTTACCAACAACTACCAACAAGAATACATTAAATAGATTTCCGCTACTGAGAGCAAGCAATTCGTGATTTGTTACACGAACAATATGCTCGGATGATTAATTGTAATCGATTAAGGTTATCCGTAAATTTCCCTTTTACGTTTAAAAGTATTCACAAAGTCCTGCAAATGAAGCTTTGCAAAAATTAAAGTTTTGAAAGTATAGAATCGAAGCCAGAAGCGGTCGGCGCGCCGCGTTCATTTGAATTACGCTCAGCTCCGCCTTTTGTAGTCTACTTCATTTAGCGAACTTTAAGGGAATTCTTTTATTTTGACCGAGCAAAGAACTTAAGAGATGCATTGTTGAATCTGTAACAAATTGCAAGCCGTGATTACGTTAAGAACTCCACCGGCGACTAAAGGTGGGACTTAGATTGGAATTTAACAGTTACCTCCGTTCCGATTGCAATGAATTTAAAAGAACTCAAAGGATTCGCATTAGCTTGCTTGATTTGATTAATTAAAGTTCTGAAGTACTTCTTCAATATTAATTTGAATGAAATGAAGTAAAACAAAAAAAAATGAGGAATCTGCAAAGTCAAATTTAAAACGAATGAAATAAATAATTAAAGTGACAATAAAGATAAGAAATCAAATACTTAGAAAACAAACGGGCGTAAATAAAATGAGTTTTGTTTACAAAGCTGTGCTTACGTTAATATCTGATTCCGAGAAACTTAAAAATAACGAGAGTGCATAAAAGCGTCGGGGATATTATTTTTTATTTCGTGGACAAAGTTTGCCCGCTGGCTCCTTGTAAACACATAGTCCCTCTGTCCTCAGTCTGGAGAGGCAACAAGTGCTCTAAGTAAACATCTCTCCGTTGCTCGTATCATGCTACGGCGGGTGTTAGCTTTTAAGAATTCTTATTTCCTCGGAAAATATCTCAAACGCGAACATTCCTTCAGTTTTACACAGCTAACTTCGTCGGGTTACATTCCAAGAGATGAAAATATTGATGCACCTCTATTTGTAAATACGACTATCCCGTAGTCAATTTTAGGTACTATGTTGTTCTATTGTTATGATGAACTGTCCGGGGTACCTAACCACATCTAATACAGCATCACGTTAAGGCCAGCGCACATTTGTAAGGGCCACAACATAAAATTATTTGACATTTCATTTCACCTCTTGCGTTAGTTATTTACAAAAGTATATTTATTTTCTACTATTTTAAACCAACCATCCGTTTCGGATTTATACTTTACAATATTGATCCACAAATACGCTTTTTATATATAAGTGTTTTTACTTTTACTATGAATTTGTCCGTCTCTTTAAAGTCTGACTAGTCATAAAAAGCTAACACTTATACGACGAATTTTATGAATTTACCTTAACTATTTAATTGCACAGGCAAAAAGGTGAGTACAAAAGGTGGACATAAAGCCAAGAGTATTCTCTACCAGCCACTAGTACTAGTTTTATTCAATACCATGCAGTTGCTGGCGTCACCAAGAGATCTCGCTGCCCTTACATTAGTTCGTTACATTAGGGAAGTCTCGTTAAAATAAATACCTTTTTATTTGTTTGTGTCTGATTATACATACTTTTATAAAATTATTGAAAAGAATATTTCTCCACGTGCACAATATGATGACTTATTATCAAACATGATATGCACACTCATATGCAATACCTGAAAGTATTTCTTTAATAAAACACTGGACATTTTCAAGGTATTTATAACACGGTGATGCCTATGTATTTCCTATCTAACTAGGCACTTAGCACAGTGTAAATATGTAGTACCTACAATGATGTAATGCTGATCACGTTAGGCATACAAACACGCCGATCACCAGTGGGATTACGTGCAACGCGAATTATTGCTCTGAGTGTTACCACGGTCCATTAATTCATTAATGATAAATAAATAATGTTTTAATAAACTCATGTTTATAATGTAAATATAACTGAAGTGAAATTCGTTCACAATGATAACTTATTGCCCATATAGTGACCAGAAAATTCAAATAAGCCAACCCTTCCGATATACTGTTTTGTAAAGGTAACAGACATTTGACTTTATAATGTTATAGGTAAACACTTAAAGTTTCACCCAAGAAAGCAATAATAGTGATCTGAAAGTTAGTCCTACCTTCAGAAGGATTCCTATGAATTTCAATACTAGTCTCTGGGGGTGAATACAGAAAAAAACATACGTGTGCGTAGGACATTAGGCGAAAGGGTTTGGTGAGGGAGCTCGGAGGTTCGCGTCACGGAGTCTGCCTGAGGCAATTTGGTACCAAATGTCGTTTGGTACGTGCCCCACAAATAAAGAGGATGGGATAAAGCTGGCCGTATTACATTAGGAACTGTTAGAATACAATGTAACTTGTTTCTATACATATGAATGCTTGTCGTGAAGACGTGGGATTTCCTGACTTATGTATGAATGATGCTGCTATCTGATTTTGAAAGTGATTTATGTTCGGTGACAGCATATTATGAGTGAGAATAATGCTGAATATTATTCCAATTACAATGTTTCCAGATATTCTAAATAGGTTATCATTCAGACGAACACTAAATGATAATAAACTATAAAAAATAAAATATTACTTTTAAAATAGGACAGATTCATGTTTGTACTAGAATAAAGTTTTACACTTCAGGCGAACTTATTTCTGTAATAATATATTAACAGGAAATGATCTTGGTCATTTATTTTCTTATATTTATAAAATAGCACAAATAAAAAGAACGATTGCGTAAAATCTAAGCCTGTAGCTACTAAATTGACGTGAAGACCGAGCCACATTAAAAACACATTTCAAGTCCAAAGTTTAGGACAGTGACAATGAAATTGTCATTGCCATTAATTCTTTCTTCCAATATCCCGTTAGTCCCCACTTTCGGCGTCTACTTAATTTTTGTAAGTGCGTATCTATTTTTCACCCTTGGCCCCGCGTTCTGTGCGCAACCCTCTAAGATTTACGTTCCCGACGCGAGCAATAACCGGCCGGCCTACCTACGACAGCCTGTTCGGTATTTTAAAAAGGTACGTCTGAATCCGCGTGAAAAATTGCCTCCTTCCCACCCTACGCCGAAGCCATATATTTCAGTCATTGGCGCGCCGAGATGGGGACAGATAGCTTATTTAAAAGTGTTTATGTTAAACCACTCCGTGAATTTAAATAAGGTGCATGTTTGTTTGGAATATTAGAATCAATAACTGAGTGTAGAATGCATCATCCATCGAAAAATAACTTGTCTTTGACAAAGGTCAAACCCAATCCAAACATATTATATTTTTGTTTATTTTGAATCGAAATGCTTAAGAAGTTGGAAAAATTATTCGAAACTATTTATAACACAGGTTTGCATGAAAAAGAGAATGGTAAGGTCGTAAAACACATTAGCACGTAGTTCGACCCCACACGGCGCCGCAGCTCGCTGATATTGGGCTAAAAGGGGAATGCATTGGCTTTTTGTAGAGCGCCTATAACCAGGGATTAGGACGCGCCGCCGAATATACCAATTTACCATCACACACACAATGCACCCCAGCTTGTTAAGTAAGGACGCCCTTTGCACTTTATGAGTAGCTTGTGATTTTCATAATTGAGCAGTCAGTGGAATTATTACTCGTATACTCACAGACATCAAGCTGCTCACCATGACCTGTGGTGCGGAGCATAATTCTGATACTTAGGCTATTCGAATGACACTCAAAGTTGGCCTTTCATCGAGACATAACACTAATTTGACCTTGTATTATGGGGATAAATAAACTGGTGTGTTACACGAAAAATAGCAGTCCTGAATTTCAGTTTCATTTTTATACTAACCGTCCCTGTTTATAATTTCAATAAAGTTACAATTTATTTCATTAAAGAGAAATTAATTAATACGGTTGCATTGTAAAATGAAACATAAACTCATTATCCGGTAATTCAATTGGTTCTTTACTGTTAAACAACAATATTATTTCGAATAACTTTTTAAGGCGGCGCCAAAAAGCGAAATTGATAATCACATTAACCTCCAAGCCGGAGTTGTCAACAATTTACTCGCAATTAATGCATCGTTTATCGAAGAAGTCTCTTGGCGCATTTACAACGGAATGCCGGCGAGTACTTGCGCGGCCGCACCTCGCAATGAGGCCGGCTGCAGCATCCTTGAAAGGCCACATTCCACCATCAACGTCTATTTACGGTCTAAGTCCTCATTTTCTATCGCGGCATACATTTATCAACCTCTAAAATCAATTACTCAATCATTACGTAACTGTGCCAGCTCACTTTACTGTTTCTTAAAAATGAAAGTACTCGTTCAAGTAACAATGGACCCGCTGATTGATTGGCCGCGCCTGTTTGTGAATTCATTATTTACTCTGAAGTTAAAAAAACTTTTCATTGTTTCAGAATATTCTGGATAAATTTAATCCAGGTGCCCGGCAGATGATAACTGCCGGAAAGGCGTACTTAAAGGCTCTACATGGTAAGTGCATCTTAATGTTAGATCATTAAATTAATGAATAAGGAAACGAGAAGTAGTCAAAAGTATTTTCCAAAGAACAAAGAAGCATTTAACGTGAACCCGGAGTTTCTTCAAGTAGGCAATAAATGCGAGGAAAGTGAAATGCGCGCTGAGTTGTCAGGTCCAAATATTCGTGAAGAGTGACGCGTATTCAGTGAAACGTAGACAATTAATTTATGTACAGTAAGCCAAATGGGCGCATCTATATGCAAAACCTCAGAGTTCCACGCTTGCTTGGCTACGGAACTGGGGCGTAGTTTGTGCCAAATTGTCTCTGTTGGCTTATCTACAGTATTATGCCCGAAGCTCTAGTAGCTATAAAGTCGGGCATTCTGCGCGATGTATGGCCCTTGGAGCTTGTTTCTACTTTATTTTAGACTAGTTTGCGGTTAATTTGTTCCATTTAACAACACTTTAATGACCCAGACGATGCTACGACGTGACCTGTTTGACAATTTGGTGTTCAACAATGACTACCATATTACGTAAAGTTAAGACATGTCTGTGGTACATTATTTGATTCTATCTTCATTCTGTTCGCCACAGCCTGATTATAAAATCGCAATATTAAAGGAGGTGATAGCCCTCATTAGTACAAAACTTTTACTTTAGGGTTAACATCGTTTTAAAATCACTATTATCTAAGTAAAGCCTTAATCGAATAGAGTTAGTTATTGTATTTTAGCATGTAGAATCAGCTCTATAAGAAGAGGAACGACGAGCAGAAACTATTGGTTTTGGAGCCACAAAAATTTCACTTTCCGGCTACAATACAACAATTTCATTTCTTATTATTAACAATTCACTCATTTTTCCATACAAATTAACAGCTGAGATAGAATGTTTTTTTATTTCAATATTTTTAAGTGTTACGTATCACAAATATTATTTAGTTGTTGCCTTATACTTAGTGTGTTGTCAAAACGAATGTTGACGAGTATTTCATCTATGTGTTTCTATCCGATTGCAATTACTGCACGGCAGGTAAATGTTTCTGACAAGAATAAAAGATCGCGCGAACACATCGTGGGTGATAGCCAGTAAATAATAAAAATAATTTACGAAATATCAATAATTTTAAGTCTGATTATATCGTGCACGCCGAATATTAGAGCAGATTTAATATCGTGTAAAATTCATTATTTTAAAAGCCCCTGGAGAGACTATTTACATATTTTATAAATTCCCTACATTCTCGAAGCTCTGCAAAGATATTTTTAAAGAGCTCGCCCTAAATGTTTTACATTAATTTGCACAAAAAGTTGTCCTTGCAAATTCCGGGCAATTACCTTATCTGACTTCTAATGCGATACGAGAATGTTGTTTAGTCCAAACTTGGGTTATCAAACTTCACCAAACGGCCTAGCTATTTGGGTAAAATATTTACTAATAAATGGTTTAGAACCTTGTACAAACTTTAGGTCTAGTCTGGCTGGACTAATGTTGGGTTTGTATTTGTAATTCATCGAGAATGGCTAAGTTATTCCATGTCGTTGTTTTAATAGTTCAATAACTGTTTTGTAGGAGCGGCGGCAGCATCTAGGATGTATGTGGACGCGGTAGGAAAGCTGGGCAGACAAGCCCAGCAAGGCACCTGGGGAGGATGCGCCGATATTGGTAGGTACACCAGGGACTACTCTTGTAAATATATAAGTAAAATAATTAATTTCTTTAAAAAACACAGTCAACACAAAAATAATGAAAAGATACGTGTTTTTGACGACAATCTGGTGTAGTAGTGGTTCGCGCTCCGGATTACAAATCTGGCGCGGTTGCGGGTTTGAATCCCTCAAGGAGCAAATATTTGATGTGTGACGAGCAGAAACATTTATGGTTTTTTTTTTTTAACAAATCCTAAAATTTTGTTAGTAATAATACACTTTTAATATTTAAATTACCATCTTCCCAACAGGCACCGCCCTAATGAAAGTAGTGGAAGTCTATCGTGAGATACAAGATCAACAAATGAATATTGTAAGTTTACACAATGTTTATTGAGCCTTATTAATTTAGACACCAGTTTAATGGCTAATATTGAACAGCAAACATGTGAGCAATTATTTTGTAAACATTTAGTGAGATTAGATAAATGTAGTCTCATGTAGAAGTCTTATATCTATAACATATGTAATATAATTAGTTTTCATGCGTTACTTACTGTCGATTGGAGATAATAGGCAATAACGAAAATCTGTTTGTTTGTCGCAGCTGAAGGCGTTCTACGTAGACTTGCTGGTTCCCCTAGAAACTAATCTCGAGAAGGATACAAAAGTAGTACAGGTCAGTCAATAAGAACCTCTCCTTTCATAATCTTTTATGTGAATAGTCCCGTGTTGCCAAGAATTGTTTACTACTAAGAGGAAACAGGGTTCGGAGTTCAAATAAGCTTAGTATCTTGTGAGATAAGAATTTCTATTAAAAAAGTTTTGTCCGAAGTGAACGACCAACCCGTAGGTATTTTTATGTACACGAGCTATTGTCCCATTGAAGATAAATGGAACACGGTATGAAGTGAACTCTGTGAGGTTCCAATTTAGTTAAACATCAGTCGTGTTGTTGTTAAGGATAAATCAATGTTTATATTTGCAGGAAGGAAGATTTATCTCTTTACCGTTATCTTCTTCTTTTCAAGTGATCTCATTTTGTGTTTTTCTGTTGTTTTTTGTGTTGATCTTTTATAATACAGGGTGTACAAGAGAATAAGACACTCCTTAAAACCACGTGATCAGCTGGTCATATACAACAACTTTTTCTATTGGAGCAACATCGAAATCGATTTTTTTTTTCAGCTTCCCCATACAAACTTGCGAGTAAACCTTGATGATAATGTATGGAGCATCTGAAAATGAAATCACGATTTCGATGTTGCTCACATAGGAAAAGTTGTTGTATATGATCTGCTGATCACGTGGTTTTAAGGAGTGTCCCATTCTTTTGTACACTTGTATATTAGCTTTTGATGTGAATCTGGCAAAGGACAATTATTATTGTAAACAAAGATAATTATATGTTATGTTTTTATCATACGCACCGGTAGAGTTAGGGCCTGTTTCACAATCGTTGATTCAAGGTCTAAATAAGCTACTTAGAACTTATCTGCGCTCAGTTAATAAATACGGATGTTGACTTTGACGTTGCCAGGGCTATTTTTCTTGCTTTTAAACGTTTTTCCGAAAATTGTCAACATCCCTATTCTTTACTGAGCAGATTAGCTTACTTCGAACTTTACTCAGTGATTGTGAAACAGGCCCTTATAGATTTAATAAATGCAATATTTAACTGCAACCTTAATTGAGCTAGTGGCCTCCGTCGCCAGCAGTCCCAGGTTTGAAGCCTGCAAGGGGAAAATGTTTGTGTTTGTGTATATTTTATACTGAGTTATGGACGTCTGCAATATGAATATTGTATTTAAGTATGTTTATTTGTTATCGAGTCACTATTGTACAAAGTATTAGCAATTTACTACGATGTTAGAATTTGGTGTGTTTGCTGAAAATGTTTATTTATTTATCAAATATCTTTTCGAATGCTTATGATAAGATGTAAAATTGTTTTTTTTCTTCTTAGTCTGAACAAAAGCGGTTCTTACAACAGCACAAGTTACGGTCTGAGAGCTACAGTAAAGCAGCGGCGACAATTAAGAAGCAACGCAAGAAGAAGACCAATGTCACTAAAGTCGGCTCCGCTATGGACAAAGAGATGAAGGTATTTAGCATTGTCCCTTTCGTACTTACACTTATATGGAAAGTTAACCATGTGAAAGATTTTTTAAATATACTTCTTGTCATTGATGGTCACCATGATGGACCCCGGATGGATATAGAAATCGATTTTTTTCGTTTATTTCATCTTTTATTTTTACACCCTTTCAAAGTTAAATTGCTTATTCAATTTATAGGTGTAATAAAATATTGATCATCCTAAATTTAAAACTGACGTATTTAAGTTACACAATGGACCTAACTTTACTAAGGTCAATTCTGGTTTCATTCTTTTATTTGCAAAATTCCACTTTGAAGGACCTGACTAGTAGGTATCCTTTTTTATCCGCGATTCGTATTTTTTTGTTGCAGAACATGCAAATATTGGAAGAGGAAAAGACAAAATTGGACGCATTTTGCGAGCAAAGCTTGAAAAATGTAAGTTGGGGAGAAAATCCTTTTTGCTTCTAAACGTTTAAAATTCTTTCCGTTTTATTTAAGTAACCGAGTAAACAAACAGCGCCGTAGAGTCGGTTTTAATTTTTTGTTCGTTTAATGTCACAGTAAGGACAGACTGGTAAAGTAACCTATTCTATTGCTTATAGTATAACTACGTTTTAAAAAAGCTTTCAATAGAAATTTTTTGCAAAAATTTTAAAGTCGAAAGGACACTGTGTGTGTATGTATAACTTTCGTTTAAATTTGTGTCGTACCTACTGTTACTTTAGGCAGTATTAATAGCGCTGTTTGGACAAAACTTTTAAATAGAGGACAAACATTTTCCAACTTTTCACTAACATTTATAAAATCTTATATTTTATTCGAATATACTTATAATTTCGGTTTTCACAGGCAATGACCCAAGAGCGTCGTCGCTACGGTTTTGTGTTGGAGCGACAGTGTTCTTTGGCAAAGCACTGGCTGGCGTACCATACGGCTGGGGCGACATCGTACAACACTGGCTTGGATGAGTGGCTGGAGGTGTCCAGAACTAGGGAGTATCTCCCGCCCAACGTGGAGGCCATGTTTGTCAGCAGGATGAGGGTGAGAAAAATATTCGTTATTTCGGCGAAAATAATAATTTTATCGTTGACTAGCGTTTCCCGCGTCACTAATCTTCATCAGATCTGATCATCGAAATAGAAATACAGACCACCTAGCTTATCTCTCTCTCAAGCGCAGCTTAGGTTGAATAACTCTAGTAATCACTATCAAAGCATTACCGCCACTAAGCTACGAGCCTCTACCTCTTCACAAAACGACTTATTTGTGGAATAAATTTAATTTTAAACTTGTGCCCTTTACTACCTTTTCGTACGTTTCTTGAAATATTTATTTGTTCAGACTTTTGACATTACTTGCCTCATATCCCGCCCATTCATGCCGTGATATCCCATAAAAATGTATTCCCACTAACGTGAAATTATTTTTACGAGCTCTTTTATCGCATACGCACCATTTAAATCTCATATTCGTCGAAAATATCGGATAAACACCGCAATGTTATCACCAATTGCATTGCGTAAACAAAGGCAAGAAAATCACTGAGCCGACAAAATGGGTATGATTATGAACATGAAAAAGTCGATTTCCGATTTTGCTAATATTGATAAACGTTTGAAGCAGGTCTAAAAGTCTTGATCATACTAGAATTTTTTTGTTGTCATGTTGCGTATACATTTTATTACAAATGTTGTGAGTTAGGTACAAATAAGCAACCTATTGTATAACAGAAACTCAATACCTATTTTATCGTTATGTAATCTTTAATGTCTTGCTTGCTTTACCAATAGCAAAACAGTTGTGTAGTAAAAACCTTTTTAGTTTTAAAATATGCCTATTTTGTTAAATATTTTCATTTTTAAGAGTCCTCAGATATTCCTTGATTAGGCAATGAGAGTAGAAAGCTGTTATTTTGAAATCCTGTTTATTAGCAACGATCGCTAACTACGACCATAGTAGCTACGACGAAGCTTCAAAGGCTGCTATTGTCCAGTAAACAGAATTGAATGCCATTTGAATTTCTGACGACACAAGCTATTTCTGTCTCAACTACAGCCTGATACTGAATTTTGGCACCAAACAACTAAATAGTAGCTTATACTAATTATGTACCTAAAATAAAGCAATCCCTTTGAGTAGAAACAGTAATAAAATTAAGACAAAAATCTGACATGCTAATTATTTAGTTATTGTATCGTCTAGACTACTTTTAAGTACATTTGTCCTATGTAACCTTAATTCTCAATATCAGAATATGAATAAATTAAAGCTCGTATAATTAAATATTCCCACAGTGTCTACTAATAGGAGCTTACCTAAACCTACGTCTAACACGTGTTGCCTAGTCGACCTAGCAGTAAACAGTTATTTATATAAGGCCTATTTACTTAATAATAATCATTTGTGATGATATTGAAGTAGGTATACAGATTTTCTTTAACCGTCAGGTACGCCTGTGAAATCTCGTTTTAATTATTTTCGTTTATAAAAAATATTTTTCACTGCATTTAGATATTGTTTGTGTCTGTAAAGTCTTTAATTGAGTTATTCCGCAGCTTACGAACCAATAACTGTTTGACAACTAACACCGAATTGGCTAATAATAATTTAATATCTCATTGAATGAAAAGGAATTGAATAAAGCAAAGAATCTCATTTTGATAAACTTTTTATTATAATCCAAGAATAACGCTTGATCTATGTATAAAGGCAAAAGTTTCTTAAAAAAGTCAAAATACTTATTTTTTCCTAAACAGCAAGTATCCTTCTGGACCGATGAAGATGTCTACGCCAGCCCTCGAACCGGAGACGATGATGACCGCGCGTCAGTAGGCTCGGCCTTGAGGAAGACTCGGTCTGTTGACGCTTCGTGCCTGGACGTGCGATCCATAGCCGAACTGGGTTCACCCGCGCAGGGGCTATCCAGGGCCAAGTCCGACTTCAACTTGCAGACCAGCCTGCATACTGATGAACCAGGTAAAACATATTATTCAAATATAAAAAAAATATTAAAATCATCATCATATTCAAAAGGATATTGGATTTTTTTGTATGAACTTCGTTATTACGATTTAAACATTTAAAACATACTTATAGTAAGACTCCTTAGGATATGTACATTCTGTCAAAAAAGTTTCGGGAATTGATGATTTGTTAATAGTTCCAAATTCAAAATTATATATTTTTTTTTGTTATTGTTAGATTGGCACACTGATTTCCATTTTGGCGCGGAGTTTGAGTTACATCTGATAATAAGATTAAATACAGTATTGTTTTTAGTAATACTAAATCTAGTGTGTATTAAATGCTGAGCGGGGGCCTTTTTGACACATATTGCTTTTTATTATCCTGTAAATGTTTTTCCTTTTGTATTCTGTGTGTGTCAAATAAATCTTTTTCTATTCTATTCTATTCTATTGCGAATTTCATAATGGACCAAAATATCGAACAAAGAGTTTGTCTTAAATTTTGCATCGCCAATGGGATTTCGTGTTCGGAGTCTCTGAAAATGTTACAGAAGGCTTACGGTGAATCGACTTTATCAAAAACACGTGTTTATGAGTGGTACAAAGCGTTCAAAAGCGGTCGAGATGTGATGGAAGATTTGCCTCGCTCTGGTAGGCCATCAACGTCTGCTACTGAAACAATCGCAAAAGTGAAGGAAATAGTGACTGAAAATCCTCATTCAAGTTTGAGAGAGCTAGCCGTTGAACTTTCTGTATCACACGAGTCGATTCGTACCATTTTAAATAATTAATTAGGTATGAAACATGTTGCCGCTAGACTAGTCCCAAAAGACCGAAAAATCAATCGCAAAAGAGTCGCTGAGGACATGCTAGAACGAGTCAATTCTGACCCAACATTCATGAAACGCATTGTTACTGGTGACGAGATGTGGGTTTACAAGTTTGACATGCAAACTAGTCAACAAGCTTCGGAGTCGCGCCTTCCAACTGAACCGAAACCGAAGAAACCGCGCCAAACTCGATCGAAAGTCAAACTCATGTTGATGGTTTTCTTTGACTGTCGCGTTGTTGTGCACTCAGAATTCATGCCAGAAGGTCAAACGATAAAAAAAGAGTATTATTTAGGCGTCATGCGGCGTTTAAGAGAGCAAATTAGACGAAAAAGGCCAGATTTGTGAAATGAAAATTCTTGGGCTTGCACCACGTTAATGCGACTTCCCACAAGGCCATCATTGTGAACGAATTTATGACCAAAAACTCAACAAATACCATTGAGCAGCCACCTTATTTACCAGATATGGCTCCAGCCGACTTCTTTCTTTTTCCTTAACTCAAATTACCACTTCGTAGCACCCGGTTTCATTCGGTAGAAGACGTAAAGGAGAAATCGCGGCGAGATCTGAACTCGATTCCGGAAAAAGCGTTTAAAAAATGATTTGATGATTGGATTATTCGTTGGCGTAAGTGTATCGCTTCTGAAGGAGCATACTTTGAAGGTGATAAAATAAATTTGGATAAATAACTAACATTTTGTGTATTATTAATCTTTTCCCGGTACTTTCTTGACAGAGTAGTATGTGTCTATATTATTGGGCACTGTCTTGTAAATATTTTCTCCAATAAATATGATCCACCTTAGTATTGTGGTATTGATTAAGATTGTTGTTTTTGGGAACGCTTCGGTATTATCCGAATTTATTTTAATACCTAATAAGTAGTACAAGTGGCTCGTGTTATTCACCTATTGTTTTTTTTATTTAATTAACAGATTGTTTTTAACTATTGTATACTTTGTCCCTAGATTCCGACACTCGTACCGCAACCCGTCCATCATCCCTTGCGCCGCCGGCCTGCACAACCCGTGACCCACCCTTAGCCCGCGCTCTGTACGCGTACGCCGCGGCCGGAGACAACCAGCTCAGCTTTCAGCAGGGAGACATGCTGGCCTTGCTGGGGGAGCGGACCAAGGGCTGGCAGTATGGGGAGAACTTACGCTCGCACCAGGCTGGCTGGTTCCCTCTGGCTTATACCGAGCCGATACCCAACGATGATGTCATGTGAGTACCTATGAAGCAATTTCTTTTCAAATAGAGTAGGTGGTTCCAGAGGAAAATATGATTAAAACACAAAGTGGCTAAGATTAAAGTTGGCCTAGTAGGAGGAGACCTACCAACTAGAATACATTTTGAAAATTCTGTTTAAAGAGGTAGTATGAGAGACCGGTATGACTGGAGACGGCTTATCAACGTCGCATCGAAATACTATACTCCTAAACTATAAAAGAGGAGGAGAATTAGTCGGAGGTGGCAGCCAGGCACTGACAGGGTAAATAATAAGCTGACTTATCACTGTTGATGTCTGTACTGTTTCTTCTCATCACCAGGAAATTTTAGTCCCTGAATTGTTGGCAAGGCAAAGCAATATTCCTGCTTGTGTCATAAATGCCCATAGCAGTAGTCCCTCGAGCGGTGGCAGGGCTAGGGAAACGCATTATTTCTGGTCGTATCATAGGTACCCAGAAAGACCCTCTCCCTAAATAAATGAGTTTTCATCACACATCTAAAATGTATTGATCCATCATAAACATAAACGATCATCAGCATCATTATCGTAGCGCCATCTATTCCAGCGGCAGCTCCCCAGCCCGCTGGAGCTGCGCCCAGACCCCGAGCGAGGCGCCGCCGCCCGCGCCGCTCGCGCACGCGCAGACCACGCCCAGCACGCCCGCCGCGCACACTCACGCGCACCCGCCGCCCAGGATGTTCGGGGACACCGTCACCGCGCATCATGTTACCAAGGTACGTTGCGAAAGACGGAGAACAAAGATCTGTAGTTTATTGGGTAAGATAATAGGTAGGTAGACTGGGAAGGAAGAGGTACAGGGAGGGTACAGTCCTCTTTTAGATTATTATTACATCTCAGTTTATGTAGGATTAAAAGGACTAGTTAGTTTATAGGGGAAAAGAATCGCTAAAATAAAGGCCATGAAATTGTACTACTTAAGTAGAAAGTATACCTGTATTTACAATAACATAAAACACCATCAACTTTAAGACAGACAGAAAACAATGGCATGGCAGAATCTTAGGACATAGTATACAATTGGAGTTTTTACTTTCCAAATATACGTCTCCAGTTTTTTTTATTCAGTTCTACGCCCGAACCATTAAAGGAAATCAAACTCGCTTGTCTTGTATGTATAGGTATCTAAGTCAAAAATCAACCATGATTAGTTACTTTACTACCCATTCATCATCACCAGGGTCGCCTTGGCAGCGGTTCCCCCGGCCTCCCGCCGACCCTTCCCGCTCCGTCCCCCAGCGCACTCAGCTCATCTGCCAGCGCCACGTTCCACGCGCCCGCGCCGACCGTGCCCGGCACCGCCATCAAAAACTCTACGTCTGCAGCCAGCTTTACAACCCACGCTGTCATTGAAACCCGCAGCTTCGGACCGCAGACGCTGCCTATGCGCTCACAGGTAAGCCATCTTGAGATTTGGTTTTGACTGCTGAATTTTGTAAAGCTATTGTCTTTAAAATCTGATTTAAAATATAAAAAGCGATAAATCAATTATCGATATCACAGATTATATGATATAATTTCGATTTGCTGAACTGAAGACTATCAATTCTTTAAAGATACCGGAAAATAATAAATAAGCTGTCTGAACTGCACCACACACACTAAATAACCATTTTGTTTTTCTGGTGCATTACTCCGCTACTTAACATAACGACATAATTACAAGAATCGGCATCTCACTCACAAACAATGATGAATGATACTTTGATAATAATGCCTAACCTAACCTAAAATTTAAACGTATACAAGTCTTCCCGGGTAACGAATATGATGCATGTTTTTTTTTTTTTTAACAGAACTGTTTAATTGAAGAAATTGTAGTTCGCTACGTTTCGTCAATCTTACTCACTCACTTAAATTTGTGAAAATGTAAATAATATATCCCAGGTGGCACAAAACAAAGCAGGCCCCGCCAAAACTGCAGTGACAGTCGTGGGCGCCGCCGGCAATGTGTCGCTCCACAGCTCCAACGACTCGGGCTTCTCCAACGAACCCCCTCCGCAGCCTGACGTAGACTACAGCGATGAAGAAGCTCATAGGCTACGTGTACCCATCAGGTAATAAACAAATACAGAAACAACATATAATTTAGTAATGCTTCTTAAATTTAGTTGCTATAGCATTTTTGTAGTTTAGCTAACTTTCATTTATTTTCAATTTTTATTTTCTCCTCGTAGTAAATCTGCTCATCAAGCCAATGAACACAAAGCGTACTTGCTAAAAACACAAAGTCTCAAACGCGGACCAAAACCAAATTCAAACCCTACTAACGGGTACTTGACGGATGACCAGCAATTGATGCTTCGTAATATGCTAGACATGGATAAAGATTCCCAAAAAGTAAAGAGAACAAAGTCTTTCTGGAAGTTTGGACGCACAACTTCTGAAGAGATAATGGAAGGCATGTCCCTTTGGCAACACCGTGACATAGTTGACACTGTACCTGAATACAAGAAAAAATTGTTCGTTAAGATGAAGAAAGATTTGAGGCCGGCACCTGAAATACCTGAAATAAGGAAAACAGCTAGCCCTGAAAAATCTCCGCCACTTGATGCTATACCATCGCGACCCAGAGAAACTATTGACAGAAAAGAATTAAAAGTTACCAATGGTATACGCCAAGCAAGAAGTATGGGATCAATACAAAATGAAGATCACGCTGAAAAAGTGAGAACAGGAAATGAAAACTACAGTCAGCAGAATCAAACCATGAATAAGAACATGTCTGAAAAAATAAATATTGAAGAGAAACAAGAAGAATTTGTTCCAAGAAACGAATCAAGACATTCGGATTTGACAAACACAAGTACCATCAAAACAAACTTTGAAAACAGTTTTTACAATGATGAGACTGGAGAAGGCTTTGTTATGAAAACAGTTAAACGCAGAGAGATTTTACAAAGATATGATAATGATAGCAGCTCTGATGTTAATTCTGTTGCTTCAAGTACTGATCCATATGACTGCATTATTGTAGATGATCACATGACATCCAGGAAGCAACAAGAACTTGACAGACGCCGACAGGCCCAAATGTTAGACGATGAGGTAAAGAAACGTAAAGAAAATGCCTATATGCCAGAATTCGAAGAGATTGAAGTAAGTCCAATAAAACCACATGTTCGTGCGACGTTGTCATCGGAAAAGGTTAAGAAAACATCACATGAAAGAAGTCCACCAAAAACTATGGAATTTAAAACCTTCAAGGATAATTCAAAAGAAGTTAAAACATTCTCGGCTTCATCGGAAACATTAAAATACAAAGATAATGAGCAACGCACTGATCGCTATGGAATTCCTACAGAACGTAACAATAATGAGTCTCAAAATGAAGACCCTTACAATGGCCATGATGAGGGTACTCTGAAGTATAAGAAACGATCAAGCAGAGAAGAGAAAAACCGTCAACAGAACACAATGGAAAATGGAAAGAATTACAAGAGAGAATACCCGCAAGCTGAGGCTAGGACTCAGAAAAAGGATTCTCGTTCCTACGAAAGTCGTGAACCACGTATTGACTATTCATTGGATAGACGCCAAACGAGGAAAGAATTTTCGGACACAAAAACAAATCCGAGAAGCAAGAGTAGAGCAAATAGAAGTTACGATGATAGTTCTTTACCATACAATGGGCGCAGAGACGAGAGATACTACGAGTCGAACATTTCATACTTCAGCGACCAAGAGCGTCGGGTGTCCCGTTATGATTACGAAACTGACTCAAAGAAGGCAGAAAAGTCAAAAATGCGTCAAGAAGAAGCGAAACTGGAAGCTAGACGTTTTATAGATCGCAGAAGCGAAGGTCCGTACAGTGAGTCCGATGACCAGAAATTCAACGAAGCGCTGAAACAGCAAAGGCCACAATTGCTGCCACGTACAAAACTGCTAAAAAGGTCAGCGGAGGGAACTGAGTTGCCAGAAGAAGGCCACACGTTTGGTCCGTGGTACGATTTGTGGGGTCGGGAGACTGCAGTCTACAAGTAGTCTAACAGGTCGGTTAATCATTCCTTTTATGAATAGAATAGAATAGAAATAGTTTATTTGCGTTTAAATAGGGTACACTGAGGTATGATGTTTTTATTTTACTACCTACTGCTAATCAATTATTATTTCACATCAAATTATTTTTATTTTTTCGTATACTTGTAGATTTATGCCAAGTAAATAGTTTCTAGAGTAAGTAATAAATAGTTTAGGAAGACATGCGAAACAACCAAACATTTATTTTATCTACACGATAATTGCTTATTGCATACATTCTTTTCAAGAGATATTTGGAACAAACATGTTTGAAACTTGAAAAGGTGTGATACAATTTTGTACAGTTTGGTGTCAGTTTATCAAAAGCAAATGTTGCAATTTGGTATTTATATACATTCTTTGGCAAGGAATTGACAATCATCCTGTACTCTCATAGATTTTTTCATAGCGCTATTAACAAAACGTTAACGGTTGGTACCCTTTTTAAAAGTCTTGTAACTAAATAATGGAGACCGCAAAACTAAGTAAATTAAAAATAGTAAATTACTAAGCCTTTGCTCAAGTTTATGCGAGAGTTCATTCTGTTCCATTGACGCTGTATGTGTCAATGTAACAGATTCTTAAAATTTTTAGTGTCGTTTTAATATGTCCCACTATCAGAGAAGCTAATACAAATTTCATTTTGTTTGCACAGGCCACAGCAGTTTGCAACGGTGAAACTACGAAAGACGCTAACAAACGATAGATCGTCGCCTGCCATTGAATAATGTTTTGTATAATTATTATTATATTTGGTTAATAAATATTAATTGTAAATTAGACACACTATGTATTTTGTACAGTTAAATATTCATAGTTTAACAAAGAATATATCACAATTTTTACAATAATCTAAGATGTCGTTTTCATTTATTTTTTCCTAAAACTTATTAATAGAACGTGCTCGGTGAATTGGGAATGTAAAAAATAATCAGCTAATAATAATCAATATATCAATACGACATAATTTGGTAGGTAAATAACAAAAAAACAAGTACGCTACATTCACAAAACACATACCTAAAGTTCCTGTAGGATGCAATGCCAGTTTCTCAGGGAAATTTTAAAAACATATTTCAAACTACTCTGATGTTATATCATGATGACAGGCAAAATAAGAGACCCTTAAGGATAAGTGTTGTTTAAATGTTGAAGCAAAGAACACTACCTACCAGATACAACTTGTTAAGTAAGCATTCTATAATCTTTGAAGTCTATAAATTATTTTAGCAAAACCCTTGTAAAAATATCTTATTTGCCCGATAGAATCCCAAACGATCGCAATAAAGTATGAAAGCTCGACTGCTAGGTGAAAAATCTTCGTCAATTGGCTTCAATTGACAATGGGAGATGATATATCTTAGCGACTCCGCGCCGGAATCGCGCGCGACGGCGAGAAATGTCCCGATACGTTAGTCTTGGAGGGTACCTGTTATGCCTGATGGATTCGAATAAATCTCACTAATCGCGTGCTTGCCGGCGAAATCACGTACTACGGAGACCGTAACTCAAGGAGGTTCATGCGAATGTTCGTTCAATATCAGATAGTGGATGTAGGTATACCACGGAATAAGTAGTGACTGTTTTAACTTTTTTTTACAAGAAGCTGAACAAAAAAACTTGACGTCTTGATGTAGTACTTAATGTCTCTTAGTTAGCGTTTCGAACTGTAAAATCGGGGATCGCAGGTTCGAATCCCGCAAAGAATAAATGTGTGATGTGGTCAAGTATATTTTGTATCTTAGGCGTTTAATTCTATGATAATGTAGGTACCGTAGTCGCCAAAATATATATAAAGTTCCTAGTTATTTGTTTTTTTTTTAATTTATATAAAGTAATACATAAAAAGTTTCTTGTAGCAATAAAATTATATTATACTTAAGATAACTACTTTTGTAGCTGTACTAATAACATCTGAAACCATAAATCGTTATGATGTTATAAAATACCAAAAGATCGAATTCCTGAATGTTTATAATCGAATATTTTTAGAATAGTACGACAACTATTCTAAAAATATTCGATAAAGACAATAATTCTAAAATGAAAATATCCGAGTCAAAACGAGCCTAAGAATTTTCCAATACACGATGTTTGCGTATCCTCGCACGTCTTCAAATTCCGAAAATTCTGTCCTTAACGGAATGAATACATAAGGCATACCGAGCAGATTTTTGCGTAAAAAGGAACCACTCACACAAGCATTTACGTTTGTGATACGGCAAAGAGCCACGATAATAGCGACCCAGGAAGCCGACCTGCGGGTTTTGCTCCCTCAAAAGGAACACAGCAATACAGCCTAGCCCGCGAAATGTCTTTGTTAACATAAGTCTTTGGAGTGTGTGCCTACCTTACTGCTATGAAGGAATGTAATTAAGAATTAGAAAAAGAATAAATTTATTTCCATGAAAAGTATACAATATTTATATAGTATATATACAGTTTTTACAGGTCTCCATACTAGGCTAAGCCTGTCCTGTAGAGACCAGTTTACGATTTTCAAATATATATAAGGTCCGATTCTATTAGTGTTCATCCTGTTAATCTGTGACTATATAGGTGAAAAGCAATCGTAAAAACCAATTTTCAAATGTGTACCATAAAAACTAAAAAAGTTAAAAATCAACAACATCGACTTCATATTGCATAAACTCGTCCTATCTTTGCTACGTTTAACCATCTGATTATCCGTCTTATTCCTTCCCCTTGTACACAACGAGAAAGAGTTGAAAATAGGACGAGTTTATGCAATATGAAGTCGATGTTGTTATTTTGTAATTTATTTTTAACTTTTTTAGTTTTTATGATAGACATTTAAAAGTTGGTTTTTACGATTGCTTTTCACCTATATAGTCACAGGTTAACAGGATGAACACTATTAAAATCTGACCTTATATATTTTACGACATTATTATTTATTTATTATGCATTTATAAAATATTGAAAATACCTACAGTACACCTACATTGACGCAGGAGACTTTGTCTTGAGATATTTGTGCTGCCTTAAATTCTCTAGATAGGCTAACTCACACCATTAAATCAAAAACAAACTTGAGTTGCTCTAAATCATAAGACATAGTAACTATTCTCATTATAGCGTAATATTAAACAATTACTGTCTCTAAATGACGCTATTACAGCCTTTGATGTTAGCTGTGTCGCGTATTGAAAACCGTAGTTGAAATACAACACTTACTTGAATGAATTTGACAAAGCGGTTTCAGATTGCCTTGTTATTGTATTTTAGAGAGACAAGTAGTGAATTTAAATTACACCAATTTATCATAGCTAGTAGGTTTCATATTCTACTTACACGAGTTGGGTACGTTTTTGAGCAAGCGTGTTCTTGGTTGGAGAATGTAAATTGACAAATGCACCCTGGGAAGCGATGAAAGCGCATAGCTGCTGGCAGCGGATGGATAAGATAACTGTTGACCGGAGTCACCAGTGAGCATTACGAAAAGTCTATGTTAAGCACCCGACGGATTTTCTTGGGTTTTTTATTAAGTTCATAGGTAGTTGAATATGTTATTTACACTTCTATATCTTCGAGAACCAAATAGTTACGTAGGAAAGTGCTATGAAAACTTACTCTATTGTTCATGACCGACTCCGCGAGAGATCAACTCTACTTAAAAAAGCCTTTTACGTTTATTATTTCTCGTTACATAAATCTTTAAGTCGAGGGGTTTTTAATTATTTTATCCTTTTAAACCGACTTCAAAAAAAGGAGGAGGTTCTCAATTCGTCTGAATGTTGTTTTTTTTTGTATGTCTGTTACGCGATTACGCCGTCAATTATGGACCAATTTCAAAAATTTTTTTTCGATTAACAGGATATACTCCCGAGGTGGTCCCATTTACACCAAGTCATATTCTGATGATGGGATCCCTGGAAAATCGAGGGCAACCCTCAATTTTTATAGCTATGCATAATGTTTTGCATATATTTTCTGACTCAATGCTGATTTTTGGGTCTGGTAATCATCAAGTCATGTTGCTGACTTGATGATGGAAGCCACAGAACTTAACGGATAGGAGTTAGAAGATAATACTGCAATTTGGCGACAAAACGTATTTCGCAGTGTGTTGAGCAGACGTGGAGCTAATGAGGCACCAGATCGCCAATTTTTATTTACTGGGGGAGTACTCGCACACCCGGTAACGATTTTTTTTTAAAGTTCCTTTCTTAAATTGGCTTGTAATTGAACACAAGACCTTATCCTATGGTTACGACACACAAATAGCCGCCGTTCTGGTTGGAGTGTGTGAAAGGGTGCGCAATGGGTGGACTTAAAAATATTCGTCGAAAAATTTACCCTATATAACACCTTCTTTTTATCATACCATTGGATGAAGGGTCCATAGAGGACCAACATTAGTTGAGGTCACTTTGCTGTAAAGTCATTTTTGGCGGAGTTGGAAGGTGAAAACTGAAGCTTATTTTAAAGGCGTCTGGGACTTCAAATAAATTTCGTCGAAAGATTGATCATTCATAGCACCCTATTTTTATTATACCATTGGGTGGGTGGTCCATAGAAGACCAACACTAGGTCACTTGTCTAGGTCACTTTTTTGTAAAGTCATTTTTAGCGGAGTTAGGAGGGGAAAAATAGAAGACTTAACACATAAAATTGTGAAATAAAATAAGTTTAGTAAAAACTAAAAACCGACTTCAAAATGAAACTAGAAAGCGAAAAATAATATTGACTAAAACATACCTAATCAGTTCTTTTTGGAGTCGGTGCGAATGAACACATTTTAACTCTCAATGGCTGGCACCGACTCCAAAAAGAACTGATTAGGTATGTTTTAGTCAATATTATTTTTCGCTTTTTAGTTTCATTTTGAAGTCGGTTTTTAGTTTTTTATTAAACTTATTTTATTCAATTTAGGTTTTAACCGTCGAGGGTTTCTTCAAATTTTTTAATTTTGCTTTTTATTTTAAACTTTTTAGAGAGCATAGGTACCTATAATGTAATTACATATCGATATAGGTTATTTAATAGTAATAATATATAGGTATTTACAACTAAACGTAGTTGCGCTAAACCGTGGACGACGTGGGGTTTTTTTTAATAAGTTTTTTTTTAGTTTCTACATCACTTTTACCTAACCGAAATACTTACCTATCTAGTTTCTTTAATATGTTGTATCTTATATAAAATATATTACTGCAACGCCCCCTAGTGAGGTAATGTAATAACATCTATTTAAGAACCCTCACTAAACAACCACGAATATGACAACAGTCTGGTGTAGTGGTTCGCGCTCCGGACTACAAAGCCTGGCGTTTGCGGGTTCGAATCCCGCGAGGAGCAAATGTTTGTGCAAAGGGCACGAGCATTTGTACCTAAGTCATGGATATTTAAGTATGTTTTCCATTACCTAGTCGCCATAGTACAAGCTATGCTTAGTTTGGCGATAGATAATTGGCGTGATTGTGAAAACAATTGAAAAAAAAACAATTACTGAAAACTTCATCAAAATTAGTTTTGGTTTCGCACAAACTAATGTTAACTGCAGCCCTCCTTGGTGAGTTGTCACCGTTACCCCTATCTAAGAAGATGCGCCAATCAATCAAATCAAATCAATGATATAAAATCATATTTAGATGACATGATGTAGTAGCATAATGTTCATGTCATATTAACTCATTTTAATTTTGTACTGTAATTATTTTTTCACTAAGATGTTATTCATATACCTTTTAAGGTGAATCATGGCAGCACCTAGAAATATTTTATATACAACACCTTGTAAAACCCATGTTTATGAATAAATAAATGATTTGAAAAAAAAAAAAAAAAAAAAAAAAAAACCCGAACCCATCACTGAAAACCGCTTAAAAATCGGACTAGTAGTTTTGGTTTTGCACAAACAAATGTTTACTGCGGGTCTTCCTGGTAAATTGTCACCGTAACACCTATCTAAGAACATGCACCAATCAAACCCGAACCACCTTTCACCCCAAACGCATATACTATTTCCGTTCCGTCGTGGGTAAAAACTGGAACGGTATAAATGGGCTGTGGAATGTACTCGAATGGGCTTGGAAAACAACCTTCGAATTATGTTAGGTTTAAAATTCGCTTAATATAGGTAACATGATTCATGATGGAAAATCAAATGCAGCAGAAAACGGGTACAGCGAAGTAGAGTAGAGTAGCTAGGTACTCAGAAAACTAAAATATAACTTTAATAAAAATACGTTTTCTAGTTTTGTTTAAGCAGGGACAAGATAAATATCGGCTTCTCTAAATATAATAACATAAAAATCAGTAACTCTTGTGGTAAATCATAACCTGCCTTTCAATATGCTATTGCCACCTCTTACTTCTTTGGTGAAAATCACTTAAAATACCTACTGTTCTGCACTAAACGTTTTAGATGCTATCAATATATTTATACAAAGGCAACGGTCCCATAACGTACCCTAAATTACAAAATTCATACCACATTTCCCAAATGACAAACACGCATCCAGGATGCTGCGGATCGACATAAAAATCAATTTGCAGTGCAAATCGAGCGGACAGACCAATGCTTTCCAAGTCATCAACTCCCTTAAGCGCTTTGGCCTGGAAAAATCCACAATTTTGTAAAAAAAATATGCGGCAGAAATATTTTGAATGCATCCGAGCTAGAAATGCAACGGGGCTGGGAGTGGAAAGAGATGGAATTGATGTTTGGAAACCTTTGAAGGAAGGAAATATTAGCGTGGGGATATCACGACTCGACACAAAAAGTGTTTATGACATGAAATCAAAAGAGTTTTTATGTACTTAAAGATATAATTAAACTAATATTTCTAAAAAACATGCATTGCAACTTTATTTAATTAAAGTAGATAGTAATTTATAAAGGATTCAAGGAAATAAATGCGATATTTTTTCATAACCATTAATGCCTACCCGTCCATTATCAAAAGATCCTTACTGATTAAACAACCTGTTTCATTTACATTTGTTTGAGACGTGATCGCTTGAAATAAATGACAATTGACAAAATGTTTGCTCAGCTTCCAAGATAATGCAGTATCCAATCCATTTACTTACCCTAATCCGAGATTAGGGCCACGAACGCGTATAATCACCGTACTTTTGCGTAAAGTACGATCAAAGGATCTTTGCCCTGACAGTCTTTCAAAACGTATAACGCAAACTGTGACGTAGTATATTGTGACCAAATAGCCTCAGCAATATCCACAGAACATAGGGCTGTCAGACACAGTTAAAAATACTTATATTTTTAACTGTGTCTGACAGCCCTATCTTTTCGAAAGGTAGAAAAAGTATAATTAACCTAAAGGATTGTCTTTATTGCCTGTGTCTATGAGTAGACATACAGGCAGGCACAGGAAAAACTATTGTTAAGTCTCTCCGACGGCAAGTTCTATCGATATTTACGATATAAACAAAACAGATTTCTTGTTAAATCTTTTGCAATTAAAAATAGCTAAAATGTTATTAGATGCTATTGTTATCTAAAATGCTGCAGGTTTTATTATTACGTAGTAGTAGTAGTAAGTTTATACAAATGTGTTTTTACAACAAAAGTGAAAAGAAAAAAATGTTTTTAGCAATTACCATGCTAGGTTTATCTAAGATTTTTAATACTTGAAAAAAAAATCATCCGCCTCAGGTGGGATCCGAACCCACGTCAATCGCATAAAAAAAATGTAGAAAATTAAAAAAGAGAAAAACCGGCCAAGTGCGAGTCGGACTCGCGCACGAAGGGTTCCGCAACATTATCTAAAAAAAATCACGTTTGTTGTATGGGAGCCCCCTTAAATATTTATTTTATTCTTGTTTTTAGTATTTTTTGTTATAGCGGCAACAGAAATCCATCATCTATGAAAATTTCAAATGTCTAGCTACCACGGTTTATGAGATACAGCCTGGTGACAGACAGACAGACAGACAGACAGACAGACGGACAGCGGAGCCTAAGTAATAGGGGGATCCTACCTTTTACCCTTTGGGTACGGAACCCTAAAAATGGTAAACGTAAAACTCTAGACTAGACATTTTTGATACTGTACTAAGTAATGACTTAACAATGGATAGCATCGCGCTAATAAGTAGCTTGCTCGGGGCCCTTGCCTGGCCGAGATACCTATAATTAAAAAATTGCAACCCTAGAAATATGTAATCCCGATGATAAGCGAACAGGGCAATTTGGCAGCGCACGCGGCTCGGCGCGCCAGCCCCGGTCCTGCCGCTACCATTTTAGTTTCGTGCCCTAATTTATGTTAAACGAACCCATTACTCTATGGCCAATATTTCTATGGCCACTCGATTTCAATTATAAATCGAGCAATAAACGTGATTTATAGAGTTTAGACTATATTATTGAGCGGCCATTTTTCTGATTAATAGGGATACAGACGGTAAATTTTCGTTGCTATTAGAGCTGAAAATGACACTTTCTCCTGGCCAAATACAACAGTCTGTTCTGTGGGACTAACATCATTTAGAAAAGTTGTTGTAGGTATTCAAACAGGATTTTTTTCGGATCCATAACATGATCAAATCCTTTATGTTTTCCAAGAATAAAGATTTAAAGTTAAGAATCGGTTAACGTTTGTAAGAGTTTCCTGTTATTACGTGGGATTGTGGACGCAGGCATAAAATAAGTTTAATAAAAAACTAAAAACCAGCTTCAAAATGAAACTAAAAAGCGAAAAATAATATTGACTAAAACATACCTAATCAGTTCTATTTGGAGTCGGTGCCAGCCATCAAGAGTTAAAATGTGTTCATTCGCACCGACTCCAAAAAGAACTGATTAGGTATGTTTTAGTCAATATTATTTTTCGCTTTTAAGTTTCATTTTAAAGTCAGTTTTTAGTTTTTTATTAAACTTATTTTATTTCACAATTTTAAGTGTTAAGTCCTCTATTTTTCCCCTCCTAACTCCGCCAAAAATGACTTTACAGCAAAGTGACTTCGACAAATGTTGTTCTTCTGTGGACCACCCACCCAATGGTATAATAAAAATAGGATGCTATTAATGATCAATTTTTCGACGAAATTTATTACAAGTCCCAGACGCCTTTAAAATAAGCTTCAGTTTTCACCTTCCAACTCCGCCAAAAATGACTTAACAGCAAAGTAACCTTAGCCAATGTTGGTCCTCCATGGACCCCTCTTCGAATGGTATGATAAAAATAAGGTGTTATATTGGGTCAATATTTCGACGAAAATTTGTAAGTCTTAAGGAAAGGGTTTTCCTACACTCCAACCAGACTATTTTTGTGTCGTAACCATAGGATAAGGTCTTGCATTAAATACCAAGTCAATTTAAGAAAGGAACTTTTATTTTTTTTACGTTACTGGGTGTGCGGGTACGCCCCCAGTAAATAAAAATTGGCGGTCTGGTACCTCATAAGCTCCACGTCTGCTCAACACACTGCGAAATACGTTCTGTCGACAAAAAGCAGTATTATCTTCTAACTCCTATCCGTTAAGGAGTTCTGTGGCTTCCATCATCAGGTCAGCAACATGACATGATGATTACCAGACCCAAAAATCAGCATTGAGTCAGAAAATATATGCAAAACATTATGGGTGCCTATAAAAATTGAGGGTTGCCCTCGATTTCCCAAGGATCCCATCATCAGAATCTGACTTGGTGTAAATGGGACCACCTCGGAAGTATACCCTTTCAAACTAAAAAATAAATGTTGAAATCGGTCCATAATTGACGGCGTTATCGCGTAACAAACATACAAAAAAAACAAAACAAAACAAAAAAAACAACATTCAGATGAATTGAGAACTTCCTCCTTTTTTTTTGAAGTCGGTTAAAAATATCACAGAAAAGGGTAAATGATCAAAGATTCATTCAATTCAAAGAGAATTCAATATACCTGAAGAGCTAGTTTTTGACATAAATCCCAAATCGGATTACAGGGCCATAACCATGAACTCTAAAACAATCTCAAAGTTGTCAAATCTGTCAATTTTGGTACGTCATTTCATACAAAATTTGACAGAAATGATAATGTTTGACAGATTTGTGATTGTTTTAACAGTTCATGGTTAGGGCCCAGAGCTGAAACAAGCAAGGCCAAGATAAATAAATATAGAGCGAGATCTCGGTACAGATTTCAATCTGTCAATGATGTTTTCCAACCGCAAAAAGTTTCCGCCCAATTTTGCCATGTGAATCGCTGGAGATATGACTCGTCTTGCCGAATGAAAGGTTTTGTTCCGCGATATATCAAATTATCGACAGATTCGTTGTTTGCGGGCAAAGTTTCGGTATGTACTTACATTACGCAATTTGGATGAACTACCTATGTTGCACAAAAACTTTATAGCAATTCCGTACTAACTTAGTTACCTACTTAAAAAAACTTTGTATATTTTCTATTGTTTTATATATTATTTTATGATATAAATATGTAGCAAATGTAGCCAGATATATATAAAAAACATTTTTTTAAGTATTTTATTCTATCGTAAGCTGCTTTAAAATTCTATTGTCAGTTTAAGCAAATCCCACTGTTCGTCCACTCGATACATTATAAAAATTCAACACAATGGGGTCTTAATGCGTCTAGACTCGTGAAAAAGCGTCTAAGACTTGGAAATCTTGGAATTGACATTTCGCTTTATGGGCTCCCCGTTTATTATTGTTCCACTTGTGCCTGAGCCAAGCTCTGAGCCACGCCAAGTTTCCCACTCGCTAAGTAGGTACTAGAGACTGGCCGACTTGTGTTCTCAACCGTATTACTGATTTGCTTAAATCGACAGAGTGAGTCAGCATTTGTAACCCGAGAAGTCACTGGTATACGAAATAACCACAATATTTTCGTGAAGTCAAGTAGGAACGATTTATGGATTCAATGCAGTGGATGCCAGTAATCCCGTCTTCCAACTCTGAAAAGAGCTGAATAAATTCGAGTAGATAAATACCCTATTACTCAGCCATTTCAAATTTTATGCATAAAATGGATAGATATCAGATCTCTACTTGTTAACTAAAGGAAAAATTGGCCAAAGTTTATATGGATTTTCCAGTGCGATTTACATTTAAATTGGATTTGTCAGTTATCTTATCTCATTAATGCCATGCATTAATGTTAGTAAATAAGGTAACCTGTCAGGCCAAGGTCAAGAGACACAATAAAAAATCTATTATGACGTGGCCACCGGTGGGGAATTGAAGCTTGACAGGTTAATATTTTCTATGGAAATAACAAGTTGAACCTTTTTACTTAGAGTGGTTTAGACCCTTTGGTCTTAACCACTCTAAGTAAAAAGGTTCATCTAAAAAAACATATATTTAAACTTCATAAAAGATAGAATATATCGCAAACCACACAAAAGAAACAAAGGAACGGATAAAAATAAGTACTATTAATCTTAAAATTGCGAAAACTGTTTATCAACTGTGCATCCACATCTAAACCAATTTGGGTGAATAAAATACACAGACATAACATGTCTCGAATAATTATATCTTACATTTATTTTATAATAATAGTTATTATTTTAAAATTTCGAGGCCTCTGGGAATTGATAGATTTTTCTTCATTAATAAAAATACATGATAATGGGTCCGTTATAAACCAAAAATAGAGCACGATTGATAATGATTTGAGATTTACGTCTCTTATATCCCAGTGAAAACTGCGGAAGCACTTCAAAGACGAGTATTATGCCAGTCAAGCCCGACAGACAGTCACCGTCGCAATGTTTACCCTCGGAAAGTAAATGTCAATAAACTACAAGAGTGCCCTCTAGGGGAAAAGTGTCCACAAGACGCGGTACCCAGTGTTTCACCGAGGGGGACGGCATAATGCAAAATACACCGCCGACTTAACCACCTACTTAAAATATTTAAGACTCAACGCTTTGCTAAGTAAGAACTAGGGGTAATATGAAAATATTACGACGGAGGCGCGTGGCGCGTCGTAATACCCACTTTCGTCCAAGTTGAATAAATATATTCATCTTGAAATTAGGTTCTACCTTGAAATAATTTGTTGTGGGGTTTTTAACTTCTGAAATAATAGTGTGTTTTGACTATAAGTGCGATCGTTACAAATAAGTACCACAAATATACAGAACTGGAAACGTTTTTTTTATTTCTTATCTAAGTATCTAATCTAAGGTGGAAGTAATACTGTTAAAGGAGTTTATGGATAGGCCTCCGATTTGTGAAGATACTATTACTACTAGATATTTGTTCCTAAAACTATTAAAGTAAAGAAACGGGATATCTTTTCAAATGATCTTATTTGGAATTCCTGTGGATCTCGAAGGTGTTTGTTGTTTCTAGTTTTATCCGGAGAGTGCTGATACATCCATATTCTAACAGCTTTGGCCGGGACGGACTGAACTTTCGCCGATTTGTATTTCAGTTGGAGTTTTAAGTGTTTTCTCTAGATCCCGATGAATTTTATCACGGGTTTACTATTATTCCTGAAACCAGCTACCTACTTTATAAAGGTTTTCTTTAGATAATCTATTATTCTCGGTGCTTTCACATAAATATAGCATTTATTAAAACATCTAGTCCATTTCAGGCTCCATTAAGTCAGACAGACACACCAAAGGGCTTGGAACACTCGCCAGACAGTTGTAAAATATAACGAGGCCAAGCACTCTCGGCTAACGGCGTCCAAACGCGTATTTAGCGAATTTTCTAAGCCAAATAGAAACAAACACCGGGTACTCACTTAATAATGTAATTAGCCTGGACCACAGCCAAGAAAAGAGAACGAAAATAGAAAGAATAATAAAGTGCTGAGAATTTATTTAGTAAATTTCAAAATATTGCGGTTGTCCGATTCATTTGTTGGGTATTAAGAAGATAGTGAGCGCCAAAACAGCAGTAATGATAATTTTTCGTATTGATTGAGCCAGGCAGAATATTTCGTTGGCTAAATGAAAAATTATCATATATCTCGGAAATCATGGAAATATGTTATCAGGTGCTCAAACACATCTCATCAACACAGAAATTTCTTTAAAAAAATACACTTTCTTAAATGACAATTACATTAGCCTTGACGTTTGAATGAATCAGGGAGCTAAATGTTTTTTAATGCAATTACTATTTAGATTGAAAATAAAACATGCCGTACTTGAATTCCCGGCAGATTTAGTACTTTCAAGACAGAAATTGACAGAACTTTGTATTTTAGATTTTTCACTTTATTATGTATTTTAGATAATCTAGTCTGGCCGTATTGCTTGTGCTTCACTCCTCCCAAATGAGATTGGGAAATGCTGTTGGCTAATGTACTTAATTAATGAATATTTTTATGTCCTAATAAAGAGTTCTGTAGGGAGAAAGATTATCGCGGCAATGAGAAATCTTTGGCACAGAAACAAAGTAGAGAGATAACTGTTACGAAAGTTAATATGACATAATAAAAGATAAATAAATAAATAAATTGTTTCCACAATCACACAAATTAGCTAGCCCCAAACTAAGCATAGCTTGTACTATGGTGACTAGATAACGGATAAACATACTTAAATACGTTTTTAAACGATCATGACATAGGTACAAATGCTCGTGCTCATCACATAAACATTTACCCCTCGCGGGATTCGAACCCGCAACCGCCAGGCTTTGTAGTCCGGAGCGCGAACCACTACACCAAACGGTCGTCAAATGCCGAAAGGGTCTCGATATTCTGAAATGACGATAAGCTGTGTAAACTGATATAGTTAATAATTTTGCTAACAAACTTCAGCTGGTCCGTGTTACAATCTAAAAACATACTTGAATGACAATGACTTGTTTTAAATGGAGACGACAAATTGGCATGCGCAGCGTAGGGCGGCATCCATAAGGTGAAACGATGATATATGCAAACCGACTAGCAGTGTATGGATAATAACAGCTGAGAATCAGGCTTTAGATATAAAAATGTAAATGAATTTATAGTTAAAATAAATCTGCTAATATTTCGTCCCATTAGTTAATCAAATCACCTCAAACTATAAGGTGGTTTGGGCAAGCATACTCCTCATGCGGGCTCAATGCTGCTCTGTATAGCAAGCGACAAATTATACGAAATAAAATGATACATTAATTTAATTATCTTTTTTTATTTATCTTAGGACAATGTATAGCCTAAATAGATGAAAGGGGAAAAAACTAGATGGTTTTAATCAGTAAAGGTATAAAAGGGTTAGGATACAGCAATTTCACTCCCTAACTATATTGAAATTTATTCATCGACGAAATATAATACTACTGAAAGTAATTTCCATAGCATATCTTTTAGTTTTGAATATTTTAACCTTGGGATACAACTTTATTTTTGCTCAATCGGCCCACTATTATTATTGCGACTTTCGGGCAAAGTATACGTTAAAAAAAACTAGCCCCATGTATCTCAAAACTTTATATCGCTGTTGTCAAAAATGTACCCTAATTGGTGTAGCTAATGGATCACACTGTGGACTATAAAAAAGGGACAAGGGGCAACTGTTTGTGTTATAACCACAAGCATTGTTTCATGTCTGAGTCATGGATGTATGTATAAATCGCCATAGCCCAAGCTCTCATTAGGTTGAGGCTAGCCTCTTACCTAGTTAGTTGTATATAAGTGTGATTGTTAAATATATTTATTTATTTATATTTACGGTGCACATACTGCATTAATCTCTATTGTAAGCTTGTAGAATCAACTACGATCATTAAGCTAGACGAGACGACTTAGTTTCATTCATCGTACCTATTTATCCTGACCTCACCTGTCCGCTAATTAATTAATCGGAGAAAAGAAATGCGCAGCTCTTTATAGCCTGGTCGTGAAGTCAAATGTTGCGGAAAACGGACGACTAAAGCGACTGTCTGGCGACTTAGAGAAGAGTTTGATCAGTTAAGCTCAAGAGGGCAGCTGAATGACTATGCTATTGGTACAGTGCTTTACCAATAATAGAGTGTAATCAGTTCTTCACATTCTTAGGTATATAGTACCCGGCGGTAAATATTGCACATCGACCTTTGAAAACTATTCTAATATTCTATATTCTAATATAAAAATATATTTACCTATTCTTTACCTACACAAAGAGATGTTGAAAGGGCGGAGGTTTATGAAAATTCGCTTCTCTGGTCTAGAGAGAATTAGAAGAACACATTTAAAAAACTTTCAACATTAATTATACTACTACAATAGTTAGTTAGCTAGTTGACACGCAATAAATTGACATACTTTTTATGTGGTGTCAAAACGCACCTCTTCCTTATAATTTGTATGGCGATAGCAAGCTTTGACGTCATTGTGTACCGGACTCAACTGCCTAACTTTTTATTAATTTTGAAGCAAACAAAAAGCAGACTCTACGAATAAATGATAATGTACCGGGTTAGCAGGCCCAAAAATAAGGAGTCAGATTTAATTGAATTGAATAGAAAAATATTTATTTGACACACACATCATACATAGAATACAAAAGAATTAAGATTAGAAAAAAAATGTGTCAAAAAGGCCCCCGCTCAGCATTTGTCGTGACAGCCAGGGACATATCACGACGCTGATTTTCAGCAGGGAATACATGATGTCTTAGAATTATTTATGATTGGTGTCCACAACCCTATTCTTTTAATACGTAATTGTATAACAAACTTTTGCATTAGAAAGCTACATTCCTATTGCTCGATTGCATAGATCGTGATCACAATCATCAATATTGAAAATAATAAATGATAGCTAGTTGAACGTAAAAAGAAAAGTATAAACTGACAAAAGTGAAAAAGGAAAATCCAGATAGGTAGACGTTTATAAGTGCTGGTATCGTGCTCCTTGGCACTTAAAACTTAAGTCCGTTAAGCATTTTCAACATTTTATAATTTAAGACAAGCAAACAAAGTTTCAGGCATCGCTAACGAGACAGATTTAATGGCTTCAGTTGTTACCTAATTACTCTCGAGCTCATCTTGCACGCACACAAGTGTATTTTAATGACCATGTTTAAACCACAATGGAGATAGTGAGGTATCACCAATAAGCCGCGGTTTCTATAATCAACGAATTGAAGTAGTTAGAGGCCTTCCCCATCTACTTGAATTCGATCAAGATAATCCTCCATAGTTGTGAATGCTTCTAATTAATAACCCATTCTAATTAATAAGACAAAATAATAATGTTATACTTTGTCTATTTAGTTTCTGCCTAACTTACTTGACGTGTATGGTGTAAGTGAATAGACATTCTACGCATATTTACTTAGGTAGTGTGTGCTAAATACATATTTGTGTAAATACTCACATATTTGTGACTCAATTAAATTCAATATATTTTTTGCGTTCTGTAATGTTTCAAAGGAAAAGGTTAAATATAAATATTAATTAAGACACTGCTGGCATAACAATAATATAATAGGACAAGATTGGACTCTATGGAGCAAACCTATTAAACTTTTTCTACTGTGGTAAAACGCACCAACATTAAACTGTTCCAAGCTGGATTTTTCTCAAAGTAATTAGCTATTTTAACTCCTTTATAACGACACGCCTTTCATCTCCTCGAGACAAAACAACGATTTAAAATTCTATCTGTTTTAATCTAAATCGAGAATGCAGCTGCTTTTGCAGTGTCGCTTCGTTAAGAGTTTCGTTCATAGGGCTGTGATTACTAATGAGATATTCATGGGTTAATTGAATTTTCTAGGGAGCATTTTAACACGGAAATTGTAAGTTAATTATTATAACAGCTAGACAGAAAGAGGGATCAATTGAAATAGTATGATTTGTTTTTCACAGACATCAGATAACCCAGAATGATTCAAAACGTACAATTAAGTAAAGTACAGTTTTTTTAGTTCTATCTTAATGTTTTAGCCGGACGGGAACGTCTAGTTGTAACGTCTTTGGTTTTGTTTAATACGTGTTTATATTGGTTCTATATCTATTAAAATTTTATAATTTGAAGGATGTAAATTATCATTTATAAAGTCGGACGGGGTCAAGTAGGTAACACGTAAAATATTTCTTTTTAAATCTACTTTTAATTCATGGTATATTCTCATATTTAGCATACTTGTCAACGTATAACACGTCTTTTGTAATGATAATTTAACACTCTTTTTAACCTACTTTATTTTGTTATTTTAACACATAGATTAGGTTTCTTGATTAGGCGTTTTATTACGTCAACAAAGCTTTAGATATCGATACTTAAGTCCACTACTCTTACTTTGACAATTAGTACATTTGGTATATCTCGCGGCAATAACTAAAACAAAAGAAAACAAAGACGGCTAGTTCCTGCCCTTATTTCCGTCACATGCACAGTGTTTTGTTTTTCCCACACGGCCGACAAAAGAAACAGAGATATCTGTATATCAATCTATGAGCCGCGTCGGCACCCTCTCTTTATTACACGCATCCCAAATCAGATGAGAGTATTCGATTTCCTTGTTTGTTTGTTCACTGCTCGAGCATTGATCTCACCTTTTTTTTCAATTTACGAGTCCAGCCGAGAATTGTTTTCCATTAGTTTATGGTAACAATGTTACATAAAACTGGTAGGGGAAGCCAGAGGAATTATTAAACAAGGTGTGTAACAGGGATTTAGAAGGACAGCATTTCCCCTTTGTTAAATAAAACTAATTCTCTAATGCCAGAGCTACGTAACAATAAAAACATTAATGAAATAAAGTTTAATTGGGGAGAGGTTATTTTTAGCTTTTTCCAGGTAACCACCGTCAGGACGGTACCTACGTAGGCGGCTGCTAGTTGGGAAGACTCAGTGGACTAATCATTGTGATGGCTTATTATAGCATTAGCCGCACACAAAAAATCTTATCATTAAAACGTTTCTAGGATTACTTACTTTTTAATTTATTATGGTCTGAATCGTGCCCTAGTCAAAAACTTAAAGGTTATTTACTTGCTTAAACCAAAAAAATAAATCCCCAGATTGAACGTTTGCTTTGGCGATAAATTCAGGACAATAATAATCTAAGAAATGATGGTACTCAGTGACCATTCTAAAAAAGAGGTTTAATACTAATATTTTAGCGTTAGGATTCCCGTTTTGTTTAACCTCCAAATCAAACGAACACAACCAAAGGCGTGGCATAGTTTTAGAAAGTGTTTTCCTTCAATAAAGAGTCCATAATATACAAAAACAGGGCGGACCAGTGCCTGTCAATCCGCATTTTACGCGCCGCGATGATTCTTCGTGACGCCCAGGCAAATATTTTTTGTACAGTAAACATTTTTCTAGAGGAAAATAACGAAATACATAGTATTCATTAGGATATCGATATGTTTTACGTTACATTTATAGCGATAATCTTTTGTTGGTTTATTTTAGGAATAGCTCGATTCAGTACAATAAATACGTGAACAAAATCTTTTAAGGATAGTACCAAAACTAGAACTTGCAGCTGTTAGGTTAGGTTATTCTATATCGCAACATGTTTGATGATTGGCAAAATCGAAATATAGCGTAACAATGTATTCATGACACAAAAATAACAAAATTGTGGGTAAAAAATCGTTGTCACAATCTATTAATAGGAAAAAAAGAAATAAATTCGCAAAATCAAGGCAAAGCTCATTGAATTGTGCAATTTGAAGGAGTATAAATCATCGTCAGTCGCACCTGGGCGGGAAGGGCACGGTGGAAAATATGAAGCCGCCCAAATCCGGTAACAACAAATTTTTAACCGGTTAATTATCTTCATGGAAAGTACTAAAATGGTTTCGATAACACAATTGTCATTTATAATTCGTATGAAACAGCTCTAATGGAGGTACTTGATACGTTTAAAAAGTTTAGCTTTGCATTATAAAGTTTCTGGATGGATTTTGAAAAACCATCTAGGCAATCACATAGGTAGAAGGCCTAGTATTCAAAAGTAGTCAAAGGTAAGTCGGATTCTCTTTCATTGCAAAATATTTTAAAAAGAACAGACAGTGAAAAATGTTTGTTATTTGTGTTGTCTTTTTTCTGTAAAGTATTTTTGATTAGAAAGAAGTCTAAAAAGTTAATAGTTATTTTTGTAAAAAAAAATGACATGGACTATACTGACTATTCAGACGTAGGAGTCGCTTTTTATCAGGGAGTTCTACCCAAAAAAATTAACAACTTTTGCTATGGCACTTATGTAAACATCGGGAGAAAAAAGGTTCACTTTTGTTTTTGAAATAGCTATTTACTTCAACGATAATTTATTTGGATCATCAGTTTTTATTTTCCCATTGTAGGTAAGAGCTGGTCAGAACATCCTGTTAAAGCGATTCTCTCATCTTACCCATCACCCTGTAATTACTGTTGTCTATTACTAGGTCATTACCACATTAATAACATCCAAATGTTAACCCGCAACTAACACTTCAAAACATAAATCACAAAATAATTACCACACATTGCCTCCGAATGTCAACACTTCCCAATTCAATGAGCATGGAATTGATATCTCGATATCTATAACCGGTCGAAAGTTCACGAATCACGGAATACGGTAATCCGGACCAAGACACGTGCTTGTAGCTACAAGCTCCTATTGACGGCAGCTTAGTGTGCTACTTGTGTGCACTGTAAGGATTTGCTCCCACGACGTAGAAAACAACAAGCAATGGTGATGATGAATCTGTCACCATTTCAGCCATAGGACGACGGAGAGCATGGCAAAACAATGGGCACGGATTTTCCAATTACCAGGATCGCTCCCGGAAGCCTTTAAGAGCCTGAAAAAACTGCTGACCTTCTGGGATGACCTGGGCTGGTTGTAGTAAGGGAAGGACGCAGCACGCACAATGGCCCAATGACGAGGCTAAGTGCGGAAACTTCCCAGCTAAACTAACTAACTAGGACGTCAACTGCTGAATATTGGCCTCTCTTAATTAGTTAATTACTAGCCGATTACAGATCGACAAAAAGAATAACCTTTTTAACAAGTTTCCTGTATGATGCATCACATAATTATGATAATAATATAGATGTAGTATTGCCTAGTGTGCTTGCTCACGGAACGCGCCGTCTTTAAACAAAATTTAATAAAAATATTTAAATCGTCACAATAATGACTTTTTGGGAAAATCCAAGTACTTTCATATAAGTATTTCTTATTTAATAAAATAAACATGATTTTTTTTTAAGAAAACTTCTTTTTAACCCCTTACGAGAAGGGTGAGAGGTCCCCCGACGCGAATGACGCTTGGATCAAAACATTAAGTAAAATTTCTTAAAATTTAGTTGAAGGACTAAAAGTATACATATTATATAGTTACATATTATTTTTCACTTTTTATAATACATATGTTGTTTTTTTAAGTCGAGATTTTTTAAAATTTTATTTTTAATACATCTTTTTACAGTATAGTACTTAATTTTACATACAGATGCCGCTTTTTTGATAGAACGACACAGACAATCCTAATTACCAAATCTAAAACAAATCATTAACAGAGTCTTAACTAAGTATTAAATGATGCATTATACCTACTATGGTATTTCAAAATCGTTACAAAATAATATATTCAGTAAGCACATGTTTGAAAATACTAATACTAATGTATTATTAATTTTAACCCCATTGTCAAAATTATTGGAGATTGTCAGAGTGAGTTAGTCTATTCAAAATTGGCCACTTTTAACCAAAAATCGTTGATCGTAGCTTTAAATTCTCTAGAGACAATAAGCACAATGCATTTGTGCTCGAGTCACAGAATAAAAATAAATAGTACGCTACGTTTTTTCATTTAGGCGTTATTGTTGGGGGTACATAAAGGTTTATTTATTTAAAAATAAACTTCCGGTACTGTTTTGTGTACACACTGCCTAATAGAACATGCGGTGCGATCTCAGAAGCCGTGTTCACGTGACAAATCCTCGGCACGAGCTTTGCTTCCTCTCGGCCCTGTCTAGACAGCCTTTTATAATCTGTGCCTTCACTATTGAGGCTTCGTTAACTATTAAGCACATTTACAATCCTTAGTAGGTGTCGCAATAGAGTCTTAATATTCTGTTGACACTGTTATTTGAACAAATGTAATACTTAGGCAGACTAAAAGAAACTGGGGTTTTAATCTATTCGTAAGTTGTAATAAAAAAAAGATAAACCCAAAATCTGCGGCAGTCAAAACACAACATTTTAATTGTCTTGGTCTCGAAGTAGGTACAGTTCGTTTTCTAGGGGGACCATGAAATCTTAAAACAATCTCAAATTTACGTACGTAATGACGTTCGGAATTGACAGATTTTTCTAACATATTGTTTTAAGAGCTCATGGTTACCCCGCAGATAATTATGTTCTTTTGTAAGTATCTTAGTCATCTTTATGTAATAAGTGTTTATAATAAATAATATAATCCATTTTAAGATAATAATAACAAAACGATATTTTATGATCTCATCGTCGCTGGGCTTGGTTTTATACGCAAAAATGTATATCTCCTTGTTTAGACTGAGACTGAGCGGCGTGCAGTGCATATAGGCAATAAGGCAGAGCCTACCTGGTCAATAAAATAAGGTAGGCAATTGGTACTCAAAATGTGTATCATTGATGAAAAGCACTTATTTTGATCAATAAAACACATGTAAGTATCTACTGCCTACCTCGTAATAAAACTTATGCCAGCCACTAAGCCTACTTCAGTATGTTACTTAACACTATGACGATGATAAAGTATTTGCAACAAGATTCAATTATACTTATTTTATGTCGCAATCTTGTTAACAAAGCTGAAACGACACCCGACCTTGCTTTTACAATTAACATACCTACTAACTACATCGCAATTAAAGCACTGCAAACATCGCGTGCCGGATCAATTTGCACTCTCCAAATACGCTGAGCTGAGCAAAGGACGAGGAAAACAAGCAGCTGCAGCGCTGACAAGACGTTAATTCGTTATCTAATTAAACGATTCGCCCGGGCGCGCAGCGGTGCAAGCGGCTGCCGGCTTGGCCTCGCCCCACGACGCGTCTAGCTTGAAGCGCTTGCAAGCACGTCAGGTGAAAATTGTACTAATGAACCGATAGGTGTCTGAATGTGACATTAGGACTATAGAGCTGTTTTGGATGGAGACAGACAGAATTTAATCTTAATTACTATTACGAGCAATTGCTACTGTTATCAAGACTGTATTGACACAAATTGTTGTGCCAAGAAGTATCTAACTGAATTTTGAGGATATCAAAGGTAATTTTAGGGATTATATCCAATCTAACAGTTACATAAAACATCCTTTAAAACATCAGAAGCCTTTTATTGAATTTCTTTTATACTTGATGTGTGCACTGGTGCAAATATCTCAAATGTAGAATTAAATCTCTTTTAACATTCTAACATAAAATTCGCTTAAAACTCTGTCTAAAGATCTTTTGAAACGGCGAACAAAAAATTGTTTTACCCGTTAAACGTATTTAGACTGACGTCTGCCTGAATCTATTCATGTCGGTTCCATTAACAGGCGTGTGTAAAAGCTTTTTTAACCTCTCTAAACTTCACAAAGTACAATAAAATTAGCTTAAAAATTTGCATTAAATTAGTAAAGGTTTTGCAGTATGACCAAATTAATTACACATTTTTTTGATTCTTTAAGGCGTTAGGACAAAAATCTTTGTACAGTGCGCGTGCAACTGATACTACGTATCAATACATACGCTTCATATATATGCTTGACAGTTGGCATCTTAAACCTATGTGCTTAATTATTCAGTCGATAACCCTACATAAAAAATATAGTGGTCCTACTTGCTAAGACTATTTTTCGATTTAGGAATCCGTTTGCGAAAAATTGTCTTGCGTAAGTGTCATTTTTGGTTCGAGTTCGAGTTCGAGTTCCCCCCTCTAAAAGCTAAACCAGTGGCTTGAAAAATCTGGAAAAATTCATGATAATAATGCTTTTCATGAACTTTTAAAGGAAATTATAACGGTTAAGATAGACAAGCTAATTTAAGACTAATGGTCGTTCAAGTAAGTCGTTCAAAAATTAATGTTTATTATTATAATTTAATGTTTTCCTCTAAGGAATTTTTGAACGACTTACTTGAACGACTGTTAGGTAGTTCTAATTGCTTCTAATTGCTGAAATATATTGTGGTAACTACGGGCAACTACGGAACCCTATACTGCGCGTGGCACAACGACACGCATTTGGCCGGTTTTTTTATTTCACATTAAGAACGTTCTTTTCTTCATAAATGTAAGTGGAACTCCACAACAGCGGAGCTACAAGTATTGTGTACACAATATAAGCCAATGTTTGGATTATAGGGGAGAGCTCAGAGGTGGTTGTCTCGATATTTACATTACGGCTAAGGAAATCGCTCGCTCCCGCAGGTGGAGAGGAAATTATATTCTAAACTGATTATGTTGCTAATTTCCCGCAACAACAACTTGCCATTTCCCTAAAATCCTGTGCTAAATCGATATAATTACTCATATCAACCATCAAAATGTACAGTCAACAGCACGTCGACCTACCCCAAAAGTCAAAAATTTTCCAATAGATTTTCAACTTTAAGCCCGATATATAGAGATCATTTTCAAATGAGAAAATTTGACATTTTGTGGTAGGTCGACGAGCTGTTGTCCGTACTTTTATAATTACATGTATGTACAATGTTTAAAAGTAAAAGGACTTATTATCGCCATTTGATTAGCAGCTTCGGTAATAAAATGAAACTTATAGCACAGAGTAAGTATTATACTACGTAAAACGTATAGATAGGTTTATTTAGTATAGATTTATAGGTGTATAGGATATATAGGTCTTATTTAAATCAAACTAAAAAACATTTTAAATATTTAGGCACAAAAAACAACAAATGTAAATGAAAATATAGGCAAAATTGATAAAGTAATTAAATAAATCTCTAAGTTTATTTGAAATGGGTTATTGTCGATTTGTAAAGTTGATTTTTGAAAGTTCTATACACTGTAAAGTTGTCGTAGGCATGAAAAAATAAGTGTTAAACCACACATTCATTTTACAAAAAAAAAATAAAGTACCTAATCACGCCTGCTTAGTCATTATTTATGGTTATAAATATAGCTAAGTGAATAGCTTAATGAAAAGGAATGTGCCCATAGTTAATATCATAAAGCGTGCCGTTAACAAATAACTGTCATATTTCTTATGAAGACGAGAGAGCGCGCAAGCTTGGAGGTTAAATTCTTAATAGAATTCTAGGTGACAGTTTTAGCAACAGTTCGCGAGTATGCGACATCAGAGAGATTCCTCTGGCTCACTACAAAATTCGAACCCTTTGCGTCCCTAGAAATTGCTAAATAACTCTTTGATATTGAATCCAGCACGTGTTCACTAATATTCAACATTATAGCATCTTCGGTAAGAGTCTTTATGTTGATAATAACAAAGGAAATGCTCGTTAGTATAATTTAGATTGTTAAATAAACGAACGTGAAATTACGTGCTTACGTGCATACCATTAGATAAAATTGATATAATTATGAGATGTAATTATTACGTAAACATTAAATACAAAAGTTCCATAAAATAGGTACTCACTTTAAAAATTAAGCTTGGGGGTGAGATATTTTTAAAAAAAATTTTGGAAATGTGACAGTGGACGAGGCTGACTGCCCATATTAATTCGCTGAATAGCTAATATGCTAATTCTTAGGCAAGATATAGCCCAGCCTTCGCATCGTAATATGTCTTAGCAAAACGCTTTGATATCTTACGATCCAATTTATAGGCATTTCATCCCCAAGGTCCCAGAGTTTAGATCCTAAACGGTTCCCGCTAATCTGCAAGACCTTCAGATTTGCTTCAGTTTAAAGCAGTCACGGAGGCAGTATACCGGTCTTCTCACTCAATTAGTTTTCAATTACATATCATTTATAGAAAACTTTTAACACAGATCCTCTAAATGAATTGGATTTAATACGACTGTACATAAGCTAAATTATAACCTTTAGAAAAAAGTAAATAACTTAACATGCAATAATATGAATATGTTTAACGAGACCGACATAAAAGCAACGAGATGTACTGAAAAATAAAATGATGCTTGAAAAAAGTGACTCCAATCGTCTCCCACTTTACATGAATAGACGTTAACGATGTCCGAATCACTGGGGAAATTACAAGCTAGTTGAATACATCTGTGCACAGTGGGCTGGCTAATAAAATTTGACGCAAAATGTTTACGCGCAACGAAGTTACGGGCTAACGAGCCTGACTTTCGGTAATGAGCGGATAATCCCCGTTTGTGGACCAGTCAACTTTTTGTTCGAAATGTAATACTTTTATACATATATATATATATATATATATATATGTATGTATAAAAGTATTACCTCTTTTGGTAAACGTTTAATGATTTAGTGGTACTTTTGCAACAACAAGATCAGTTTTTATTTATTGAAAATACCATATGTATTTAATTTAAAAAAAAAAATATTTAGCCTAGTAATAGTTTCTTATTTGTTTATGAAATATAAGTTCAATATCAAACGTCTACTGAGAACAATTGAAAAAATTAAATGCTTCGATATATTTTACAACAAACTCATTACTAAACAAGACATAAATACATGCTAATATCAATAAAAAATGTCACACGGTAAAAGCGATGGCTTCCAGACGTACCGTGGCCAAAGCGATGTACCGCCAGACGGCAAAGTGAAGGGGTCGGAGTATTCCCTGGGGATTAAGCGGGCGGAAGTCGCGAGTCAATCTGCTCGTTACGCGCTGCATTTATGCCGGCGACTCGTGAATGATCCACTGTGCAGCTGTAATAACTCCTCTGCCCATTCAGCAGTGCTTAAGTGTCTAGGAAAAAATTGTCAAGCAAGTTTTGTAAAAGGTCCTATAGTAACCGTCCTTTTGCTACTTAAAACTTTTGCTGTGGGGTCAGCATTGAAATCTCGAAAATAGCTGGGTTCCCCCGAAGGGCATGTGACTATTTTTTTGCGGTATTAACGTTGGTCTCAAATATCGGTTTTATAATATCACATTATATTATTTGAGCCGTAAATGACCATCTAATTGAAGAATAACTGATATAAATAGATTTATAAATAAGCAAGAAAAAAAGAAAGAAAGAAAAAAATATTATTTCTTACCTTTTCAAAATATAAATTAAAAATACCAACATTTGAAGATTAATTATAATGGATAAAAAAAGATATATGAGACCGCGTCACAAGAGAATTTCTATTGTGTCTTGTTTTGTTATATCGTATAGGTATTTTTGCACATTGCATGTAGTGAATTAAGTGGATTCATTTAAATTTTCCTATTTTCAGAACAGGTTATTGTTGTCATAATTCATCACTGACCTACATTTTGCAGTCGTATTAATCATCCATCGTTGATTGCATTGTTATAATCTCAATTTTATTTCATAATTCAGTGTTTGTTTTAAATATTGTTTTTGCATTTACTCGTTAAAATTCACATGAAAATACGTCTATTTCAGGTATCAAATCGAAACTACGTCTGTTGGTTCATTAATAATAATTTATTTTCAACTGAGCTAGAGGACATCTGTTAGGTTGTTGTTTTTTTTCAAGTGCTGCGACTTGAACTGATAAGTAAGAACAGGAATCTTCTAGGATCATAATTATCAATAAGCAATTTCTTAAAGCACAAGTAAACACAAAATCCTAAAAGCGTAAATTTGTATTGACATAAAAATATTTAATGAAAAAACTCGGAAAAGGCGGCGAAAATCTTCAAGACTCGTTTCCCGTTATGAAAGAACACTCGGAGCGAAAGTCCAACTTGCACTTGGCCGGTTTTTTCAAGTGTATTTTAACTCAACACAATAAAACGATAGATATACGTTATTTTATATAATCTACTGCTGGTGCACCGTTCGAAGTTACTGCGGGTTGTGAAGAGTATTGGATAGAAGCCAATTCAGGTGTCGAAGTTTTACAGCCGGCTTAACGATGCTGTCGATGGACAACGAACGATCATTTAACAATCCCTTGGCCAAATAATTAAACCTTATATCAGCAGTATTCGCCTACTGCGAGGTGGTCTATCACCAATTCATTTTGCGCTTGTTTCTAGGGTCTTATGCTTTTTTTGACGACCCAATGGCGTAGAGGTTCGATGATCCTTGGGTTCAAAAGGTTCAAGGTTCGATTCGTGACAAAACTTTAATTTTCTAAATTGGTTCTGGGTGTGCTGGGTCTTCTGTCTGATGTCTTTGGCAACATTTTGATACTTCGTATATGACAGACAACTCATGAATTGACATGCAGACCTCAGTCAATTTTAAAGTGTTTTTTAGAATTGACCCAAACCGGTAATCAAACCCTTAGCTTCCAAGGCAAATCACTTCCCTACTAATTAAATTGGGTCGTCATCAAGAATAAAAACAAAGAGAAAAAGATATAACGATTACGTGCATGAAGCTTTTATACGTGTAACTACGCCATGCTACGAAACTGCTACGCGCTACGAGCACATTTTGTTAAATAAACCGACTATTTTTACACCTAATTATTATGTGACCTTTGTTTCACTTTAAATAAATCACCCGTAACTTTACCGCGTAATGTGGGAAAGGTATTACGGATACTGTTGTAAATATTACCCCGTGGGACAAATAACTTTAGAACGAGCTACGAGCGTAAAATTAACTAGTTTCGAGTGTTTAAATTAATTGTGGCTGGTATCGCGTTCGTATAGCTTTTATTACCTGAGCCATTATTTTGTGTTAACGTCCGAATAGGCTAATTCATGCTCGTTGCGACTTGGCTAATCGCTAATACAGCTGTTAGAGTAATGACGGGGTTTTGTCGACTGAATTATTTGAAAACTTCATTTTAATAGCGCCATTCACTGTACGTTTGATGGTATGGTATAATAAGCAATACTGCGATTTTATGTATGTATTTATAAACATTTAATGGTTAGTCTTGATTTTTATCTTCTGGGTCTAGAAACTTAAATAGACTGACGTTGTTGTTGTGAGACCAACTTCTTAGCACCAGTAGCCAAACAAGTAATGTAATCCGCATCTAATTCTTTGTAACTAACATTAATCAGTCTAAGGATTTACTAGAACCCATCAAAGTTATACCATTCACCTCCTGGCTCAAACTTTAGACCAGTCGATGGTATCAAATTATCGTATTGCTATCAATTTACACATACTTCCAAAGTTAATTTTATGACATTAGTTAGTTATTAAGTAAACCTAATAAGCCCGTAATAAAAAAGAGCTCCCACCTTTCTATTTTAAAACGCCATGCCATGAACATGCATAGGTAAGTTGATAGTATTGAAGTTAAATTCACATAGTTTATTTGAACCAAAACGTAACTATGTGGTAATGTACAATTTCATAACCTGTATAGGTAACAGTTTCTCGTAAGGCATCAATCAATTATGCAGCACCTCATTGCGGACCTATCCATTTGAATAACCGAAGTAGGCTGTAGTTAGAAGTTTATAAAGAAACCATTCAATCAATCTCACCCCCACATGTTCTAGGAACTTCTAAACTTGCCAACTAGTAGGAAACTAGTGGCTAAATTGATTCAAGTTCGAGCAAGGCAAAATTTATTAATGCCGTACTATGCAGCTGTAACGTGATGGAGGTGCTGTGAAATAATGGAACTACTCGTGTACATACGTGGAGCATAGTTCAGTATCAAACTAGGTATTATTATCAAATAGTTACTGCCGCATCCACACTTGTGTATACTGTCTGTAGTGATGGGGAAATATCGATAATTTATTCTTTCACTTTCAAATTAAGTATACATTCTATTTATTTAAAGTTATATAATACCTACCTACCGCTTGCTTGCACGCGCATCTTACTTTTTTTATTTAAGAAAGATGTGTAAGTAAATGATAACTTTGTTTTCTTAATTGACATGTATGAAGTGGCAGTGGGCTGGCCATGTCTGTCGCAGAACTGACGAGAGGTGGAGCAGGAAGGTTCTCGAATGGAGACCACGCTTAGGCAAACGTAGTGTAGGACGCCCCCCGGCTAGATGGACCGATGACCTGAAGAAGGCAGCTGGCAGCGACTGGGTGCAAAGGGCGGGAGATTGTGCGCTGTGGCGCTCCTTTGGGGAGGCCTATGTCCAGCAGTGGACTGCAACAGGCTGATATGATGATGATGATGTATGAAAAAAAAATACATTGTTCCGTAGTCCCTTATAGTTTTGTCATGTCCGTCTGTCTGTCTGTCCGTCCGTCCGAGGTTTTGCTTGGACACTGTTGACCCTAGAGAGCTGTAATTTTGTGGAGATATCAATCACGCCAACAAACTAAAAAATAAAATTTTGAAAAATATATTGTTCTAAGGTAGTTTCCATACATGTAACGTAGGAATGTTTTTTTTACATCGTCTACCCCATCGTATGGGATATCCTTTTTAATGGTGTACGGCTTGCTAATACTTCTTCGATTTAGGGATCCGTTTGCGAAATATTAATTTTTGTTCGAGTAGGGCGTCCTTTTGTGTGATTATACAGGGAGTTAGATAAAAATTTTATCAAGCCTATTATATACTATGCTGAAGTCAGAAATTTGAATTCTTCATTTCCGTATCCGATTTGTATAAAAACATTTTTTTCAAAAATGTATTATGCTTACTAAAACTTTTTTATATGTAAATAGGGGCCGAATCTAAATATAATTTCAACCGTAACGTTAATACCTTGCATGTAGTACCTAGTAATGGAAGCACCGCGAAATAATACAAGGTAGTGCATTTGCTCCGAATAGTAAAGCCTCGTAATATTAGGGATGCTCTATCCACTGTTGCTTTTATAGAATGAATTTTTATAAGTGAAATATATTTAAGGAATTTTACATACATTCATACAGAACCTGGCCAAATAAACTAGCTAAGTATCTATTACTACTTAATTTGGTTAGTGTGCGAAAACTCTTTCATATCATGAAAACACTGACGTTTAATCACAAAATTAAGTTGAGATAGGTAAGTAATTTGTTTCCTCGGCGAAGTTGTTTTTTGTCATAAGTATCTAACAATTTATTATTTTATACTAATAACATTTCATCCTATATAGCCTGGTTAAAATCCGTAAAAATGTGTAAGTATGATGAACTTTAACGCTAATCTTCGGATTACATAGACATTACTCAAAATGAACAGGAGACTCATTACCTACTGAGCGTGATTTTACGCCCATTGAAACCTTCCTACAACGTTAGTGTTAACAAGTTTGTTAGGCAGAAGAAAAAACTAAAAATTACCTCTTCTCCTCAGTGCCGCGCCGCGTGCTTTGCCGGGCCCGGCGTAATGTAAATTTCGTAATCTTCCACCAGACGTTGTTTCACAATAGAAATATCCGATAGGGCCGTTGGTTAATCCCTTAATCTTCATTAGATGATACTAATTGAACCGTCAAATATAAATTGCAAAAAAGGTCTTGTACTAAGTCCTTTATTTTTTTAAATGAATACTAGTGTTAACTTATTGTATTGTGGCTAATTAAACGTAATAAACAACAAAATGTCATAAGCTTTAAGTGGTGCAAGAAGCCAAAAAAGTGTATCTTAAGTATGATTGTGCTAATCAAATGTTTTGTACTTGGTAAGCATGTATTTTTTTATTATCATTATCTCAATAAAGCTCTTTAAAAAAATCCCTAAAACTTCATTAGATGATACTAATTAGAAACACTGGCAGCCGCTGCTTTGGCTGCCGAATTTTTATCACCGTTGTTGCGCGCGATTTCTTTACGACTCCATTAAACAACGTGTATAAACGTCACACGAGTGAAATGCACTTGCAAGCGCAGACAGCTTCAGATCAGAAGGCATTGTTTCTAGTTTCCATAGATAATTTGAATTAAGAAAAGCTAAATATCTTCCATATTTTATTGTTTTATCCTACATGAAAATTAACAAAATAATCTATTTCGGTACGAAACAGTTTGATAAAACATTTACGGCCATTCGTAATTTTTCTTATAATTAATAAAATATATATATATTTAAAAATTCTTAGCCTTCGTTTTTATATATAAGGTTGATAATTTATTAATAATAAAAATTTATTGTACAAATTATATAAATTTGTACAATAAATCCAACAACAAAAGGGAAGTTTTTACCCAAAAAAATACACTCTACTTTCTTTAAGTTAATATGAACAAGGAGTTCTGCTATATTTTAGTTGCCAATATTATTGTTAATTTTAAATTGAACAAAAACAAAGTTACGAAGATAAAGTATAGATATTATACTTTTGCTACCTTCCTTAGAAGAAATACCAAAATTGTTTCATAATTACAGATGAAGGCGCCGATGTACGATTTGCTAAATTATTTTATGCGATACTCATTAGTTTCCCTTTGTATACATGAGTCTACTGGCTATTGAAATAATTTAGTGTACCTATCTATTACAGCAGTAAATAGGTAATTATGTCATGAAAATGTAATTATTTTGCTCATAATTTCCGCTCAGTTAGCAGTTAGTCAGTCAGATTCTATCAATTATATTCATTTAACGAATTATTGTTAATTATATCATCTTCCTACACATTCCACGATGCAAACTAGCAGTACACGCAAGAACAATATAATTGTAGTATTCTTCAAGAATTAATTACTTTACAATTATGTATCGATGACAATGACTGGCATAGTAGCGTAGTTTACCATGAAAAAAAGGTCCCGGATTTGATTATTTATTTGAGTCAATTCAAAAAACGTTTTCATTTAAATTGGTAACGGTTTTGCTGGGTGTGCTAAGAAAACATAATTAAAGACCAAGATAATATGAAATTAAAGGTAATCGGTAATCTCAAGCATTTTTATATTAATCCTTGATTGTATTTTATTACAACCGTTTGTAACCCACTAAATGGTTCATGTAAAACCATGATACTATAGTGAAACAAGGTACAGTAGGCACGCTACGTTATATCTGCAACAGCCAATGATGTCGCTCTATCGTTCCATTGAAAATAAATTTTCTCATTATTTTTGGAAATAGAAATAGATTGTTTCGATGACTCACACATGTTCATACACCGTTTTACAAGCAACCTCAGATCAAGTAGTTACTTGTTGAAAGTGTACAACAAGTACACACCTGCCTAATGTCAAACTCTATATGTAGTAAAACAATAATCATCATCATCATCATCATTTCCACCACAGGACGTCCACTGCTGAACATAGGCCTCCCTCAGTGACTTCCAGATCGGCCGATTGGAAGCGGCCTGCATCCAGCGTCGTCCTGCAACCTTTACCGTCTGCTCACGCGTCTGCCCACCTTGTGGGTAAACGTCCTACGCTGCGCTTGCCAGTACGTGGTCTCCATTCCAGAACCTTACTGCCCCATCGGCCGTCAGCTCTACGTGCTATGTGCCCCGCCCATTGTCACTTTAGCTGGCTAATCCGTCGGGCTATGTCAGCGACTTTTGTTCGTTCACGGACCTCCTCATTTCTGATTTGATCTCGCAAAGAAACACCGAGCATAGCCCTTTCCATAGCGCGCTGTGCAACTTTAAGCTTTCTTATGAGGCCCACAGTAAAAGACCACGTTCTGTTCCGTATGTCATCACTGGTAATACACACTGGTTGTAGACTTTCGTCTTTAGGCACTGAGGTATTTTGGACGAGAAGAGAAAACACTAATACTGCTTGGAATAGATATACCACCGTCACCTTTCTTCCATCGGACATCCAGACGCACGGCCGGCTACCATCCGTTCTTAGTTGATATACCCATAATCCGCACTAAGCGCTTCTCATTATCTTTTATAATGCGCAAAGCTAAAGATTGGAATTCCCTGCCTGCGTCTGTATTTCCGAGTGCATATAACCTGACTCTCTTTAAGTCCAGAGTGAATAGGCATCTTCTGGGCAAGCTCGCTCCATCGTAGATCCCATCTATGCTCTAGAGCAAGATTAGGGTCAAGAGTAAGCCCATCTCAAATAAAAAAAAAAATGATACTTAAGGCATTAAAAGATATCACAATCATAATAATAGTAATTATTAAATCATATTTACCCATACATTTGTATGTGCAATGGTGTCGAGCTTAGTATAGTATATTGAGGCCCACTTGAGTATTAGCGAATTTAATCCCGAACTATCCACTACCACGGTAATAAAATCATTCTATAATAGCTATCAGTTTGTATGACAATGACAGAGACAGAAAGATGTCTTAGCTAAACCGGTGGTGCGCAGGTCCACCTGAGCCTACATGTTCATTCATACTGTGGCGCTACGTCGTAGTACGTGCCGTGATGGCGGCAAAAGCGAATTGATAGGTACTATTCTGTGTACTAACCAGAATAGTTACAAGGTTAGTTAGGACAAAGTGATGAGAACAGATGGTTGTATAACTTTGTAACGTGATAACTTTGTCTGATAGCCAGTTCAACAGCGTGTGTACGTACACTATCCTGTCTACGAACACTGATTATATTAATATAAACTGTGCAGAGTGCAACAAATGAAGATTATCTCTATAAATATTGAAAATAGCTTATTATATTCAAAGGGTTGACGGGAAAGGGGCCAACAATGCATTTTTTTGCAATTCTTCATAGAAACTGATGTCAGTTGGTCGCGATTTAATATAGGAAAGTGTTTTTTCTTGCTCCTCCTCCTTCTTATGTTGCTCTAATAGATAAAGTTCCTGTCAACTTTTGTTAACAATTGAAATTGATTTTTTTTAAATTTGTAATTGAACCTTTTATTTAATTAAAAAATATCTCAACCTGCAGTAGTATAATTTTGTTAAAAGTACCTTGCCCATGCAAAGACTGATAGAACTCACCTTCTAAAATTTTCTGAAAGTAATTTTTCATGGGTTTCCAAGTTTACATGGTACAAAAATAAGATGAGTATTTTATCATCATGATTTTAGCCATAGGACGCGTCTTCTGCTAAACATGGCTACCCCTTAATAACTTCCATATCTTGTAGCAAAAATATAATTTTATTAGGATAGTTATGCAAAATTCAATCATCTAAATCGACTAGACGTCTTCATACCTATACAATTATATATTTCGGAGCATAATTCTAGTATTCCCAAGCTGTATAAATCTTGGAATAGTTTAGCATTAAACTGATCGGAACAGATGGAGGTAAGTTTAACTTAGAGGCGACTTAGCTCTGATAACTATCGACCTTACGGCTGTTTAGATTTCTCCGTCCCATGCTCTAAGTAAATACTGTAGTTGTTTCTTTGATTTTACTGTTAAGTCGTTAAATAAACTTATTATACTTAAAATTATCGGGATCGACCTTTAAATCACAAAATAGCCTCAGATGGTCTTATTATGCCAATTTTTTTCTTTTCTCTTATATCTAAGGACCATGCCACACTGGCGGATCACAAGCGTTTTCTAAGCGGAGCGGCCACGTAGCAAACACGAACGCAGTGAGCGGCGTAGGATGCACTCAGCAACAGAATGGATTCTGACGAGGAAATACTGCTGTTAGCTTTATTACTTCGAATACGCAAGAAACGTAAGCAAAATGGTGTCCACGCTCATGATGATCATGTTCCTATCGTAAAAATCCTCTCCGCGGCTTTGCTGATCCGCAACGTGTTCGCTGCGCAACCGCGACGTCTTCGCCGCGCACACGCTGCTTGTTCGCTGCGTGGCCGCTCCGCTTTGAAAACGCTTGTAATCCGCCAGTGCGGCATGGCCCTAAGTGAAACAAAGTATCTATCCGCGTTGTATTAATCAGGGGCGTGCGGTGCATATAGGTGATTAGGCAGTGCCTACGTGATAAATGAAATGAGGTAGGCAATAGGTAGGTACTTATAAATTTGTTATAATGATGAAAACCACTGATTCATATCAATAAAACACATTAGTATGTATCTACCGCCTACCTTGCAGTAAAATCAATGCCCGCCACTGGTATTAATAGTCGCATTCCTGTCTTAACTCCATTGGGTGCTTACAAAACAGGGTTCTCCTAGTGTTCTACAAAGGTAAAGTACAACCACTACCATGTATCGTTACAATTAAAAAAACATAATGTATCTTGCATCCGTATTGGGAACACTGTTGTTGTCTTGTAAAGTAGGTAAAATGTAACAACAATTGTTTGAAATAAATATTTGTATTTATATTGTATCACACGAGCAAAACCATGGCTAGTCTAATGTATATTTATCATCCTAAGATACGTGAATTAACTCAACCATTTTTTAACATCACACAAAGAACACGTTCATATCTTTATTCATGACTATACCTCGCTCTAGGCATATTTAAATGCGCTATGACATGAAACGAGCCCATTCTTGAATAAAAAACTTTATCTCTGATTCTTTGATAAACCAAATATCAAAAATCAAATTTAAAACACAGCTTAAACTTATCTCGGGCGAAGGCTGGGTCCCTCCAGCTAAAATATACAAAACGTCCGCAAACTCTCGCGAGATTCGAAAACAAATGTTAGTTGGCTGTCATGTGTAACTTCCAGCATTCTGATATTTGAAAATATATCTGTGAAAAATGTTTTCCGCGTCTGGCGTAAAAGCCGCTAACGGTTTTACAAACTGACTCCAACATATTGTTGCTAAAACTTGTCTTTCCAGTCTCGAAACTGACAAATGAACTTGTTACTACGATAGCTATTTTAGGTTTCAACCGGAAACAATTGAGACTTATTTCCTTTGCTGAAACATAAATTATAGTACCTAGGCTTGATATATTTAAGTTCGAGTATTACAGATATTATGGACACCTTAGTAGTAAAGGCATTTATTTTATTTTATTTTTCTGGCATATTTATTGCCAGATGTTGGTATTATTCGTGTCACAGAGCACTTATCAGCATGTAACAGTGTCAAATATAATATGATACATATTTAATTCTCAAACAAAATCAATAAGTAATTATTTTCAATGTACTTACAAAGTTAAGAAGTTTGAATCATAACTCCAGTCCCTGCATGTCAAAACATCCCAAAAGCAACTCCAATCCAATATCGGTGTAATTACAAACTTCCCGACAATCGGAACTTGACTTCAAAACCGAAAAGGGTAGGTACGTCTTACTAAAACAAGAAGATTCCGCCAGGGCGTGGGTTTATTGCCCGGGTCAGGACATAAATCGCTAGGACCGCGGCCAGCGAAGGCCCTCAGACGTATTTCGAAAACCCGACTATGAAGACAAATGTGGGTGAAACGGCCACCTTTAGATTTTGTCTGTGTGCGAGTTGGGTAACTACGGTATTTAATGTGATACGAAACATTTTATAGGTTGTTAAACAATAAGCAGTGTTAAAATGATTTTAGCAACAGCTATGCTTTTGATGTGATGCCTCTAACTCAAAGAATAGTCCGTAAAATTACTCGATCTTTATACTTTAAAATTTATTGTGGTTGGTTTGTAGTTGCGACGAAGCTTTTTGTCGATCAACTTTGAAATGATTAAATATGTTACAAAATTCAACGAAAGCCTTCTAGAAAAGAAACAATTATTTTCTAAAAAAAAATAGGTATGATGTTGCATTGATGCCAAAAATGTGCATAATAAGGTTATAGATACTACTACTTCAGTGATTAAGTGTGCTTTCAGCCGCACACAAACAAATTAATGCAATTTGGTCCTTGCAAGTTTCAATAACACGCGGCCCTTCCGCCTGTCATGACTTCCCAAACTCGCAATTAGGCGTGTACTTTGGAATGGATCCATCCATCTCTGTAAACTTACTAGTGGAATCATTTCCAATCTACAGAGGTAGATGTTGACTAGAAGCGACCGATTGAATTTAAAAAAAACAAAAACCTAACTTATAAATTTTCATGTAGAGGCTTTTAAGGTAACATGCTAGCGCTATTATTTCGAATCGCAGTATTATAATACCAATCATATAAAAAGATGGCTTGTTTGAGCTGGTTCTCTATACACCATTGCATAAATCATTTGTAATTTCCTAGTGGAATTTATGGCTTTCGAAACTTCATTCAGAACAGGGTATTTAAGCACAATATTTCTCTCGATTCATAAGTGTTGTAACAAACCCGACTTTGTTCGATTAATCACATTCGCGAATTATCACGCGAAGGCACATTAAGATCTTGGATAATTGTAAACTAGGAAGCCCACCCTTCATGTTAACGTTACTTAGCTATCTGAATAGCAGAAAAGAGCTTGTTTTTTCTGATATTATTGTTACTCAAGATAACATCACTTCTCTCAAAATGTCTTTACTGTGTTTAGACAACAACATTAAACATGACATGCTGTGCCTAGTGCAAAGCGACACGAACGTATTAAGTTAGTGCCGCAGCTAACTACTGAGCTAAATGAGCAACAACAAACAAACAAATAGACCGACTTAAGATGCCAACACCACAAGTAGGACCAAACACGTGTCTAGTCAAAGTGTGTAAGCAACTCCAAAAGCATACACATAATGTTATTCAACGAAGTAAGACTACAGGGAATGGACTTACTTCATACACACGTAATTTTGAAAATTAAACCTATTTTGTTTTACTTCGAAAATTATGAAAGACTTTAGTGGAAATATCGTATAAAAGTAAAGTATGGCTATATATAGGTCCCACTGCAGAACACAGGTATGAGGTGGTTTAGGCCCAGGGGCGTGCGGTGCATATAGGCAATTAGGCAGTGCCTACCTGGTGAATGAAATGATATAGGCAGTAGGCACTTATAAATGCGTGTCATTGATGAAAACCACTGATATTCATAAATAAAATACTTAAGTATCTCCTCTGACTAATATCAAGCGATATCAGCCGGTACCAACTTTTAACGTGTCTTCCGAAGCACCGAGATGTTCGTGTTAATTGTGTTTAAGAAAGTGATAATAAGAAGTGGTAATTTGAGTTTAGGAAAAAAAAAGAAGTCGGCTGGATCCATATCTGGTCAATAAGGTGGCTGCTCGATGGTATTTGTTGAGTTTTTGGTCAAAAGTTCGTTCACAATGATGGCCTTGTTAGGAAAGGCGCATTATCGTGGTGTAAAATCCAAGAATGTTCATTCCACAAATCTGGCCTTTGTCGTCTAATTTGCTCTCTTAAACGCCGCATAACGCTTAATAAAACTCTTTTTTTTTCGTTTGACCTGCTGGCAAGAATTCTGAGTGCACAACACCGCGACAGTCAAAGAAAACAGTCAACATGACTTTGACTTTCGATCGAGTTTGGCGCGGTTTCTTCGGTTTCGGTTCAGTTGGAAGGCGCCACTCCGAAGCTTGTTGACTAGTTTGCATGTCAAACTCGTAAACCCACGTCTCGTTACCAGTATAATGCGTTTCATATAATTGTTGGGTCGGAATTGACTCGTTCTAGCATGTCCTTAGCACTCTTTTGCGATTGAGTTTTTGGAGAAAATTCAGGTCTTTTGGGACTAGCCGAGCGGCAACATATTTCATACCCAATTTATTATTTAAAATGGTACGAATCGACTCGTGTGACACAGAAAGTTCGACGGCAAGCTCTCTCAAACTTGAATGAGGATTTTCAGTCACTATTTCCTTCACTTTTGCGATGTTATCTTCAGTAGCAGACGTTGATGGCCTACCAGAGCGATGCAAATCTCCATCACATCTCGACCGCTTTTGAACGCTTTGTACCACTCATAAACACGTGTGTTTGACAAAGTCGATTTATTGTAAGCCTTGTGTAACATTTCAGAGACTCCGAACACGAAATCCCATTGACGTTGCAAAATTTAAGACAAACTCTTTGTTCGATGTTTTTGTCCATTATGAAATTCGCAATACACACTAGATATGGTTTAACAAAATAATACTGTATTTAACCTAATTATCAGATGTAACTCAAACTCCGCGCTAAAATGGAAAACAGCTGTGCCAATCTAACAACAACAAAAAAAATATATAATTTTGAATTTGGAACCATAAACAAATCATCAATTCCCGAAACTTTTTTTAACAGAATGAATACCATTATAGCTAAGTCAAAAGACTCCATGTTTTACGGATAGTCGGTTGTTGGTCCCATTCTGAAGATGCTACATCCTTGTTATCAACTGAAGAAACATTTTGATTGCGGTGGACCGCGGCTCGTAAACCCAACTTCACGGGTTCCGTAGTAATTAGAGCCTTCTTAATGCAATCACTCCGCGATGGTGCGCTACTCTTTATGGGGGGTACATTTTATTGCATTCTAAGGGTTGTTAGGGTTAACTTTTTTTTCGCTTTTGAGTAGAACGGCTTAACATCTTTGCTGGGACCTCCTAAGTCATATTTTAAACACATATTGTTAAAACCCTATGTCAGTCTTTCAAGAGCTTCTAGTTTAGTAAATGTTAACCGCATCAAATTTACCGCAAAACCGTAATTTTTCACAATTGAATATTAAACTGAAAGTTAAAAACCAGTCGATAAAATTTAAAATTTTGAATAGTAAGCTTAGCTGTTATCAGCAGTACATATACCACAGTTCCATAAGTTTAATCGTCGACGTCATCACCTTTTTACCTATGAACTTCATGGTATACCGCATTACTTTGGGTGATATCACCCTTACTTATGCAAAGAATTATGTTCTTTGCCCTTCAGTGACTCGTGCCTATCTTTAATCATAATATCTTTAATACACATACCTACGTACTTGGGGTAAAATAACCAGCCTATGCGTCAGTATTTCCAAATTGCAACCTTTAAAATATCTTGTTCGGTCGGTATGTAGAAAGGAATAGACTTCACTTCATCTTCCTTATTCAGGCAAAAAATATTAACGCAAATGTTAAGCTATGATATCACATAAAGTCTACACAGAGCTCAGAGGTTATATAACTTTACTGGTTTCATAATGATTAGAGCCTTCCGCAATCAGTTCGCGGTGGTGCACTCTACTTTTACTGCATTCTAAGGGTTGTAACGCTTAATACTTTATAGCTGTGTACGAAAAAGTTATTTAACAGTAGCATTTAATCTTCAAAATCAGTGACTGACATAAAACTTCTTCTAAAAATAACTTTCCGCCAAATATGTGCTCATTGGTCAATGTAGTCTTAAAACTAAAAATATCGGTAACAAAAAGTATACTATATGTTAATACAGATTCTATATAAGTATGTGCAAAATTTCATTCAAATCCGTTCAGTAGTTTTTGCGTGAAAGTGTAACAAGCATCTATACTTACAAATTTTCGCATTTATTAGGCATACTGCAATCGACTAGGACTTCTGTCGTCGTCTGTCATGATCATCGTCGTTGTCGCACTAAGCCATACATTTAGAATTAGATACATATCTATGCATTAGTTAGGTGAATGTATTACAGTAACACAAGTGTTACAACAATTAATTAACTGTGGTGTATTTTTGTACTGACTGATTGATTAATTTTTTACTTGAATGAATTTTTCGGATTTTACTTTTTGGATGTACCCTTTACATTTCTTCTGTCCCCTTAAATACATATTTGGACTTTCTTATTTTTTTAATTACCACATTATTTTCTAGTTGAAATCCATTACTGTCACAATTTTAAATATGTTTATTCTCCGTAATCCCGTGTAAGCACACCCAGACAGAACGGAAACACCATTAGTGAGACACATGTTGTGTGCACCGGCTTACAAAAGTGTGCACAAAATTCCGCGATAAGCATGCAGTAAGCACATCCTCAAATATTGTACTTCGCAAACAAACTGTGAAACACAGATAGCAAAGTTGCGCGTCATCCCCCGCCTATGGCGCATTTATTATTAAAGATTTCCAAATATCATAGCTAAGAGAGAGTCACAAGTCGCGACTTATAAAGAGGAGAACACACCGCCGGCAGGCATTGAGTGAGCAAACCGCTCGTAGGTGCGACTTGAGCTAAGCGACCGCACGCATAAAGCACCCGCCACACCGTTACTCTAAGCAACATTATAGCTCTCCAGTATACACCCGCCTTATTGCCTCGCCGCACCCCATCTGAAGTGCAACCACAAATAACGTAGGGACATATAATGTTTTATTATACCCGTTTTATAACCGCGAAAAGAAAGTAATCTCCCTTATTTACTGAAGAGAGTGAAAGTAAAACGGATTGCTGAGGAAAAAACAAAAATATTAATACAGGATTTTGGCCGTAAATCTAATAAGCTGCTGGTGTGACTGATTCATTGGCCATAAAAAATACCCTTGAATAATAAAAAATGGGATTAACAATTTTTGCATGCAAATCTGTATGAAATTAAATGTCAAGAATCCATCTAATATTAATTTAATGTTTTATTTCTGAATTTGTTGGAGTTTATTATTTCGTTCTTACCATTTATAATGCTAATTTAAGTCTATGAAGATATTCTTTGATTATCTTTTCAAATTGGAGGTAATGGATAAATAGTACCAACTACAATTATTTGTATTTTCTGCCGAAGCCTGTAAGCTTGAATACGTACTTTTTAAACACAAAGTAATCATCAATGGTGGGGTCAACACCAATTCTAAATTGATATTTAAATCCAATCAAACCCAGCATCAACCATCGCCACAATGATCTAATTTAAAATTTACGTAAGAGCACAAAATATTTCCATATTCGCCAACATAATTACACACTTGGCTTTTTTAACTATTCAGGCAGTCTAGAGCTCGACGTGTAATTTCGCGGGGTGTAAAACGACCCTTGTGAGAGCTCGCATAGTTTCAAGTCCTCGCCCACCGGCGCCAGTCAAAAGATCATTGTTGCAGCTACGATTGTCGCAAACGCCCTCGAAATGAAAAAATCTCGTAACGACTAAACTGGACTCGCTTTTCGGGGTTCTGTACTAAAAATGCGAACGAAATAAAAAAAATGAGCGGTTGTAGCTCGGTCGGTGTCTCATCTAACTCACATCAAGTTGCTTTGGAATTACCAGCATATTATAGTTCAAGAAATCATGTGCATATATTAGTAGTAGTAGGATGGCGGGAAAACGTCAGGAAACCAATGCATGGTATTTGCCCACTCAGACAACAGATCTAAATGGTCGATTGTCCAAAGGCTATATCGGGCCAGGCGGTTATCGCCACAAATTGACCAGAATTTACTATTTTTATACCTCAACTAGAAAAAGCATACTTAATGCGCTAGAAAAATGCTAAAACTACCCGCATTTGCACTCCTGTGCTCTTGTATGTCCATATTGCATCAAGTCAATCTTTTACCGGCTTTTTTTTTACTTTGTTTCTAATTGAAATATTCTTTACATCACAGCATTTGTTAATTTTTTAATACTCATACATTTTGGATGTCAAACCGCGCTGAGTGCTGTTTCCCAGTAACTCAACTATAGCTGCTCAAAAGTCATGCACGTTTAAAAAAGCCGTAAAGGCCTTTGGGAAAAAAAACACATGTTCGCTGACTGAACTCTAAAAACCAGCGAGACGACGCAAAAATGGCAAAACACGGAATAGCTGGTCCCATGGAAAACTAGCTGAATAGTAGGTATAGTGTTTCAAATTACACGTTCAGTCGCTTGAAAGCTTTCGCTTATTAAATTGTACATGTGACACACGGACACATTTCATGGCACGTCATAACCACGGGATATTCGAAAACTACATTCGTCTTGTGAAATGGTTCTGTTTTTCTGAGATATGTTATTACGTATGTCTGTGAATGGCTTCAGCTTACATTGACCTAAAAGTTGGTTTCATTCCGATGAGTAATACCAACCTATTTCCGAATATGAAAGATAGTAGAAAACGATATTCGACTGCTCTAAGAAAGTTTGACGTTCACATCTACACCACATCATAGATTACTTAGGCTAGGCTTAATTATCCTAAAAAAGTAGGTAATTAAAAAAAATGAATACCTTCAAATCCTCCTATCTTTTGAAATGGAAACCAGAAAGAAAGCCTCAGAACTGTTCTTTGTTAATCTTATTATAAAAGATCGTAATCAAAACGTTTTTTATACTAGATGCCTAAAATGAACTATACATTTATCTGCTAATTGAGTAATCTTAATTGGCTGGACAAAAACTAAGACATGATAAAATAGGAATACCAACTTGTTATCATAGTCGACACTTCATTAAATTCCTACAAAGCTAATAATAAGTTTACCCGTCCGCTGTATCGCTTTTACGTTGTGTAGGTAGACCGGGTACAATAGTACCACGGGTCAATAGTACCATCGGCGATATTTCTTCACACAAGCGACATTTGGTTGTGTGCGTAGCGTCAGAATTTGCGCTTTTTGTGTATCGATCCGCTTACCAGTCGGCGGCGCACGCGCTGGGAAACGGACGTGTACAGGAAGGATTTTTGTTGTTTGCCCAGCCGCGGTAAGTTTTTACGTCAAATATATTAGCCCATAAGTTGCCTAATATGCTATTTATTACCAAGGTATTGTTGTCAATAGTTTATCGAGGCTCCAAACTTTGTATCGACAGCAAATTATTGGCATTCACTGTGATAATGACTGAATTATAGGTGAAGTTCTCTTGACTACCTAATTGGAACAATTGTACCAGTCTCCATGGGGTCAATTGTAGCGGTACAATCAACCCCGTGTTACAATTAACCCCTGAAACCTTATTTTATACTTACTGAATATTTTAAATTGGTTTTGAAGTACCTATATAAAAAAAAAAGTTATTATCAAACATTCACGTGGTTATTATTTTTACAGTTATAGGCATACCTACCTACTGAAATAATAGTCTAGGCTCATTCATAGTTGCATGCATTAAGCATTAATTAGATACATACTTAATGTGTTTATTAAATAAGTAGGTAATGTGTTTATTAAATAGTCGACATAAGTACCTTCATGCCTACTTAAAATATTTTAATATAGGTTTCTAAAACCCTTCTGAATCTGTATATTTTAGCTTAATTCAGTAAGTAACTAACTATTTGAACGTTTTGTTTTAGATGCCTTGGCGTAGAGTCAAAACTACGGATCGCGGATCAAAAGATCTATTCCTTTATGAACAGGCTGGTGAAGAAATCTTAAAAGGGCGAAACATTCGGGCCGCTGCAGAGATGTTTGATCTGTGTCATGTATCGTTAACCAGATTAAAACGAAAAAAAGAATTAAATCCTGGTATAAATAATCAGGGTCAATTGTACCAGGGGTCAATTGTACCTTCATACAAAAATATTTTTTTAAGTTTTGATATTTCTATCATTGTTATTATGCTTATTGTTGATTCAGAAGCAATATCCGAGCAAAATAGATGGCATATTATGTAGAAACAGTTAGTTTTTTCGCTTTCATGGAAGAAAAGTTATTGTTTTGTTTTTAAACTTTAGTGTTGATTTTTCATGATTGTTCCTAAATATTTTGATCTCAATTAATAAAGACTGATGATTGTAGGAGATTAAGAATACAGAATACCAATAAAGGTGATGATTGGATAAACATACCGAGTTTTATTGCCTCATATATTATTGGTACTATTGACCCGTTGGAGGGGTCAATTGTAACATAAGACATCGTATAGTTCAAATTCGTTTTTCATTAAGTATTCGAAAGAATATTTCAACTCTGCATGCTTAAATTTGTAGCTTATGAGTCTAGTTTTTACAGCATCCTAACAGAATAAGTTATATTTAATAAGATTTCTCAATATTGAACAATTTCCAAAAAATGGTACTATTGTACCCGGTCTACCCTAGGTACTTTTTACTAACGGAGTCGAAATTCAGGATAAAAAGTTCCCGTTTTTAAAATAGAGGCAACATTTTTTTCTCTTACACTCTGCACACAACGTGTGCGCGACACGTACGCAGCTGTTCGGCAAGCACGCCGTTTTAAATTCTCTTCGCATAAATATGCGCATAAAGGGATCCGATTTGATTTCATTAACACATTCAAATTCGCATCCCACTTTGACCCATTATCATAAATTATACAAAGGTTGTTTTACTTATTAACCAAAACACAGCACCTAGGTAAAACCTATCAGTAAACTTTATTCAGTGAAATAAGTAATTCTAATAATCTTTATTACATTATATTTTGAAACCACTATACCTAGCGATAATAAAACACGCTTTTATTTGTATGTAAAAACAAATTAAAACAAAGTTTTAAATCGATACTACAGTTAGAACTTATATTAATTAACAACTGTTAAGATTTGATTACATATTTGGTAGTTAGTTACAAGTGAAGCTATTAAAATTGTGTTAGTAAATTAGTTCATCTATAATTAATATTCATTACAAAGACGACACCAATTCAAAACTTAGTTAAATAAATATAACATCATTTTTATATCAAAACCTTTAAAACGATGCTAATGAAAGGGTGATTAAGAAATCATTTGTAATCATAAAGTTCCGATTCTGTAATTCAGACTAATCTGGCAGCCTCAACGTCTAAAAAGCAATCGAGCCATCGCGGCATCGCTCAAATTTAGTGAGAAAACAGAGTTAACCACGGAAATGAATATTGGGCTGCTTCCGAATTGAGACAAATTGGTTTAGTCTGCGTTAGTGATGTGGCAAAGTGACTACTAATTATCGAAGTCAAGAAGATATTTCAAAAAGCTCGTCTGTCACTAGGAATATCACGATACTTAACATTGTTTTCTTTTAGACCGATTTATTATTCATTATGAAGTATGTTCAAAGCAGTTTACAAAACAGCGATTACGTAAAGTGTAGACATTTTTTTAATCCTGATGCAAATAAGTTTTATAAGCACTCTGTGACCGACCAACTCCTTTTACGGGATGATTCTAAAGCTCATCACCATCATCAAAATCTCCAAAAAGTTTATTTTTTCTATACAACCTGTAATAGCTGATATGGCTATTAAGTACGAGGAAGTGAATCCTTTTTGAAAGTTCGATGTTGTTCCCCTAGTAGAATTAGTTGTACATGAGCAGTATAAGTAGGATCATCCCCTGCAAGGAAGTTAACTAACAAAGTAGGACCTTATCAACTTCCACATCTACTCTAACATAAATATTCTATGGGTGTTATTTGAAAGATGAGTAGGTATATGTTTAAAACCAAGTTTCTCGTTACGGGACCCAAAACCCAGTCATGAATCGCCACATCACTAGCGTAGGTAGCTCACCTCGCCGCTAAATACAGCCGGTGTGGGTGCTGAGGGGTGCTTTTGAAATGCGATTTACGAGTTTACGACCGACTATAACATGCTTTTTAAAGCAGTGTTCCTCAGAAAGCGGTGAACGTGCGTTTCAAATGACGTAGTTTTTAATCACCTGAGATTTCCGTGTGAATTTAAACTCGCATCATAAAAAGAATCTTATTTAAAAGTTGCTGTAATAAACATACTCTCATATTTTCTTTAAAAAATTTGTGATATTACATCTAAGCAATATTTTAAGTAGTCTTTGAAACGTTTTTACAAGTAAACTTACCCATGTTTACTTAGAGATACCTCGAAGTTTTATTAAGCGAGGAGAAAATTTCAGTAAAACATTAGATAAAAGTCTAAATAAACTCACCTTTTACTTAAGAGGTACATATTATAAAGGTCCGCCTAAAGGTCTACATTAAAGGTCTACATTCACTTTGCCCAATATTCGTATCTGAAAGAAGCGGAAAAAAATGTCTGCTCGAACCTAAGAAAATAATGTTTCCAACGTGAACTAAATTTTGCGGTTGGATGCTTCTCGCCTTGACTTCGAGAATTCTTGAGAATTTTGTTAATTTTTCTCTTTTTTTTTTTGCACGACTCTCTTCTGGGTAACGTTATTTTTCATTGTTGATAGAGATTTGACGAAGTTTCATAAAGTAAATTAGAAAAATATTTATTTAGGAAAACGTTGCTAAAATGGTTTTGACCCTTGTAAAATGTTTGATTTATAGACATTTCATCATACTTTAATGCTACACGTGACATGAAAACTAAAGTTGCCTTAATGTTAACATTAAGTTCATTGTAAAACCGACCGAGTCACATGTGTTAAGTGAAACAACTAAAAAGGTAGCAGGTAAGTTAGGTAGGATAAGTACATTGTAAAAAAAACTACAAACGATTTTTTCCTTATCTTTATTTGTCTATGGTGCAATATAATGCAATAAATAATATCGAATTTAAAGCGAACTATTCTTACTTTTTTTTTATTATTTATTTTTTTTAAAAACAAAGCAACATTGTTTTAATTTTGCCAAACTGTGAAACAGTTTGTCGGCAGTAGCTCTCGTGAACTAATAATACTACCAATAATGATATTTTACAATTTCAAAACAATAGTGCAAGAGAACTGCAAAAGTTTACAGACAACTGATACAGAAGCGACTTTCAGCTGCAGGAACCCCTTCTCCTACGGTTTTTAACGAACTTTGACGGCTCCCCGTGAGTATCTGGTTTCAATTTTGTCTCAATTAAGTTCAGGTTGTGTCCAATCGACAAGTGCCACTTAGGTGTAATGGGCTCCTCGGGGTGTTTCGACGGTTGGGGAGATGTCGGTAAGGGTAAAGGAACACACACATTGAGCCACTTTCTAAAGCTTCGTATGAGTAGGTACTTAGACTTTAAATTGAAGTAGTGTTGCAAGGTGTCTCAGCTTTTTATAGAAATAAAAATTGTACAGTCAAGCTTACCACAAAACCTTAAATTTTGTCAACGAATATTGAACTTTGTGTTAAAGTTTAAGTTAAAAAGCAGTTGAAGATTTTTTTCATTTTGTGGTAGCTATTTGTTTGTTCTTACGAACAGCTTGTTAATTATTATTGACCATAATTATTTAAAAACGTCTATGCCTGTCAGTAGTAGGCTAAAACCGAAAGAGATCGTGCTCTATAGGCGCTCTTTGGGGGTTGTCCAGTACAGCGATTATAGGCTCAGGTGATAATGATAAATTGAAAATCAGAGATGGTATAATAAAGTCATTCAGTACTTATGCATTTTTACCAATATAAAAGACAAAAATTAAGTTTCTTCGATAGGCATCTTAAAAATGCTGACAAATACTAGAAACTTGCAACCAGGAACAGTTGCACCTATATAACTTGGCTTTTAATACCACTAAAACAGGCTCTCTTTGGTGTGGTCTCAGCTTTATAGGGTTGTGTGTCCATACTCGAGAGTTATAGTGCTGGTATAGGATCATTTATTGTAGATTCAATTAGTGATTACAAACCAGAAATTTGTCTTTACGCTCTCCACTTGCCCCTGATGCGAAACCAATTAAACTTATAGATTAAACAAGTGCTGACATTAATTGCCAAATCAGGTTGTGGAAACTGCATTAACATTGGATCTACCGCAAAAGTTTAAGTCAAGGGAAAACACTTAAAGCCATAGTACGTACTCAGTGTTCAATGTTGATTTCGATTGATTTTGAAACTCACCATAATTGCCTACACTGTAAGTTATTACTCCTGTTTAGGGATGCAATATGCAACATTTACCTTACACTTTAAATAAATAATGTAGTTATACATATTTAAAACCGGCTAAGTGCGAGTCGGACTCGCGCACGAAGGGTTTCGTACTACTATATTCTATAAAAACGAGCAGAAAAAAATAACGTATGTTGTATGGGAGCGCCCTTAAATATTTATTTTATTCTGGTTTTCAGTATTTGTTGTTATAGCGGCAATATTATTATATCATCTGTGAAAATTTCAACTGTCTTACTATCACGGTTCATGAGATAGGTACAACCTGGTGACAGACGGACAGACAGACAGATGGACAGCGGAGTCTTAGTAATAGGATCCCGTTTTACCCTTTGGTTACGAAACCCTAAAAAAGTATTATATGGAAACAATGAGGGTTTCCTGAAAGTCGCCCACTAGGTGGCAGCACTGAGACGTCAGGTCCAGAAACCTGTCAAAAGTATCAGAGCCCCTATATTTTCGTGTCTGAAGTTTTGCTATTTTTTAATAAAAAGGTGATAAAATACGTTTATTGACACAATGCCTTATAAAGAACGTTTGATATTAGTCTTCTTAGCAAAGGTTTCTTTAGTAAAGACGATTACGGGCTGCCGAAAGACTCAGTGCTACCACAAACGTAAAAAAAATATAGTTTTGGTCTCTTTCTTAATGTGTAATTAAACATAACCCAGTTCAAGTGCAAGTACATAGTAAATATGTTTAGTATTCATTGTTGAGTGGATTATCTATTTTTAAATAACTTTCGGAAGATATTAAAATCAAAACAGCGCAGAAACTATTTTATAAAATTTAAAAGCGAGCGCATTAGTGGGATTGAAGACCTGTTGTCATAGTGGCGCCAACTAGTGGCGTAAATTTTCGCAAAAACCCTCATTTAATTGACATTATAAACAAGTTAATCAATTTTATTTATAGAAATGTGGACCAATTTAATTGACTTTGAAAAAATATTGTGATTACATCGGAAAATATTGGCCGCGTGTATACTGAATTAACTGAAAGCAAAGTTATTAATGGTCTATTTTGATGTGTCTATAGGCGTCTAGAAAATACAATTTCTCAACGAAGCAAAGTTAATAAATGATGCGAACAAACCCCAGTGCACATGTCGAAACATCGATCATACGGGGAGTGGTTGATTACGGGGGGGACCTTGGATGCAACTGATGTGTGGTCAAAAGCAAGCGGGCGCGGGCGTGGAAGCGGTGATGATAGCGATTATCAAGTTGTCAATATCATTCGAGTTTCCGATCAGATTATCGGAAATATGAGATATGATTATCATTTTTTTTCATACAAGGTGCTGATTTCAATCCTCGCCATATTTAAGGAGGTGACATATTACGCCTTATGTAAACGAATTATCCACAAAAAAAATGGAATTTATAACGAATATTTTCCGTTTTCGAAGTCAATTTTTTTACTGATTCGTGATCAGAATAAGATACTTAATCAACTCCCGAAAATATGGCGAAGATTCACATCAGCACCCTGTGGACAAAACACTTCAAATAAATTTTCGACACGGTGGTATCCGTACATACATTCTGCACATACGGCTATCGGATAGGTAAAGCACAATCTGTTACACCAATTGGAATGGCTAAAATCCTGACATAGTAGGTATATTGTTGTTGTAAAGTTCTGTAATCTGTGTAAGATGAGTCTTAAATTAAGAACCATAGGTATTAGGGTTATCTAACGATAAAAGAAGGTTTGAAGTTATTAGTAAAATCAGGCACTCATCATAAAAATTCTTACTTTCTGCGCTCGCATCCGCTTCGTTATAAACATAATGACAAACATTATTCTATAAAGTTTATAGATTGCCTTCCGTAAAGGTGAGAATTCAACCATTACGATTTTTAATGGTTATGGAAGAAATTCCTGTTACTTTAAAGGAAAACCCAGTCCCTAAATACGTCGAACATCAATCATCCTATGACGGAGAAGATAAGGGAACCAAAAGCAAAGTTATGGAAACTATAGACTTAGTTTAAAACCAAACAATAGGTTTTAAAACACTTTAGATACAAACGAAAATACCGAATACGCCACGCACATTTTAGGGTTCCATACTTATCCATCCATATGCGAATTTTTAGTTATAAAGAGCATTTCGTAAGTTGTTTGACTATTTAGGCTTGTAGATCTTACTTACTCAAGTTAAAATAGTCAACGAACCAGTATTTGAAATGTGCGTATTAGAATAGAAACAAGATTCACCACTGAAAACTTACGTTAAAAAATGGCTTTCAAAGTTATGGCCTTATTAGAATTGAAGTGTAGGTTTAAAAAGAATCGCGTTCACTTTTTATCAGGCTCTATATTTATAAACCCTTTCCTTGTCTAACTAGACTTTAATTTTCAAATGGCTTTGTGTGATGTGTGTACAAAAGTTTCGAGAAAATCCGTTTTGAAACGACGTTAGCGCGTTGGGTTTGATTCAGTTACAAAACAGATTTTCTAGCGTCGGGCTGGGCCATTAGTGCATTTAAAAGCATCTCTTGCTCTCAATCGGGATTCTATTCGGATTTCCGATGATTGGAATCGTAGGAGAAATCAATAGCAGTGTTGAACTTATTTTTCTGTTTTGATTTCTTAAATCGGGTTTTTAAATGCGAGCAAACTATTTTCAAAAGGTTAAAAATGAATAATTCTTGCAAATACCCAATGCACAAAACTAGTGTCATTTACGAAAATAAAACGTTTGTTACTAATGCGATTTCTTGCAAATCAGGTTGCTAAATGAGTTGATGACGTACATCGATACAAAACCCAATTAAGTGTTCAATAATAAAAACACAGATTTGTTGGCACCACATTCAAAGTTTGTATAATAAGTTTTAAGGCAATTTGACCTCTTTATTAAATTTTAGCTCGTTAGATAAACCTGCGGTAGGTGAAGTTAAACATGAAAACGTGAAACATGAAAATCAAAAATTATTTATTTCTAATTCATAACTAATTTGTTTTACAATATCTAAGAGTCACTGTTCTGCCTATGGCGTAAGGTTATCAGCACTTATCTTACTATGGAAAATGACAAGTAATTCTGCACAAAAACCGTAAAAATTTGCTCCTTCCAAGGGCCAGACGAATACAATACTTAGCACTTTTTAATTAGTTCACGTTTCATAATACGAGTGTATCTGGAAGCGCGCCAGGCGTTTAAAAAGTAAACTAAATTGGCTCCTGGTCCTGCGGGAACAATAGGGAGGGGTAACAAGGGGCCCTGCACTCCGAATTTATAAGTCTCAACTGCAGTGTTATGCAACGAGCTGGCACACCCTTACTGATTGATGTTAACACAAAGGAAATTCAATTTTGAGCCCATATGCAGCGTTAATGTTGGCTTTTGCAATAAGTAGGTCTAACTTTTTCTATAACACAGGAATTCATGATTTTATAGTGCCAACCAAATCTAGACTTTGCGCCAAAGTCACACGCTGTGGCTGTCTATTAGAGCATTCGTATACATTGCAAGCAGTGAACTTCCAAATGCTGATGATGATGATGGTAAATATATTACACTAAGCTATTCAGCATGGAGACATAAATTAGAGTATCAACCAAATGATTACATACTAAACACGTCAAATGTAAATTCTGACTGACTCCCAACGTCCACGGCGTAGTTTAAAGCCATAACATAAAGTCGGCAGCGCGACTATAAAACGAATTCATGTGAACGGACGAGTGACACCCGCCGCGACGATCAGCTATCTCGATTCATGCAGGAAGATTTACGGCCAATACCGTGTCACCGTGCTTTTGGGATGTTTTGCATAGGTTTGGGGCGGCCATCTTTGCCCGACTTTTTATTCCGGAATGGGGTTCATCTTTAAAACGTTTTTTTGCGTTTTGTGCATTTTCATTTAACGGGTAACGGGTAAAGTTAAACATACAATAATAGGTAAAACGTATAACATGGACTGCCAAGCTTCACTCAACCTAAAATGGAAACAATAAAATTTCCATTGTGTAGGTCTTGGTACTACGAGTATGTGTGTGGTTCGGTGTGTTTCATAAACTGTTACCTACCTAATTGACCATCTACAACCGCTGACCTGACAAATTGTCAAATAAAAAATTCTAATCCGAAAAATCAAAAAGTATGTGTGCTGCAGATACAAACATTAAACATCAAATCAACGGAAATTGGCAATAAAAAAAGAAGTTCTATGACGAGGCAGACTTTCTGCAATCAAAGCCTACCACGTTAGTAACGTAGGCTAGTTTTGCAAATGTAATTCCACTAATACTGAATGAAGAGCGCTAATTGAATTTCAGAACAGTCGCGGCGCGTGCGCGATCCGTTTTCGTTTTCGCGTCCGACTGGCCAATTAACCGTTGCTATTCAATTCACTTTGCGAATTCCCGAAATTCTATGGTTCAAATACTCGTATCCGTACCCGTGTTTAGGGCTCGTTATTGTGACTACATAAACAAGTGTACGAACTACAGCTGCACAACCGGGGTTTTAAGCAAAAATGATCATGACTATACAAATACACGCATAGCACGTAGAACTGAAATGGCCGGTAAGAGAGAAAGGTTGTAGAAAAGAGGCAAGCACAGCGTAGGACGTTCACTTAAAAGGTGAACAGACGACCTGGAAAATTTTGTAGGAAGCCGCTATGCAGGACTGTGTCCAGCAGTAGACGTCCTATGGCTGAAATGATGTTGATGATGAATGGTGTCGTCCCTGAAATTATACATTAAGTATAACTACGGGATTACCCTTGCCCACACACTGCAGGATTTCTATGGAATTTTTTGTCTGGGTCTGTCCTAATTTCAGCTAATATTTGATCAGCGGATCTATCAACACAAAAATTTCGTGCCAGACACTGTGCGGCTTGTTGCTTTTAAACGCCTATAGCGGTGGAGACTAACCTTTACAACGTTTACAAAGGCTCATTAGGAGTGTGTCTAATTATGACAAAACAAAACTCTGTTTATCGTTAACAAAACATTCTTGATCTTGTTACAAATTTAGGTTTCAATTTCAATCAATTACGAGCTTTAATTGGGAGCTTGTGATTCCGTAATTTAGAAGACCGAAAGGTTAAACTGAATCTAATTATGTGCTTACTCGTTAATGTTTGCAGATCAGATTGCCTATCATGAGCAAACAGGTCTTAGTATTTAAATTAAAATCCAAACGATTATCTTTTTCCTAACCCACTTAATAAGTTCGAAAAATTGCTTGTCAACAAAAACATTTGTCTAAGTATATATGTATGAACAGGTGAGATACCGTCTTTCGGAGTTTGGAAAATAGACAGGAAAACCCATTTAACTTGCGAACAAGCATAAAGATGCAAATCACTTTCACCATCTCGTTATCGGTAAGTTTAAAATTAAATATGTACCTACGTACAAGAGATGCTTGTAGCTCAGTGGTGGTGCTTTAGTAGTAATTACCGAAGTTAAAACTCTCATCGTGGCTGTTAGGGGATGTGTCACCATTTCCACCATATTTAATGACATTTAGCATCTTCGTCCTTCAGTTATGGCTAATATCGCTTGATACTGGTTGCGAAGCCTGTTCAAAGGCCTTATGGCAGCTTTACTCAGCGGGAACACCTGTTCTTTTGTAATAGATCTTGCCATGAAATGAATCTATATAACTAGGGCTATCGATGTTAACAAAACTAGAATTTGTTTCATGTTATTTTCAGAGTTATAGGCCGTTGATGAGAAGCCAACGGTCAACTTTTTTACCAGCAAAGAGATCAATTTGAATTATAGGCACATAATTAGGGCTATGCTATCTTTAGGTGCTCGTAGCTCAGTGGCGGCAGCGCTTTGGTATCGATTACTAAAGTTAAGCAACCAACGCCGCGGTCGTGAGTGGATGGGTGACCATTCCGACCATATTTAGTGACATTTATCACGAGCATCTCCGTGCTTCGGAAGGCACGTTAAAAGTTGGTCCCGGCCAATATCGCTTGATATTGGTCGTGAAGCCTAGTCAGAGGCCTTAAGGCGGCTTGATAACATCTGACAGTAAGGTTTAGTCACTGGCCTTACAACACCCTTCCACCAATCCGCACCGGGCCCGCGTGGTGGAGTATGGCCCAAACCACCTCATAGTTGAGGTGAGGCCTGTGCCCTGCAGTGGGACGTATATAGGCATACTTTACTTTACTTTACTTATCTTTACACATATATGACAAAATTTTCTTGCACCAAAATATCACGTTATGTAAAAAACTCTAGTCAGCGGAAAACTTTGTAAATACGCAACAAACAGCATTTAAATGCATGTATCAATTTAGTGCTATTCTCTTGTTTACTTTGTACAAATTTGCTTTCTAGATGCCGCTTTTAGTAACACAGATATTAGCGATATTTTCTCTACCCGTCCAATTAGATGCAGGTGAAGCCCGAGCATAACAGTACTAAACAATTTTGTTTTTATGTCTAACTATATACAATACTAAAAAAGATTAAGTAATACAGTTTTAGAAGCTCATTATTAGACCAGTAAAAATTAGATTATTAAACGATTAATAAGTAAGTACCTTTATGTAGGCACGAGAACCTTGTTTTTCTTATTATAAAACATTATCTCGTGACGTCTATTTTCTAATAATTATTGTCACACTGTTGCTCGCATCCGAAATAAATTTTCCGACATCTTGAAATTCATGCACATTACATTGTTGTATTGGTGCACATCGTGATACAATGTGAAACTAAAAAGTCCCTTATACAATAGTTTTTTTTTTTTAATCATTGAAAATTGTTACGTAACATCTTCAGGTAGATACATTTCCTCAGTAACAATATTCCATTGACACACTACGCCACTCTTTCTGTTCCACGAACAGTTCAATTTCTAATTGCACCTCATCTAAACTGTTAGTCCAATCAACAGGTAATTAGTGGCAAATACCCGCAACACAACCAGATTTCCTCCATCTTGACTATGACAGGTAGGTATTAATAACGCAGTCATTAATGTGTCGCGGCCGATGACAGAGGAGTGGACTGTGACGACTCAATCAGGTCAACAATCAGCATGAAGTGTTGTGATTATCTTTGTGTTGTTCTATTGTTTATGTGGACCGTACAAGCTGATAAGAAAGGTAAGTTGTCTTAATTTTACAAGTTTATTTTACATTTATTTTGGAAAATAAAATTATTTATTCATTGGCTTTTTGAGTTTTCTGTTAGAAATAAACTGTAGCTATATAATGAGAAAAATTGCCCTAAAATCGAAATAGTACCTTCAAATTTGTAAAGTACTTAGTATTTATTTTAAATCTATTCAATTATTTTTTTACATTTTATATTATTATTATTTTTTTATTTTATTTACGCAAAATTCACAGCCAGAATAAAAATACATTAACCTATCAAGCTTTAATTACCCACCGGTGGCCGCGAATAATAGATTTTTTATTGTGGCTCTTGACCTTGGCCTGACAGGTTAAGAAATGTCAATGAATATTTTATGACCACCTAAAGTCAAATTTGGCGTGTAAAGTGTCATCTAAACACAATAATTACCCCAAAGTCCTCAAACAAAGAGTGCCATGTAAAAGCAAAAAATTTGCCTTGTGTAAGAATAGCTTAAAAAGCTAAAGCAGACTTGTATCTTAGAGATGACACTTAACGGATTAGAGCAAAATTTACAAATTATTCCCGTCTAACTTAAAACGATAAGTCAATTTTTTACTACCTACTTAAACCTGCAAGTCACAAGCAAAACACCTAAAATGCAACATATTTTTCACGAACACATTTTTATTAAAAAAGTTACCAACGGACATTCATGAACTATACTATATCCACAGCCATAATAAAGAGTTAGATAGATACATTACAAGTTTTAAATGATTAACTTTTTTCAAAGTGTCTTCTACCTGAATTAAGGTTGTCTAGAGACCGCATGAGACCGCCTAAATTGTACTATTCTTTGTATGTATTTTTTTTCTTCTGCCCTGTTTTATTGTGTGGTGTTCAAAAAAGAATGTCTATCTATGGCCCACTTAATTAAGGTAAAATAATTGTAGTTATATTCACTTTTCGACCATATGTGGGAAATTGGGTGGAAAAGATTGGGTCAAAAACAGAAAATCTACGAAAACGCAAACAAATATTACGCCTTAATTGACAAACATTATTTGCCAAGTAGGCACGTTCAAAATCAGAAGCCTGTCTAGATGTTTAGATAGGCACTATTGAATACATACAAATTAATTGAGAACCCTGCGCTACGAATATTAATAATCGCAATTTACATAATTTTCAGAACTATAAGAATTTTGGCATTTCTGTTGTTTCAAACTTTCGCCGTTTACAGCCTTTTAGGATAGCTCAGTGAAAATTATTCACAAGCCGATAAATTTTATTTGCGTAAACAAAATATGTTTTTAAAGGTCAAACCTTTAAGTAGAAAAAAATAATCCTTAATAGTGGCCTGTATTTGTAATATGCGCACAACAATATTGGGGGTTTTTAATATCGTTGTATTGCGCAGCGAACAACCGTGTGTATCCAGGCACCACGGGCTTCTCGAAGATGCTACTAAGGTTAGGTACAAACATAGTGTTAAAGTTCCATCTAACTGGTATGGCAATTTACCATTGACCGCAAATATAATGTTTACCCTCGACGGAAGTAAAAGGGTACGGTAATAATAGGTGCATAATTAATTGTAGGTTTTAATTAATATTCTCCTATTCTTAATTCAGGGCTTCTGTTTTATTATTTAGTGGTTTTAAATTGTAATAAAAAAATCTAAGGTTTCCAATCGGCGTGGATATTTAAAAAAAGTCTTTGAAACTAACACTTAAATTAATTTGGCCTTACTACAAAAAGATAGACTAGTGTTTGTTTGACTAATGTTTCTTATTAATATGTCTCGAATGTCTGATGTGTCAACATTTCAAATTGGTTGTTTTATCTTTAGACAAGTGTTAACACTAGTCTATCTTTTTGTAGTAAGGCCATTATGGTCTAACTTATTTTATCAATTAACAAGACTACGAATACCCGATGTCTAGTTACAAAATTCACAGGTGATATCGTTTTCGCACTCTTCGATCGGTTTTATTTTTTAATACTTAGGGTGCGTACAGATCTTGTCATGCACCGCGAATGCGCTGCAAGCGCGTTGCACGTGAACATTATGTAGTGTAATAGTTCACGCACCGTGAGGCGTACGATTCGTCATTGTTTCTGTGCACATAAGTCAATTGGACTGAATAGACCGGGACTTGGATGGAGTTTAGTGTACAAAGTATGAGAACCGGATTCTGTAAATGGTTTTTGTTCCCGACCGGCCCTCGGATCGATGAGTCGGTATCCGGTAGGGCCTGTGGGCGGTGGTTCACGGTGAAGGACTTGCGGTGCGGGAAAAGAAATAAGAAGGCCGATATCGGTTTCTATGATGCGGAGCTAAGAGTAGACGGAGGGTTTTGAGAGCAGGAGGCTCTCCGGAGGTAACCACTTCGGAAGTGTGATCTTCTTGACTTGCTGCGATCGAGTGAGTGTAGGTCGGACCACCCACGCGGTTTTTATACTTTTCCAAAACGAAAACTCCCCTCCCGCTCCCACTCCGGGGAGCGGAAGGGGATATTGCTATCTCACTTCCTCCGAAGGGTGGGTGTCCCAGGCAATACCGTATAGTGAGCCGTTATTCTGACTCACTATTCTGTTATGTACCTAATATGGTATTGCCCGGGAACCCCTATATACTTCCCTAACGGGCCCTATATACCAGTTTATTGACTATAAAAATCTTAATCTATTAAATTTCAACACTAAAGCTTAAACTAACACAGAGTTATTAACGATTCTATTATAAACTATGTACCAAATTACAAAAAACGAACAAACAAATATTAACGAAAGGAATCTATAACTAAGTATGTACAAGTTTTAGGCCGTCGTGCACAGTTTTAGCTTTGCCAATTATGATTCTGGATATTGCCTTAATTTTTATGGATTTTCATATATTATTTTAGTGGCAATGTCAAATGTTTATTTGTCACTGTCTTGTATTTTTTAAATAAATCAAACAATCAATAAACCTCTCATTTAACATTTTTTTTGTATTAAACTTATTATATATACATGAAAATTAAAGTTATTCCGTTTAGTAACCTAATTATTGGCACTGACATTTGCAGAAAAAGCGCGTAAGTGGCGCATGCAACACATTCGCGGCATATACTTCAGATCTGAACGAACCCTTATAGTAAAAATTATGACCTAAAATTTTAATAAACATCAAATGCTGTGATCAAGCGCATGCCGAGTATGTAATATTAGATAAGCTTACGCTTAGCTTACTTTACATTTTTTCAGAGGCATGTGAAAGATGCGAAAAGGTAGACAGCTGCTCTTTCTTTAAAAACTTGAAACAAGAAGACCAACAAAACTGGCGAGACCGATTTGAATGTGAAGAACCGTCAAGTAAATCTGGTCCTATTTTTGGATTTTCCTCATCTGCAAAAGGAGATTTGGTTAGTATTTTAGCTAAGCTAAGCTAATGCTCGTGTTTGATGATAAACGAATAGGACTAATGTAAATACTAAGTTGAGAGACATTTAATGCGTTTTTTCAATGCTTATTTCGAATGATTCCAAAACCAAGGCGCACCTGTATTAGACAATAAGTAAGTATTTTTACAAAGCCAACTACTATTCCGTATTTGGCTGCCTTCTGTTAAGTTATATTGGTACTCATAATTATAAGTTTAATTTTAAAATATCAGTTTACCTATTTACGATCGGATAGCGACAACAATTCGAAGCTTTTTATGTTTTAAAAACTCTGATTTATAAATATTAATTCCCTTGTATTTTTTCATGCATGGACGGCGTTCTTAATGAACAACTTTTAATTTAGTTCTAATATAATTAAAGTCACTTTAACACGACACAATATTATAGATAACTTCGAAAGGCTTATAATATCCTGTCGACGTAAGTTCCAAAAGCGTATCGCTTGCAACAAAACACTTTTATTGAGAACACACCGCACTAAAACACTGTTCAACTTCACCGGTTTCATTAATTTCTGTTTGCCATGTAAATTGCTTTTAAACACTGTTTAAATTTGTTCACTTTTGTATTAAAACTGCAATTTCGTTGCATTGCCGCGATTTATCACAAAATGAACGTGTCATTTTATACATTGTTCGAAATACCAAATGATAAATGAGTTTCATAAATAAACATTTCGTACGAGCCAAGTTACCACTTAATAACTTGTATTTTAAATATTATTATGTTCTTATAAACGCGCCGCGCCGCTATACGTAATTTGTGCTGCTGCCGCGATGCCGTAGGAATGAAACTGTATAGATCTGAATACTGGCCTATTAAGTAGATAATGAAAGACGAGTTTATTCAGCGAAGATAGATAAGAGTACAAACGAATTAAGATATTTGAGGAAGTAGGAAAAAAGCACCTGTAACGGAAAAGATGAATTCAAATCGTTTGTCTTGGCACTTGATTAGTAATATGTTGTAATGAATGGAGATCTTTTTTTCATCTTGTCTGATCTATATCCTTTTTTCATGCTTGACCTTTCCCGAATTAAACAATATCTGAATAGGTATTTATCATAATATTTAGTAGTGCATTATGCAAATCCACTTACAATTACTTAGCTATTAATAATTGGATTTTCATAAACAACTGTCATAATGTAGCTATTAGACATATTACTAATGCATTTTTTAAATCATGTTTATCTGGTATCCGACTGGTTAGAGCAATATGCTATTGACCATCTACGGATATATAATGCCCGTACGTAAGAAGAAATAAAGACGTTCCAACCTACAAAGTTACAAACACACATCTTCAATTTATCACATTTATAAATGGTGAAGGCCTGTTGGAAGGTCGAAGGAAGCAGGGGGTTGGGTAGGAAGAGCATGGCATGGATTGATAACATCAAAGAATGGACAGGAGTTGGAAATGTGGGTAGACTTCTGCACTGGGCAAGGGACCGTCAACGCTTTGCAGTACTGGTAGCTGACCTTCACTAGTTGGAGAGGCACGCTTAGAAGAAGTAGAACTTCTGTTAAGATATTTTAATAAATATTCTGAAGTCCTATACTAGTTTTATGCGTCTTGCTTGATCAATGAACTTAATGTATCTGTAATCTATAATATAATAAATCTGTAACGGGTCGATGTCTGTACATTGAAGATATTTTAAAAATTGTTTTTTGGGAGCACTCTATAATCGATACTGAAGCCAAAAATGTAATTATTTTAATTCTTGTATGTCTGTCTTTCTGTCGCGATGTATACGCTAATCTCCGAAGATAATGCACGGATTTCTTTGCGGTTTTTACAAATAGATTAAGGTCACCCGTGCGCTTATTAGGCTTTGTTTCATTAAATTCTGATGCCGGCAGAAACAAGATTTCATAAGAAACATGTTCAATTCGCTGCGCCTGCTAAAAAAATCATGGCATAATGACACTGGAAGGATTGATTCCAAAATAGAATAAGAAGGAACCGAAAATCTATTACTTTAGTAAACCGTATTAAGAGTACATTGAAGATATTTTTAACCGACTTCAAAAAAGGAGGAGGTTCTCAATTCGTCTGAATGATTTTTTTGTATGTTTGTTTCTCGATTACTCCGTCAATTATGAACAGATATCACAATTCCTTTTTTTGTTTGAAAGAGTATACTCCCGAGCAGGGACTTGCGGTGCATGTAGGCATAGGCAGTAGGTACTTACAAAAGTGTGTTAGTGGTGAAAACCATTGATTTTCATTAACCAAACACATTTGTAAGTATCTACTGTCTACCTCGAAATAAAACCAATGCCCGCCACTGCTCCCGAGGTGGTTCTATTTTCACCAAGTTAGGATCTGATGGAGGAATTACACGGAAATCAAAGAAAATTCTCAAAAAATGTAGGCACATAGAGTGTGTTTGTCAACTTTAAATAACATATTCAGATGTTTGCGTCTGTCAGTTATCATAATCATACTGCTGAGCTGAAGATGAAAGTCACAAAAATCCTTAGGAGACGTCGACAGATAATATTTGGCAGGCGTGGCGCTTACGAGGTACTGACACCAATTTTCAGCTCTTTTTTTAATAAATAGTACTTTACGCAGTCCACAGCGTTGCTTGATATGGCAATCATCCTGTAGTCCATGCAAACGAAGTTGCATGTTAATGTTAAATGCAGCTAGTTTAAAATAAATATATAACTTAACCAAATATTTCTTTTATATTACAGGTATGCTGTCCAGAAAATGTATGGCAAATAGATAATCCATCACAGCCTAAGCAGCAACAAAGTATAAACAGTGAAGCTTCTAAGGCAACAGAAGCGCCGGTGAAAATGGAGAAAAATAGTTTTTTTACTCAACCGAATTACAATATACCAAACTATTTCGGTTATCCATCAACAGGTAATCAGTATAATAACCAAGGTTATCCGAATGGTAATAGTGGCTTTAGTGGTAGACCATTTGTTAGCCAAGGAAGTAATGGGAACAGTGGATTAGCCGGTAGTCAGTTCGCTAACCAAGGAAACAATAATCAAAATAGTATGTTACCAAGCAGTCAATTTGGGAATCAAGGATTTAATAACAGAAATAATGGTCTGAGTGGTAATCAAAACGGTTACCAAGTATATGAAAATAATAATGAAAACGGTGGAAATAGTAATCAACCAAATAATAATGGAAACAGTGGTTTGAATAATAACCCATATGGTAGTCAAGGATACAACAATGCTAACAGTGCATTAACTGGTAATCAGTTTGGTAACAAAAATAGTAACCCAGGCTATAATAATGAAGACGATGACGATGATAGTGGCGAGTATGACGCACAAAAGACGCCTTTCTGGTCTAACCGGCGTCGTGGAAAAAATCCTAACAATAATGTACAGAACCCCTATTTCCTGCCGGCAAACAGAAAGGATAATTCTTTTATAGGTACAAACTTAGGTGGACAGTGCCCCGTAACGAGCTTCCCGCCGGATCCCGACACGGGATGTTGCGGACGAGAGGCGACAGACTCTGACGGGAATACCGGTGGGTCCCACGATTTCTCATTCTAAATTTAATAGACCCGAACAAGAGGCGAATTTTGAGGCATTCGAATTATTCGCATACGCAATTACAAACCTCGGATAGAAAAAGGAAATTGTATATATTTCATTGAATTTCGTACGCGAATTGGAATTTGAATGCTCCAAAATACGTCTCTAGATCTTCACCCCATACACCGCTACTAATTTGCGCTTTGAATTTAAATAACTCACTTGACGGGACTTTGTTTCTCTTTAGTTGCGTTTTGAAAGGACGCCTGGTGCTCCCCTCGATATTAATTTAAATAAGTGTTTATGAGAAAACGCACTGATATGATTTTCTCTTTCAACCTGCTTACAATTTTGTTCACATTTAATCATTTCCTGAGTTCAATAAGAGTAAGCACATTAACAAGAAATGTAAGCCACATTTAGTTTGAATTAGTTATTTCAATAAACTGCGTTTATTGAATCTAATAACGAAGTTCCAGTTTTTAGATTACAATTTTTTTTAACGGTAAAATGGATATTTTCTGAATTGATTGTTACTTTACATTAACAGGTGCCATTGATTGGTTGTTTTGGTTGTTGTGTTTTCTTTGACCGGTTCATGCCAAATTTTAAATGCATTTCTGTTTCCAAACTACGCAGCATCACCGAGTAACCCAAGGTACACACAGACAGGCTGGATGCCGCAAGCGAACCAGCCCAGTCCTGGCTACCGACCTCCTTGGTCACCGTACTCTGAGTACTCTGACAGAGTGAAACGCGCTGATGTCAATGTTACCTTCGACAATCGTATTGCAGGTAGGTGCTACTAACTTGAGCTAAACTACCCTTTAACTTTTTATCCAACTACGAAAAAAGAAGTAAACCTTAACCATATTACATTACAAAAAATTTACACACAATTTTACAAATAAAATGATGATATTATTGAAAAATAGTAATAAGTAGTCAAGAAGGTAACCTATAAATAGGTATAATCTATTCCTTTTTCTTAATAAAAAAAAATAGAAAATGTTCGGTTCAATTTCTCTAACACTAAACGACAGAAAAGGGTCCCGATATTAACATATTACTTCTAAGTCGGGTCTTACTGTAATGAGATTCGGTAGGGATTCTGCAGAATTTTCGGCTTTCGGTTGACATTTTGATGTTGGTTGTTTATTTTTATTCGAATGAAATTACTCGTAAATAACTTACTTACATAAAAGCGCATTGACTATTTTTTCATTTTCTTATGAGCTTGTAGAAAATTGGTACCTATTGACTGTAAACAAATTAATCAGTACAACCACAGAACAAGTAAGACTCGCTACGCTTGATCCATTTTCTGTGGTACTTACATACAGCAGCATTAAGCTAATCTTCTCGAAAATATTGACGAACAGTCGAACTAAATCGCAGGCCTGGGGATAAGAAACAACTAACCGACACCAAATCTAAATATTATAAAACTAGCACGTGTAAAAATACTAAATCACGTAAACTTTTAATTCAATTAGTATTTTAATAATTGAACAGAAAAAATTACAGGACGCATATAAAAATAAACTATAGATCGACATTTGACTTAACGGTTCTACTTGATACTGCTTACTGCGTACGTCAGGAGGTGGACTAGCACTTAATCACGGACTAAAGATAGAATACTAGCGGACCCGGCGAACTTCGTACCGCCTAACAGCATTTTTTTTCGTCTCCTTGTAATTTTTTTATTATTTATTATGCTATTCGGAGCGGGGACAAATCCAACAAATTATAAACCATGAAAATACGTCCAGCCGTTCTCGTGTTATAAGTTTTGTAACAAACCCAACTTTGTTTTATATATTAGGATTTATAATGTACTATTTTCTGATTCATTTTACTTTAAGGATTTAAGTAGGTCCTTACCTACTTATGTAATTGTAAAAAAACTGGAGTTGCATTTCTTCATTTTCCTTCTAGGTGGCAAAGAAACAGAACTGGAACAGTTTCCCTGGACTGTTCTGCTGAAGACAACATTCCACTACCCGACAAAGGATGTCGCCTTCTCCTGTGGTGGCTCCCTCATTAGCTCTCGATATGTCCTGACAGCTGGACATTGCATATTTGACTCGAAGGGAAGCGTAAAAGAGTAAGTTCAAAACTATTCACGCAGAAAAAGAATATAAAAAACTACTTTGTTCGCGACTGGTTTGGATGTCAAGTTTTTCATGAGTATTTTGTATTTAAATGATAAACTTATCATATCGACAACATTATTCAAATGATCATAAATAAAAATACCTGTAATAATATCCTTGTGTAGAAGTATAACATGCCTGCTCTCTAAATAAGCAAACCAAAGCGTTTGCTTTCCCAAAAATATGCCAATTCCTTCCATCTCACGACAAACATTATTATCTGGGGCTTGACAACAAGGCGTCCCAGGCGAGTCTATTTTCTTGTTCTAGACCTAATGCTTCAGGAATTTCTCCGGGGGCTGAAGTAAGCTTATCCAAATCGTTCAACTTTTGAGAAAGTGAGATTTACATGACAACACTTTTAGGTTTAGGTACTTTTTACCGAAATATGACTCTATCTGAGGTTTATAGATATTGAAAATCATCTTTGAAATATCCATTGTAGGTACTAACATTGCAGATTTTTAAAGATATTCTGTTTAGCTAGATATAATTCAAAGTTATAGCCCTAGCTAGGCTAAGCCTGATGCATATAGCTTAAGATGACATATCATAGCTACGGGCGACTTATCCAAGTCATTTATCTGTATTAGTAATGGCAAATATATGTTTCAGCGTCGAGATATACCTCGCAGAGTATGACAAGCGAACATTTCCTCGGGATTGTAAAAATGTGCTGGGAAGAGGCGAAGTTTGTGTGGAAAACATAGTGATGCATGCGGAAAACGTCCATCTACACCCTGAGTACGATGACAACAGGCTTCACAACGATATAGCACTTATAAGACTTCGCAGTGATGCGCCTTACACGGGTAAGTCTGTGGTTTGGACTGGTGAAAAATCTAATATTGTGTAATTCAAAGGGGATATGTTCAAGTCTAAATGTTTGCTTCTTACGAAGAACTATTGTTTGTTATTAATAATTTCATAAGAAATGATCGAACATGATGTTAAATATAGGTTTTTCCGTAAGAATTTGATGTGTACTCACTTAGTTGTAGATTACTAACCGACCTGAAAATATAATCTTTTATAAAAACCCAGTCGAATAGGTTACCAAGGTAATCTTAATTAACTCTTAAATTTGAAGCGTCTATTTTTAAATCCACCCACCACATTAGGAACTAAGCATTGTTGTTAAAAACTAAAATGCCAACAGAAACTTGAGAGTGTTCTAAACTTAGCATAAGAAAGCCAATTAGTGCAACGCTAAGTGGCTTACTCAAAGCGTGTGTTTAACTGGATTTGTGGTCTGTTCCGCGGCTTTTGCTAAGCATTCCAGAGCCAATAGCATTCCCGGGATTATCCAGCTAATCGTAATGTAAAATGAAGAACGGCGGTATGTTCAATGTTACTCAACTTTATAATGCTCGACTTAACCATTGATTTTATCTCCTATGATTTGCTGATCTGCAAGTTATCAAATTTTATCATGGAAAACATTATAGAAATAATAAGCTTTAGCAGACTCTTTGTTATCTCCTTGATCTTTTTGAAATTTCCAATAGTCCACTTGGCAACTGCTAGTTAAAAGACTTCAAATTATAATAGGCTTAAAAAAGTTTAAAATCCAAAAATATTTCATAATTATTTGGGTTTTTTTAACGTCAGAATGCAAAAAAAATACATATATTTTGGGATCTGATATCTATCCGTCTGTCACAGCCGAATCGCTGTGAATCAGCTGAATTGATTTAAATAAAAAAAAATTACACATGTTTTTCTGTACCTCATACTCGGACGTATAACAAAAGCAATGAATTTAGAAACTCAATTTTAGGAGAAAAATGTAAACTGTACCTGCCTAACCTACCTACTGCACTGTAACATTTCAAATTGAGGGTTTCTATTTCTTTTCTCAGATTACATTCGGCCGATATGCTTGCCGCCAATCAACGTAGACAGCCCGGAGCTGTCCAACCTGCGTCTAGCCGTCGCCGGGTGGGGTCGCAACGGCCAATACAAGTCGAATATCAAACAATCCACCGTCGTGAACCTAGTGCCACAAAGTGATTGCCGGAGCTCGTACCCGGGTCTAACGAGCCTGCACCTCTGCGCGGCCGGGTACACCGGGGAGGACACATGCAAAGGGGACTCCGGAGGGCCGCTAATGATGCTGTACGGAGGGAAGTACTTTGTTTCGGGAGTGGTGAGCGGAAAGCGGGCGGACGCGCCGTGCGGTACTTCCGTCCCGTCGCTGTATACGAACGTCTTTCATTATTTACCTTGGATACGGAGCATAATTACTAATTAGTGACAGTATACGGTTAATCCTGATGACGATAGCTATTTATAGGTTAAATGAGTTGATACTAAAAATGAATAATTAAATTAAGTACATACCCACCCGCCAATAATAATACATATCGCCCTACAAAGAGAGTCGAAGCTAATGATTGGCTTCGGTTTTGAATGAAAGTTTTGTATTTCTTTCATAGAGTTTTTGTAGAGTAAGTATTTTCTCTCTTATTACTATCTTAAATGACAAGGCATACTGCAATGACATTACATTAGATAATCAATTTGTATGCCATATTCATGGATGTAATATCCATGGCCATATTTTCTAGGAAAATAATCTTTTATCGTAGGTACAACAACGCACGTGTTTATAGCCAACCAAAGTAGTTTATAAAACACTTACTCGTTTATGCAACATACTTATTCTGATACAAATGTATTTCTAATCCAACTATCTGAGAATTATTATTGTGAACATAGTCGCGATTTATGAACTTTTAATCGTCAATTATTAATGGTAATTGGTAACATATTTATATAATATTAAAAGGTACGTACATATTATTAAGTGGTATATTTTTAACGTTAATAATTAAATGAATACAGACTGTTAGACCAAACGAGGGACATACTTCTAATGAAGGTAAGTACTCATTCTTATAAAATCAACTTTTAAGGAACCTAAAGTAAAATCGCGAACAAATCCTGTTCCATACTTTGGTGCTATAGTTATGTCCATCGTTTTACGTAGCAGCCTGTATAAATTTAAAAAAATAATCTAGTCTTAGCAATAGGTACTTAAATAACAACTAATCAAACAATGCAACAATTTTAACTTAGTTATAAGTACTCCGTATTACAGTCCGGAAATACCTTAAATTGTATTATTATATTTTCTCCGCTTAAATCCAAATAATATATCAAGTCACTTCATTTGAATATGTACAGTCAATCTCGATATTATGTAAATATTAAATAAATGTATAAACAAAAACTATGTGTTTCAATATTGTATGGCTGTATCGCTTGCCGCAGCCATGTTGCGGTAACAATTGACGCAGTCGGCTGCCAACTGCAGCACTTAAATTATACTAAACTCTAATCTATATTGCCAATAAACAATCGCTTTTTAAATTTATGCTAGATTTTATAGCCTCTCCCTAACTATATCTTTTAGTTTAGTAAATTGATACCTTGATGTTACTAGGATACCAGACAATGCATTTTGGCAGAGATTTCTTTGCAAAAACTGAGCAAAATTTAGAATAGTTCGTTTTCTAATGTTACCCAGGGGCTTGCATTGGTTTTAGATTGAGTAATGCGCTAAAACATTTCAAGTAAGCTTTAAACACGATGTAAATTAAAACCGTAATTCGTAATGTGCGTTTCAATATTATTTTTTTGTTAGACCAAAATTGAACCTTCTCGTGGATAATAACTGTAGGGGTTGTATGACATCCTTAATGTAATTTCCAAATTTCAAATTAAAAAAAATACTTTAATCCTTACGAATTTAGGTAAGTGAATACGTTGTTTGTTATCAGAAAATTCAAAAACAAATTAGATTACTAATTGTCGTTTCAATTACCGTCGAAATATAATGACTTATTAATTACCCTAAACGACAGTAAGATAGTAGTAATGTGAGCGTACTCCTGTTAATTTAATGATGATCTGATTATGACTTAACTTTTAATTGAATTTTATGATTTATTTTTAAAATATGGTAGAAACAAAACAAAGCTTTGTTTAGTATGTACCTATGCCCTGATCCTGTCTAACCATAATAAAACCATGGAACTAGACCATTTTAGACGAAAGCTGCTTATCCAGTGTGGTCTGAATGTGCAGAAGGCCTACTACGAAAATGTTTCGTTCGTTCGGACGTATAAATAAACCTAACAGATTAAAATTACCATCTCCTCGTATCAATCCTTTGACAAAATATGACAACTCAAACCAGTCGTGTAAAAAACACGACCGTTTGCAATATTCCACCAATTGTCAAAGGTTTGATACAAGTGAATGGATATTTTGATTTGATAAGTTTATACGTCTGAACGAACGAAACACTTTTTTTCAAAGATAAGGCCTTCTGTTTCATACCAATATTTTCGGAAAATGTGCCTAGTGCTGCGATACAAACTCACGACACCCGGATGCAAGCAGACTGCGACCTTCAATATTCAATTTATTATAGGTATTTATTGCGTATTTTAATGTAACACAGATATCATAAATAGAAAGACCCTATTGAGCACAAAAATAAGGTAATCTGCAAATCAATCTCTGAGCTACCACCGTTAGAGTTCAAAGGGCTAAATCCAACAAAACACAGCACAAACTAAATAGTAGGCCGTAGGTAGGCCGCAAAATAAGTCCTAAAACATGCATTTAAGGGCGAGCTCTCCCTTGCGCCATTAACCGCGGAACAAAATCCGGCAGGAGAACACTCAAATGAGCAAACACTATTATCGGAGGAGAGGGTGTGCAGATTTCCCCGGAGTGTCCTTCTCCTTAAAAGTGTCGGCCGAATGACCGCTATTCCCTGCACGAACTGTGAACGGATTTTTCCTTAAAAAGATGTGACAGGAAAGACAAAACGTGCCGGTGACGGCCGGGAATGCAATATGAAGTCTGTAAATCATTCTCCTTTTGCAATATGCTACAATTGCTACAAAGCTACAATTCAATCTATTTTCGTATAGTAGTAAGTATATAAAATATTTGCTGGCTTTTATTTGTATTCATAAATTACTATTGTATAAGCCCGTATAATTAGTAAATCTTAGGTTGACAAGTACCTAAATCTTAAAATTAACAAACATCAGTATAGGTAATTGGTAAAGGTAAAATATCTTTTTGGACTTTTACCTACCTTTTAGAGTTTAGAACATAGTATTTTAGCAAAGACAGTTAGTAAATATGTAATTGAGGAATTAAGCGATCAGAATTTCTTAACACACACACCGTGGGTACCTTGTAGGTCCTTGTCGCAGGAGCCTTAAACAATATCATTAAAATGTCATTTTTGTAATGATGTGTTACATTATGCTCGTCAACAGTTAGATTTGCAACTTATAAGTTTACAGTAAGTTCGAGCTTTTAAAGTTAACATTATTATTTATTTATAAGCTTTACTTGGGGCTAGAAGATATACACTTGTGATGTCCGTATCCAATTTTTGTACATACTTGAAATAGAAATTTAAATTCATCTACGATTTATCTGCTTTCGTATTATTTAATTAATATAATACTTAAGCAGCTGTTCTTTGAAATAAGAAAAAAATATCATCACACGAGAGAACTCGCAAAAAAACGTTGAATCCGCCAACGAAATGAGTTAAGAAAAAAATATTGGATCTGCAAATAAGGGAAGAGTGCGTAATCAAAAAGATATTTTAGACATAATTACATTATCGACGGTACACGAGGCGGCGCCCGGCAACGGGCTCCCAAAAAGGAATATAATTTGTCACCGCCTCGTCACTGATCCCTGAAACCCAATATCGCTCGATTTACAATCTACGCTCCCACTGGATCGGAAATTTATGTAAAATCAATGCAACAAATAAAGAACGATGCGATGGTAAATATCCGCGCCACGTCACAATTAGCACCAGTCCCGCTGGGAAGCGACACAATTTTGTTATTTGCCGTTTCTTTTCGAGTCCCTGCGCTTAAAAAGTTGACGTATTTTTAAGAGTACTCTGAAAATGCAGGTTTAAATAAATTTACAAATAAACAAGGTGAGTTAAATAAAAAACTTGTTAAACAATGAGCAATACGCAGAAACAGTTACAAACGAGACTATTTGTTAAATAGTTGGTCTAGTAAATCGTTTATGCATACGCTGCTGTATGTGTAAATACGTACCTACCTTTGCTGACTCTAGTTTAGATCTTAGACAAACTTTTTCTAGGTGATGTTTTTTTTTTGTTTTTTTAGGTCCTTTCATCGGCTCTTAACTGCTTTGCTGACTCTAGTTTAGATCTTAGATAAACTTCTTCTAGATTATGTTTTGTCCTACGTTAACCTTAAAATATGGGAAATTGCAAATTTAACAGAGCTATGAATTGGAAAAGATTACCTACGCGTTTGTTACACCTTCGCAATTCATATTTAGTGAGCAATTTATGCGTAATTGGAAAACTTTTTCGTGGCAATGATTGGAGTCCCGTTTTAATGAAAGGATTTCATGTTTCAGCTTGAACGGGTAGCAGGATTTTATTCGGATTTATCCATATATAACCTGTAAACATGGATCGGAGACCATTATTTTGATAAAATTTGTTCTATTATGAGTGTCTGCGACCCTTTTCCGATTTATCAAAATGTTTACCCAATCTGCGGTAGGTGGTATCGGTTATAATTTTATTCCATAAGTAATATTTTAATGACGCTTTGTATTCTATGGCTACGAAATACGCGTCGAGGAAGGGCTTAATGTTATTTGTGGTTGCATTTACCGAAACACTTTCAGCCCCGCAGATCGGATCCTGTATTAAGTCAACCAGAAATACAAGATTGTTTCCGTCCAATAGGTCTAATCTCTCAGATGGGTATTCGTGCTGAAACGATCCTCTTTTATTGGCGTCTCTTTGTCGAAGTATTCGACATTTTCATCGTGGGTTGGGCCAATTTAATGTTTGACGAAACTCCGTGGAGTCCTTAAGTTGTCACTAGAGAAAACAATACCCGGGTTGTACAATAGCCTATTGTGCCTACTTCAAACCTTACGAAACTAAGAGATCTTAAAAATTATGAATCAAGAAAAATTTCTAACAATCTGATAATAATTTTTGCCTACAAAATAAACAGGGATATTACCTGCTGCAATAAATATTTAACAGCTTATGCGGTGAGTACTCTCAATTTTATGGCCCACCCTCGGCTCATTCCCAAATCCAGGTAGTTATCGCTTCAAAGTTGTTTGACTACAGGAAGGGGAATACCATTTGAGCAACACGTTCATGACCGTAAGCCGTGATAAAAATAAACATGATATTCATTGTAAATATGCAACGAAATCCGAAACCCGTTTCATATGCAACAAGTCAGCCGAGGATCTTATTTGTACAGCGGTCAGTTTCTTGCCGACTGTGCTGATATTTGGACGGCTTGACCGTTTTTAAAATACTCGTAAACTTTGGCGTTTCTGGATTTACTGTAGGTACACATCACAGATAAAGGTACGATACTTATGTAGCGGTTCTTATTTAAAACTTATTAAATTACTTTTTTGTCTAATAACAAGTTACGTCTAGCATTTGCACAAACAAAAGAAGAACTCGCATGCTGAAAACTGTTACTTACCATAATATTAGTATAACATTTTAAACTTTCTTGTTGCAGTTCTTTATTATATAACACTACACAGCACGGGGATTAAATTAAATTATAATAAAAAAGGTATGTTGCATAATACCCGTGCTGTGTAGTGTAAAATAATTAATATTTGTAGTTTTATTTTATTGAAGTATAATGCTTGACCACAGTATTTTACATAGAATATATTTTGTAAACTTTGACAGCATACCATGTCAGCCACCCGAGTCGTGGCCATCACAGGTTGTGACAGCGGCCTCGGCTGGGCCATCGCCGCCAGGTCTGCCCGAGAAGGCCTGGTCACCGTGGCAGGGATGTTACAAGGGACCGACACACCTGCTGCCCAAGCACTGAAGAAAATCTGCGCGCATCCCTGCTCTTTAGATGTCACTGACCAAAATAGTGTGATAGCATTCAAAGAGTACGTCGATAAGCTGTTAAGAGATAATCCGGACTATAGTAAGTATTCTTAAGTAAAATAAATACTCATGTAAGTACACAACAAAAACAATAAGGATTAAGGAGCACGATGGTAATGAAGTTTTGGTGCACATACCCCGCTTTTGTGCCCAAACTTACAAGTAGATAAGAATAAATAATAGGTATTTGCAGTTAAGCTTCTTCCAATGTCATCTCGTGGCCGTAACCAATGACTGTGTGCAATGTGCATTGCTCTAGCGCACATCGTATGAAGCACGGAAGAAATACACAAGATCTTCTTTAACTCTTTCGTGGTATAAAGCATATTATTAACTTCTGTTTCTCGGTGTTAGTGCTATTAGTTATTATCACTAATAGCACAAATCGTTGTCGTCGTTACGTCTAGCTAGAATAATTTAATTCAATAATTAGTCTTCATCTTCCTGGATTCAATGAAGTATTTCTATCATACTCTTAATCGACACTATTAGGTACATGATAAAGTCACGTTGCCGGTACTTGTCAGATAGAAATCTCGTGTATTTTGGTATCTAATGCACCTACAGTTACTCGTAAAACCTGAAATCTTATTATATAAAACACTCACTTTTAACTTGAGAACGGCTGAACCGATTTTCATGGTTTATAATTTGTTGGAATTGTCTTCGCCCCGAATAGCAGAATAAATAATAAAAACATTGAAAACGCTGACGAAAACAAAACTGTTAGACGGTACGAAGTTCGCTGGGTCAACTATTTTATTTATTTATAATATAATAAGAGTTATAATTAGTTAGATTTTTTTTTGCTTATATTTTATAAAAACTACGAGTACGCTAGTAAGGATAATTTCAATGATTTTATTGGACCTACAAGCTGGTAAATGAAATTAGTACCTGGGCGAGATCCAACGGAATTTGAGGATACGAGAACGTCATTATAATTTTCCCTCTTTCTTGTAGAATTACATGCGATTGTGAACAATGCCGGAGTGATGACGATCGGAGACTATGAGTGGCAGCGACTCGGCATGATCGAGGCTACGATAAATGTGAACCTGTTAGGTGCCATGAGAGTGGTATCTGCATTCCTGCCAGATCTAAGAAGAACTGCTTTGCAGGTAATGATGAATCATCTCAACAACCATAAATAGGTATATTAGCATAATACAAGAATCTTTGTACGGATTTTACGGGTTTGTTGTATAAACCCGTAAAATCCGTACAAAGATTCTTTCCTCGGTGTCGAGGGAAAATATCGTATGAAAACCTGCTCGTTCAGATAAAAGAGCTTGCAGACGAGATACAGTTCGTGCGGCTGGACGATAGGTACGATAACGGACGGTGACTATATCCTGGTCAGCTGCCGACTCATTCAACATCCTAGCAACAGTGGCCTATGAAGCAGCAACTGCCGGCGACCCCGTGTCATCCGTGTCCCGTTTCGCTCGTCTATAAGTGGTATGTGGAGCTATGATTATAAATAATATTTTGCCGAGGGTTGACTGGCACTGGATGGCAATCGCTTTTAATATAACAAGACTGTAAACCTCTAGGATCATGGTCAAGCGAATCCCGAGTATAAAGGAAAGGGCAGAATAAAGCGCTTGGAAATGAAGAACAGCTAAGTATTGATATTATTCCATTACGCACTCTACTTAGTCAAAAATAATTTACAGTATCATATTTTTTTGAAATAAGCTGCTTATTGGTAATTTAATTATAAATTTATTTCTGTAGGAAAATCGGAGTGAGGGGAGGTAGAGGGAAAATTAACTTTTATCGATAAGACGAAGCTATAAAAGGTTTCGGTGAAGTGAAAAAATATTGATAATTAAATTAAATGTTGCTGGACTGAGAACCCAATTTTCCGTGAAAGAATCTGTGAAAAAAATTTGAGTAACGAAGGCCATTACAAAATTGATAAATAAATAAGTGCCTAATAATTAAGCTACTACCTACCTAGATACTTTTATTTTATGCCCCTTTAAATATTTTATGGACATAACTAATTTTTTTTTGCCAAAAAAATAATGTCATCGCCTGCCTTAAATATGAATGTAAAGTATGCCTATATATATATACGTCCCACTGCAGGGCACAGGCCTCACCTCAACTATGAGCTGGTTTGGGCCATACTCCACCATGCGAGCCTAGTGCGGATTGGTGGAAAGGTGTTGTAAGGCCAGTAACTAAACCTTACTGTCAGATATAATCAAGCCGCCTTAAGGTCTGTGACTAGGCTTCACTGCCAATATCAAGCGATAGACCTGGAGGACAATACCTGCGGTATCGGGATGTTCTCAGGCGGCATTTAACATCTGTCGGTATAAGTAGTGACACGTGGGAGGAGCTGGCAATTCGGAGACCGGAGTGGCGCAAAGCAGTCAGTTCCGGTGTTGAATGTTTCGAACGGTCCCGTATTGAAGATCTCGACGCCAAACGCCAACTTCGAAAATCTCGACCTGAGCCTTCCTATGTTTACACATACAACACCAGTGGACAGCTTCACTGCGCTGTCTGTGACCGCACCTTCAAATCTAAATTTGGTTTCGCGAGTCACGTGCGTGCGCATGCTAGGAAGAATGCGAACGTCTAGTGCAATATGCAGGGTGTAGCCATCGACGGATACGTCTGGGAGGACAACATAACATAACATACAACATACATAACATACAAGCGATATTAGCCGAGACCAACTTTTAACGTGCCTTCCGAAGCACGGAGATGCTCGTGATAAATGTCACTAAAAATGGTCGGAATGGTCACCCATCCATTCACAACCGCAGCGTTGGTTGCTTTAGTAATCGATACCAAGCGCTGCCGCCACTGAGTTACTAGCACCTGCCACTGAGCTACGAACACCCCAGTGATAATGTATGGAGCATAAAATCGTTTCTATTCTATTTTATTTATTTATACCCCAAAGAACGCCTGAGTGGACGATCTCACGCTTTTTTCCAAGGCGTGGTCTCTACTTGAGAACCCGTTTACTCCACTTTTCATCGGTTCTGCGACAGATGTGGCCAGCCCACTGCCCATCTTAAGCAAGCTTACTTGCTACATTTTTGGACTATGTCCGTTACTTTGGTCTTTTGCCTGATGATTTCGTTTTGGATTTTATCCCTTAAAGAAAACCCAAGCATCGACCTTTCCATAGCTCGCTGAGTGACGTGAAGTCGGTGGGCCAGCTTTACTGTCATATTCCATGTTTCGGCTCCGTAGGTCATCACCAGTAGGACACTCTGGAGACGTATTTTTGAATCATGCGAATTCCAATTCAAATACGAAATGGCAAGATTCGCATGCCAATGACTAAAATCGCTATTTTTGAAAATTCATTCTGTGAATTCTGCAACGAGTGGTCCGACCCACTCTTATTTCGATTCTACTCATAGACTTAGGATTCGCTACGCTCTTAAAGACTGACAAAGCGTGGAAAAGAGACATCATATCCTTGCGGGCACCCTACAAGATAGAAAAAGACAGATGTCAATGTACCTATGTGACACAAAAAAATTATTTAACTGACTATAAATGACTTCAATTTCAAACGTCAAAATTAATTGTATTAAAATATACAAAATTACAAACGGAAAACTTATTTAAATATTTCTGTAGACATGGGGTGCTGTTCAATTATAAATTGTGATGTGACAAGAACATATAACCCAAATAAATACACATTTCACAGGTAAATACATTTTTTGATGAAAATATTTTGAAACAAATTTGTGTCTAATTCGTAATCATAATCGACAAAGAACTTGGATTTATCAGAAGAATATGAACTTTGTTTGGTGTGTGTTTGTGTATTTCGTAGTTAAAGACATAATTACAATAAATATTAGGTAAAATAGTAAATTGTATGTCTACACTAGGGATTGAACTAGCGGTGACGTCATAAGTATCGATAAAATATCAACAGCCATTTGTGGGTATAGAAGATTAGTAGCAATTACTAAAAAAATATTTATCATGTTTGTTTACAAAAAAAAAAACACTCCAATACTGTTTTTTTGTGATTACATTATGAGATTTTAGTTTTATTTTTGGGCATCTAAAATATTACTTGTTTATAAACGACTAAAAGAATTCTGTATAGTTTAGTCAAATATTTAGTATAATATAAAATATTTTTATTAAAACCTGTTGTAACTCTATTATTGGTCGGTTTTACATTATGTCATTCTGTGTCAATAGAGTTAGGAATGAAACACAGGTGTCAGTTAAATAAAATAAAAGCATTTCAAGAATTGTGACATCAAGTATGTTTTAATTTATTTAGAGGATATTAAATAATTTTGACATCATAATAATATTATGGTAAGAAAATAAGGAACAAAATTAAAAAAAAAAACAGAAAAGTAACAATATTTTCTCGTCAAAAACAAAATTTATAAAGATATATTTAAAAAAAATATTACAAATAAACAAAAACAAAATTAATCAATTATTCAGAATACCTACTTAAAAATAAATACATACTTTATGTCACGATTATAGAAGTGCATTTATTTCATTTGATTGACACCTGTGTTTGATGCCCAACTCTATGAACATAGAACCACCTACTGTAAGTAGTATAATATTAACTCTGTGATTATAAGGAATATGTTGAAATGGAATTGTTTTAAATAGGTTACATATTTAATATTTGAGCAGACAACCTGGTAAAGGTTGCAGGACGACGCTGGATGCAGGTTGCTTCCAACCGGCCGATCTGGAAGTCACTGGGGAGGCCTATGTTCAGCAGTGGACGTCCTGTGGCTGAAATGATGATGTTGATGATGAAATATTTAAAACGACCGTTTTCTTGTTTTTCATTATATAAACATGTTCACAGTATTCAATTACTCATTTTTCGATTTAATGCGAGTAAACTTGTTTTTCAGATTTCTCAGTTTCCAGACTGTGAAGTTTGCATATAAAAAATATGAGCTTTTTTCGACCATATCTCAACTTTACACATACAAGCCCAGAAAGCCCCTTATCCTTTCCGTGATACTGATTTTCACCTCTTTTTTGTTTAAAGATTAAGTTTAACTTTAGGTGTTTCAATGTCCGCGGCGATTGTGACTTGTGCCAAATCAATTTGATGCCGGTTGCAATTTATCGATAAAAAAATTGTGGCTTGAACAACACTACTACACACACACATACGTGTCACATTTTTTGTATCATTTGCAATGAGCCTTTGTCTATCTTGTACATTCTATATCTATGATTCTACTAGTAGAAAGTTTAGACGTTTGACTTTGACAAGTAAACATATGGTTCACAGATTAAAAACTTTTTTTTTTCGTTCCGTTCCATGCGATTCATTGCCGGTTTTTAAATTTAATAAGTTTTTGCATTCCGGTTTAAAATATTTTCTGCGTGAAACGAAAATAGTTAGAGAATTTTACTATAATAGCAACATAGAATTCGAGTGATTCAAAAATGCGTAAAATCGGGAGTGATAGAAATAGAATTCGCACACGAATCGTATTAGTCTTCGAATTCAAGATTCATTTCGAATGCTTCAAAAATACGTCTCCTGATCGACGCACTGGCGACGAAAAGATGTGACGCAGCTGCATTCTCCTAGCAATTTCCTGCTCGAAGTTGTCTCTACCCAACTGCATACTGCTGTTGTCTCTACACTTGCCCGAGGTAGACATACTCATTGACAACCTCGAGCGCCATGCTTTCGACGTAGACCGGTCCGGGGATGCCATGGTCATTGAACATGACTTTGGTCTTGTCCAAATTCATCCCTAGGCCCACGCGTCGCGAGGCAGCGTTGAGACTATGCAGCATTTTTTGCAAATCTTCCAGCGATTCCGCCATAATGACAATATCATCGGCAAAACTGAGGTGCGTGAGGTGTTCGCCGTTGACATTGATGCCCGTTTCTTTCCAATCCAGTGTCTTGAAGACGTCTTCCAGTGCGTTCGTGATGCGTTCGTTTTAAAAACATTTAGTTAAATTAAATTTTATCCATGGTCTTATTAGCTGCTGCTGCTGTTATATTATTCAGGTTGTTAGGTATGAGAAGCCTTCTTCTACAGGTTTTTCTTCACATAAATTGTTCGTACAACAAGTCTACAGCACAACCGTTAGCCCCAAATACGCGAAACCTTTTAGGAGCTGAGGTCATAGCCATAGCTTTTCGTGAGGGATGTAGCGATGGCTACTAAATGCTATGCTGCAAGATTGATAAGCCCTAAAAGCTATCAATCTTCCGCAGGAGATCCCTCCTGCGGAAAAGCTGGCCATGAACTCAGCTTCTCTGAAGAAGGGACTTATAAAACCAGAGTGAAACTAACGTCAGCAGGTTCTGTAACGAAATATTTGGTCTGCTGCAGGAAGCTTTTAGGGCTTATCAATCTTGCAGCATAGCATTTAGTAGCCATGGAGGGTGTGCCAGCTATCCTTGATTTTGCATCCTTATATCTACCGGTAACATAACTTACCTATTTTCAAGGCTCACTCAACGCAGACAGCGAGCGTGCAGCGCCCAATAACAGCAGTTTAGCTTAGCTAAGATTAGATTGGTTAAATAAGGCACAATATATCGAAAAATATCCCACAGGAACTTTTAACTGGAATAAAAACCATCCTATATGTTAATCCAGATCAAATTCTATGTGTGCAAAATTTCATTCTAATCTGTTTAGCCGTTTACGCGTGATTGAGTCACAAACATTTAGACATCCTCACAAACAGGCGCATTTATATTATTAGTGGGATTTGAATTGACTCGATGTTTAATCTGCTCATTCATTACTTTGTAAAAAATTAGCTGCAATATAAACCGGGCAAAGAAAAAATTTTTGGTGGTAGGTAGATCACAAGCTCAGGCAATAACTTCGGCCAACAGGAAAAACATCAAACTTCTTGGAAAATGAGGAAAATACACAAAATAAATCAGCTAACTTAGCTCCTGATTGAAAAGTTTTCTTTTTGAAATAGAATCCCCTTTTGTTACTCGAACGACGATTTGAGACAAAAAAACCGGTCAAGTGCGTTTCGGATCATTGCACTGGTAATTTAGGGTTCCGTAGTTGCCCGTCACAATATGAGGTAGGTAGGTATTTTTCCTACATGTTTTACTTATAATATTAGAAACTAAGATTAAGTTGTGAATATTATTATTAAAAACTTTATCTAAATTCTCCCAGTACCTACATTTTGTCAGTTTACTTGAAATCTTGTAAGGATACCTTGCTATGATAGTTTTCCTTTAAAATTCGTTAAAACTGCTGTCGTGCCTTTTTCACATTTCTGGCAGCAACCATTAAGCTGGCAGAACAAAACTCTAACTCTATTAACAAAAGAATGGCTTTCACACCCAAAATATTTTTGAACGACCAATCCTACACCACCTTACATTATAAGATAGACAAGAAAAAACATCATCATCTAACATTTTTTGTAACAAAGTTAGTGTAATGAACAACATTGATTTGTAAACCAATGCCAAATACAGCTTTCTGTAATAAGACTTAGACAGATATGGCGAAACTTTAACGATTCCGTGTTGACTATGCATGAACCCTAGAAACGGTTTAGTTCAAGTCGGACTCGTGTACCAAGGGTTCCGTATCCCACCTCCTCGCAATACAAGCACGGTGTTAGGTTACAGGGATATAATACAGATTGTTTTTGTCATGAGTATAAATAACTAGCCATTGAGAAAATCACACATCACATTTAGACTTATATTATCCTTGTTATTTATGTGTGTGCTTAATAACGTTACTGAAATAGATTGATTTATACGTATTGATACCCTTTGTATAATAACATTTATTTTATAATTAAATCAGCTCGTGCTAATTCACTACTTTAAAAAAAGCAAGTTATTTTTGGACACTACAAAAATATTGTAAAGCAAAGACTAATTGGTCCTATGACAGTACCTTTATAATAACCTTAATAAGCACAACTTGTCTTTTAAATGCGTTACCGTTCAGTTTCAGGGAGCGCGGCCGCGTGTAATCAACGTAGCGAGCCACTGCGGTTTGCAGCCGCTGGCGGGCTTTGGCGCATACAGCGCGAGCAAGGCGGGCCTGCAGGCCTGGACGAGCGCGCTGAGGCTAGAACTCACACCGCACGGCCTATCCACACTCGCGTTTGTACCCGGTACTAGTTCACTTCTACTCTAACAGTCCATAAACTAACTACGACCAGAAAAAAAGTTACAAACTAAGTAAGTTCTAACTCCTGTGTAAGTAAACTTCGGCGCATACAATGCGATGCGAGCGAGGCGGGCCTGCTTGCTTAGACGAGCGCCCAGCGGCTAGAACTCGCGCCGCACAGCCTAGCCGCGCTCAGTACCTATTAGCTGATCGTTTTTATGCATCTAATGTCTCCTAGTTTGTACTCGTCGCCTTCTCTAATATTCGATGTATAAATAAACTAACTACGACCGTAGAAATGACCGTAAAATGGTCTACAATAATTATAATAATGGACCAATAAAATTCATTTGAAGATCGCAGTTTAACACAAAATCACTAGGTACGTAACATCTTAAATGTTGCAATTACCGTCGCAAGCCTCTGTGGTTTGCTTGCAGCCGTAAACGGATTTCTGCTGCGTGCAACGAGTGCAGTGTTTTGTGGCTGAGCTTAGAGTCCGTCGCTTTTGTGCTCACTTTCAGTTTTAGAGCACATTGTACGGAGAAAGATCATGTTCGGACAGACAAAAGTCGGTTGACAAATTGTCAACTGACTTTTATGAAGAATATGTTCCCAATTCATACAGGGTGTCACGTAAAGACTACTACTTCCATACAAAATAAAAAACAGCTGCAAGATTGAATTAGTGTGGAAAATCTAAAAAATGCAAATGCATATGCAAATTTTTAAGAACGTTATCGAAAAAGATTTTTTTCAAATCCCGACATATTTTTATTTTCCTTTATTCCATTAAAAGGTACAAGTACATTATATTGACCATGACTAAAATCTTTCACTGGTCTGATTTTGGTTATCTTATTTAATACCTAGTTCCTTAATAATAAGATGCACCATCAATGGTTTTTTTAACAGTTCTTTTTGTTTGTTTTTCAGGTGGTTTTATTGCTTCCAGTAACCTGTTAAAAAAGCAAACGGATTACGGAAGCAGCATGCTAGAAAACTTAGACGAAGAACAGAAGTCATACTACGGCAAAAGAATCACAGCTTTAAATAATTATTTAGGCGCAGTCTCAAATGAGTGTGGTTTTGATTCCTTGAAAGATGAAATGATTATAGAAACTTTTATTAAGGCTTTGACTGATGATAACCCCAAAGAATTGTACAAAGTAGAATCATGGAGATACTGGTTTTATTATAATGTATTAAAGCTACCTCTACCAGAAGGCATTCGTAACAGAATAATGAAGATGTTTTTAGGTTTTCCCGAGGAATAAAATAAATAAAAAAATTTATACTTACTGGCGGTATTAATACAGGATATTCACAATATACACCACTATCCATCTTCGTAAACAAATGATGAGCATGTGCAGCAGACTACAGTGCGATGATGATAGCTGAGCTAGCTCCGTCAATCCGTCAGAGATACTCAACCAATAGCGCAATACCTAACTAACCGATTACCGAGCCACTCAACGGTACCGGGCATTGCTACGTACTTATTTTCCAAGTTACAAAATGTGTCGTATTGATTGAGTAGTGTTAGTATGTACTATCGGCCTTACTAAAAAAAGATAGACTAGTGTTGAACACGTGTTGAACACCACCCAATTTGAAATGTTTGTTATGTAATATGTCTCGAATGTCAGATGTGTCAACATTTCAAATTAGTTGATTAATTTTAGAAAGTGTTTGACGCTATGATGTTTTAGTCTATCTTTTTTGTAGCAAGGCCATTCTGCCGACCGCCAATGTTAAAAACAATCGACTTGTTTTTGGACATCTAAGCACCGTCATGAATACATGTTTGTCTCGTTTACTCGTCAGGTGGCATGCTGTATTACTTGTTCTTTGGTCGTATGAATGAAGTGTCTCAGTGACTTGAGTGAACTCTTTAGTTTGGCGCAAAAGTTGCAATAGGCGCGCTTTCACACTGACCAATCAAAAGAAGCGGCCAAAGATAACTTAACTTTATTTTACATGTAGAACTAAGGCTCGATCTATACCCAGCTGGAAACCGGACAGGGTTAACGCGGATTCAATCCATCGCTTAGGCAATAAGGTCGTTTTTTGAACGGATTCTGGCAACTTAGACCGTGCGTAAGACTCGGCTCGTCGGACTAATTAATCAGCCGGAATTTTATAGAACGCGGAAATAAGGAATTGCACGGTTGGAGACCGCTAATCCTTATTTACCTATTACCTAACATTGTTACCATTGACTTTTCGATCAAAGTAAGTGACGCATTTTTTGTGGAAATCGCACTAGGCCCTACGGGCTTAGCCGGAGCCGTTTCCGGCTACTTATAGTCCGAACCTTTGAGTATCTAAATCCGAGTCTAAAGCTTCAGCCAAACCAACGCGGGGGCGTGGGTGTGCGCGGTGGCGTGGGCGGGGGCGTGCGGGCCAGTTCACACCAAATACGTGGACACAACGCGTTCAGGAGGCCTAGCACGAAAATGTATCTTTCGCTCGGACGTATAAACCTAACAAGAAAGAGATTGATTAGTCATGAATAAAGTCTAAGAATTAAAAACGTAAGTCATAATATAAAGGTATCTAATGATGTTGTAGAAATTATGATTTAACAATTGTTTATCAGATTATTTGCAGATATACTACGAATATAAAAGCTCAACCCTTTTACTAAATAAACAAATATATTTTGTAGAGTTTTTTATTTATTTAAGCGAAGCTATTTGAAGATGTAGGAAAGAAAAAAAGCTAGTTGGCTTCACTCATTGCTTTTCAGGAAAAACTTAGTCTTTACATCCTGTTAACCTGTGACTATATAAGGTGTAACCTTATCAGTTAACTCTTTTCTAAGGGATGATTCTACTACTTAAATAGAACAATTTTTTCTATGGGACCAACATCAAAATCGCAAAACAAAAAACCATTTCCCCATACAAAACGGCAGATCAGCCGAGATCAGTTTGTATAATATGAAATATTTTTTTACGATTTCGAAGTTGGTCTCATACAAAAAGTTGTTTTATTTGAGCAGTAGAACCACCTGCTAGAAAAGAGTTAACTGATAAGTTTACACCTTATATAGGTGAAAAGCAATCGTAAAAAACAACTTTCAAATGTCTATAATATCATAAAAACTAAAAAAGTTAAAAATAAAAATACACAATAATAACATCGACTTCATATTGCATAAACTCGTCCTATCTTCAACTCTGTCTCGCTCTGTACAAGGGGAAGAAATAAGACAATAATCAGATGGTTAAACGTACCAAAGATACGACGAGTTTATGCAATATGAATTCAATGTTGTTCATTTTGATTTCTAACTTTTTAGTTTTTATGGTACACATTTGAAAATTGGTTTTTACGATTGCTTTTCACTTATATGTATAGTCACAGGTTAACAGGATGTACACTAATAAAATCGGACCTTATATACAAACTGTCGCGAATGACGCGAGACTTAAAATAAATGAGATTTTAGTAGTAGCAACATTGAGCGGTCAAAAGGTGACAGCGCGGGATGAGAGAGGTGAGAGGGGGATAGCTGGCGGGGAGAAAAAAGAAAAGATGGACGTCGGCCGGGCGTGTGACTAAAAAACGGGACAGAAGATAATGGTGGTAATTGTAATTGTTGGATGTGGTAAGTGCTTGGTGTTTGCTAAGAGAGAGAGATAGTTACTGATGGGTAAGTGATACAATGATATTATGGAGGCAAAGGGATGGTTGTAAGGGGAGAGGAGGAGACCATCTTAGAGGGCAAGGGCCCTCACTAGTAAAGTTAGGTTCACTCGCCAGCATCAAGGGATGCTAGAGGCAGGAGTGTAACCTTAGAGAGTATCCTTAGAACTGTGTGGATAGACAGGGTTGCTCGCCAGTATCAAGGGATGCTAGAGGCTGGAGCTAAAACCTATGGGGTTGTATGGACAACCAGTGTAGTACTGTAGAGTAGCTAGTTGTAGCGTAGTATAAATTATTACCATTACTTTGATTATATCTCGTACTTGCAGCTGCCTAGGTTTATTTTTATCATACTTTTAATACATATCATAACCTAACACTTATCCCAACCAGTTCCATTATACGCACCGATTAATAATAATCTATTACACTTATATCTATAAGTAAAGGAATATTATTTCTTATGTCAGTCATATTAAACTTTATTCTGTAGTTATTTACAAGGTACGTTAATTCGTTGCTATGAGGGTAACGATATGGTGGAGGTGCTGGGATCTTTTCACCTATAAAATAAAGCGAAGTAGAAAAATCTTGGGTAGAATGGAACGTTTTGAGCGTAAACAGTTCCTTTATGAATGGATTATATCTTCTCTGGTGGTGAGCATGAACTAGGGATGTATCACTTTATCGTAAGATTTGTCGATAATTAGTTTTGAAAATCGGTAAGTCGAAAGTATTATTCTCGAAGAGAGCTCCAAGGGGAGCTTAGAGAGATAGAGTAAGAGAGAAAGTGCTCAATTGGTAGCATTTTATTGAAAGTTGTAAGGTCCCAGTTGTCATTTTAAGGTTACGTTACTATGTTTAAGGGGGAGCTGTAAGAAGGCTCAAAAGGGGGTTCTTGGAGAGCTAAAAAGATATTGGGAGTTCACAGAGAGCTCGAATGGAAATAAAATTCTATTAAGATACGTAATAGTTAATCGAGAAAGGGCTTATTGGGGGAGCGTTTACTAGAAATAATCACTTACATAGAAGTAATTGTAGCCCACTTGGGGAGCTACAGATATAAACAAGGTATAATAAAAAATTATATTTATTGAGCTCAACCGAGATCAATAAAATATGTGTTTTTTTTTACGATTTTTTACTTATAAAATAACAAATGAAAAGGGTGGGTAATAGTTTATTTTAAAAAAAAAAGCGGAGTATTGATACTTTAACCATTAGAGTTCTAATTCTGAAAAAGATTACAGAAACGTGGTATTTTGCGTAAAAATATTATATTATTTGTATTATTATAGTATTTGAAATTATAACTTTACTTCATTTGCCGATAACTTCTTAGTACCACGTCAACGTCATGGGTACATCACTAATTGTGTAACTTGTTCGTTCATCGGTCACTTGTAGACCTTGTTTGTGGTTCGTTTGAATTTCGTTCCTACATTCGCTGACGATGCTAGTTTTACCGCCGATTTTAATGGTGGACTGTTTTGCTGTAACTATTTGTTTTGAATTTGTGCACAAATAGTGTTAAAAAACTGGATAAAAGGATAATTATCGGGTTAAAATCCGTAAGGAAAAAATTGTCTGTAATACCGGTTTGAGTGTGAAACCATTTTTAGGCGAAATACATCTAGTAAAACAAGTAAGTTTTTTTTAATGGCCTCTTATTGCTAGACTGAATTTTATTACAATACAGAAGTTTTACCAACACGTAAATCATTAGAATATTGTGTCTATATAGTTTTAAATTGTTTACAGAAGCAATATATGATATTTGGAGTACCTGTCTTCATTTTACCGACCGACTAGTCGATTAGAAAGGAGCCAAAACAAAGCGCAAATTAATTACCAGTAAAGTAACAAGGCGTAATTGTCAGCTAATGTTGTGAAATGATATATAGGGTTTCAGAGAACCAGGTGAGTTACACGTTTTATGATTGATTCAAATGTTGATCAAAGTGGATAACAATTTATAAATAAATCGGAACTATGGTAATTTATTGTACCTTACACAATAGACTTCTTATCTGTTCCTCCTTCCCTAGTAGTAGCACGGGATGTGCTTATCAAAATTAAAAGAAAGTTTCTTCCCTGAATTTCAGCGCGATGGAAATCATGCTAAACATCAGACTGCAAATGTTTAAAAAACAACTGGAAGAGTTAGTGTCAAAGGCAGAGGCAGCTCTTCAAGCAAAAGAAAGTGTAAATACTTTGTCAATGTCCATAAAAAATTCAATAGAAAGGTATGTCCAAGAAATTCATATATACATTGAAAAGGCACAAAGTCAAAGGGAGGAAGATATTATAGAACATACAGCTCTGCAGATGCGGGCAGAGGAAATACTCACTAGATTGCTAGATTCTAAAGTCTCTTGTTCACAATCACAAACAAGACTACCTAAACTAGAGTTACTGAAATATAATGGTGGCATTTTAAGGTGGGCTGAATTTTGGGACCGTTTTTGTGCTAGTGTTCATAGCAAAGACATACGGAAAGTTGACAAGTTTGCTTATCTACAAGCAATCTTAGAAGGGGAAGCGAAAGAGGCGTTAGAAGGGCTTGAAACGACAGAAACAAATTACGATATTGCTATAAGCACACTCAAAGAACGATTTGGAAGAAAAGCATTAGTAGTTGATGCTCACTACAGTGAGCTATACAAGTTGTCTCGGAAGGATAATTCAATACGAGAAAGTCGGAAAGTACTAAACGAAATAGAACGTCACCTGAGAGTGCTACAGTCACTAGGAGAAAATATCGATGGTGCTCATCTACGTACAGTTATAATAGAGAAATTTCCTGAAGAAATAATAAGAGAATTGAGAGTTTGCATGAAAAATGAAGATGAAAATGTAAAAGAAATTAGACAACATTTAGGACATCTAATTCAAGCTAGGGAATCTGGCAGATTACCTAATAATATACCTATGCCACAATATACTACAGAAACATTTCATGTACATGAACCTAGTTGTTCTATAGAAAAACCTCTATTGATGAAACGAAAGTTCAATCCAGTCCATAAACCTACTAAACGCACGAGAATGGCATGCATCTTTTGTAAGGGCTCTCACTATAATGATGAGTGTAAGATGGTACCATCACTTGGTGCACGAAAGAAGAAAATCGGCAGGCGTTGTTTCATATGTTTCCGAGAAGATCACATTGCTAAATCTTGTAAATTAAATAGAAAGTGTGTTCACTGTGGATCTAAGGGCCATAATAGAGCCATTTGCCCTAAAAATGAGAAAAGACCTTCAATTACATTGAGTACACAGGAGCATAGAGGAAGTACCTTACTACAGACAGTCATCCTGAACATTAAAAATGTACCATGTAGGGCTCTGTTAGACACTGGAAGTCAGAGATCATACATCACTAAAGATATGGCAAAATTACTGGAACTGAAAACAGAAAAGGATAAAAAACTTCTAGTGTACACCTTCGGCAGCAATAAACCCAAAGAAGTAGATAATTTTACCACAGAACTAGAAATTAATACAAAATTAAACAAAACATATACAATTATGGTGAATGTTGTCCCATATATATGCAACAACATAGCTCACCCTGGTGAATACATTCATACATTGGGATCAAAATATTTGCTGGCTGATGACGGTTCCGCAGGGACGGAAGTGAATCTTTTAATAGGAAATGACTATTACTATAGGTTTGTGCACAATAAGATTACAGAGATTGGAGACTTATTCTTAATAGATTCAGATTTTGGTGTCATTATAACAGGAACTACAGGGGTCAAGAGAGAAAAGGAGAATTTGTCAATACTTACATACATTAATTCCTGTGAGATAGAACAACTAAAATACACTAAACCGGACTTACCTCTTAAAGATGATGACGTCAAGCTGCTCTGGGATTTAGAAGCCATTGGTATTACTGATCCACCAAAAAGCATGCAAGAACTAGATGAAGAAGTGATAAACGAGTTCAACAAGACCACATGCTATGAAAAAGGAAGATATTATGTAAAATGGCCTTGGATGTGTCACCCACCAGACTTACCAGACAATTACGGATTAGCACTAGGAAGACTCAATAGCTTACTAAAGAAATTAGATAAAGATCAAGTTAAAGAATATGATAGTATTTTTAAAGACCAGCTAAATAAAGGCGTTTTAGAAGTAGTAAATAATCCAAAAAGCCGAGATAATAACCACCCTGTACACTATTTGCCACATCATGGCGTGAATCAGCAAGGAAAACAGTTAAGAATAGTATGTGATGCATCCGCAAAGTTAAAAGATAGTCACAGTTTAAACGAATGTCTGTATAAGGGACCTCTAATGCTGGAAGATTTAACAAAGCTTCTAATTAACTTTAGACAGCATAAAATTGGAATAATTGCAGATATTGAAAAGGCATTTCTCCAAGTAGGACTCAAACAGGAAGACAGAGATGTCACTCGGCTATTATGGATTAAAAACTTAAGTAAAGATGCCAAGGATCCTGAAAATCTCATTTGTTATCGATTTTGCCGAGTGCCCTTTGGTGTAATATCTAGCCCATTTCTTTTATCTGCCACAATTAATTATCATTTAGGAAAGAAGGGACTACAAGAGAAAATAGGGAAGAAATGTTATGTAGATAATTTAGTAACAGGCACAAGGAATGTGGAAGAAGCAAAGCAGTTATATACAGAGACCAGGAATGCATTTGCCGAGATATCAATGAATATAAGAGACTGGTATTCTAATACCAAAGAATTTATAAGGAATGTACCTGAACACCACAGAGGAAAGGAGAATGACAATGTGAATGTTCTAGGCATGAATTGGAATTTAAAACAAGACACCTTAAGTTTGAAGACTAACATGCAAGTAGAGGACACACAAACAATAACTAAGAGAAGTGTGCTAAGTATGATTGCTTCTATATATGACCCATGTGGGCTAGTATCTCCATTCATATTACCCATGAAAATATTTTTACAAGACCTATGGAAACTTCAAATTAAATGGGATAACACACTTACAGAAGAACAAGCAGCACATTGGAAAAATATATTACATAATGTAAACGATATCAAAGCTTTTCAAATCCCCAGATGTATAGCAACAGAGTTAAACAAATCTTCGTATCAATTACATTGTTTTGCAGATGCCTCAAAGCATGGATATGCTGCTGTAGTTTACATCAGAGAAGACAATGGAAATAAGAGAACCACTTTAATTATGTCTAAAAGTAGACTTGTACCAATAAAGGATCAAGAAAACTTACAAATTCCAAAGTTGGAATTACTAGGCTGCTTGATAGGTAGTAGGTTAATAAACTATGTAGCCAGTGCGTTAAACATCAAGTTTGAGAAGATATATTTATGGTCCGACAGCAAAATTGTACTGTGTTGGTTGAAAACTGAAAGGCTATTGCCTCCATTTATAAACAGAAGGATCACTCAAATCAAGAAACAAACAGAAGTAAAACATGCTTATGTACCATCAGAAGAAAATCCAGCCGATATAGCAACCAGGATAAATCAATCGAACAGGATGGAAATGTGGTTGAAGGGACCAGAATTTCTACGGAAAGAAGAATCAGAATGGTTTAAACATGAAGAGAACGAAGCTCAGTGTGCTTACGCTTTCGTCGTTGCGGAGGGTCTTTCTAAGAAAGAGAAAAATTTGAGATGCATACCTGAGGAACAAATAGAAGAAAATACAAACAGACAAAAACAGAATATAGAAAAACAGAAAAAGGAAGAGCATAGTATTTCAGAAACAGACGATGAAAAGGTGATAGTGAGGAAAATACAGATAAAAAGCTTTCCTAATGAAGTACAAGGCAAGAAGACCAATCTTACAAGAAGCTTAAATCTTTACATGGATGGGGATAAATTGTTAAGGTGTAGAGGCCGTATGTCCCAGACTGGATGGGATTATGATGCGGTGCACCCTATACTTATACCTAGAAAAAATGAATTCACAGAGAAAATTATATTGCAAATTCACAAGCAAAACTATCATGTAGGAGTTGGGCATACATTGGGTTTGGTTCGGAAGAAATACTGGATACCTAAAGGTCGAGCAGAAGTTAAAAGAATATTAGGAAAGTGCCCACAGTGCATAAGACATGGAGGAGGTCCATTTAAGCTGCCAGACACACCACCTCTTCCAAAAGAAAGAGTGACTTATCACAAAGCGTTCGACTATACAGGCGTAGATTATTTTGGGCCAGTTATTACTAAGACAGATGGTAAAGAGGAAAAGAGATGGATAAGTCTATTTACTTGCCTAGCAGTGAGAGCTATCCATCTAGAAATGGTGAAGGATTTGACAGCGGAAGAGTGCTTACTTGCACTAAAAAGATTTGTTGCAACACGAGGAATACCGGTACTAATAACATCAGATAATGCTACACAATTCAAATTATTAGCCAATGTCATAATGGATGATTACTGTATTAAAAATAAAATAAGATGGAGATTTATACCGGAACTTGCTCCATGGCATGGAGGTTTTTATGAGAGGTTGATAGGTATTGTTAAAAATGGTTTAAAGAAAACATTGGGTAAGCACATGTTGTCAGATAGCCAATTAAATACTACACTGAAAGAAGTTGAAGCTGTAGTAAACACAAGACCACTTACTTATGTATCAACGGAAATAGAACACATTTTAACGCCAGGTGATTTCTTGGCACTGGGCAAATGTTTAACATGGGAACCTTCAAACTCGCAATTGCTGGATGGAACAGTAACAAGAACAGAATTAATCGAGAGTTGGAGAAGAGGAATGAGGGTAATGAAAGACTTTGAAGAAATGTTTGTACACCAATATTTAATGTCTTTAAGAGAAAGGCATAATAGCAGAGCACCTAAGGAACCTAGAGTTGTAGAGAAAAGACAACCACTACCTGGAGAGTCGGTGCAGATTAAAGACAATAACTCAAATAGATTAAATTGGAAAGTTGGGAAAATTGATGAAGTAATCAAGAGTACAGACGGCCAAATAAGAACAGTAAGAGTAAAAATAGGAGATAAATTATTTACGCGGTCAGTTGGACATGTATATCCATTAGAAATAGAAGAAAGAGAGGTAGCTAAAACCAATGGTGACAGTGAAAGTAGAGACATAGAAGATACACTTAATATTGAAAAGGAATCTAGTGAGGAGTACAGTACTGAAATACAAGACATTGAGTCGAAAGAGAGAGAAGAAAACGAAGGGACTGTAAAGGGAGACAAAGAGACTAGACAGAGACTGGACAAAGATTATATTGGGACACTACAAGGAAGGAAAGAAAGTTTAGGTGACGAAGAACGAAGTCAAAGAGCAGCTGCGCGGGCGGCTAGACTAAAAGTTTCTGAATGGAGTAAACTACTTTCTAATAATTATGTTTTGCTTGATAAATAAAATACATTTCTTTTATAATCTTTTTATTATCACCCATAATAGATAGAATATTCTCAATTCTAAATTAATCGCTTTCTTGCTTCCTGGCCGTCGGGAGTGTCGCGAATGACGCGAGACTTAAAATAAATGAGATTTTAGTAGTAGCAACATTGAGCGGTCAAAAGGTGACAGCGCGGGATGAGAGAGGTGAGAGGGGGATAGCTGGCGGGGAGAAAAAAGAAAAGATGGACGTCGGCCGGGCGTGTGACTAAAAAACGGGACAGAAGATAATGGTGGTAATTGTAATTGTTGGATGTGGTAAGTGCTTGGTGTTTGCTAAGAGAGAGAGATAGTTACTGATGGGTAAGTGATACAATGATATTATGGAGGCAAAGGGATGGTTGTAAGGGGAGAGGAGGAGACCATCTTAGAGGGCAAGGGCCCTCACTAGTAAAGTTAGGTTCACTCGCCAGCATCAAGGGATGCTAGAGGCAGGAGTGTAACCTTAGAGAGTATCCTTAGAACTGTGTGGATAGACAGGGTTGCTCGCCAGTATCAAGGGATGCTAGAGGCTGGAGCTAAAACCTATGGGGTTGTATGGACAACCAGTGTAGTACTGTAGAGTAGCTAGTTGTAGCGTAGTATAAATTATTACCATTACTTTGATTATATCTCGTACTTGCAGCTGCCTAGGTTTATTTTTATCATACTTTTAATACATATCATAACCTAACACTTATCCCAACCAGTTCCATTATACGCACCGATTAATAATAATCTATTACACTTATATCTATAAGTAAAGGAATATTATTTCTTATGTCAGTCATATTAAACTTTATTCTGTAGTTATTTACAAGGTACGTTAATTCGTTGCTATGAGGGTAACGATACAAACTATGTAAACTGAAATATCGACTAGAGCGAGTTATGCGTCGACCAATCACGTTGAAGTTGAATATGGCCTGATTGTTTGAGATAGCAACATATTGTGTGCAGCTTGCGAGTGAGAGCGAAGCATATTATGCGCAGCTCTTGCAGTTCAACACGATGATGATGCTGCTACAGTCCATCATCATTTAAAGCTGAGAGATTTTAATGTCCATTTAAATCGATTGTGTTTCCAGACTAGACTAGATGAATTACTAAAGACTTGCGTCTTCAAAAACAGAGGTACCTATTTCCAATGAACGTTGTTTTGGTGGGACTAGCCCACAGTTGTCCCGAAGCAGTGGTAGAGAAAAAATATTGAGACATGTAAAAGTTCCTTTTTTATGGCTAATAAACAGAAAATGATTTTGATTTTGACTAAGGGCAGAAAGGTTCTACAATGGAGATCACGTACCTACCGGTAGGTGCACTGCAGAGTGATGCAGCATGGGACGTCCACCGACAGAAGATTCCGACGCCCTTCACTATACCCTATGCTCATCACTAACCAACCGAGTGACAACTGATTTATATTAATCTGTGCAACTGACAGAAGTGACAGAGATGGGCTGTATAGAAACATCAGAGGCCGTAAAACTTAGAAAAATAAGAAGTGTCAGAAAGTTCAAAAAATCTTTTTTGACAACTGGGTGAACCGAAAATCTGAAATTCTTTAGATCTTATTTTCTGATTAGCAAATTGTATTAATTGCACCACTAAATAAAATAAAAACAAGGTTTCCCGTGGCTGTGGCAAATTTACGTGATATTTTAAAAATACCTAGTGAGCTGAGAGCTCCAAAATGGAGGTGCAATTTGGGCCGAACCCGGTCGACGAACAGGTAAATATTTCCTTTCCAGTTACTTTCTAGCAGATATTTAAAAACTCGTAAATATTTTTTTACTTCATAAAGTAAATATATTTACTTCTGAACCTTAACCAATGGATAATGTATGAGTTTTAAGTTGTAAGAGGTTATAATGTGCCGACCTTCTATTTCAGAATTTGATTTACAAATTTCAAAGAAAAATCAAAGTATTTAACACCGATGACCCCTTACCGAACCGAGGCTACAATTTATTGGCTAGCAGCTCTAAATACGGCATAGTTTTTGTTGCATCTCCTGATGGTTTTTTGTCCGGTAAGTAAAAATCGATTTGATATTGAAAGCACAAGAAACAGCAAACAAATTCATCCTCAAATCTTATAAGTATGTCCATTTGAGATCCGAGAAAGTACAAATAGGTTGAAGTGTACTATGGGCACTGGCATCCTGCCAGAACCAAATTATTTACAATTAATATTGGGGTCATTCCCAGTTTCTAAATGTACAAATTGAATTGTAAAACTAAAATCTTATTGTTATGCAAACACAGCTTATTCCCTGAGCCAGCTTGTTGACACCACATCTGAAGTGCAACACCTAACAATCAAACTCCAAGAGAAGCCAACGCATATTGCTGTGAGCTGTGATCATGAACTCTTGGCAGTCACAGGAGGACAACTCTTGTGCATTTATAAGGTTATTGATTTCCAAAACCAGGTAAGTCACATAAAAATAACTTATCTGCTCCTTTGAAAGCTCCTTAGAAACTGCATTAGAGTATAAGTAGCTTTAAGTTAAAAAAATAACATTGTTTTCAGTAAAGTATGTTGTTTCAGAATGTTTCTCCATCACTGTCACTCAGATGTGATGTCAATCTGGCTACATTTGTGTCCGCAATGCAATGGAACCCATGCATCCCAGACTCAATTGTGATTGTTTACTATGATGGCACACTTCTGGCTTGCCAGGCTAATACATCACAAGTTAAAAAAGTACAGTCTAAGGGAAGGTAAGAAATAAAGAGTTTGTTAAGTAAACTTAGTGTATGTGTATGAATTATAGTCCTAAAATTCAAATACAACTTGTTGAGCAGGTCTTCTCTTTACGGTTTTAAGTTATAGAAGGGTCAAAGTGACACCAAGTGGTTCGTGTGATAATACACTCGGTGCTGGCTAGCCAGTTTCTTTGCTTGAACTTGGCTTGACACGCTGCCGCGTGTCTAGATAAACACATGCAAATTTCTCTCAGTTTCTAACCTCTCCTTGTCAAAGTTTGTCCTTATTTACTTTTGTTTTATTGCAATATTGTTATTAGGATGATAAAAGACAGTTTTGTAGATGGTACAATTTGAATAGGTAGATCTAGCTCTAAATCTGGTCTTATAAATATCTGGCTACTTAAGGTTTCTTGAGACTTATAAATTGGGGCTGTAAATATTTTCATTTTACAATCCTACTAATATTATAAATGTGAAAGTTGTAAGTATGAATGGATGTTTGTAACTCTTTCACGCAAATCTACTGAACGGATTTGGATGAAATTTTGCATACATTATACAGAATATGATATGGATTAACATAAAGGATACTATTTATCTTCGTTAAATGATCCTGTGAGATACATTGAATGAACTAAACATCATGCAAGCAAAGTCGAGGGCAACAGCTAGTTATTTATAAATTATTTGTGTTTAGGTGTCTGTGCTGGAGTCCCAAAGGAAAGCAGTTTGTAACAGGCAACAGTGATGGGACCCTCACTCAGTTCAAGCCTGACCTCACAGCAGCCAAATCAGTACCCGCTCCTAAACTCTTTGAGGGTGCTCCGGTGGAGGCTATGGCTATATACTGGATTTCTACCTACCAGTTTGCTGTAGTTTATAAAAATGCTACAGATAATAGTCGGCCAGGTTGGTATTCAGTATAGTTAACTGCTAAACCTCTTAAATTTATCTATGAATAAATAAGCTTTTTATAAATTTAATAAAACGAGAATTGATCATATAATAGGGTTAGTATAATACTTAAAGTTATAAATTTTTAAAATAAAGAGTCCTTATCTTTTGTAGCTGTCACAATCGTAAACACCCCAAAGGCAGGCCAGCCTTCTTGCTTGAACTATGAAGATGTCTGCTATAGCATGGGTTCAAACAGGCCTTGGTATTACTATCTGATGGGGCTTGCACCTTGGTAAGTTTTAAATGGTTTGATAACTATAGTTTTAATGTTTTGGACTTTAAGCCTTTATTCAGCTAAAATGTTACAAGTTTAGAAACATAGTTTTAATTTCTTATGTAGGTTTAAGCTTTTTGATACGTTTGCATTACTTGGGCAAAGGCCTCCCTCCCCTATTTCTATCCATTTTTCTCTATAACCTGCTGTTCTTGTCCATAATTTCCCTGCAACTGTCTTAATGTCATCTTCCCATCGTCTATACCGACATCCTCGTTTTCTTTTCCTATTTCTTGGCTACCAGAAAATAATACTTCGGTTCCATTTCTCTATTACCCTTATGATATGTCCAGCAGGTACTTACATAAGTGTTTTATTGATGAAAATCAGTGGTTTTCATCTATGACATACATTTATAAGTACCCACTGCCTCGTCATTTCATTTACCAGGTAAGCACTGCTTAATTGCCTATATGCACCGCACTCCCCTGATGTCCAGTCCATTTTCACTTTAGGTAACTAGCATCCACTTTAGTGTAGGGTCTGATCTTCTTCAAAGATAATAAAATATTACATTTATTCCAGGAACCTTATACTATCTTCATCATCAAATAGTATGGAAATCGCGACAATAGCATCAGCAGATGGTGCAAATTGGGTGCAGTGGTCTCTGGTAAAACTATTCTTCCGTAGATGTGAAAACTGAAAAGACTTAGATTGTCGCTATTCTTATTACTATTTTCATTTATTGTATTTCAGTCCGATGAAGCAAGAGCAGAACTACCCCTAATAGACAAAAAACAAGAGAGCTATCCTGTAGGAATATGGATTGATACAAGTGCCATTCACCAACTGCCCTGGGGTTAGTATTTCTTCGTAAAGTAGGTAAGACTTTGCTTAACTCAAACATTCATACTGGTGAAAGATATTACTTGACGAATTTAATGACATCAGAGTTTCCAATCATTAAGTAATAATAAAAAAGAAAAGTAAATTATACTGCAGTCTTACCTTTCTGGGGTATATACCTGTGTGTTCCAGGGTGTATCCAACCTTTACTCCTTAATCTTCTTAGATACTCTCCTCCTCATAATGAGAACATGTGTGTGCTCTACTAAATTGTACAGTTTTCTGTAAATATCAACTGTAACTTCTTTATTTGGTATACAATAAAGAGTATCTATCTATCTAAGGATCACTATTTTGCTACAATTCGTTGCAGTTAAGGTATATGCCACCACCCATAAGACGGAACGAACAACTGTCATAAGGTATATGACAGCAGCATTCTGATTTCTTTACTGATCCTTCCTTAGCAACTCACCTTGTCTGTTATTACCCATTTTTAAATTATTTAACAATGGCAGACAAAAGACGCTTTTATCAATTACAATAATGAAATGAAAATAAATGAGTTTATTGCTATCAAGTTACTGACATACATATGAATATAATCATTAAATCCTTTAAACAGGAGAAAACGACACCCTACCACACATGCCATTACTGCTTGTGGTATCCCAATCTGGACTCTTGGCTCTTCTGAACATCATCAACCTGAACAAACAAGCGCCGCAGCTGTGTACGCCGCCGCAACAATTAACGTTACCTGCAGCAGCATTGACTACTGACATACCTGGTGTGGTTCAAGCACCTGTTCAAACCCCGGCTCAGCCTCAGCTAGTCATACCTCAAGTAGCACCGCCCGCACCGAAGGTAAGTTAGAACAGAGAATAGATGTGAGATGACAGGATAGTTTATAAGTTATTTTATTTGCGATTGAATTAGCATTTCACATCGATCTTACCTTAGGCCGCAGTCGCATCTAATAGCAAGCAAGCAAGACCGCCAAGCGTACATTTCTTATCTCTGGGTCACAATTATCACCCGCCAAGTAGCTAAGTACTACGCGAGGCATCCAGCAGTGCGACCTAGGCTCTAAGGTAGTTGATGATGAATAACGTCTAATAGAATAGAATAAAAAACATTTATTTGACACATAAGCACAATTACAAACAGAATCAAATATATATAATAACATAAAAAGAGTGTCAAAAAGGTCCCCGCTCAGCATTTGTCGTTACAGCCAGAGCCATAACGACGCTGGTTTTCAGCGGAGACCCCGCCCGCAGGTCGCGGGACGGGTAGTGTCAACAGTACATTATTATTATATCATATAATATTGAGCATGTTTACTCGGTTATAAACAATAAATACAAGACTATAAAGCAACCAATTGTTATGGTATCCGTGCCGTGTGGTGCCGGCACTTTAAAAGAATTGCACCACCCCTTCCCTTCCTATGGGTGTCGTAAGAGGCGACTACAGAAGAACCACCATTAGAAGACGGGCAGCAGCGTCTCCTCTCCACCATTGGCCAAACTGCGATCGCCAACCCGCCTGCCAAGCGTGGCGATTATGGCAAAATCCTCCTTTAGGAGAGGCCTGTGTCCAGCAGTGGACTGTTATAGGCTGGTGATGTGATGTGATGTGTTATGGTATCTAAATAAGTAATTAAAATTGCTAAAATGCAATTAGCCGGAATTTACAGATATTAATTTAAAATGCACACCGCGGTGGCGTCACTTCCGATGACTAGTAAACCATAGTAGTGTGTTGATTGATATCATTGCTCAACAAACAAGTGCTGTTCCCGCTTCAGCGTTGACAGCGGCCAGACATTAGGTTCAGCCGAATTATCCCCAATTTAAACGACTTCAATCATTGATAGACTCCTGTTTATTAGTCGTCTCGCTCAGTTCGCGCACACATATGTGGCGGGTCCATTGTTATTCGATTGTCTTTTTTTTCGGCCATACGGGTTAATATTGACGATTATTTGTTTATTGCAATTTAGCCGCAACCAGTGCCACAGCAATACCAACAAGTGCCGCCGCAACCAGTGCAAGCGGCACCAAGCGCAGCTGCCCCACCAGGAACAATGTTCGGCGCTAATCCTGGAAACTTCCAACCATCTGCTATCTCACAAGCATTCAGTTCAGGCAAGACTTGTCATCTATTATTTAAATGTAGAAAAAGAAAGTAAGACCGGCCAAGTGCGTGTCCTGCCACGAGCAGTGTAGGGTTCCTTAGTTGCCCGTCGTTGCCACAATATATTTCAGCAATTACTTCAATTAAATTACTTAATGATTTCCTCGAAATACTTTTTGAACGACTAAGTTGAACGACTATTACTCTTAAACTAACTGATTTGTCTTAACCGTTATGATTTTCCTTAAAAGTTATTATATTCATGAAGAGCACTATTACCATGAATTGTTCAAGCCAATAGTTAAGCTTTAAGAGGGGAGGGGGGACGCCCTACTCGAAATTGGCACTTTAAAGTTTAATATTTCGCAAACGGTTACCTAAATCTAAAAATAGTCTTAGCAACCCCTAAGTCATTATAAGAGACCTATTTAAGCATACCCTCACACGATGGGGTAGACAATGAAAAAAATACATCTACACGTTAGTTGTATTGTATGGGTGCTACCCTAAAGAAATATTTTTCTAAATTTTATTCTACCACTTTGTCTGCGTGATTGATTTATGTACATATCTCCACAAAATTACAGCTCTAGAGTCAACAGTCTCCAAGCAAAACCTCGGACGGACAGACAGATGGACATGACAAAACTATAAGGGCCTTGTCAGGAATACGGAACCCTAAGAATGCGACAGACAATATACACTTTGACATAGACCATGACAGTACGGAACTAACATCCTTGTAAGATTAAGTAAAGAATCAACATCCTTCTGTTAAAGTTGTCAGCAACGTTTCCAAGTACAAACAGATTTGAGCCACTTGAGAAACTAATACTTGAACCAGGAATCGAATTTCAAAACCTTGGCGAATTCGATTTCTAAAGATAAATTATTCCTTATTCTTTGCAGCCACTTTCTTAATTATTTATTTATTCTGTAAAGAGTGAAAGAGAGACAAGCTTAAAAAAAATGGACAGTGGCTGCAAGGAGTTCTAGTACAATATTCAAATGAGCAAATTGTTTGTCATGAAGATTTGTATGCCAAATTCCATCCTAAATATCGGGTGTCGTTTGTTTCATAGATAATTATGTTCTTAGGTACACTGCCTCAGCCCTCAGAACCTAAACCACCTGTGGAAGTGAAGCCACCGCTACCAGCCCAGCCACCAGTTCTGGTGGTATGTATTATATTCATTTTTTATTATAAAGCATTACAGAAAGACAGGTTCTATAAAGTAATTTAAAAAAAACGGAAGAATAATCTCCTGACAGTGATAAGTAGATAGATCTAATCCCTTTGTTGAAATGTCATTCATCCCGCGCTTATGTCTTTGCTTCATAAAATGTTACACCAATAAGCTCGAGGGATTTCTCGAGAAATCAGTTAGGCCGCTTTCCGAAATGCGCTAAAAGCACTGGCAGCACGAAATAGTCAACATTTACCTTCAGGTGTGTACACACACACACACACACACACACACATTTGTTTATTATTAACTTCTCAAATAATATTTCATTTATAACTAGGTACAAAAACCTCAACCGCAACCACCGCCAGCCCAACCCACGCAATCGCAAGAGGAATACGCCGCTGCAAAAGCGGAGCAGGAACGCCTCAAGGCTATCAAAGCCAACCAGGAACTGAAGAACATGTTAGTCAAAGAGGTCAACGACTTCCAAATGGATTTGTACAAGTTTATGGTGAAGACGAGGGATACTCAGGCGAAAGTAAAATGACATTTAGTTATACTTCTTTTATTTTTAGTGTATTTACCGATTACTCTACCTCTGCTGTCTGTTTTGCTGTCACAGGGATGTATCTTTCGAAATGTGATAGGTAGACAAACATTAGTAGAGTCGAAACAAACCTTAAGTACTGACGTATGTTTTCGTCTTGTGGTTTGTTCACCCGACTACAAACGTGAGCTGATTATGTTGGCTGTTTCAACATAATCAGCTCACGCTTATCTTAGTCGCTATATTAGGTTCATATTTTATTCAACTTAATTAATTGCCCATTAGGTGCAGCGCAGACGACAGACTATTTTTGACGCATTTTTTAGTCTGTAAAAATAGAACCTTTGTAATTGTATGCATTAACGCATACAACGCGCAAAAAGTCCGGCGCACAAAAAATCCGTGGTATTCGGGCAGACCGCGCCGCGCCGCGCCGCGCAGCTCCGCACAAAAAGTGTGCGATAACAATTGAACGTTTGCTTCAACGCGCGCTAACGCAGACGGCGCACACTTTACTCTGCAACCTACGTCTCTACAGTTCTGTCGAAAGAATGATCGAAGAAATGCGTCGTGTACGTTGAGTCTGTGAAAAATCCGCGACCGACTTTTTGCGCGCCTTGCTGACTTTTTGTGCGCCGCAGATTCGATCACACAAAAAATGTGACGTCTGCTCTGCACTTATATAGATAAAATTAGGCAGAATGTCACGTATTTTTTTAGTTAGTTATCAGATTGAAACAAAACAGTTTTTTTTACCTCGATAAATTTATAAACACTTTCTCAGCTCCAACAAGATATCGATGCTATCAACCTAAACTTTCCAATGCAAGGCATGGATGCGGAACAGCTTAGAAAAGAATGTTCGTTAGACGAGCTACGTGGCGCCATCATGCAGCTCAAACTAGAACTAGTACGCGCCTGCGCTGTCGTCGCCGAAGCTAGGGCTCATGCCGAGTGAGTATTATGTACTTTCTTGTAGTCACTTGCAGTAACTGAACAAGCCAGGACCTTAGAAAAGAATGTTCGCTGGACGAGCTACGTGGCGCCATCATGCAGCTCAAGCTAGAACTAGTACGCGCCTGCGCTGTTGTCTTTGTCTGTTGACAAGAGACTCTAATTAGAAATTATTAATTTTATAAATGTGATCTCTATTTGTTATATTGCATACAAATGCTCAGATGAAATAATAAGTTCTACTTCACCTGTTTCTTCGTTCTTTCGTTCAAATGTTTTTTTTTTCTTCAGGGCCAAAGATAGTCACCAGTGGACTCAAGCAGATCCTCTGACCACAAAACGAGTAGCGTCAATAAAGAAACTCGCATACTACGTGCAAAATCAAGTGGATCAAGCATACAAAGCCTTGGACTACAAATGGAACCAAATGGATTTGAAAGACCCTAAGTCATTCAAGTAAGTTTTGTTTAGTGTTAATTATTTTTTCTGCAAATACATACTGGTCAATCAATGTATTTAATGAAATTTGGTCCTTCGAACCGGATGTTTAGTGATTGGTTCAAGACGTCGTATACTGTATATTCCGTACATTATTTACTTATCAAGTCAGGCTATCATTGTACTTAGGGTCTGTTAAATTCTAGTCATTATGTCTGCAGCCTGTCCTATTACCTATTTTAAATCATCGGGCTGAGAATCCTTTGCCTATTCGTTAACATTGACTTGCGGGATTAGGTCCAGTTTAGACATCAAACAAGGTTTTAAGTGCAATGTTATTTTGTCTTGGAATTACTCGTGAATGGTACCGCAATATCTCAAATTCATATCAAACGAGCAGACAAAACGTGTTCATTCATTCATTCAAGGCCCGGTCATCGCATGATCCGCCCCGCGCTAGATGATGTCTATCAACCTCTAGTCAAGCAGCAAGAGATATTGTGTCGGCAGGAAGCCGTGTTGAGGACCTTAAAAAATACCCTAAAGGAAGTTGACGCGGGGCCCATGTTTAAGTCTACTTCTCTGTTGAGAAGCACGCCGTTTAAGAACAAGTAAGTTAAATTAAGAAATAAATATGAATACGAAACATCCAGAAATAACAATGGTCATGATCTCGAAGTAAGTTTATCGAAGTAGGTAGATCACCTTAAATACAAACATGTTCCGGGTTCCATTCCCTTCATGTTTTTTTTTTTTTTTAATAGTTTAAAAAAAATTTTGCTGTTATGCTAGTTAATACGCGAAAGGTATAAGTATAGTTGAATGAAATCCAAAATGATAAAAACGTTCTTTAACTTTTTATGAATAACTTTTTGATGTCATGGACCTGGATGGATGAGTTTTTGATGAAACTGGATGAGTACTTCTAAAATGTTTTTAACACACTTTTGGCCTTCATGATCATCCTTTAAGCCACAGGACATCCACTGCTGAACATGGCCTCCCCCAGTGAATAACAGTTCGGCCGGTTGGAAGCGGCCATTGACTAAGTATTTTACTTGATCTATGGAAGCGGCCTGCATCCAGCGTCGTCCTGCAACCTTTAGCAGGTCTTAGCAGTACAGTAATCAATTAATGTTATCAAATTGAAAAACTGTGTCTAGTGAAAGGCACAAACCAGAGGGATTTGTTCTCGTTCACCCAGTGGCAGGCATATTCAGGCATAGTTATTAAAATAATGGCGCCATCTAGTAGCAAATGCTAGCTGGTTTATCAAATTAATATTTGATAATATTTTCAATCGTATTTATTTCGTCAATAATCGAAAATTATGAACCATGATTTTAGACCTAAGGATTTTCATAAACAACATCACATACAATAATTACTTTTAGAGCAATAGAGCGCAGCATCTAACGTCGCGTCGAGACAAAACAGACATCTGTGGAAACTGTTAGACCTTATATACCAACAATGTGTATGCTACGCCAAACGTTTTGCTGCGGTAATGTTACCCCAGTAATAACTAATTTTGTCCTATAAATACACTATTAAAATGGATGGATGGAATTGGAAGGATCTATTAGACCTAAAAGAACTTATTTTACATTCGCCAATTTGGTCACCGCTAGAAAGAGAAAAACTCTTCGGCTTTGCCTATCTGTCGGCACACGTTATTTCGCATAGTGCTCAATCTATTTTGATGTGATAGATCTATGGTTACGGTACAGTGGGGTCTTCCTTTACATTCACAATGAAGTCATTCATTCCATTCTCTTTTCCCATCCATGAAATCCAAAGACAATGATGAGTGACGGAACGTCAAACAGTCGTGTCATTATTTGTCTGTGACGGTGAATATTCGTTTTTGCTTAAAATTTTATAGAAAATTTATAAATATTAGCAGTTTCCAGTGTTAAATGTGTTCTACGATATTTCTTAAATGATATAAGACGTTGATACACAGAATACATGATGAGATCAAGTCGGCAAGTCGAGTTTTTGTTATGAGTGCTGTTTGTTTATCAAAACTATCAGTTAAGGATAATTCGACTATACCTAACGTATTCAATCTCTTTAATAATTAAGAAACATTTTTTTATTTAGTTATATATCTAAAATTTTACAGGGATCCACTATCAAAACTGACCAAAAACATTCTCAACATGAGTATAGAGCCGCAAACGAAGCCCAAGGAGCCGATACTAAGCGCTCAAAAGTTAGACGCACTCAGAGATATGCTGGCAAACCACAAGACGATAAAAGTGAAACCAGTCAACGTAGAACTAAGACAGCAATTAGCTGCTATGAGAATAAGCTACGAGAAGAGTATGAAAGAGAAGGCCGCACAAATGAAAGAGAAACAAGATTGCTTGACGGCGCAAGCGCAGCTGAAGAACCAGCAAGAGATTATGATGGCACAAGCTCAATTGAAGCAGCAAGAGCTACTGAGAGCTGAGGCACAATTTAGGTTGCAGCAACAGATGAAGGAAGAAATGATGAAGCAATATGTCCCTCCTCAACAATATGGTAAGTTTTAGTCTATAATAAATAAGCAATAGATAGATAACAGAGCTAAAGTGCATCATAAAATAGAGCACATTTGTTCAAGTACTAAATATTATACTTAATTTCAAAAGAGCTGGAGCAAAAGGCTTCAAATTGAACGACTGAACGAAAGTGGTTACTGCACGCAAACTTGGCAAAAGTAACCTTCCTTTTTATTTAAGCAAGCTTTTTTCAAATTATTTATTGCTTTGTTTAATTTTGTAGTTTGTTGGTTTTTAAAGATAAATAACACTTGAAAAAATTATTGACCTCAGGTGGTGGTGCGATGATTTTTTCAAGTGTTATTTATCTTTAATTAAACCTTGCATGGAATTGCTAAAAACAAAAATTTACAATGTTGAGTTTTTGTTTTATTTATTTTATGAAGCAGCAACCGCTGAATCTAGATCTAATCTCTTGCGACCAAAATCTTTGACTTGTTTTATTGCCAATAGCCTATTGGCAATAACAATAAGGTGTGAGTAAGCTAGCAATTGACTAGAAATGAAAAACTAGATTTTGCAAATTGTGGTTGCACGAGACTAGATTTTAGTATTACATTCCAGCGCCACCAGATATAGTCAAGATAGAACCCAAACTAGAAGTCTCAGAACAATTTCCCATCACCGTGCCATCTTTCACGCCAGTCACAAACAACGCAAAAACGAGTGTTCCCGTTATGAATAACGTAGTCCGGACTTTATTTACTGATAGTAAGATTTTTTTTTTGTTTAAATTCAACTTGGTTCCGACCGTAGCTCATTAGATAGGATGACTTATGAGTGAGAAACCAAGCATGTGGTTTACTTACTACAGTGACGCAACAACCCAAAGTGAGTCCTGACCTAGAACAAATCACGCCATGACTCTCGGTCTTGCGATAGCTCTTGCCAGTTGAAGGCCGAGGTTGAGCTGGCATGCAAGCATGTGACATGCACTATCGAATTGCTGTTAGCTTACCAACCAAGGGACAATAACATGTTATGTGGGAAATAGGCATAGTTTTGTAGCTTAGTGGATACTAAAACCGCCGTCTGAAATGGACAGCCCGTCGACCTAAACTGTCCGCTTCAGAAGGCGGCGGCATTAGATGTGAAATGAAATGAAATAATGAAATATATTTATTAACGGAAACATTACAACTAAGTTTACAAGTAGTCCCCAAACTAGGTAGTCCTGTCTCTTGGGGACTAGGGTTGATGAATTACTTATTGACATTTTGCGGCCGTTGCAGTAGAAGTTAAGTTGTGTGTGTGTGTGTGTGTGTGTTTGTGTGTAAGTATGCATGTAAGCTGTGTATGCATGGTTGTGGGTGTGTGTTGTGTTACCTTGCTTAGCCCTACGTAAGACGTGTTACTTGGGTTCAGCTGCTGTTGGCTACTAAGCAAGGTAACAGTGGATTCGTTTATCAATAGGGATTGGTCAGCAAGAGTTCAGAACTATTGTAACTCAGTTGCAGGAGCCATTCAAACACTTTCGTTTTAACGTCAAATGGATTCTTGGATTTGATGTCACATACAGATGCTACTTTATTGTAAATGAACGGGTAGAGATAGTTACTTTGCCTTTTGGCAAACGAGGTCTTAACGGATGGATATTTAATTTTGAAGATACGCCTTTTGAGAAGGTCCTCATACTCGTCGGAACTTACTACTGCTTTGTGTGTTGTGAGTACAGCTCTGTGAATGTACAGCTTACGGACGCTTAGGACACGAGCCTCGGCATAGACCTGGTCAGTGGGGTGACGTCGTGGTTTTTTCAGCATGACCTTGAGGACCGCCCTCTGCGCTCTCTCAATCCGTAACATCCATGTCTTGTCTGATCACCCCATGCGGATATACAGTAGCCTATCACGGATTGACAAAGCCCAAGGTAGACCATCCTAAGCACTGAGTTGCAGGCGGTATCACGTAGCATTAGCATTACATTTATAAGCTTACGTACACGGCCAGATAGGACAGCAATGTGTTGATGGAAGTTAAGCTTGTCATCAATCTGAACGCCAAGGTATTTTATGATTTCAACATGACCAATGGCGTCGCAACCACATGAGGATTGGCAACTGATTGCCTGACAATGGCTTTGGTGGATCTTGATCGGTGGCACAGTGTTTGGTTTTGACTTTATCGTCTTATAGAACGTCAAAAATTTGGTTTTAGCGGTATTCAGGGTTAAAAGATTGTTTTCCAACCAGTGCGCCACAGCAGCCAGTCCCACTTGTGCGCGTTCAAAAGTTTGTGTCCACGTCAAACCATTAAAAAGAATAACTGTGTCGTCGGCATAGCAGATTATATCAGCGTTGTTCAGTGGAAGGGAAGGCAGATCGTTCAGATAAATGTTGAACAGAATTGGCCCCAGGACACTGCCCTGGGGTACACCAAAACATATTGCCCTCGTGTCACTCGTGATGTTGGCCACTCGGACGCACTGCCTGCGGTTTGTGAGGTAACTTTCGAACCAGTCTAAGGCCAAGCCTCTGACACCCATTTTTTCTAGCTTGCGTAATAATATGGGTATTGAGACGGTGTCAAAGGCCCTGGCAAGGTCCAAGAACACACCCACAGAGCAGTGGCTGGAGTCGAGATGTCTGGTGATTAATGTTGTTAACTGACCCACTGCATCCTCTGTGGATTTACCCTGCCTAAAGCCATACTGACGTTTATCCAGCAGCTCATGAACATTGAGAAATGCCGAAATACGTTTCTGCACAATTTTCTCCAAGAGTTTAGACAAGACGCTTAGTAAGGAAATCGGTCTATAGTTTTGGGGGGAGTCTTTGGAACCTGATTTAAATATTGGCGAAACAGCAGCAAACTTCCAGCAATCAGGAAACTCGCCGGTGCAAAGGCTTAGATTGAAAACGTGCGCAAGCGGTAATAGCAGCGTCTCGCGATTTGCTTTTAGGAATGCTGGTGTTATTCCGTCGATCCCGGGAGTACTGTCATTTTTCAGATTTTGAATCAGTGAACTAACTTCAAGAGTGTCAGTTGGGGCTAGGAAGAGGGAGTTCACCGGAGGAACACCAGATTGGAAAGCACTTGCCAATGCTTGTTGAGAAGTATTCAGTCTGGTGAGGGTATCTTTGGCAAGTTTCTCGCCAACTGCTAAGAAATGTTGGTTACATGCCGAGAGGGATTCTATTGGTGAGTGAGAAATACGAAGCAATTCTGTAGGATATGCTTTTTTCCTAACCGTGTGACAGATTTCGTTCACAGTCTTCCATAACTTTTTTGGATCTCTCTGGTGCTTTGTTAATTGTTCAGCGTTGTAATTATTTCTTATTTTTCTTAGTAGATCGTTACAAAAATTTCTATAGCGAGTGTATGTCTGTTTGAGAATAGCATGTGTTGAAATATATAAATCCTTTACAAGCTAGTGTAGTTATAGCCACTAAAATTTTGATTTTAATCTCTTAAAGTTCAAAACGGATGAACGTCGCTCAACTCTTAATGGTTAAACCACTGGGTTAATAAAACCGCCGCCTACTTTTTAACCGACTTAAAAAAAGGAGGAGATTCTCAATTCGACTGAATGTTGTTTTTTAAAGATTTTTCGGATGCGTCTCGTGTCTCTTCTAATCAATCAGTGGATAACTATGAGTTGTCATAGCTTCGCTAAGATTAAGACAACTGGATAAACCAATTAATGTCGCCGAATAGACAACTAGCTGTTTGTCTAGGGTGATCAAAGACCTACTATTTATGGAATAAGGGAGAAACCAGCCTCATCATCATCATCATAAGTCCTTGTTGAACATAGGCCTCTCTCAATGACTTCCAGATAGGTAATGACACCTAAAATATTCCTTGTTTTGTGACGATGTGCACATCCCCGCTCTTTCGTCTCCACGTCGTCGCTCAATTCTGGGCAGTATTATGTCCTTGTTGACCACCTTTTATTTTACCACCGTTGATAATTTTCAATACTAAGAGAGTGAGAGTAACGTTATAAGTTAATTTAGAAGTGTATGTTATTTTAATTTTACTTATTTATGTAATTTAAACGCACGTTAAATTGGGTACTTGGAAACATTCTCCTCTTAGTGGAAGATAGTTAAAAATATGCCTACGTGTTTTAGAACCCGAGCCAGCGAAGCCCGTTGAGGCCCCCAAACCTCTTCCTGCCCCAGGGCTTTTTACATCAAAGCCTCCAAGTTTTGCTGCACCGCAACCGCAGACGTCGTCTGCAAACACTCGAAGCGTACTAAAAGATTTGCTGCAGAATAAACAGGCCAATGCTGCCGCTAAAAACGACGCAAATACGTTTATGGGACAGAAGATATGCTCGCCTAGTGTCGCATTCTCTTGTAAGTAGAGGCTTTATTAGTAATGTATGGATATGCAGGTTCTTTCTATTCGAAGGATATATAACAATCCTGCCAAAGCAGTTCCACGATTTAATGACTCTTGAACTGATGTTGGTCACGCTTTGGAATATAGTTCCTGATTAAAATAGCAATTTTAACAGGCAGTCCGCACCGCATTGAAGTGCATATAGTTTTACATTTTAATCTCCTTGCTTGGTGCGTAGGCGTATGTATCCAAACTTTTAACGGCAAAAACTTATTAAATGTAAAAATTATATATTAATCAATAACTGTGTCAATAAATCAATAAACTCTTAATAAATGGAAGCTCTACATCGGTGACGAATGTATTCTTCGTTGTTATAGCCCTGCAAGCGAGCAGCAATGGCTACTTAAACTGACCACATAAATACCGAATGACAGCTTCTTACAGTTAAAATTAATAAAAATACCTGTTTCAGTTGGTTCATCAACCGTTTCTACAGAAGCGCCAATATCAGAACCGCCGTCATACTTTACCACTAAACCGCCGGCCCGCGTACTCGATACAAAGAGCATATTCAGCCAAGCACAGGCCAAACCCCTCCAAACCAATCTGAATGCAAAGTCTTCTGAGACCGGTGAAGAAGAAGGAGTTGCTAGCAAAGTTATAGAATTAAAAAAAGATGATAAACCAATAATAAATATGTTTGGAAGCAAATCTTTGCTTACATCGAATATAATCAAACCAACAGAACAAAAACCACAAGAAGCCCTAAAAATAGAAAATAAAGCACCCATTAAAGTGATTCTAAAAGCCGCTGAAAAGGTGAAAGAAAATATACCAGAGAAAGTAGCTGAAAGTGTTCTTGAGGAACCACAAAAGATTGAGAAAAAGGAACCCGAAATAAAATCATTAGGCCAACAAAGTATCAACGTTGGATCTACTACAGCTACCACCACAACTGTAACTAGTACAAGTATGTATATTTAAAAAATGCACTCACTCTAAGTTATTGACTTTTCTACTTATAGTGCTATTTTTTGCTTCTTCTTCAGGTGAACTACAAAAGCTGACAGAAACTAAAACGGAAAATAAGCCAGAAATTTCGAAAGAAGAAGAAAAAGCAGTTCCAACAACTCCTGTGGCAGTCTCACCAAGTGCTTCATCATTATTTGCATCAGCGAATGCATCTTCTCCGACTAGTAAGTTTTTCTTATAGATTTTGACGTTATACTAAAAACAAATCATAACCTAATTAATTAACTTTTTCTATTTCAGCTTTGAAACCACAACCTCTCTTTATGCCAGCGTCGCCTACGGCAACTCAAACTGAAACTGCTTCGACACCGCCATCTTCTATCGCCACTTCTCCAGATACAACTGAAAAGCCTTCTGTATTTGCATCAGCTGCCGCATCGTCAGCATCCTCTATATTCAGCACGGCCGTAGCGTCTCAAGCATCGAAGACCACTCAATCTGGTTCCATATTTAGCACATCATCACCTTCGGGCGTGTTTACGTCTAGCACAGGCTCAATATTCGGTTCTGGTCCAACAACGACAACAAGTTCCGTTTTCGGCAGTAGTGCCGCACCTTCAGTCTTCAGTAGCGAAACTAAACCGTCTGTATTTAGCTCACCTACCCCTGCAACCGCTGCATTTGGGGCGACATCCACTACGCAGTCAGTGTTTGCTTCGACGCCATCGGTATTCGCCCAAGCCTCACCGACGGCGACATCAGTGTTTGCATCAGCGGGTCCCGGGTCAATTTTCGGCACAGCTACAACTCAAGCATCAGTGTTCGGTACTTCGACGACTACAACAAGCGCGTTCGGTAGTACCACAACTCAGGCGTCGGTATTCAGTACACCCGCGACTACCGCTCAAAGTATATTTGGATCGGCGGCGACGAGTCAGGCTTCCGTGTTCGGGAGCCCTTCGACTACGACGCAAAGCGTGTTCGGTACGGGAACGGCAACGACACAAGCTTCAGTATTTGGTGGTGCGACTCAGTCGGTGTTCGGTTCGACGCCGAGTACTCAGTCGTCGATCTTCGGGTCTCCTTCGGGGCAGTCGTCGGTGTTCGGGTCGGCGCCATCGACGCAGGCGTCAGTATTCGGGTCTGCGCCTGCGACGACGGCTCAGAGCGGCGGGTCGCTGTTCGGAGGTGCCGAATCGAATCTCTTCGCAGCTGCTAGCATATCGACTACGAGCGCGCCATCGCAAAGTAGTGGAGGAAGCATATTTGGGGGAAGGTAACTATTCTGTTTATCTTCATGTATGACTTTTAGCAAATTACTTTGCAAATATTATGGAGTACATATTAACTTGAACCTAACTCCTGCTTCGTGCGCAGGGTCTTTATCAATTTAATTTAGCTGTATTTTTTGTAAGTCTTTGAATTTGAAGGTGCAATCACAAAGTTTATATCTTTTTTAAACTGTGTCTAGCTAGACTATATAAACGTGTTGAGGTGTCGCTGTCATATATCATAACAAACAATATTTATCCAATTCTCACTTGATTGCTTTTAAAGGATACTTAAAAGAAGTTTTAAAAAGCTATATTCACACACCTAAAGGTATACTTTCCCCGAAACACACAATACGACTGGTGTGTATTTTGGAGCAAGTATACCTTTTCACAGCCGCAAACAAACTATTTGCAGCAATAATTATTTATAATTTCCCCCAGTTCTCCCGGGTCCGTATTCGGTGGTGGCGGCACAAACGTGTTCGGCGGCAAGACGGCATTTAGCCAGCCCAACGCCACCGCGGCCTCCGTATTTGGTGGGGGCGCCGCCTTCGGGCAGAAACAGCCCCAAGCCAACAATTTCTGGACAGGGGGCGCTAGTAACACTACATCCACTGGATTTGGATCTGGATTTGGTGAGTGTAAAATAGCAAACACTTAAAACGAGGTTATACTTGGTTTTATACTTCCTTCTTAGCGTCTGTGAAAAACCGCTTTATATAATCAGCCCATTCAGCTGTTCTTTCAGTTATTTCAGATCTTTTGCAACTGACACAGCCTAGTCAGGCTGTGGCCTTTTAATGGCACTGCTATTTAACTTAATACTTGATATAATATTACTTTACTGATTGCCACCACATAAATTCCTTTTATGGTTGCGTCACTTAAAATAAGTGACTTTTCAGTATGTAGATTTTTTATTGTTTAAAAATAAAAAAAGTCTAAACCCTTTTTATATCTGGGATTGATTACGTTTAAAAGAAACAGTTATTATTGCTATCGGTTTATATTATCTGGCGAAAGTAAAAAAAACGCCGGCCGATCAAATCAAATTCCCGTCCAGGTCAACAAGCGTCCACCCAAGCGTCGTCGATCTTCGGCGGCGCTACGGGCGGCAGCTTCAGCACGCCGCAGCCGGCCGGCCAGGGCTTCGGCAGTCCGCAGCAGGCGCCGGCCTTTGGGGCCGCAGAGAACAAGCCTTCGGTGTTCGGGTCTCCGCAACAGCAAGCCGGTGAGATATGTTACAAAGGTCAAGCTTTGTAAGGTGATATAATAGATGAATGTGTTTATTAGTGCGTCCCAGCCTACCAGTGACAATGATCTTACTTATTTAAACGAGCTATGTAATGGTTAAGGGGCAAAATCCGGAACGTTGTCATTCGGCAGAAGACCAATGTTATTATTATAGTCCAAAAATGTTCAATGTAAAAGTTCAGAAAAAATAACATAATATTGTAGAAGAGCTTTTGAATGTACATGTTATGAAAACCAAAATGTTTTGTTACAGCTCCTGCTTTCGGTGGCTCCCCAGTTTTCGGACCAAAACCTGTGTTCGGGCAAACAACCGGGTAAGATTATTTCTTGCGCTTCTAGACCAAATACAGTACTGTACAAAATGCAATACCATACCATCATAATGAGTCTTGCTAGCTAGGTTCTGCAAACAAGCATGATAAGATATCATTTTGACCTCCTCGGACGAGTTGAATATAATTTTTTTTAGGGTCCCGTTCCGTACCCGATTGGTAAAACGGGACCTCATTACTTACTAAGACTCCGCTGACAGACCGCGCCACCAGGCTGTATTAATGAACTGTCATAGTTAGACGGTTAAAATTTTCACACATGATGTATTTCTGTTGCTGTTATAACAAAACATACTAAAAAAACAAAATAAAATAAATATTGAAGGGTGCTCCCATACAACAAACGTGAATTTTTTTGCTCGTTTTGTCAGATAATTGTACGAAACCGAGTGCGCGAGTCCGACTTGAACTTGGCCGGTTTTTTATTCTACCTTTAACTATATTTATTTTGTGTCACAGTTTCGGTACCCCACCATCTGGTGGTTTCGGCTCGTTCGGCGGGTTCAACAAAAGTCCGAACAGCGGTTTCGGCGCGCCCGCCGCCTTCGGTGGGGGCGCCACTTTCGGAGGCGCGCCTGCCTTCGGGAGCACCTCTCCTGGGAAAGTGTTTGGAGGATCCCCAGGGCCTGGTAAGGAATTTGCTGTGCGAGACGAAGGCGAATACTACGGATGTTCGTGGTTATAGTTTAGTGTGTTCTAATGTTCTGTCCCCATCCTAGCGGGGGAACCCTTTGACTATACAGTACCCGGCAATAAATATTGCACATCGGCAATAATCGCATTTGTCGATGTTTACCACAAAAACACAGCACTGAACTCTGAAAACTATAAATAGCACTCAAGAAATCGTTTTCGATCTGAAGGAATAAAATCAATTTTCCAAAACACTCGTTTGTGGATAGCCAAAGCACGGTAATAATTACCGTGGCCAAATTATTAGCCTATTGTCTCTTTTCAAAGGTCGATGTGCAATATTTACCGCCAGGTAATGTAATTCTGTAATATTTGGAGTTTTAAAAGTGAAAAATAACGAAGTGAGAAATAAGAAAGACGGGTGTGCGCTTATATTAATTTGATTTTTTTAAAGAATTTTATATCATTATTGTTATGTATTTTTCTTTTATTTGTGTAAATTGATTTAGTCATTCCTCACTATGTCTCTAGCCTTCGGATCGCCAACACAGTCGAACTCGACGTTCGAGAACCTAGCCACGCAGAACACGCTGACCTTCGGCAACCTGGCGCAGCAGTCCGGCCAGCCGCCTGCGCAGGCAGCCCCTACCTTTAACACGTCAGTAAATAGTATAGAAGTACTGGGTGCCTAGTGCGAGTTGCACAAAACAACCAAGTCACTTGAATCGATCGAAAAGTAATATAAATTAACATTGACTTTTCGATCAAAGTAATTGACGCGATTATTGTGTGGAACTCGCACTAGGTCCTCTGTTATAATTTCCGAAAAACTAGACGACTAGCCCGCACTCATTACAGACTTTAAGGCCACATTCCGAATTGCGCTAGAATCACTGTCAGTGCGAAACCGACCAAAACCGGTAGTCACAAATATTACACAAAATTAGGTTTTTTTTTTACCTACCTACTGCATTTAAATGGATTATTGCTAATAGTGTTTTTAGCGGAATTAGGAACTAGGGGTAAATCGGCTGATAGTTAGGCTAGTTGCGTTGTTTCGGGTGCATATTTATTTTAACTAAAACAATTTATTTGTTCCAGATCTCCGGCATTCACTGGATGGCGAGGCTGATGACAGTTTTTTAAGGAACGTGCCATGAAAGCAAGGCAGAGGCAAAGCAATAATTGAAATAAATAATACATGGTGCTCAGTTTTGAGAAAAATGACTGCAATGAATGTAACCAGTGACAGTTAAAATATATTATTATCCTATCATGTTTAATCAACAATGCATATTAAAATGGAATATCGAATATTAAAAGAGCTTTTACACTAGGCGACTAAGACGCGCGACAGACGCGCTGTTTAGTCTAGAAGATGCATCATAGTTTGTCGCCTAGTGTAAAAGCAATCTAATACAGGAGTACCTACATTAATCACGTATTAAACTTACTGTTCAAATATTTAATGTTTGTTGTTGTAAACTTAAAATCAATTAAATATGCAACTTGTGGCCAATAAAGTTAATTGCTTGTGCACCTATTTTCTTTTTATTGTAGGGTCAAGGCGGCAACAATGGGTCACTTTTTTTTGCAGTGATGTAACTTGATTTGGGTGAGTGTTGGAAAGGTGTAAAAGGATTTGTATTATAGTGTAACTAATGTATATTGATTATTACAATCGATTCAGCTCAACAAGATAATATTTTGGAGAGTAATAGCATTAAAAAATAAACTCATTTGAGCCACTGTGTACTGGGGGTGGGATACAGTGAATCAGCCCTCAGCTTACAGTGAATCAGGCAAGTTCACAGTGGATCATCTTTTATTAAAACTCAAATAAAAATTCAGTTATTTGCATTTTATCGGTCTTTATTATTTCTGCTTTAACCAAACAATAAGTTTAACATCAGAAAAAAAAAAATTTTTTACTACTTCAGTCTCAAAATGACTTTTCAGTCTAACACATTCAAAATGAAATAAATAAGCGTATTTTTTTTAACTTGGTTAATAATCAACACGTAACTTCAACATACACTAAGTAACTAACCATTACTTAATCAGTATAATGCATAAACTGTCAAACAAATGACTCTTCGTCTTTAAAATAAATAACAGGCCACTTTTTGACTACTTCAGTCTTATAGTGACTTTTTAGTCTCATTTCTTACGAACCTCGTCGACAATGATATTTCGTCTTAAAAAGATAACGTCTCAGCGCAGTGAAAGAAAATCTTAAATCTGTTGAAACTACGATCGTAAAACTATGTGCGAGCTGGAGACCCATGTCTCTGGCTTGCACAGCTGTATCTTCGTAATTACTCAAGATACGATTATAATTTATACCTCAGAATTCGCGGTCGAATTGCAGCATTCGACTCCAAATATATCAAAACTTAATCTTGAATAGTTTAAGAGCTACGAACCGATAAGTATGTGTAAGCTGGCGACCCATGTCTCCAGCTTACACATGGTGAATTAGAGTAACTGTATAAGTTAGAGTTTCATTTTAAACATGAAATGATTCGTTGTAATAGCAGCACAAACGATGCTTAATTTCAAATCTTTGGGCCTCTTGGTTTCATAATTATAAGCCAAAACCTGTTTTCCCGCCAAAAATTCAAATTATTGGCTCAGAAGCGGGCAATGCGCGACGTTGCCGTTCCGTGCGCTACACTATTGCAGTCGAGTTTGAACTCAAGAGCTAGTATTATTTGGAGTCAGTTTAATTTGCGCTCTCGATCGTTTTTATTTCTAATACTAAGAATGATAGACTAGGAGCTAGTGACGAAAAGTCTATGTAATTATAAGACTTGCCACCATTTTTAGGACTCTATTACAAAGATATGACTTGAAACTTTTTCCTAATGTGAGATGACACTGCAGTCAGAATCATTAGAGAGAACTTGGAAATAAAACGACGTAAATATTTTATTAAGTCTATAGATAGTCCCGAGTTTGAGTGATTTTTAAGATGATAACTAAGTACTTATAATACAGAGAAGTTGTAATTTGTAAGATTATTATATATTATTTATGTTTTTAATGTTTGTGTTGCTCAGTTAATTCTAAATCATTCATGATCTATTTATAAATCAAGATAGGAGTTTTTAATTAATGTTAGTAATTTCCTTATTCATCAATTTATTAGCACTGAAAACCTAGAAAATAATAATAAATAGGAGAGATTTTAACGTATCGTAGGTACACTTATACCTATTTCTATTGGTAAATTGTTGGCACGTAATCACACGATGCAGGTAAACTTGCCGGTAGAACTTAACTTTTGGTCTGCATGCCCTCCGCTGCGCTCCGCATGATGCTGTGAATTCAGTTACTACCTACGCCACGATGGATAACTAAACCAGCCATTCTCACATGGGGTCGCTCAGCCATCGATTGTCCTATTAAATTAGTAACTTGCAAACCTTTTAATTTGTAAATCGAAAACTACAGATGATAAATATCGATTGGAAAAATAAACACGTTTTATAATTTGAAATAGCTTTATTAAAAATAATAGAAAATAACATTATTTCGTTTCTTACTGTGGATTGGGTTTGCAACCCAGCAAACATTTATCATCTTCTCATCATCTATACAGGGTGACTGTTTTATCACCGTCCAAACCTTCTAAGACGACTCTCGTGATACAAACGATCAACTCTTACTATTTTACCAACTCTCCGACTAAAAAATAAATCAGCTGTTCCATACAAAACATAAATTTGATATTCATTCTACCAATATTATGTTTACAGTTGAATTTTATTTTCGAGTTAGGGAGTTGGTCCAATTGTAAGAGTTGTTCGTTTATATCAAGGTAGTCGTCTGTATAGATGATGAGAAGATGATAAATGTTTGCTGGGTTGCAAACCCAATCCACAGTAAGAAACGAAATAATGATATTTTCTATTATTTTTAATAAAGCTATTTCAAATTATAAAACGTGTTTATTTTTCCAATCGATATTTATCATCTGTAGTTTTCTATTTACAAATTACTTAAAAGGTTTGCAAGTTACTAATTTAATAGGACAATCGATGGCTGAGCGACCCCATGTGAGAATGGCTGGTTAGGTTATCCATCGTGGCGTAGGTAGTAACTGAATTCACAGCATCATGCGGTTTATTTTATTAATTAAGTTTATTTCTTGGCAAAAAAATCATCCATTGGTAAGACAAGGTTTCTGAAAAAATACAAAGTATAATATCTTACCTACCTTAAAACTCACTTTTTCTTCCGTCAAAACAAAAAAACACTCACAATATGGGTTTGTAACATGGCTGACGCAAGGAAGCGGGTTGTGACCTGCAACTATCAGAAGACCTTCCGAAGAGTGAAAGAGATCGAATGCTACCTATAATACTTTTGAAACAACAGCCAGTGCGCCACTGGTTGTCGCTATAGCCACTGTGGCCTCCTTAACCTACAGAAACCAGACCTATTTTATATTTCAAAGGACCCGCTGTAGACAAAAACGCAATATTCGTAAGCGAATTACTAGGAAATTGTATAGGTACGATCTTGGTATTATTTTGTGAATTCGACTAGTCATGCTTAGAAATACTTTCTTGATATCTTTTTCTATACAAATTCCAGTTTTCTTTAACAAATACTAAACTGGCTATGGACAGGCCACATCGCTCGCAGAATAAAACCGTTGGGAAAGAAAAGTTCGCCTAGTCAAGGTTGCAGGCAGCCGCTGGATAGAAGCAGTCCAAAGCCGCTTGCTGTGACGATGAAGGCCTATGTCCACTTTTGGACCACCAACAAATCGAAAAAAAAGTCTTTCCGTACTAATTTCGCCTAAGCCGAATAGTGTAACAAAATGATTCGATGGATGACAATTACAGGTACAAGCTGGAAGTGAAACACAAAAACCACAAAAAAATTACTAAGAATAAATGTATTTAGATACATGTCGGTTGTGACTACCTGACAAGATGATCCATATTTCCAGACCCGATATCACAAAGACACACTTAAAGCTTACAGCCGACACAGAAAATGAGTAAAAATATCGGAAACTTTCAATAGAAATTAAACCCCAATACTTAGCTAGTAGTAACAGTGTAAGTTTTACCGATCATCAAATCTGGAGTTAAGCAACCAAAGAAAATAAGTAGGAGCTTACTTACACTCTGACCCTGTAATAAAGAAAATAAACAGAAATTAGCTTGGCTAAGGCCCACACGTTCTTGCACTTTTACCTCGTAGGAGAGAAAAACTACCTACCTACTCACTTTATATAAATTCTTTCAACAATCGCACTAATTTTATCTGCATTTACCTAATGTAACGGATAAACATACTATACATGACTTACGTTACCACCTACTAATGCTTGTGAACTTAACACACAAACAACAATTTCCCCTTGCACGATTCGAAAACCGTCTGGATTTCTAGCCCGAAGCGCAAACCACTAGACCAGACAGTCGTCGTAAAATCTAAAAATATTCAGTCGTTTCCTCACGTACAAATCCAAGTAAAAAGTGTGACTAAGTACGTCTTCAAAGTTATGCTACTCGGCCTCTTATTCATTCGATTAGAGCGCGGGAACCCGATCAACTTCTACAAAGTTGATTCGTTAGTCGCCCCATAGACGGATGCGGGGCGTAAGAGATCCCGCGGGTTATTACTGAGTTATCCGACTACATAATGAGTCGGCTGGAGAAAAACTTGAGCGTTGAAAAAGTTCGCCACTTCATTAATGAGAGAGCGAAGAAATTATTGAGTAGGTACGGCAAGCGTATTTGAGTCATTGCTTAACACATATTTTCACACACTGACGTTTGCATGTGGATTAAGTACCTCTACCTAAAAGTGTGCTTCCAAGTATAAATTTTGGTGTCATCAACCCAGGCCGAGCACGTGGCTAATAGTGCGATATTTAAATGCATTAAAATTATACATACGCGCTGTTTAGTAGCACCTTCGCTCCGATAGTCGTCATAGACTATAATAAATCTGTACCTATTTTTGCTATGCACGATAGGCTTTTTAGGATTTTAAGCTTTGATTAGGGTTGATATTATCATAGGTCTTATCAAACAAACGGCCAGAATAAATACTTAGGTACTGGCTTAAAAAGTTTTTATGAGCTTATATAAGTAGGTCAGCTCAGGCATCTTACAAATACAGACTACAGTAGTAACCTACTTACGATTAGTGTGATGCAATCTCACTTCATTGATTTACACCTTACGTGGTATGTCTTACCTAAATAGAATTTGAGAGCTGCAAGATATAAAAGAAAGATACTCTTTTCGGTTAAATTGAGTTAACTTTAGTTTTACATTTTGATCGGTTTGGTACTGAAATCTGCTCGAAAAAAAGCGGCCGTTAAAAATCATTGAGTGTCGCGACGTGGAGAGCTCTCAATCAATTAGAGAGTCGACATTCACGAGTGTCAGTCCATTTTCAACGTAAAAACTTAACTATTTTGTGGAATGTAGCCGTCGGTACTCAACTGTAACTATCTACCTACTCTAGCTACGATTTTTATTAAAATGACGCTGAATGAATGAAATCAAATAATAATAGTAGGTATAACTTGAATGAGGTGTACTCGTACAAAATCAATAGATTTGATTTTAAGTAGGTAAGAGGTAAGCAATCAAACTCGGCATCAGGTCATCTTTAGTTAAATTCAACAGCAAAGAAAATTTAATAATTTTGTAAGTAAATTAGGTACCTATTCATAATTTTGTTCTTTCAATTTATTTTCATTCTATGTACCTACCTACATTTTATTAAGCAAAGCTTGGATTATGTGACCGGATAGGTAATGGATAAACAAACATACCTACACATTTTTAAACTTACATTTTTATAAGTATACCTAGTCATGCACTAATCTAATGCTCATGCTTATCACACAAACAGTTGCCATTTGCGGGAGTTGAACCCAGGCACGAACCACTGCACCATTACTATAGTAATTAAGTACCTACCTACCTATGTACTTACTTGCAATTTTTGCAAGTTTTGAAAGTACGGTGATGATCATTCGAATAACAACTAGATACCTATAATTACTTACTATGTACGTGCGCGCCGAGTTAAAAAAAACCGGCTAAGTGCGAGTCGGACTCGCGCGCGAAGGGTTCCGTAGGTACCATTTTCTATAAAAACGGCAAAAAAATTACGTTTGTTGTATGGGAGCCCCCTTAAATATTTATTGTATTCTATTTTTTAGTATTTGTTGTTATAGCAGCAACAGAAATACATCATCTGTGAAAATTTCAACTCTTTAGCTATCACGGTTCATGAGATACAGCCTGGTGACAGACGGACAGACAGACAGACAGACGGACAGCGGAGCCTTAGTACCTAATAGGGACCCGTTTTACCCTTTGGGTACGGAAACCTAAAAACCAACGGCGCGCCTTAAAATTCAAAAACGCCTTCAAGATTTTTAAAGTCGTATTAGGTAGGTTATACATAAGGTAGACATTAGTTAGGGTGATAAAGAAAAAACAACATTCAGACGAATTGAGAACCTCCTCCTTATTTTGAAGACGGTTAAAAATCAAGGTAGGGTTTTAATTTTTTTTTTTTCATTACAAGTGTAGGTATTTTATTTTTTAGTGTTTTTTTTTGTTTTTGATTCTTGAACTTGATTCGTATTGTTCTTGTAATTATGTGTGTTGTTTTTGATTCTTCTTCTGTTCTGTAAAGGATCAGTGACCCAAACAATATGTTGAAGAAAGTAGAGCGAACGCCCTTTTATGTAGTCTCACTCCAGATTACGTTTGTCCCCAATACCCAAAGTTTTTTTCGGAAAATATAATCTTAGACGCACTGATAAACCTAGATGAGCTTACCAACAGTATTAAAACTAAAGACACAGCCCCCGGGAGTGATGATGTCTCGTTTTCTATGATTAATAATCTTCCAATGAATGGTAAGTTGATTCTGATTAGATTCTACAACTTGTTCTTGTCGAAGGGATTTGTCCCAAAACAATGGAGAGATATACGAATAATCCCTATTCCAAAGCCAGGTCGGGAATCGCGATTCACATTCGGCATCATCACTTCGACCAATTTCACTAATATCATGTCTTTGTAAAATTTTCCATACAATTATTCAGAAACGGCTGGATTGGTATATAGAAAATAACAATAAATTATCAGATAACACAGTAGGTTTCCGAAAATGTAGATCTTGCTTAGATAACTTGGGTCGTCTTATTACTGAGATACAGAAGGGATTTTGCGATAACTCTGTTACGGTTGGCTGCTTTGTGGACATCGACAACTCATTTAATAATGTGGACATAGTAGCGGTATTACAGAAGCTAGATGATTTGGGAGCGTGAAACAAGATTCGTAGATATCTTTGGGAGTTCCTACTAGAGAGATATCTTAATATAAAAATTAGTAACTCATGCACAGTCCGCCATACGGGACGTGGCTTGGCTCAGGGTGATCCTTTGTCCCCGCTCTTATTTAATGTCGCTACCATCGATATAATCAAGAAAAATAATAACTCTGATGTGCATATCTTGCAATATGCTGATGATTTTGTAATCTTTTCAGTAAACAAAAAGATATTCTCTCACCGGAGGTGCTTAACATGGTGTATACCGCTTTGTGCCAATCTATTCTAATCTATTGCATAGGTGTTTGGGGTGGCTCAATTAAAACCAGCTTCATTGAATTGGGAAAGATCACAACGTGCGATCCTTAGAGTAATGCTTCACAAACCATTTCGATTCCCCACCGACACTCTCTACAAAGAAGCAAAGATTCTTCGAGTCCGACAACTTTATGTGTGGCGCGTTGGTTGCGATCAACATAAAAAAACGTTAAACTCCCCTGACCTCAAATCCCTTTTCAAAAAACGTGTATTCCAAATACCCATACCTACTGTACGCACCATGTTCGCAAAGCGCCTTCCCATGTTCTCTCAGCCTTACATATACAATAAACTAGTTCGTAAATATCCCTTAAAAGACGTATCTTCCGGCTCGATCATCAGACCCATATAGCACCAAAGTTCTCGTCAAAACAAACTAAATGGAGTTGTATCGATTAACTGCCGAGTTCCTATGGCCACCTTCCGGTTCCATGATCAGATTCAGCTTTATATCATAATAATTTTGCATTTTCATCCGATTTACACATGCATGCAAAATTTTAGCTCAGTTGGTAACCGGGAAGTGGATCAAATTTAACTTGCAAGATTTGTTTACAAAAAAGCATCCAGGACAGGTGAAACTAAATAAAAGCTTCTAAAAAGGATCTGCCAAATAGCTTACGTCCAGCCGTAGGCTGAATAGAAATATAGATGAATAGCTGCTCTAAAACAATGTTTCTTATTCATTATTATTCACAACAAAATCAATGACTATTTCTAAAGTCATTAAAATGAATCCACCCAAGATTTTGGAAAGTTTCCAATTTTTGAGAATTTCCGGGAATATTCCGGAAAACATAGAAAGTTTCCGAGCCGCCCATCTCTAGACCGGGTCTACGAACGCGAATTCATCCATCGCTTTAGAAATAAGGTCGTTTTTTGAACGGATTCTTGCAGATGCTTACGGATTCCGGCAGCGTAAGGTCTAGCGCGCCGGCGCTATACGTAATTTGTGCCTTAGGTCACTAGAATGTTTTTTCTAGTATGAAATTAAATCAAATAATTAGTGGGCAGCATGACCTTAGCCTGTTCCTACGGGAACGAAAAAAACAAATAAAAACATGTCATGTCACTTGCCATGTTGTTTCAAGATTTGGCTGTATGGCTCTGTACCATCGACTTTCCCTTCGTGGATAAATACCATAGTTTATTTGATTAGTGATAAATACAACTACTAGTTACTACCAACCATGTCAAGTTGTCATTGGTTGTCATTAATTTGTTGTGCATTTTTTAGGTTTTTTTAAAATAAACATATTCATCAAGCACAATAAAACTTTTCATTGTATTTTGATAACACGTGTGTTGTGACAATCCTGAACCAACCATGGCTGGTTCGATGATGGCTAGTTTTTTCCAAATTTTCCTACTTCTTATCATGTCGTGTGTGGACGCTTCTGACGAAGCAAAGAGTGATAAAGTTGAGGCTGTAGACTGCAGTACACTGCGATTAGGACAATTTATATGTCCAGATCCTAGTATAAATCCTATAGATCCTGATACGCAGCAGTATAGCGGGTGTACTAAAGGCGAAAAGATTCCATCTGAAGGCGAAGCAGAAGGTACTACATACTTCTGTCTCATTCTTATTAAATGTGTCTAAAATATCAACGCTAATCCGCTGATCTATACTTTATATCTTGCAGTACAATGTATAGCTGCCGATGGAATCATTTGCAAAGAGACAAACAGCTCGACATTTAAAAGAAAGCTACCATGCAAATGGACGTAAGTTACTTATTTTTAAACCAAATCAATAAAACGTTTTGTAAACTTGTGCAAGCTAATACTTATTTGGCTCTGTACAGTCTATAGATTTAAAAAAAATAATTACTTTTCAGAAATGGATACTCTCTGGAGATTGCACTGTTGTTGTCCGTGTTTCTAGGCATGTTTGGCCTGGATAGATTTTACCTGGGCTACCCAGGTGTGGGCCTAGCTAAGCTCTGCACACTGGGGTTCATGTTTATTGGCCAGCTTCTGGATATCATTCTTATTGCTGCTCAGGTTAGTTCCACACATAACCATTATCAAGTGTAGAAAATATGCCTGTATGCACTGTGATAGTCACTATAGAGCCACAATGCTATGGTATGTTGCCATGTTGTAACCAATTTGAAAATTTTTCATAGTCAACAGTTATGTTAGTTTAAAGTTTATATTTTTATAAGAAACCAAACAACATATTTTTACTGTAGGAAAAAGACTTAGAATCATTTTTGTTCCAGGTGGTTGGGCCATCAGATGGGTCCGCTTATGTTATTCCTTACTTTGGTGCTGGGGTGTCCGTTGTCAGAAGTGACAATGAGACATACCTGTTGCCCCAGGCAGACTGGCACAACATCACTTGACAGTGGGGTACCATATCCTTCGATGTTGATGAAGATTATGAATGGACATAATACTAGAGTTTACCACCAGATTGATAAAAGTGTGTTCCTTTAATTCTATAGTATAACTTGTAAATAGTATAGTTGGATAAGATAAAGTTAAGCTGTAAAGGTTGAAATATTAAAAATATATCATAAAACCAATTTCCATTATATTAATTAGCTCATTTCATTTGTAGTGCTTATAAAAACATGGGGCTTATAACATATTGTTGTGTTTTTAAACACAATGCTGTGGGATTAACTAAATGTATTTAAAACTTCAGGCAGCCACATCACAGTGCTAGTTTTTACACACTGGCCTAGTCGAATAGTGCTTGTCCATTAAATTATTACAAAAAAATATAACAATTCTAAACATTTAATTACATATAAATAAACACAATGTACAATCTATTCATTGCTTTACACTACTTTTATCATTATTTGTGGCAGGCTGAGTTTCTTGAGTGGCTATATCTGATGGAGGTGCTGTTAGTGTGAATATTACAGGTATTTTAGATAAAACTGGGTTTCCATTCTTCTCTAGTAACCTTATCCATGACAGTAGAGAATCCCTTGATGAAGTGCCTAAAAAGAAAGGGGGAATATTATATTATAATGAATAATGAAACAAAATTATTTTCTTAAATGATATATAAGAAATACCTGTAGCACAAACGGCAACTACTGTACCATCGTCTTGCTCATGCACAGTACATTTGACAGAGGGTAACTTGGTGCTGCCTATGTAGCCTGGTATGCCTGGAGGCTTTTCAATATTCGCCACATCTGAAAGAGAACATTTGCTACTTTTAGAATTGTACACAAATTCATTCGTTTTTAATATGGAACTTTAAAAAGGTTTATAGTTCTCTAGCTTGGACTTAGTGACAAGTAAATATAGAAGTTAGGTAAACTTTGATAACATGTTGTGGTCTATTTATTGCCAGACTTGTAACTACACCTCACAATCAAGTTTCCTAAAAAACAGCTAAGTTTTCCTAGTCTTATAATATAAAATTGCATGTCCAATTGGAAATACAGCTTTATATAAGTTAAAATATTGGAAAGCATGAGGAAAACTTGTTAACAATAAGTGCATAGTAATAGTTTTTTTTAGTAAAATTTGTGACTATGCTGATTAGGTGCTGTACCAGAGTAAATACATCTGAATTCATGGAAACCTTTAGATATGTCTTACCATCAGGGTCTTGGTCATCTTGTATCTCCTGTCTCGTTTTACCAAGAAGGGTGAAGTATGTGACCACTAGGTCCCTCAAGTAAATGTCATATGGCCCTTTTATAACTAATGGCTCTTCTGGTGGCTGTTCTTCCAATAGTACCTTCTGGATCTCACTCTGAGCTGATACAATCCATGTCTTATCTAGTGATGCCTCAATGTCTTCTGTCTAACAAAAATTTTACATGTCATTTTTGCTTTTAATTGTTTATAGGAAAAATAATTTTTGAAGTAAAGTTTCACCTGCCAAACATCCACAGAAGTGCCAGGATCAACAGAGGTTATTCTCTGTATTGCCAATTTTGCTAGTTCAAGTGTATCATTCGGCAACTCTGGTGGAAGGTACCAAGGAGAGAGGTTTTTGAATTTTGGCATCCAATACAACATCCTCCAAAATTTTCTTAGAGGGATACCTCGACGACCAAAAATATTCAATAACATTTGTTCAACCTCACTATCAGGTATTACTCCTAAAAATGGACACAAAAAATTAAGGTTAACAAAGTAAAAAAGTAACTTAACATATCTTGACGTTTTTTTGCTATTCATGATGAAAAAGTATTTATTGCTACTATACCATTGTCTTCCATTTGTTCTAGCAAATCCACAGCACACTGTTGCTGTTTAGGATAATGCATGAATTCTGCCTGAAAAATATTTGTTGGAATAAACTTTCCTTTAGGTAGCACGTCTATCAATGCTTTGTACACCTCTAGATCTTTTTGAACACCGAATTCCCTCATTCTTGCCAAAGCAGCGTAAATGAATTCAACATGACCCCTTCGTCTAGTATCTCTGCCTTCGAACATTTTTATAACCTCTAAATATGTTTTCTTGTCCTTTTGTGGTTTATTTCCAAAAATGTCATAAGTTACTACACGTTTCTCAGTACTTTCAAACCTTTTTATCAATAAATTAGATGGTTTTGCACGTAAAAAAGTTCTCAGAATCTTTGCAGCCATTTTAGGTTATAATAAATTCTAGCTCTAATCTCTTGCAAATACAATGTCCAAAGACTTCCTACAATAAAAACAAATATCCTAATCACATCTTAAACTTATTTCACATTTGCTGATAGGAATATTTATTTAAATTAATGCCGAAAACAAAATGCAAGCAAACATACATTTTATTTTGACACTGAGTAAGAGAGAGAGTACCACTCATACTCTGACTAATCTGTGGTACCACTGATCAGATAAACTACGTAGAGTGAGTACCATATTAAAGTGGTACGTGGGCGTGAACGTGGGCGTGGGCGTGCAGGCCAATTCCCACCAAACACCCGGACACTAGGCGTTCAGGGGGCCTAGCACGAAAATGTATCTTTCGCTCGTTTGTATAAACCTAACAAGAGATTAGTCATGAATGCAGTCAAAGAAGATTATGAATGATAGTCATAATAAAGGTATCTAATGATGTTCTATAAATTATGATTTAACTATTGTTTATCAGATTATTTGCCGATATAATACGAATATAAACGCTCAACCCTATTACTGAATTAACAAAGAATTTTTGTAAAGTTTTTAATTAATTTATTTACTGAGTTTCGCATTAATTAATTCCAACGCGGTTACCCGCTATTTAAAAATGTAGGAAAGAAAAAAGCTATTTTGCTTCACTCATTGCTTTTCGGAAAAAAAATAGTAGCTTTAAACGTAATTATTTATATTATCGTTGTAGCGCACCATCTGTCTGTTGAGCCTGTCACGTCAAATGTCATGTCCGCGCGTGCAAAAGCTGAATGTCAAGCTGCACGCGTGATGCACGCCGCCGATGTCCGCGCCGGTGTGAACTCGTCGATACAAATGCTATGGCACGATCTGAACGCCCACGCCCACGCCACCACGCACGCCACCGCGCACGCGTCTGTTTGGCCGGGACTTTAGTACGAGTATGTCACAGATTAGTATAATAAACTTAACTCTATGAAACACACACACAAGGAGCAAGGAGGTGAGTACTGCTGACTGACAGCAATTTAGATTTTTTATTCAGTCACTATAGAAATTCATTGAATATTAAATTACAACCGCAGACCACAGATAACAAGACAAGACAGAGCCAATGACTATAAAGTTTCTTTAGTCATTGGACAGAGCACTCCTCCACAGATTACGACGTGATGACGACGATTGACTGTATTACTCACTCATTCAGTTTTCCTTTCCCTCCAAAATCACACTGTCTGTCTGAATCGTATCATTCGTTAGCGCTTCGTTCATTCAGTTTTGTCAGTTGTTTCATGCGCTTGGTAAAGGGTGGACATCTTTCTACAAAAACTTTGTTTACGTATTTGAGCACGAGTCACGAAAGTAAAAAAAGTTTCTTAGTAAATGCAATAGTTGTGATGCAAATTTAGAGTGTTGTAAATAACAGAAAAACCCGAGTTTCATTTATTCCTGTTACCATATTATACAACAAAATAGAACTTTGTCGCGTAAGAAAGTGTTGAGTGTGGTCAAGATGTGTAAATTCTTAGTTTCTGGTTTGGTTTTATTACTCATCGTGAATTTATGTGGTAAGTTAAATTTACGTTTGCTTTCCTTAGAATTTTATTTAACCTATCCATCCAGTGTTTATAGTCAAAACGAAAACTTATAAGAGTGACTAGACATTATGTTTAGTTATTATTAAGTGTTTGTTTAAACAATTGTGTTTTTGCAAATAAAAAGTCATAATAACTATAAAATTGTGGCGTAGCTAAATAATAATGGAATCCAAGGTTTTAACGCTGAATTTAAGGTCACGATCGATGTGATTAACAAACAAGGTGTTGCTTGCACATTTAATTAAGTTTACATATTTAACCTACAATCTTTATTATCATCACCGATCTGAAAGTGTCTGGTGCTTGTGGTGATTTAAATGAAATTAATGATTTAGTAATAATTGAACTTGATTGGATTGAATTTTATTTAGTTTGATTAATTAATTTAAATTGATTTTATTTAATTTGGTTTAGCTGTTTTAATTGATAATTTAGATTGATTCATTAAAATATTAATTGTAAAATAATAATAATTACACGATAATGATTACTAACTACATACTAAGGTGTTTTGTTTACTAACCACAATATGAACTGTAAAGTTGTTCGAAATTAACAGTTTTTTAAAATTTTATTTATAATTATTTGTATCAAAATTAAAGGTTATTAGTTGATAGGTGCAAAACTTTAGGACGGATGTACCGATGACGTTTTTTTAAACATAATTATAGCTTATAAATAGTACGAAAGGCTTTTATAGAAAGAAAAAAATCTTAAAGTGCATTTTCAGGATTTTGCGACTTCTTTCGCCAATGTAGTTTGATAGCTGATTGTCAAATTAGGACGAGACGCCTGTCGGTACGAGTTGTAGTGTATGTAAAAAGAACTCAATTAAGGCCTGAACACCACCCAAGTGCCTAAAATCTCGAATATGAAAATCAAATCGTCAGAATACCTGTTACTTGAATCTAAAATTTTTAAATAGGATATGCTAGAAGAGGATTTAAAAAACATCTTGAATTAAATAATCTTGATTTTCCGTTAAGTCCCTTGGATTAAAACATGCACAAAAAAGTGTCTATTTTTCATAAATTGCAAATGTTCTCTTAAACGGCAATAGTTATTTCATTACCGTTTTCACACAAAACAAGATTTTGGAAATATACATGTTTTCAATTGAGAGTTTTATTTGAAAATTCTCGTTAAAAGCATTAATGTCATAAAAAACATGTTTTTCCGATTATTAGAGGTCATCCGCACGCGCGAAATTGTATGGGCGCGACGCGTCAAGGTCATTCAAGCGTGTTAAGGCCTTAAATGTTGGCCATGGTGATTACGAGATTAGTAGCGAATTTCTTAAATATGTCATAGTGAAACTACGAAGGCTATAAATGCATAAAGCAAAGTTGGACATCAGTTTACTCTATTTATATAAAAATGTTTTCAACCCTATAGTATAAAAAGTATTCATATGGACGAATCTAGGTAATGTTAGGTTTAGTCAACTAGTAAAATTAATAGTCGATATTAATCATGGTTTAATGTTTAGCTTTTAATAACACCAACCAGTGAAATTAACATAAAATTCACTAAATTTTGACCGATCAACATAATCATTAATAAAGATTGCAAAACTTGCAAGTGGTACGACGATAGATTGTTTCCTTATCTTGAAATCTGGTATACCACAGAGTTTTTTTTAGAAGTGTCAAAGGATTAAGTTACGAATAAAATTAAAATTATTTTAACCGAGAAAAAAATCTATCATGTACCTAGACGATGTGTTCAAGCAGTTACATATCTCACGTTTCCAGGAATGTAGAAATCGCGATTATTTTCATTCTTTATAATACTGTCAACTTCAATGTTAATCAAACAATAAATAATATCCTTATAATTTCAAATTCAAGTACCTAATTAAACATTATATAATTGAAAAATATTAAACGTTTACGATTATTTAATTAGGCTTGTTGTAAATCAGAGATTAAAGGTGAAACGACTAAATGGACCCAGCAGCGTAGTAGTAGCAAGTTAGCAACTATAATAAATCATGGCTTCGTATGTCATGTGGTATTGGTGGTGTACTGGTGTTTAATTTCGTAACGAAGTGTAAAAATTTAAACCTATTTAAAAATGTATTTGGGAAAAAACGATGTATTAATCTGCCTTCTTTTGAAAAGTAAACAAAAAAATAACTTGCATCTTGATGTACTTTAATCTGACAGCAATTTTGGAGTTTATTATTTAAAGGATTTTTAAATGTGGTTTTGACTGCTTTTTTTCATAAAATATACTTATTTAATAATTATCAGTCAATTGTATACCACATTCTACACAATTATACGATTACACATTACCATTTTTTTCGGGACTCCTAACCAGAAATACAAATTAACCGCATTTATTTCAATTTTGTAGCTCACTGTGGTGTTTCGTACGTCACTAAATCTACGTACTCGCTTTGCATTAAAAGGTGGATTACCGATAGGTGTATTACTGCATTTGATATTTTAGAATGCATTTTCGCTCTTGACCGTTTTATTTACGTGTTGTTTATAGCCTGAGGTGTGGCATCGCTGGGCGCCCAGCCAACCGCCCACGGTTGACGTCGCGCTCGCGTCTCATTGATGTTATATTCGGAGGAAAAAACGCACAGTGTATCGTAAACACTGAGCATGCGACAAAACAAGCATTATAAACCTCAAATTTATGTGAAGGTGTGTGTAGTTTCGTGTCGCAATTAAATTTATAAATTAATGTGTTTTTGAATTAGTAAAAAAAAAAGATAACTTGTAACACAAGTACACAACGATGTAAACTCTTTTCTTGAAGACCATGACAGTCGTTGTGTTGTCTAGCACATATTTATTTTTATTTAGATCTGGCTGTGTCCGAAACCTAGCAAATCTGTATTGAGGTAGACATAAGGGAGACTGTAGTACTTATGAACATTAATTGACGAATAATCCGTGAATTTCATTTCCATTAGTAAATAAAAATAAACAGCGCTGCAAACAATTATTACTCGTGTTTTATTTGGAAAAGTAAATGTTGATCTTTTAGGTCATATTTAAAAGTAGAATGTTAATTTATCACCTATGAAATTGCTGTTTATTTTAGTAAAAACCAGATGATGTGTCTAAGTATTGATCGTTATCAATTTTATAGCCATGCTATTTCACGGTTTTATTAGTAATTGTTTTAATGGTGTAAGTTTACGGATATGAAATATCCTGGATTAATAATGGAAGGCTACTAATTCAACTAACTTAGTATTACATATTCAGACCTTTAAGATCCTCTAAGAACTCTAAATACATACATAAAACCTCCGAGGGCACAACTTATCAGTCATCACCCCGTAAGGTTTGCGTAGGTCGGTATTTATTTGGACACACGTTGCTTAATTATTATTATCAAATTTTAAAATTTTACAATAAAACTCGGAAGGATTAAAACCTCATATTGTTAACATACATTTTTTAAACGAAACAAAGGAGTAAATGAGTTTAAAATTATTTTATTTTATGAAATCATTTATCTGTATTATATAACTGGATTATTGAAAGTTCTTAGGTTTCAATTACTAAATTAACTCTTCGATTGAGTCAAAATCTAAAATTAATGGCATATATTTTATACCAAATAATTTTTGTAACACAAAAATGTATAGTGATTGATCCGATAAAATGGCCGGAGTTTTTTCCGCGGTTGGCCAACGCGGACTCACGACGCGTTTAATTATGGCCCTATTTGATTCAATAGCTCCGTGATGAATATCGATGATGACCCATTTAAAATGCACTGAAGTACTCATTTTACCACAGCATTAAAATTTATATCTGTTCAATTTATTTACGCGAAACGTTTCAATTTCCTTTCTGCAATGAGTATTATGCCGTACTTTTTATACTCGTACAACTCGTAAAATGTAAAAAATATTATTGACCCTTTTCGCTCAGTCAGTCTGTCTGTTTATTTATTTTAAGAAAGGCTGACAATAGTGACCGAGTTTCTTGCGCTGCTTCTTCTCGGCACTAGCCCACAAAAGTCCCGAAGCAGTGGTAGGGAAAAAATATTGGGGCATGTAAAAGTGCCTTTTATAGCCAATTTACAGAAATATATGATTTTGATTTTGTCTTGCCAAACGTTATTTTACTCTGGACTGGTCTAAAATTAATTCATAACAATTCATAATTCATAAATTCTTTATTGTAAATTGCTTAAGCGTAATCAATACTAACTTATTTTTTTTAAAAGAGATCTTTTCATTGTTACAAAGACTTACGTCTTATCATTAGAAATAGTTTGTTTCATCACTTATAACTCGAGAATAGCTGAACCGATTTTCATGGTTTATAATTTGTTGGATATGAAAAATTTAAAATAGTATCGAAGCGCAGAATTTTAAAATTAATTAGTATAAAAATCAATAATATTAGCCTCAATTTCTCGATTTTTAGGGTTCCGTACCCAAAAGTTAAAACGAGACCCCATAAATTTTCACAGATGATGTATTTCTGTTGCCACCATAAGAACAAATAGTAATAAAATAAATATTTAAGGGGGCTCCATATAACAAACGTGATTTTTGCTCGATATTGATAACGGCAACAGGTAGACGCTTGAAATACTTATTCACAGAATATTTGGTTATATATTCACTTTTAAAATATATAATTAAATGAAATAAAACAAATATTAAAACATTTCCTATAGCAACAGATATGTTTTTTTTGGCGTTTTTAAAGACGTGGTACGGAGCCCTTCATGCGCGAGTCAGACTTGTGCTTGGCCTTTTTTTATAATTTAGCAATATCAAAGCTAACACATGCTAGCACAGTTAAAACTTAATTTCGCATAAAGTTCGTGACAAATTTATTGTTGTATACTTACGAATTGTAGAATTATTATGGCCACGTAGGTAACTCACACTTAAGAGCATTAAATAGCAATAATAATGTCATTCACATTAAAAGTCTATTAAAGGCTTTAATTGAGTAAATTGAGAAACGTTCTTCGATACCTCTTAAATAAAATATGATTATTCAAAGATTCCGGTCATGGATGACGATTTTAACTGCGTTTTGTCTGGGATACATGATTTATTAAAGTCCGTATTTGGAGCAAACGCTAAAAATACATTTTTGTATGAACTAACTTAAAAGAATTATTCCTATTCGTAATGTTGGAACTAATTAACGCCTATTTCGCAATGTAGCTAAATCTTATTCAAATATTATAAGAGAGCTCCAATTACAACAGGCCTATTTCCTGGAGAAAAATTGTGCCCCAAGCCATTTGTTCAATAAACATTATTGGCGATAATCTATTGATTCATTCTTTCAGCCGAAGGGTAATCAGGATTTATGAGGTAAGCCGCATAGTTTGGGGTGCGATTCCAGTCGGATGAAATTGTTTTATCCAAATTTATTGGCCGCAGGAGGCCGGCTTAAATATTTTCCGAACAAAATCTGCAACCTATAAATAAAATACGGAGGAAAATGCGTGTAGGCGGAATGTTATTTCAACATTCATCATTTTGTCACCAATAGGTTTGTATTTAATTCTACAATATATTAATCCTATTAAATGGATCTTTAAAATATTTTTTGTAGCTACGTTTAGATAAATATAAAAAATATTGTTAAATATATTTTTTGATCAGTCTCAGTGAGGGGTCATCCATAAATATCGTCACACGTTAAAGAAGGGGGGGGGGGCTGGTTCGACAAAGTGTCACCTTACGTAACAAGGGGCGGGAGGGGGTCACAGAGGGGGAAACACAAAATAAAAAAAAATACAATTTCTAGATGTTAAATTGCAAAATATGTGACGTCACACTAACGAGGGGGCTGTCTCCCAAATGTAACCAGCTGTGACAGTGGGGGGAGAGGGGCAAAATATCATGAAATTCGTGTGACGTAATTTATAGATCATAAAGTAGACGCAAAAGGTGTTTGCAAAACAACTACTTAATCAATCTTCAAGTTGATAATCAAAGATAAAAAGTTGGTTACCTAATGTATCAAGATATTCAAAACAAAACTGCTGTTTTAGAGAAAACGTCATAAAATATATTTATGAACATAGTATGTAAATAGCACTTGTAATGTATTTCTATTTTAAACAAATTAATTCTTTTTGTGTAAAAAAAACCTTACATCTACATTACACATATTTTAGAGGTTGAAGGATAAGCTGAATGTCAACGTGGTAACTTAACTAATTGCACAATACTAACGAATTAATATTAAACGTACTTAAATCTATTTAATTCATTTAATTAAGATTTCTCATAAGAAAGTTTAGAATAAAAATGCTTTGTTGAACATGCATCGACTCTACAAAGATGCATGGTTCGGATTCGGATCGGATTAGGTCTTAAATTATTTGTATGTTAATAAATTATTATACTCAAAACTAATCACAAGATATAACAAGCATATCATAATGTATATCCTATTAGTATGCAATAAGTATCATTTATTCGCCCCATATCCCGAATATTAATAAATGAGACTCTTCTTCATCCTCATTGGGCCACAATTCCCCTCGAATTTATGCGCAAATGAGATGATTAGTGGCAACAGTAAAGAACGCATTAGTGTCGGACGCGATAATGAGACTCGATTCCCTTACAAAAGTTGGGATAAAGTCAGCGGTCCTTACAAAAAGTTATCCCATCCGACTGCGATGAAAAATGACCTCGCGCAAGCGTTGAGACATCACTAAAATGGCCGATTTGCTCGCGATCATTCTTGGTTTTATGCGTCTCGTCCCTACGGCCTTCCATAGACTCGTTACTGAGGACATCTCGCCCATTTTTCGTTCCGTCTTCGTAAAACATTGGCATTCGGATATTGGCGATAAATCTTTTGTTTTCGCTAAACAAGCGCAGCGCCAGCATTTTATGGGCTCGTAACTTTTTAATTTAACTTTCAACGAAGTTTTTTTTAATGGAACGGCCTAAATGCATCTGGGTCATTAGCATTTGTTTAATAAAGCTGCCATTTTTTATTGCCATTAAAGCCAAATCTGTTTTAAGCCATAGCTATTTAATTTCCTTAACTTGATCGGACGGCATTCGACATGTTTTGATTGAAATAACTACCTAAATGCGATGACGGGTTTAATGATATCTGGTAATTATGGTGAGTGGGGCAATCATTTTTGTAAAACCTTTTCCGAATTAAAGGAATGGCTGTACGGGTAAATAATTTCAACAACTAAAGGGCGATCGCTGGTTTTATAAATTGAAACCCTTCTTATAAATAAGTACAAATGAAACTGTATTTTCCAATTATTTAAATATAAGTAGTGACAATAGCTCACACATTGTAATAACTTCAATATAAAAAGGCAAAACGGAAGTGGAAGTAAGTTAGCAAAGACAATAAATTTACTATGGATTAATTAGATTCTGATTAAGTCTATGTTAAAATTGAGATTTAAACAGTACCAGAAAGCGTAATAGAGAAACTCAGCCTTAACCCTTTTTCAGGGTCCATATTGGCTCACATACCTAAACATTGTTTTCCTATTTTTTGTTATAGTGTACTACCATTTTGTATTATTCAATCACTCTTCATAATCTTTTTACTCATACTTCTTCGTTCTTAAATATTTATTACTCCAGCGGAACTCATAACAGACAGTTACCATATTATTATAAATAATATCTATCATTACTTAGAAATGTTTCATCTCATTTTTTTTCATAACTTTTTTCTTCATAACATTCAGTGATCGTAATTTTCTTATTTAATAATGGCATTACTAAGAAAATAGATTTTTGAACTCATAATTTTATATTATTGTAAAATTGCATTTTTCGTTTAAAAATTATGTCATGGTAAACCGTTATAATAGTTAGTGCTAGTACCAATTTTAATGACACAATTTTGAGCTAATATTGTAACTAAGCGCTCACCGGCCGCGCTGCCGCGGAATGCTCGCTTGGCTTCACGCTTTGTGTTTGTCACTTTTCTATCCTAGCCTAACCAAAATGAGATTTGTGACATATTATTATTATATTAAATTGATTTGACACTCTCAAGTGTTTTTCCATCGTGAGACGATTTAAACTAAGATATTGTAAACGTAGGTCTAACAATGGTTAGGTTTAACGACTATTAAATATTTTAAAATTAGGCCTTGCGCCTGTAAGGTTATTTAAACCTAGGTATTACCATAGGGGATTTGACATAAGAGATAACCAGTTTCATTTACACTTATGATTAAAAACTGTAATATGAAAATAAATATAAGTGCAAACAAATTTATGATTATTAACATTATGAATTCCATCAATTCGAACAAATAACACTTAAGATTAAAAAATAAGTATATGAAACATAATATATTAGTATAAAGCAATTGTATTACTAGTGATATTATGAGTTTCGATTATTAGTAGTAAGTATTTAAAAAATATGAAAAGTTATGAGTGCTGTGAAATTGTATAAGAAATATTTTTCGGACTTCCGATAACAGGACCTAAAAGTTTTGTGAAAAAAGGCGCACCCATTTTTTAAACTGTATGAACAGTATAATAATATACTCTTACTACTTTAGAAATGACATATTTATCATCCTAACCATTTTGAACACCATTTTAGCATGTTATTTAGCAAGTATGGAATAACTAGGTAGGTACGGAAATCGCACATACTGATAAAAGTTATCGTATGAAATAAGACTCAAGCAATCAAGTTTAGATAACATATTCGACTAGCGTACGTCTAAATCTTTACGACTCGGGCTCGTACTAGGTATTAAATTTGATTCATGTTGATAACGTATCATTATTATAAATAAGGAAACTTCCTTCAATTGAACGTAAGTAATTGATTGTTTGTTTACTACAAAATTTATAAGTTGACGGAAAAATATTATCACCTTAATTATTCGGTGATTTTCCTCTCTTTACAAGTAGTAATAATTAATTAATACCTTTTTTAATTAAACTGTATTCTTATTCGTCGTTATTCGTATTATAATCATACTTATATCATTAATGAGCTAGTTTGTACATTTGTTACTAAATCAAGCTTTATTAACGGCTGAGCGTAATTTTTGAAAGGCAATTGACATACAGATAGTTTGCTAACAGAGCCTATCACAGGATATTTATTCCGTTTTGTGTTTGAGTATTATATTATTCATTAATAACTATTTGAATTAATACCGAGGTCTATGTAGACGAAGTCGCAAGCAGAAGCTAGGCTCCACATTATTTGTCTGATACCTTTTTTAATAATATTTAGGGCATTTTTATTTAAATTACTTTGGGATCACACACTATTAGATTGTTTTGGGTTATATTTATTTAATTAAAATTGATTTTTATATACTCGTAGATAAATTATTTTTTAATAAAACATAGTATTCTATAGAGATGCAGCTTTTAGTAAAATAATGTCATTTATAATATCAATGCCGTATAAAATATGACAAAGATGTAAATTAAAACGGGATCATTGTGTTTTACCGTAAGGAAATTGTGACGTTTCGACCGGGGTGCATGAACCGTGGTCACAGGCTGACTGAAACAGCGCGATGTCTATAAACTGTATTAAAAGTTGATTGCTCACCCTCCATCATAATTATTATCATTGTTTATACAGTACCGTCACCCACACACTCGCATTGGGTATCTATTCCATAAACTTATAAAATTACGTAACTGAACCAACTTTTACTAACGACGATACACAAGTTTTCAGTGATTATTAAGAAAAGTGGTTTTTGAAACAAAGTTTTCTTCTTTGTCGTTGATGATTGTCAAAGGTACTCGTAGTATTAATTTATGCGCAAATGAGATGATTAGTGGCAACAGTAAAGAACGCATTAGTGTCGGACGCGATAATGAGACTCGATTCCCTTACAAAAGTTGGGATAAAGTCAGCGGTCCTTACAAAAAGTTATCCCATCCGACTGCGATGAAAAATGACCTCGCGCAAGCGTTGAGACATCACTAAAATGGCCGATTTGCTCGCGATCATTCTTGGTTTTATGCGTCTCGTCCCTACGGCCTTCCATAGACTCGTTACTGAGGACATCTCGCCCATTTTTCGTTCCGTCTTCGTAAAACATTGGCATTCGGATATTGGCGATAAATCTTTTGTTTTCGCTAAACAAGCGCAGCGCCAGCATTTTATGGGCTCGTAACTTTTTAATTTAACTTTCAACGAAGTTTTTTTTAATGGAACGGCCTAAATGCATCTGGGTCATTAGCATTTGTTTAATAAAGCTGCCATTTTTTATTGCCATTAAAGCCAAATCTGTTTTAAGCCATAGCTATTTAATTTCCTTAACTTGATCGGACGGCATTCGACATGTTTTGATTGAAATAACTACCTAAATGCGATGACGGGTTTAATGATATCTGGTAATTATGGTGAGTGGGGCAATCATTTTTGTAAAACCTTTTCCGAATTAAAGGAATGGCTGTACGGGTAAATAATTTCAACAACTAAAGGGCGATCGCTGGTTTTATAAATTGAAACCCTTCTTATAAATAAGTACAAATGAAACTGTATTTTCCAATTATTTAAATATAAGTAGTGACAATAGCTCACACATTGTAATAACTTCAATATAAAAAGGCAAAACGGAAGTGGAAGTAAGTTAGCAAAGACAATAAATTTACTATGGATTAATTAGATTCTGATTAAGTCTATGTTAAAATTGAGATTTAAACAGTACCAGAAAGCGTAATAGAGAAACTCAGCCTTAACCCTTTTTCAGGGTCCATATTGGCTCACATACCTAAACATTGTTTTCCTATTTTTTGTTATAGTGTACTACCATTTTGTATTATTCAATCACTCTTCATAATCTTTTTACTCATACTTCTTCGTTCTTAAATATTTATTACTCCAGCGGAACTCATAACAGACAGTTACCATATTATTATAAATAATATCTATCATTACTTAGAAATGTTTCATCTCATTTTTTTTCATAACTTTTTTCTTCATAACATTCAGTGATCGTAATTTTCTTATTTAATAATGGCATTACTAAGAAAATAGATTTTTGAACTCATAATTTTATATTATTGTAAAATTGCATTTTTCGTTTAAAAATTATGTCATGGTAAACCGTTATAATGGTTAGTGCTAGTACCAATTTTAATGACACAATTTTGAGCTAATATTGTAACTAAGCGCTCACCGGCCGCGCTGCCGCGGAATGCTCGCTTGGCTTCACGCTTTGTGTTTGTCACTTTTCTATCCTAGCCTAACCAAAATGAGATTTGTGACATATTATTATTATATTAAATTGATTTGACACTCTCAAGTGTTTTTCCATCGTGAGACGATTTAAACTAAGATATTGTAAACGTAGGTCTAACAATGGTTAGGTTTAACGACTATTAAATATTTTAAAATTAGGCCTTGCGCCTGTAAGGTTATTTAAACCTAGGTATTACCATAGGGGATTTGACATAAGAGATAACCAGTTTCATTTACACTTATGATTAAAAACTGTAATATGAAAATAAATATAAGTGCAAACAAATTTATGATTATTAACATTATGAATTCCATCAATTCGAACAAATAACACTTAAGATTAAAAAATAAGTATATGAAACATAATATATTAGTATAAAGCAATTGTATTACTAGTGATATTATGAGTTTCGATTATTAGTAGTAAGTATTTAAAAAATATGAAAAGTTATGAGTGCTGTGAAATTGTATAAGAAATATTTTTCGGACTTCCGATAACAGGACCTAAAAGTTTTGTGAAAAAAGGCGCACCCATTTTTTAAACTGTATGAACAGTATAATAATATACTCTTACTACTTTAGAAATGACATATTTATCATCCTAACCATTTTGAACACCATTTTAGCATGTTATTTAGCAAGTATGGAATAACTAGGTAGGTACGGAAATCGCACATACTGATAAAAGTTATCGTATGAAATAAGACTCAAGCAATCAAGTTTAGATAACATATTCGACTAGCGTACGTCTAAATCTTTACGACTCGGGCTCGTACTAGGTATTAAATTTGATTCATGTTGATAACGTATCATTATTATAAATAAGGAAACTTCCTTCAATTGAACGTAAGTAATTGATTGTTTGTTTACTACAAAATTTATAAGTTGACGGAAAAATATTATCACCTTAATTATTCGGTGATTTTCCTCTCTTTACAAGTAGTAATAATTAATTAATACCTTTTTTAATTAAACTGTATTCTTATTCGTCGTTATTCGTATTATAATCATACTTATATCATTAATGAGCTAGTTTGTACATTTGTTACTAAATCAAGCTTTATTAACGGCTGAGCGTAATTTTTGAAAGGCAATTGACATACAGATAGTTTGCTAACAGAGCCTATCACAGGATATTTATTCCGTTTTGTGTTTGAGTATTATATTATTCATTAATAACTATTTGAATTAATACCGAGGTCTATGTAGACGAAGTCGCAAGCAGAAGCTAGGCTCCACATTATTTGTCTGATACCTTTTTTAATAATATTTAGGGCATTTTTATTTAAATTACTTTGGGATCACACACTATTAGATTGTTTTGGGTTATATTTATTTAATTAAAATTGATTTTTATATACTCGTAGATAAATTATTTTTTAATAAAACATAGTATTCTATAGAGATGCAGCTTTTAGTAAAATAATGTCATTTATAATATCAATGCCGTATAAAATATGACAAAGATGTAAATTAAAACGGGATCATTGTGTTTTACCGTAAGGAAATTGTGACGTTTCGACCGGGGTGCATGAACCGTGGTCACAGGCTGACTGAAACAGCGCGATGTCTATAAACTGTATTAAAAGTTGATTGCTCACCCTCCATCATAATTATTATCATTGTTTATACAGTACCGTCACCCACACACTCGCATTGGGTATCTATTCCATAAACTTATAAAATTACGTAACTGAACCAACTTTTACTAACGACGATACACAAGTTTTCAGTGATTATTAAGAAAAGTGGTTTTTGAAACAAAGTTTTCTTCTTTGTCGTTGATGATTGTCAAAGGTACTCGTAGTATTATATAGTAATCTATTAACTATTTCAAAGCTGCAAAATTCTAGCATACTATTTATTTAACGAATACTAGTAAAAAAAATAAAAGCGAATATTATACTAAAAGCACTCTTCCAGTCAATTCAAGTCTAATACGTCGTGTAACTTATTTATTAGGCTTGTTTGTTTATTGACAGCTTTAGATTGTATTAAATTATTTAAGGCAGGAGGCCAAGATCAAAGTAAAAATAAAAAAATGATTTAAAATAGTATGATGACGACACAGACTGAATGAGGAAACTGTGTACTCTGAATTATAAGTGGCGGGAAATGAAGCCAAATGAAACATTAATGCTGCCCTTATTTAAAACGTTTTACACAGATTTCTACTTAGTGATTTTCTTTAATATTTTATATACTTTTAACATAGTTATTATTATCTATTATATAGTAACATGGTATAATATTATTTATTGATGGCATAGTTTTATAGTGCTTGTGTAGTAGTAAATGTGTAATACTGCTTATTTATTTTATTTGCGTTTCATTACTGTGTCATTATTTTATTTCAAGGAAAGATATCTATTAAATTTACAGATAGCTTCTGATAAAGTTTGGCAGTGAAGTTCAAACAACCGACGATTAGTGTAGTGTATTCATTTAGCTGTTGGAAACTTAAACTAAGTTTGATGACCTCTGCAATTGACAGTTCTAGCCCCCTGAAGGCTTGCGGACCCAGATAGAGAGATAAACCTGACAAATATGATCGGATCACGCCATTCTGGGAATTTATTACGCTGAAAGTTCACTTTCAGTTTATTTTTGAATAATCTGCACAATAAAAATGAATATCTTAAAAAATCACAAATTTATTATTTGAATAATACTTTTGTGATAATTATTTTTTTTAGCTGCACTGCTGAATGTTGTAAGATTATTAATTGTTAAGGTTGTTATTGGTTATTTTTGCATTTTCTGAAGATAATAATTACACCTTAAATAACTTCGTTAAAATTTTGGTTAACATGCGAAAAGGTTTCTATCGACAAAATAAGAAATCTACACCAAGGTTGAGACTCCGTTATTTCGTCGTTTTTAAATTTGTAAATTTTAGGTTTAACAACAAAAACCAATAAAACCAATTTATTTTTGCAAATAGGCTTAAACTAAGCACTTTTACACGTCCCAACTTCATCCTTAGTTTGAAGTTAAATTCCGACTCACGTGTAAATTCATTATAATCAGCCTTTGAAAGTCCACTTTATTTTTTACTATACAATATGGTGTTAGGTAAAAAGTATATCAACCCGTAACTACTAACTAGCCTATGTTAAATATATACTGTTAAATACTATGGTGAACAGACTCTAAAAGTGCAAGTATCTTTTCTGTATTTGGGGCTATGTTGCTAGAAAATATACCAGCGATTTAGTATAAATAATATAATAATATTCTATTCTATACTGTTCTAATCTGTACTGTGATAAGACAAAAAAATAAATGTTTGAGATTTGTAAAATACATAAGTTATTAATTTTTAATAACTACTCAATAAGGTGTGAAAAGTTAAAAGATCCTTGAAATTTCAAAGCGTTAAGTATCGTCTTGATTTTAGTTTACATTTTAATTAGATAAAACGAAGGTAATACATTAATGAATACATTGAGGTAACGCTTGAAGTATAATTATGAAAATGGTTTAATGTTTTAATTAATGCGACAGTACTTTAATGTTGCGGCCGATTAGATAAGGGTCACGGGGATTAAGGTGCTGCTGTTTATATTTTTTATTCAGCAATTTTAAATAGTTATTAAATAATTTAATTTCAAAAGATTAAAAAAATGGAGAAGGTTTGCCATTTGATAATATGCAATATTTTTTCAAATCTATGATAAAACCGCTGTACAGCAGGTATGTTTTGTTCGGACTCAAATGATTCGTCTTGCGGAAGACGTAATATTGAAATAGACAATACAAAGTTAATCTTTGTAAAAATACTAAAAAAAAAGCTTTCACAAAACAATACTGACACCTATACAAATACAAGACTTAGTGCAAATATGCAAGATATTTAATAAACCTCATCGCAACAACGGTTCAGTAATTTGTTTCAAACAGTTTAACACTCGTGAAAAAAATACTACCATGAAATATGGCATACTGCATTTAGGTCTTTTTAATATCCTGGCAGCTGAATCCATTTCTAGGCGTTTATAATCTACGCAATAATGCCTTTATATCATAAAACTGACATATAAGTGCAATTTATATTCGTTGTTGCTAAGCTTGTCGTGAATGTTGATTATTGACTGACCTTGCCATACCTGTTTTTGTTTCATCGGTAAGTGTGAGGTCTTGTGCCTTATAAGAATTAAATCAATAAATATACTAAGGTTGTAAAGGTGACTTCAATAAAAGCTTAACTTACAAACAAGATCTTTGTCGTTTTTCATCTCTTTGGAACATCACTCTAATAGTCCTTTTACTTTACGTTGAATACGAAACTATACTGTAAGTATCCTAGTATTTACTATTACGTGACTATATCAAAGCGACGTTGAGTTAATTACTTTTTAGTAAGATGTCTAAATATAACACTCCTACAACAGCTACCTGCTTAGATAATATTTTCTGTAATTGTAAAGTAGTAGATAAATCAGTTATAAATTGATTGACAGACCATAGTGGACTAATGGCCTCTTTTGAGCACCATCATGTCTCGCCAATTGTAAATATTGTCTGTAGGCCGGTCACTGCTAATAAATTAGATCGATTTAAAAATAATATTGATTGTGAAATAAATTGATTACCACCAAACAGTGATACTGTAGATATAATCCAAATAGGTTTTCATATGATACCATATGAAAACCTATTTGGATTAGTCAAAGATGAATTTAATAATATATTCAAACAAAAACATATTAAAGTAAATACAAATGAATATACATTTAGTGACTGGGCCACGACTGGTATTCACAAAAGTAGGAAAAAAATATACGAATTATATGAACTAAGAGCGCAAACTCAAGACCCAAACATTTTTGAATATGTTAAAAAATTCTCCAAACTTTTTAAAAAAGTATGTTCTGTAGCCAAAGCCAATTATATCCGTGGTATTATTACAAACTCCAAAAATAAAATTAAAGCTACTTGGAGTATTATCAATAAAGAAACAGGCAAAAATAGACAATCAGATCGTACTTTTGACCTCAATATCGACAGTAAAATTATTAAATCTGACAGTGAAGTAGCTAACGTATTTAAGGATTTTTTCTCTAAAATACCTTTAGTTACAACTAGTAAATTAAACTCTTCACTAGGTCTTGCCGAATTTTTTTTTTTAATCCAATGTTGACAAAAGCAATTCTATACTTAATTTTAGACATATTAATCCAGAAATTATTATTAAAACTTTTAGAGAGTTGAATATTAAAAAAACGGAAGATTTATGGGGAATTTCGACTAATATAATCAACCATATTATTGATAGTATAGCAATGGATCTTGCTTGTATATTTAATCGGTGTATTGATGACGGTTCATTTCCAAATTTGATGAAGTACAGTAAAATTATACCTTTATTTAAATCCGGTGATAAAAGTGATCCCTCGAACTACAGACCTATATCAATACTACCAGCTCTTAGTAAAATATTTGAAAAGATTATATTCAATCAACTCTTATTACATTTTAGAATTAACGAATTATTGCATGAGAAGCAGTTTGGTTTTACTAAAGATAGAAACACAACTGATGCGGAAGTTGCACTCATTACGCATATATTCGATGCATTTGAAAAAAAGCAAGATGCTTTAGGAGTGTTTCGTGATTTGTCTAAAGCATTCGATAGCGTAGATCACAAAACGTTCATAATGAAATTACGGCATTATGGTGTCTCGAATGATTCAGGAAATTTGTTAGAGTCATACCTCACTGACAGATTGCAAACAGTTAGTATTAATGGAACTGACTCTTCTGGAGACCCATTACGCATGGGTGTGCCCCAGGGCTCTATATTGGGACCTTTATTATTCCTAATATATATAAATGACCTTCCTCACTTTACTGAAGACCTTTGTAAGATAGTATTGTTTGCAGATGATAATTCTTTGATTTTTAAAACTGATAGAGGTAAAGCTACCTTCGACGATGTGAACCATGCTCTCTCACAAGTAGTACGCTGGTTTACAGCCAACAATCTTTTACTAAATGCAAATAAAATCAAGTGCATTAAATTCACTATGCCCAATGTCAGGCAGGTCAGTACGCATATAAATATGTCAGACGATCATATAGATGCGGTTGATTCAACAACATTTTTGGGAATTACATTAGACTCACGCACGACTGCAATGGGGTCCCCATATAATTGCCCTGTCTGGAAGGCTCAGTTCGGCGGCTTATGCTGTGAGGAAAATAAGGCTTTTAACTGATGTCGAAACGGCAAGATTAGTATACTTTAGTTATTTTCATAGTTTGTTGTCGTATGGTCTATTGCTATGGGGCTCAGCTGCTGATATTGAATCAATCTTTGTGTTGCAGAAAAGAGCCGTACGTGCAATATACTGTCTTGGTCCTCGAGAGTCGCTGAGGGAGATTTTTAAAGAGGTCAACACTTTAACCGTTGCGTCCCAATACATTTTTGAAAATATAAGAAAAATCGTATGACAAGAGAGTTACAAGTAAACTAAAATTTACAAGTTTTATATAATAATATTTGTATATATGTGAGTGTTTCTGTGATTATAATTTCGAGATTCGATGTTTTTTTTTGTAATTTCGGGTGTCGGAAATTCTAATTACTCATCTCTAAATGAATGAATAATAAAAACTTGTCTGATATTCATTTTGTAGCCCAAAACTACGTAAAGCCTACTAATTAATTAATTTGAGATAGCATCGCAATTTAATTCGTTGAATAAAATGCAATTTCTAATACCTGTGGGTCCTATAATGATTACGTTTTCTATTATAAAAAAAGTTTAATAAAAAACTAAAAAACGAAAAATAATATTGACTAAAACATACCCAATCAGTTCTTTTTGGAGTCGGTGCCAACCATCGAGAGTTAAAATGTGTTCATTCGCACCGACTCCAAAAAGAACTGATTGGGTATGTTTTAGTCAATATTATTTTTCGCTTTTTAGTTTCATTTTGAAGTCGGTTTTTAGTTTTTTATTAATCTTTTTAATTTTACAATTTTAAGTGTTAAGTCCTCTATTTTTTCCCTCCTAACTTCGCCAAAAATTACTTTACAGCAAAGTAACCTTAACTAATATTGGTCCTCTATGGACCCCCCATCCAATGGTATGATAAAAATAAGGTGTTATAGAGGGTCAGTTTTTCGACGAAAATTTTTAAGTCTTAAGAAAAGGGTTTACATACACTCCAACCAGTACGGCGGCTATTTTGGTGTCGAAACCATAGGATAAGGTCTTGCGTTAAATAACAAGTCAAATTAAGAAAGGAACTTTCAAATTTTTTTTCGTTACTGGGTGTGCGGGTACGCCCCCAGTAAATAAAAATTGGTGGTCTGGTACCTCATAAGCTGCACGTCTGCTCAACACACTGCGAAATACGTTCTGTCTACAAATTGCAGTATTATCTTCTAACTCCTGTCCGTTAAGGAGTTCTGTGGCTTCCATCATCAGGTCAGCAACATGACATGATGATTACCAGACCCAAAAATCAGCATCGAGTCAGAAAATATATGCAAAACATTATAGGTGCCTATAAAAATTTAGGGTTGCCCTCGATTTCCTAGGGATCCCATCATCAAAATCTGACTTGGTGGAAATGGGACCACCTCGGGAGTATACCCTTTCAAACTAAAAAATAAATTTTGAAATCGGTTCATAATTGAAGGCGTAATCGCGTAACAAACATACAAAAAATAAAAAAAAAAACAACATTCAGACGAATTGAGAACCTCCTCCTTTTTTTTGAAGTCGGTTCAAAAATATTAGACCCTTTCCAATTAGGATCTGAAAGGTTAAAAGGTTTTCAAAACAAAATACATCGAAAATAAGTCTGGACAAAGGTACTTATGTATTTTAATGGTTTTACTAATGTCGATTCTTTCAAATTGTTCTTTTTGTATGATTAACAGTCGTTGAAAGTGACAGCAAGAATACTGCAATTTGCAAGATAATTTATTTACGCGTCTCCCTAATAAATTCATAATTATCTCGAAATTTAAATTTTTCGTTATGTAATTCCGTATAACCGAAATTCCCTTAAAAACCTTTTTAACGTCTTCTTTGTAACCTTTATAATTCTGTGCCAAAAGCTGAGAATATTTAATGACTATTTTACCAAATATATGAAGTAGCACATGCTCAATGAGGGCACAACTCCCTGAGACATTGCTGCCACACGATATGTTCGTTTTGTTCTCGGTTATTAAGCGGCCACTTCATTTGAATCCTTGTCAGCGTTTGTAATAATAGTACAGATAGACATCTTTGTAGCTTTTAGATGTTTCACTTATCATCGTAGTTATTATGTTATTTTACCACCAAATTTACTGTTAAATATCGTCATAAAGTAACTAGAATTATCTGTTGGGTAGTTAGGGTTAAGATTTTTATAATACAGGGTGTAAAAAAGAATGGGACACTCCTTAAAACCACGTGATCAGCAATTATACAACAACTTTTGCTATGGAAGCAACATCGAAATCGTGATTTTGTTTTCAGATACTCCATACATTATCATATCATCGAGGTATGCGAGTAAGTTTGTATGGGGAAGCTGAAAAAAAATATCAATTTCAATGTTACTCCCATAGAAAAAGTAATTGTATATGACCAGCTGATCACGTGGTTTTAAGGAGTGTCCTATTCTCTTGTACACCCTTTATTATATTACTCATAATATATGGGAAGTATACAACATTTTTTAGAGATTTTTTTTTCCTTTTATATAAACCGGATTTTACAGTCACTTTTTAAATCCTTAATTCCTAGGCGCGTTTGATTACCTTAGGCGCTTGACACGCCGCAGCGCCTACGCGCAACACGTTACTCGTAACACGTTACTCGTAACAGAACATACTTACCTAGCGCATACGAACAAACATGTGCCAACAATTTTGTGTTGTGTTTGAAAAAATAGGAAAAAATGATACAAAACAATATTTTTTTAAATTTTATAAATTTGATGTGCTGCTTCTACATGACGTAAAAAAATATGGCGGGGGATACAAAAGTAATCCTGTATATTTTATTGATATTTTTGCGCCAGTAACTTGCTACCTTTAAAGGTGGATCGACACTGTAAATTAGTTCAACAGGTGGTAGTCAACTGGACAATGATGTGATATGAAAGTCAGCACTTGATTGGATTGACACACGAGATCAGTAGCAAGACAGTCTGGACTAACTAATGTACACTAATGTACGTTACTGTTCGTGTGATAAACAAACTACGCTCTGCGCAGTGACACCACAAAGTGCCTACACCGTGTTCGTTTTGTGCAGATCTAGCCCCGCGTTCATTAATGCGACGATACTAAACAGTACTAATCAGGGATCCTTTTGACTCCTTGTTAGTGTCCGCAGTATCGTTACTCGAGTAAATAAAGTGCCGAAGGTCCTAGTTTTAATGAAGGAGAGGTTAGATGATCATTATACAGATAAAGGAGAGACGAGAGCATTTGCTATGAATATTGCAGACGTGTGCTGCAGTACCCTTCCATTAAGGTATTTTTTATATAAACCTACACTTAAATTTAACAGTGATTTAGAATAAGTATTTGAACAGTATTTAATATTATTAAAATTTAGTTATTTATGTCATTTACTCTCCAACTATTTCAAAATAGCTACTTCCCCTACTCGAAGATTTACGACTTTTATCGGGTGAAAAGAAAAAAATAAAAGAATTGTCCGTTCATTAGATTAAACAAAGCTATTACTCACGAGCTTTCTAGATTTCCTGAACAAGGATACTATCACAGATATAGATAGTATTCCGAGACAATCTTATCACAAAAAGCACTATCTCGGTAACGTTAGCTGAACATGTGAGAAATGTTAACTTTATAATGCAAAAAATTGACATAGAGCAAAATTTTATAAGATATAATTTCTTTTCTAGAAACTAATGTATAGGAGTGACACAAAGCTTACATTAAACATAGGTTAACTAAGATATTACAATATTATAAAAATTTGTTAGAATCAGAAAATCTCACGATTTTTTTATTCTTCCTTTTCATAGTAAACTGTAAAATATTTAATACATTCATCAGAAGCATCTCGAAATTTCGATTTGCGACAAAACAAGATATTGTTGGAATTTATGCCAACTGCGAATGTGCCTTATGAATTGATAAATGGTAACTGCCACATGAACAGAACAGAAGAGAAAGAACGTTTTCGTTAGTGGCAGTAGCAAATACGGCTTAGTAAATAAATATTATTTTTCCAGAGATTGCTGTGATGCATAACTAAATCGTCAAGTGCAAACGGCGCGAAGAGATCTGTATCAATAGTTTCAAAACTTCTCAAAGAAACTACGTTTAATGTTTTATTAATTAAATATATTGGCGAGGAAAACATAGATTGCCTACAAAGCTTGTCCACCAACTTTAAATATCGACTTTCATTAAAAAAAAATATTTTTAAAGATCATCTTAATTAAATTTTCAGTAGGGATTTTTTACAAACTAGATAAAAATAGGCAAATGTAAGAAATTAATTGATGGTACGAAAATAATAAATAAAATGAACAATATTTAAAAGAGACAAATAGTGAAATTAAGAAAAAAACAAGCAGACTTGAAGGAGCGGACAAGTAATCGTGGTAAATTTTACATTAGTTGCAATTTGCAACTGAGTAAAGTACCTGTCACTAAATGTAAACATTCGGTTTTAATTGTCGAGGCAAGCAGTTTCTACCTACATAGTTGTTGATTCAGTAAAAGGTTAACGATCAATCAAAACAAATGAAGTGGAAGCACGCAGCGGCATTGTGTCAAGGCGAAGTAAGAAGTACCGACTTCCTATGGCTTGCAGCAATCAAATCAGTAAATTGTCTTAAACAGTGCTCGGTATATTGGCGCTAGATTATGCTTCGATTGAGTGAGAGTGTGTGGTTTATTCATACGACACTCGTACATCGAAACAGATCGTACGATGCGTTTCGGCCAATAGCGTGTAGCGGCGTGGTGGGCTCGTCACCCCACCACCAGCGTCGGAATGCATGGTTCTGAGAACGGCACTGTTAAAAATAACTACCTGTTTATCAGGACGCACAAGACGTTCGATGATAGCAGCTGTTCTGTTCGCGAAGCGGATCGGATCCGAGCGTTTTAGTTAGGTAACTAGCTATATCAAAAAATATACAACATTGATTGAAAAAAAAAAGGGATTTACTATTATACAAAAGCTGTGGTGTGGTGCAATATGTCTAGGTCTGAAGCGGAACATTATTATAATGATCATATAAGATCAAGTATACAGAGATACCGGTATTCTCATAATTAGCTGAACTCTTACTAAAGTAAAGGGTTCCTTTACCTGGCATGATAAATAGGTATTTAGCTTACTAGTTGCCTTTTTATTTTCCAAAATGACTAGTATTTTAACAATTTTTTAAATGGAAACATATAAAATACAATGTACATATTACTAAGATCTAGTTTTTTTGATACTTTATACTTTTTTTGTCTTAGGTAAAACTTAATTTCTCTTTTTCAATAATAATAAAAAAAAACTTCTAACTAAATCAACTTAAAATAACCGAAGAAACGCTGAAAGTAGATACAAAAAGCGCTCAACTCCAATCAACGGATAATTCCGCGGATCGGATACCACTTACGGTCGGAACTTTCTCGGTTCATGTGGCCAAACAGCTGATCGCGCGTGCCGGCCACGTGAACACGATCACTGTCGCCACCCGCGCGGCTGTGACGTATTCGAATATGTGCACAACTGTTTAGTTGCCTTCGATGATCAAGTGCGTGAGACGGTTTTGCGTCAAACAATTTACTGCGTATATTTTGTTGTTGCTGCAAATTGTTTGCGTTGTTCCAGTAACTTCGTTCTTTAAGAACATGACCTTTAAAAAAATATTAAAGAATTTATCATTCTGCGACTATCTCCTCAACATAATGCTTTCGACGTTTTTAATGTATATGCAGACATGACCTTTAGAATCAGACTCAAATAAAGATTCACAACAAGAAAATCTTCATTTCTTTTTGGTTATTGCCTAGATTCCAAATTATCTCACTATCGCTAAGTGTTTGTGACTGAAGTAGGCACTTATTGACGACATACTCAAAGTATGAAGCCTACTTGGTATGGGTATTCATGTTTGAAGTACCTTCGCACGAAGGAAATATTCACATGAGCCTGATACACACGACCTTCCCACAAGTGTTCTCTCATCCCTGTTCATAATATCTAAATGGTATTATTAATTGTATGATTTATTTTTAAATCCAAGAATTTCAGATATTTGTACAATGTGCTAATTTTTGTGCCAGATTACACCAATTGTCGGTCTGATAACAAAATAATAAAAACGGATACACCGTTTTTATTACTAGTTCAGAAATTAATATCTACAAATTGTATTTTAAATTATACATCTTTCTGTAAATATCAACTGTAACTTCTTTGTTTGGTGTGCAATAAAGAGTATCTATCTATCTATTTATCTATCTACATTATGTTAGCTTTTGAGCCGTCAGTCATTCACCATTCCTACATTACAAAGCTGCAAAGTTGTCTCGCAAGTGGCCATCAAAAAAAAATAATTTGATGATATTGCTAATCGCAAGGCAGATGCCCCTAATGTCTATAGTTCTAGCTAAAGTTTTAGAGGGCGACATTCTCGCTAGTTTAATGAATCTGGTACCATATTTATTGGAAAAATGTATTTACAACAATAACAACAAACACTACGAATTCACTTCAGATTTTACCAACGAAAATGACGTTTTCATAATTGGCAACGAAACTCTAAAAACTAATCGAAAACAAAATCAGCATTTCCGAAAATCGCATTCTACTTTTAAAAAAGGATTATGTAGATGAGGGATGTCTTTCGATTTTTTTTGTCTTGTCTGGAGACAGTTAGGCACCAGGCTCAATTGTATATGAAATGGCTTTGCCTAGGCGTTGATACCTAAATGTTTCTTTTGTATATATGATAGATGTTTATGAACTTTTTTTGTCAACAGATGCCATCAAGGAGCGCTGCAACCAGCAAGAAGATCTGTTGCAGAGATGTTCCATGGCCCTACCAGTGTTAAGCTCTAGAGAGATTTCGTTTGCTCTCACACAGGAAGAATTGGACAAAAGTTGTGTGTAAGTTTTTTATTATTTTAAACTAAAACATCTAGCTAGATGATAAAGAAAAAACTAGTAAATGCCAGAATGGTAGGTCTTATATGGAATAGAGTTTAAAGTTTTTTGACGATAATTTGGCAAATCTTCGTAGTTTTTCACAAATTACTATGTGTGTTTTTTGGAGTAGTCTGTGATCTTTAAAACTTTGAGAGTCCAAAAGTAATTAATTATTAATAGTCGTGCAAGCTGGTAACGTGTTTATCAAATTAGAAAATAATATTTTTTTTTGCTAAGAGCTTCCACAATATAATTTCATTGTAACATGTATTAAAAGCACAAGTGTACGTAATTACTTTAGAGATATCCTAGTTCAAAGAAAGGATGTTTGAAATGTGAAATAAAAAACTCATATCGTTAAGCAACCTTGATATATTAAACGGAAAACACTGGTATCATGTGTATAGTTGAAAACATTTTGCTATTCGAATCTTACTTCCTAAAATTATCACTGGGGCTGGGCTCATTGACTTTATTGAATAAAATATAAATGTTGATTAAGTGAGCAAAACTTGCACTTTGCGGTAAAACATAATGCGGTACAGACTTCGTTAATTATTTGTTTCACTTGTGGAGCGGAGCCCGTAAAGTTGAGACGCCAAACTCCCCCCACGCTACTTTTGGTTAAAACAAACTTTCATTCTGTAAACGAACATTCTGATTGTAAATATCTAAAAGTGGAGTAAGCTTTAGTGATCTCCCATAGCGGCGGTCTAGTGAATATGACAAAATCAACTCATGCACTTTGCATTCAAGCGGTTAAAGCCAGAGCGCTCTTGATTAAAATGACGTATTATACAACTTTTTGATTTTTTTTAGTTTTCATAAAAGCTACTTTAAAGCACGTTATCCCGGAAATAACAACATCTAACTGAGTATTTTACAATTAATATGGAGGTTTGTGGTTTATTAGTGATTGCGCGGCTTAAAGCACTTTCGACAAAAACATTATTATTAAAACAAAAATTTATTGGTACTTAAAACTTTTTTGTAGTAAAAATACACCTTGTATTAGACATTGAGCCGTTAGCAACTTAGCATATTTGAATAACACATCCAACCATACAAACTTCCATGTTTAAATATTAAAGTAAGATTTTAAAGGTTTTCATGCTGACCTTTGATGAAGCGTTTAACCAACAATCAAGTCAACATCTTCTCTGCATTAATTATGTTGACGGTCTTTCTTTCCTGTTTACAAGTAGACGTATCACTTATATGTCCTTGCATTAAAAGAACCACCGCCACGACACGAAACTTGAGCATTATATTAAAATTTAAATCACAAGTGTCTACTGTTATGCAGATTTATTTATGGGTAATTATTGCGTCCTATATACTTGTATTGTACTTGTGTTATTATCTTTGAAACGAATATTCAATAATATTTATTCACGTAATACAACGATTTTAAATACCAAACAAAGTGCTACTCCGAATTTCACTAAAAAATGATTATTACAATATTTACAATCCGCTTATTCTAAAATTATTTCATCTCGATGCTCACCTCTCAATCAGAAAAGTAGTCGGAAATTGAATGATTTGTTTTTCCAGAAATGGTACCTGGTAAAAAAGGATTTTGGTTTTACAAAGAAAATAGCTAAAACAGTTTACAAGACTTGGTACTTGGTACTTTTGGATAAAAACAAAACCGCTATTTATAAATATGCAGAGGTTTTATGACATCTGAAAAAGTAAGGGTCCTTTCCTCAGCTCCATTATAATCATATGCCACATGTACACTTTTTGGGTCAAATAGGGAAGTTGAAACCACCAGTAAATTGTACTTTGTTGACCAGTGTAACAAAGTATTCATTCATAATTTGATCATTCAACAAGTCTATTATAAAAATAACTGTCTAAAAAATTACTATTTACAAAAACAAATGACAATGTTGATATATTTTTAAACTTCGTCACTCTCATTAGCTTGTAAACAGTTAATGAATGTGCCAATGAAAATTTGCGGTTACCTCAAAAGCGGTTTGCTAACTTCTCACAAGTTTGATCGAAGACGTCTCGTCAGCTGCGAAGTTAAGTGCAATGATCTATGGATGAACTACGAAGCATCAGCTCCGTAGTTGCTCTTCTCATTTTGGCACTCTTGTTAACAGAAAATAACCCAGCGGCGGGAACACGAAATATATCGAGATATTTCTGTGGGCGGGCATTAGTTTTATTTCGAGATAGGCAGTAGATACTTACTAATGTGTTTTATTGACAAAAATCAGAGGTTTTTTATAATAAAACACATTTGTAAGTAAGAATTACCTATTGCCTACCTCATTTCATTTTTTATTTTATTTATTATAGTACAAACAGTCATTACAAAAAACCTCAATTAACTTTACATAGTTGATAGACAACGAGTACCGAATAACATATTTTTAGATTAACTATTACTACAAGTAAGCCCGTTGAAAGGGTTATACATTATTGTCGATTTTACTAGGTATACATGTGTGTAGATATTCAATGACTCACCAGCGAGCCACACACTTCCAAATCTCCCAAACCGAAATTAAAGATTATTATATTGACATTAAATTTGATAATCTGTTGAGAAAACACGACATTCCATAGGAGCCGGCCGCCGAGCCACACTCATTATAAGTATAAAGATAGACTTAAAAAACCAACGCCAGTGTACAATAAAAAAAAAACAAGTGAGTGCTATATATCGCACTCCTACAAGGAAAACAATATTGATTTTATAATGTTACCTAAATATTATCTCAATAATATTACAGTATATAAGTCTACTTTGGGATTTCGTGTTCGGAGTCTCTGAAAATGTTACAGAAGGCTTACGGTGAATCGACTTTATCAAAAACACGTGTTTATGAGTGTTACAAAGCGTTCAAAAGCGGTCGAGATGTGATGGAAGATTTGCCTCGCTCTGGTAGGCCATAAACGTCTGCTACTGAAGATAACATTGCAAAAGTAAAGGAAATAGTGACTGAAAATCCTCATTAGAGAGAGCTAGCCGTCGAACTTTCTGTGTCACACGAGTTGATTCGTACCATTTTAAATATCTAATCAATTGGGTATGAAACATGTCGCCGCTCGGCTAGTCCCAAAAGACCTGAATTTTCTCCAAAAACTCAATTGCAAAAGAGTCGCTGAGGACATGCTAGAACGAGTCAATTCCGACCTAACATTCATGAAACGCATTGTTACCGGTGACGAGACGTGGGTTTACGAGTTTGACATGCAAACTAGTCAACAAGCTTCAGAGTGGCGCCTTCCAACTGAACGAAACCAAAGAAACTCGATCGAAAGTCAAAGTCATGTTGACTGTTTTCTTTGACTGTCGCGGTGTTGTGCACTCAGAATTCTTGCCAGAAGGTCAAACGATAAAAAGAGTATCATTTAAAGGTTATGCGGCGTTTAAGAGATCAAATTAGACGAAAAAGGCCAGATTTGTGGAATGAAAATTCTTGGATTTTGCACCACGATAATGCGCCTTCAACAAGGCCATCATTGTGAACGAATTTTTGCAGCCACCTTATTCACCAGATATGGCTCCAGCCGACTTCTTTCTTTTTCCTAAACTCAAATTACCACTTCGTGGCACCCGGTTTCATTCGGTAGAAGACATAAAGGATAATTCGCGGCGAGATTTAAACTCGATTCCAGAAAAAGCGTTTAAAAATGTTTTGATGATTGGATTATTCCTTGGCGTAAGTGTATCGCTTCTGAAGGAGCACACTTTGAAGGTGATAAAATAAATTTGGATGAATAACTATCATTTTGTGTATTATTAATCTTTTCCCGGTACTTTCTTGACAGAGTAGTATGTTTTAATCGAACGGGAAAGAAAGCCGTTATTAACCGACTTCAAAAAAAAGGAGGAGGTTCTCAATTCGTCTGAATGTTGTTTTTGAGTAGGTATATTTTATTCGAAGAGTAGGTCATACAAATGTTTGGGAAGGCGGTATTTACTTTTGATGTGTACTTTAGCCAATAAGGAACGACAATCAATTTTATTATTAAGAATTTTATATAAGAAAATAATGTCAAAATATTTACGACGATCACAAATGGTAATCATTTATGTTTAAAGAGGGACTCAGTATAATGATCACTTTAGCGGTTGCATCGATAGTTTAGAATCTTAATAAATGTTTTCTGGACCTTTTTAATCCTGTCTATATGCGTTTTGTTAAAAGGGGACCATACAACACAACCAAAGTCTAGGATGGATCTTACGAATGAGAAATAAAGGCTCTTAAGAGTGATGGTCTTATTAAATGGTTTAGTTACTTTATTAATAAAACCGAGGCTTCTGAAAGCTCTTTTTATTGCACAATCTATGTGATGGTTGAAAGACAGCTGCCCCCTAACCATTAACTCTAAAAACAATCTCAAAGTTGTCAAATCTGTCAATTTTGGTACGTCATTTCATACAAAATTTGACAGAAATGATAATGTTTGACAGATTTGTGATTGTTTTAACAGCTCATGGTTAGGGCCCTGATCGTCCATGTTAGGGTAAGGTTGCGATCAATGGACCGGCTCTTTCTTTGGACCGCTCTGATTTCTCGGAACCTAAGTACTTTAAAAATCAAACGTTTGCACGAAACGTTAGCTATTTGAGCTAGTACCAACCCCCGCTCCCACCAGTGTCGCCGTGAGCTCCGTTGGGGAAGGACGTTTGCTGCAGTGTTTCGCGCGCTCCCGATGTAATTTTCTCGTGACACAGTTTACCAGGTAAGTACAGTTTATTAAATGTTTTTAATGTTATTTATTGTGAATCGCACGCCTTATTTAGTTGTTCAAGTAGATTTGTAAACTGTTTTTTGCAATATTTCACAGACTTTTATGTATTAACCTTTTTGTCTTTGTGCTATGAATTGCCATCAATGGACCAGTAAGTTTCTCTTTAATTGGACCGGTCCAATCATAGCAACTTTCAAATAGAAATTTAAATGGTTTTATTTTTATTTTAGCATGGCAAAACGAGGGGAATACTATGCGTGGAACGAAGAAAGCATGACATTGGCACTACAAGCTTTAAGTAAACAAGAAGTTGGACTGAATGAGGCAAGTAGGATATATGGTGTACCAAAAGCGACGCTAAAAAGAAGGCTGGACGACAAAAATGTAAAAGCAAAAGGTGCAAAACAAATAATTGGTTCGACAGGTGACCTTACTCCTGACTTAGAGAGAAAGTTAGTCGATCATATTTTGGAGTTGGAAAGCTGTTTATACGGAATCACGCCAAAAGATGTCAGAAGCTTAGCTTACAAAATAGCTGAGAAAATTGGCTTGAAGCACAGATTCAACAAAGAAAAAGAAATTACGGAGACTGATTAATGAGACTGAGCCATTTTATTTTATAAAGCGTTGACTAATTGTAGAATAATAAAATTGATTATTATATTATTGTCTTTTATTTGTTTGAATTCTCATGGTACCGTTGAATGGACCACTGCACAAAATTTCCTAAGTCCAATGATAGCAACTCACTGGTCCAATTAAAGAAACAGTGGTCCAAAGAAAGCAACCATGGCAAAACAGTTTTTTTCTATTTTCTCTGTTTATGGTTAATGCTAAAAATCACAAATGACACATGCAAGTTCTTATATATAAGGCTTATTAAAATGTTGAATCATGTTGCTCCTATCTATCACAATTCCGCTGTTATGTCATTTTAAAGTTAAGTGGTCCAATAGTGGCAACCTTACCCTAATACCTAAGTCGCGAATATTTATTACACTATTTAAGAGTGTTCTGACAAAGAGTATAGTTATAACATAAAGGCTTAGATTTTCGGGAATATGTTATTACGAAACATTTGTCTGAGTTTAAGTAAAGTTGATTTTTAACCGACTTCAAAAAAAGGAGGAGGTTCTCAATTCGTCTGAATGTTGTTTTTTTTTTTTTGTATGTTTGTTACGCGATTACGCCGTCAATTATGGACCGATTTCAAAATTTATTTTTTAGTTTGAAAGGGTATACTCCCGAGGTGGTCCCATTTACACCAAGTCAGATTCTGATGATGGGATCCCTGGGAAATCGAGGGCAACCCTCAATTTTTATAGGCACCCATAATGTTTTGCATATATTTTCTGACTCAATGCTGATTTTTGGGTCTGGTAATCATCATGTCATGTTGCTGACCTGATGATGGAAGCCACAGAACTCCTTAACGGATAGGAGTTAGAAGATAATACTGCTTTTTGTCGACAGAACGTATTTCGCAGTGTGTTGAGCAGACGTGAAGCTTATGAGGTACCAGACCGCCAATTTTTATTTACTGGGGGCGTACCCGCACACCCATAAACGAAAAAAAAAATAAAGGTTCCTTTCTTAAATTGACTTGGTGTTTAATGCAAGACCTTATCCTATGGTTACGACACCAAAATAGCCGCCGTTCTGGTTGGAGTGTAGGAAAACCCCTTTTGTAAGTCTTAATTACAAATTTTCGTCGAAATTTTGACCCAATATAACACCTTATTTTTATCATGCCATTCGATGGGGGGTCCATAGAGGACTAACATTAGCTAAGGTTACTTTGCTGTTAAGTCATTTTTGGCGAAGTTAGGAGGGAAAAAATAGAGGACTTAACACTTAAAATTGTGAAATAAAATAAGTTTAATAAAAAACTAAAAACCGACTTCAAAATTAAACTAAAAAGCGAAAAATAATATTGACTAAAACATACCTAATCACTTCTTTTTGGAGTCGGTGCGAATGAACACATTTTAACTCGCGATGGCTGGCACCGACTCCAAAAAGAAGTGATTAGGTATGTTTTAGTCAATATTATTTTTCGCTTTTTAGTTTAATTTTGAAGTCGGTTTTTAGTTTTTTATTAAACTTATTTTGTACACAATAACTTGCCAACTTCTCAATATCTGCCTGTAGTTTCCGACAATCTTCAATAAAATTTACTTTCCTAAAGAGTTTGGTGTCATCTGCGTGCAGTAGGTAATAGCTGTGTTTATGTGTTTTATTAATGAAAAGCAGTGTTTTTTCAACAATAACACACGTTTGTAAGTAAGTTCCTATTACCTACCTTATTTCATTTATCAGGTAGGTAGGCACTACAGAAAACAAGGAAACAGTTGGTTCGTTTAAGTAACGTGGTGGATTGAACCAGTTATCAAAATATGGACAGTGGCAATGGCAACTTTATCATGTTGTAACCATAAAAACGTCTTTAGGGCTGATCATGGTTCTCAAATACAATACCATTATCTTAGGGATAAAAATCGAAAAAAAATGCTGTACCTACTTATTCATCGTATGTTATCATTTGTAGAGATATTTTTTTTTATGCTGATCCCAGTTAAGATATTCTGCGTATTTGGAGTTACTCGTTGGATATCGTTAAAATCAACAATGTATTATACTGAGTACTCGGGCTTTTATTTTTTTCATGAAATGGCATAATAGGCTAGTTGAAACCACCAATCAAAAAAGCAGGTTTTCATGAAATTTGTTATCGTTTTGAATTATTTATTTATTTATTGATTATAAGTGCTACAAGACTATTTTTATGATTTAAGTAGGTATATTAATATGTTCTCATAGCCTACCTACATACATACACCACACCGCAGAATGTTGATCACGAGTAACAGTTTTGTGTATAGTATTATATAAAGTTAGTTCGAAAATTCACAAATTTTATTTAATGCACCTATATACAAACTCGTACCTACATCGCCCTTACATTAAGATTTTATATATAAAACACGTCTGTGTTTATTGTATATATACATATACAATACATATGTTTTTATACATATACAACCAAAATTAACAAAAAATTTAGCGATTTTTACAATCTTGTTAAATTCAAATAGCAATTCAAAAGTAGTTTCTGATTAAACCATTCAATCCAGTCTGAAGCCGCTTTATTATGTGAAAAGAATCATCAGTATGTAAAGTATTGCTTGAATGCAAATGAGGATCCGTTCTGTCCCTTTTTATTCCGTTCCGATATTTATTTGTATCAAATTTTATCGAATTTGTGCTAAGTCTATCAGACTTATCAATATTTTATCTATTTTATTTGATATGGAAAACATCAAAAGTTTTCCAACGTTATCATCATGCATTTTGCATGATAATAACGTCGGAAAACAATTTAGGTGAAGGTTTCATGCTATTTACATTTAAGTAGATAAAGTAACTTTCGTAGCAATTGCTTTTCAGAACAAGATAGAAGACTGTTTAATCTGAGGTTAAGATAATAATTCAAACGTCTTGTTACAGTGAACTGCGCTCCGGGATAAGATGCATAGACAATTACACGACCGTCTGTATGGAGAAACACGAGCAAGTTGTCTTTAGGCGGATTTATTCTGGCATCACTGACGTGGTTCAGGACTTGTGTACTCGTGGGAAGTATCAGGACGAGTATTTAAAGCATGCCACCTGTGTGAAACATGTAAGGCCTGAGTATGAGAAGTGCAGCAAGCGGTATGAAGTGACGTTGACTACGCTCAGCGACTCGCACAAGACTGAACAGTACCAGACAGATCATGATGGTGGTACCAATCACGAGGACTATTTGAGGACGGTTTGCTGGTAATTGATTTATTTCAACGTTTACTAGTACTTATAGTATTTTTTACAGATCATTAATTTGCAATTAGTATTATTTTGACTGATCACTTTTTTATGTGGGTATATAATAGAATTTAAAAATATATCTATAAGTATAACGCTAAAGCTTTAAATAAATAACAAACAAATTTAAAGACTGAGTAACCAAATAAAAGAACACGATGTTTTCATTTTAACATTTACGCGATCTTGAAAAATAACTTAAAGGCTTAGTAACAAATGATTAAAATACCTTTGTTATGTAAACGTTTGCCTAATCTCGCTAATTGTTTGCATTTGTTTGTAATTTCATATGGCGTAAGTAAGTTATTAACGGGTAGGTATTCAAAACATTTAAACAAAACTTTCACTAAACAATAATCTAAGTATAAAAACCGAATAAAAATCTAAGTTCCAGTAGTTTAGGACATTACTCCTACAGACAGAAAAACAGATGAGGGACTTAATTTATAATTGACAGCAAATACCATAATATGTATATTGTTATTTTTTATACCAAGCCATGAAGTTATTGAAACGTCGTGATGGTAATATGTATAGTGTGTACATGCCTCGTGAGTATGAAATAAATGGATGGAAAGTTTGAAATCCTCAGCAAAATAGTGATTAATACTTGAAAACATCCGTTAACGAATTCAATTAAAATTTCCAACTATTTAGGTATCGCCCTCGTAGCACCGAGTGTCTTCTTCCAATTTGAGTTCCGCAAATTAAACTGTCATGGAAGGAATTCATCGCCAGGTCCTTACAGAGTACAGGGAGGTGCTACTCAAAAGACTCGGGCAAAGTCTTGAATATTGAATAGTCCTCGTTAATAAAATATTCAACAAATCGAACCGGCTTTCCGGCGCTAATTACTCGCCTGAAGATTGACTACCAGAGATTTACCGGGCTACGTAGAATTATTATAACTTTATTAAATTTAGACATTTTCTTGAATGTTGATCCTGACATTTTTCAGGCGTAAAATCAACTGAAATAATTGTGTATATTATACATTCTGGTTTAACGGGAAAAAGAAACTCGATTGAATATACATCTCCATCTTGCAATTTGCTTTACCTACATACCTAAGTGGGCTCTTTATTGTATCCGTTAATTCTATTGGTTAGCATAAATACCTCCAAACCATTAACTTTAAAATCTTTTGGTTTTATTTAGAAAATTCAAAGCTTCATTTTGCCCTTACTTAGCCATTAAGGCCTGTTTAAGATTCGGCCTGATTCTATCAGATTAAGATACGCCCTTAACGTTCTCCCGACGTGTTAATGACTCCGTTATCCGTGTTATTAGCAATTGATTTTGTAATTTAGCGATACTTAATTATATAAAACTCAAGGCATCAATTCTGCGCTAAGCCATTTCTCTCAAGTAGACCACTCCACTCCACAACAAAAACGGCATACGCAATTAATTACTGCCAATGGACAATGTAAAAATCTTCTGTAATTCTGTTGGTGTAAAAACTTTGAGATATTTATTACTCTGTTCATCAAATTTAGATAAAGAACAATGTCATTAATAAGAATATATTTCTTATGCTGTATGTCCAAAGAAATATTGTGGGAAATATTACAGTTCTACTTTACCTAAACTCTCATAATTAATTTCCATAATGTTGATTGAGTTACTGTATTGAAACTCCGGTTAGAGGAATTTCAGGGTATGTAGCTCGTTTAACAGGGTTTGATGACTTGCATTGTCTCTCAAATTGACAAAAACTGTAACGGAACCTGCGCTAAATGTAGATATCATCTACGTAAAATGAATTGAAACTATCTCAGTATCCTTTGTCATGGTATAATAGAACCAATTGAGCTGTAAAATTAACAATGAAATAGACGTTAGAAACCGTATCTATGGAGTATTTTGCGAATGGAAAGTTCAGATGCTATTGAGTAGAATATTAGCAACATTAACGTTTAAGTCAACTTGTGTCTTCTTATTAATTTAGGTCCTTCCTATATCATTTCCCTCAAAGAATGACACAAAGAGTTTGTCCCCTGTATTTCGTTATCTTTTTCTTTACCCATTAAACTATCGCGCTATTTATAAAATGTTTCTGTTCTGGAATATTTGCATCGTTGAAGTTTGTGCTCTGGTCAGTTTTCTAGTTAAAATATTCGTGCACTATCACAGGATTCATACATCGCTGCCCGTGCACTGACACAATGGAAAGATGAACAAAAACTCAGCTATTTTCAACGGCAAAAACGCGAGCACTGACATGAATTGTAATTTAACTACAGATTCAAACTTTTAATTTTCAAATAAGCTCGCCAGACATTCACGGGTCGATTTCACCAATAAAGAGCTCGTGAACGATTGTGATATTTTTGTTTTTATTTTGTTTTTGTTGAGTAGTTTTCTGATTTTAGGCTTTTTTGCAAACCAGTCGAATAACATGAGGGTTTTTCGAAATACGTTATTATTTTTTACATATAATTTTAAATATTACATGTATATAAATAGGTAATATATATTCAAATACATAGTACCTAATTTAAATAGCACATTGTGTACTTAGAATAATGTCGTATTCATTAATGTTTATAATTAAAAATATCCGTTATCTAGTCGTCATTGTATACAAGCTTTGCTTAGTTTTAGAATCCCTGATTGTGGAAACAATTAATTTATCAATTAATTATTATTTATTACTGGCGATATGTTAGCTGCGAACTTGGGCTGGCCCGCTATGCTGTCGCTGCAAAATCGCGTCAATTTCGCTTCCAGATCGCCATTAGTGTGTAACACTAAAGGAAAAACAAAAGAAGGTTGAAGTAATACTGTTATAAAATGACACAATGGCTAAGCCCTTAAATGATTTCTTCAAGATTTGATGTTATATTTTTATTTCCAGTTCATTCCAAGAGTATCTGATGTGCTCCGAGGAAACAGTACAGAGCTCGTGCGGCGACGAGGCGGCTCTGTTCACCAGCGCGTTCCTGAAACGAATGGCGTCCAATATTATTAAGGTAAGTTGTAATTAGTAAAAAAAATATATGTAAGTATAATTAACAAAACGTGCGTGTCGTGCCACGCGCAGTATATAGTTCCGTAGTTGCCCGTCGTTACCAAAATATATTTCAGCAATTACTTCATTTAAGTAAGTCGCGTTTAATGTTTTCCTCTAGGAATTAAGACTATTACTCTAAAGCTGACTGTCTAAATCGAAAAATAGTCTTAGCAACCTTTAAATCATTTTAAGGGCCCTATTCAACGGTACCCAACACGATGGGGTAGACTAGGAAAAAAATCATCCCCACGATACATGTATGGCAGCTACCCTAAAAATTTTTTTTTTTTTAATTTTATTCTACCCTTTCGTCGGCGTCATTTATATACATATTTCCAAAAAAGTTACAGCACTCTAGGATTGATCCTCCAAGCAAAACCTCGGACGGACAGACAGACAGACAGACGGACATGACGAAATAAGGGTTCCTTGTCAAGACTATACGGAACCCTAAAAACAGATTTTTATAATGGGTTTTTTTTAGTATCTGGCTGCACCTAACGGGGTGGTCTGAAACTGAAATTGGGTGTTGTCCATTCCTTCTGACTTAACTTGATCTTGCTTCCATCTTGCTTTAAGCCATGCCTACTAACTTTTTACAACCACCAAAACCTACTACAAAAAACTAGAACTTTTGAGTACCTATTTCAAAGGCTTTTACTATATTTTGTGTAGACAAAATAAATCAAGCCCTATGGCTTAATTTATTTCGTAGATTAAATAAATACAAAAGCCATGCGCCATACTCTGACAGTCGACCATAAGGCTAAAAAAAAATGTAAGTAAATGTGACCGGGCGACAAAAATAAGTTACATAATATGTTATTTACCTATCTTTAAAAAAACAATATCAAGGAAACTCCGCCTACAAAGGTAGTGTGTGATCTACACAAGGTAATTTGGAATACCTATTCCCTGTTTCAACCCATAAACCTCGTCGCCGGAAGGATTATATATTGCAACATGCTTTTCGCGCAAGGTATTAGTAGAACTACCTAAGACAATTTACAAAGAAACGTTTTATGCTCGAGCTAATTACCTACAAGTCGCACAAAATTGACCAAACGTGCGCCAATTCTTTAAAAAAAATTTAATAAAAAAATGAAAATTATTTGTATATACGTGATTATCATTTAACGAGAAATAATGTCCTCGTTTTTTATAACAATAAATTTCGTTTTGTCGAACCTAGAATAAAAGCTTTATTTTTATTAACGTTCGGAATTTTCCCCTGAATCAATTATAGGTACGAGTAGAATTAAAAAATAATATTGTATTCTCTGCGCATATTTTCCGTTGTCGAAATGTGTAATAAAAGCAAATTAAACTGTTACATATCTCTATTAAAGTGCGAAACCATAACTCACTGTTTGATTAATATATTTCCATTTGCAGAACTTTTGTTTGGAGTACCGGGGCCATGAATGCGGGCTGCCGGACAAAGCTGCGAGCAGTGGCCACAGCATAATAATGGTCAGTATGGCGGTGTTCGCGAACTTGCTGGCCTACATGTCTGGCGCATTGGTTCCCACGTAAAATATTAAACTAGTTTAGGAAAAGTAGAACGCTGACTGTAGCGGGTAAAAACTTATTAATCGTTCCAGAAGTTGCGTGGTGCTACGTGCACTGAACTGTAAATAATGAATGTATTACAGTTCCTCTAGCCAAGCCAAGACTAATTTATTGTTGTTGCATGTGATTATTACTTGTTCGAATGATTGTTTTTGTTATAATGGAGCATTACGGCTAATATGCGGCAATGAATACTGGTGCCATCGAGTCATAGCAATTACACTTGAAATGTTTGTGTGCGTCGCAATCTATATTATGTACTTTATTAAAACAAGTTAAAAGTGAAACTCTGTACAGTGAATGAATAAAGATAATCATTTATCCAAAAAATAATTGGATGACCTATTTATTGTTCGCATTAACCGTAAGATTCCGATCGTTTGTTGGTTGCGTTGCCGTTTTTGTATTAGGTAATTTTGTATTTTTCAAGCCATACCTAAATATCGAATTACTTAACATGAGATTTATGTAAACCTAATCTTAGTCCTTACGTTTATTTTGTTGTATTGGTTGGTAAGAATTGTGATTTGTGGCTCTAAGTCCAACTTATGTAAAACAACAGGGTAGGTAGGTCGAAGCAAAATAGGTGTTTAGACACCTATTACCTATTTTTGTCTTGCCTACATAGAAATGTTTAAGTATTCAAGTAAATACAGGATCATAAGGATGAGTCAAACTAATGCGGCCTGGTTGGAAGGTACCGAAAATTAGATGATACGCTAGTTGCGAGCCGGACTCGGACGCGGGACACGGGACGGAGGGTTTCGTACCACTTCGTACAATATTTAACACTAGTTACATATTTTTTCATTTACTATACAAAATAAGGAATAACAAGATCGAGAAAAAAAGGCGAATTTAATCGAGAAAAAAGATGACTGTCTTGTATAAAAAATACCTTATGTTTGCTATTACAACGCTAAAGTGTCTACCTATTACGGTCAAAAGATACACCCCTGCGACATACGGACAGACAAAGACGTGGAGCCGGAGTAATAGCGTTCCGTAGGCAATCTTGAAGTACGGAACCCTAAAAGAAAATGCTATAAATGCAATTTGACGTAGATTTAGTGCGCGATCATCAAAATGTGTGTACCTTTCATCCAGGACCCAGTTCTGACTCACTCTGTGTAATATTAAGTATTGCCTACAATATTTAAACATTAGTAGTTACTATAGTCCATGCCAAATGAAATGCATACATACTAAATTAGGAGTTACTATGTAATACCAATTTAATGCAGTATTGCCCTCGTTTTTAAAACGTTTACTTAATTTACTAATGTTAACAATGCTGTAGTCGATTTAATATAAGTTAATTATTAGTTTATGTACTAGTATGGTTTTTATTATTTGCGTAGTGAACCGTGCTATGGCACGAGCGTAAACTGGATTATGCTGTGATTTAAGCCGCCTACGCATATTAATCTAGCCTTACTAAGCTTATGCAATATTAACTAGTTTCTTTAATATCTAGTTGTTTATTCACGGTGTAATTGAAACGACCAAAAAACGAATACCTCTTACAGGGTGATTTTAGCACTCATATGATACACAACTTATTCCTATATATTTGACCAATTTCGAAACGAAAAAATAATAATACCCGTACTACCGTACGTGATATTTGAATGGTAATTAACTCTGCAAAAATAATAAAAATACTATGATTTAGTCCCATAGAAGAAGTTGTTGTACTCATATAAGTACAAAAAGTTTTGCGTTAATTTAATTACGCCGTACAGTCACCTACCTGAACTTCGCGTTGTCTGAAAGAGATCGCTTCTCGATAGGACCGATTCAATTGTACAGCTGTAAATTTATATCCTGTACTTTATTTCTTTTGTGCGGTATTCAATATAAAGTATATTCTATTAATCTTTTTGTGGAAAATTTAATGAGACCTTTATACTCACTCAGAAAAAAAAACTCTTTAAGCTGTGTTTTAAAAAGTCTAACTTTGGTTTAATATGGATATTATTTTGCTGTTTAAAATTATTGATTTAAAAGCTAGTCCTTATACGTACTTGCTCTTTGTCCGCATTTTACAAGATAAAAAATATACCCCTACTTATAATATTTTTGAGCACGACGGCGTATGATCACTTTACCAGGGTGTTAGTATTTATTCTGTAACTCTGATAATTTATAATGAGATTGTAGTTGGTGTTTAACCAATTAATCGATTTGAGATTCCAATCAAAATATCTATGATTTTATAAAAGCTCAATCAATTAAAAATTGACTAATTATTTTGAATCAAAACTTTACCTAATAGGTGTTTTATAAACGTTTTCATTTATTTGTTCATACTGTATGTATGTGTATAGTATGAAGGTAATAAATAATCTTTTAATAGCTCAGAACATCCTGTGATAGTTTTATTGAAAGAAGTTTCTTTTATGTTGAGTTGTCATTTTATTCTTAATGTTATTTTTAATAATGGTTAAATTTATGTATGGGCTTGGACTCTGCGAGATTATACTATTATTATTCGTATTCTTAAGTCTAGGCCTCTTCGAATTGATATTATAAATAAAGTTTATTATTTTTCTTTAGTGTCATGGTTGATTTAAAATGTTATCATTTCATAGTCAGCTCTTATATTATTTGTATTTACTTACCTACCGGGACAAAATATCATTACTTATTATTTAAGTTTTAAATAATTAAATAATAAAAAGTGATATTTTTTAACTAATGGGATAAAATATGTGTTTTAAGTGGCATCTATTGTACTACAAGTGGGTATTACACACGCTGCTCGTAAATTATGTAAAATTATTATTATCGACATATCATTGTACTATAATAAAACATCACTGTAAATGTATTTTCAAATATATCAAGTGAGCACTTGAGACAACTACCCATTGAATTTCAGTTAGTTATATAAGGTCCGATTTTATTAGTGTACATCCTGTTTACCTGTGACTATATAGGTAAAAAGCAATCGTAATAACCAACTTTCAAATGTCTATGATAAAAACTAAAAAAGTTAAAAATAAAAATACAAAATAACAACATCGACTTCATATTGCATGAACTCGTCCTATCTTCAACTCTTTCTCGCTCTGACAAGGGGAAGGAATAAGACGGATAATCAGATGGTTAAACGTACTAAAGACAGGACGAGTTTATGCAATATGAAGTCGAATGTTGTTGATTTTGATTTTTAACTTTTAGTTTTTATGGTACACATTTGAAAATTGGTTTTTACGATTGCTTTTCACCTGTATAGTCACAGGTTGACAGGATGTACACTAATAAAATCGGACCTTATATATTGATAGTTATATATTGATTGATTGATTGGTACATATATTAAGAGGAATTTAACCTACTTTAATAGTTAGAATCTCACTAGTACGACGTCAATGATAAAGATTTATTTGAGCATTAATTGAATTGTCTCGCATTTAAATATCAAATATTCCTTAGATACTTCCATATATAGGTATTTAATGCTCAATCCTGAGTGCTCACTTGATACGTGTATAATTTCTGTAAATATGTAGTTTTTAAACTTGTAACATGATAGATATCTGCATTATGTATTTAGTTATTGTAAGTATCATTAGTCAATCCGTATCCACTAGGCGTATTGAATAAATTGAAAGACATAGTCTTTTAGAGATTGTTTAGTTGAAAATAAATTTATTGCGATTTTTATGTGGTTTTTACTAATATATCTTTTAAGGAAACTTTTTTAAACAAATCGTTTCTTCCTTTCGTCTATATTATTCTTATTTTATTGGCCTACAACCATTATCATATCATTTCATGACTACAAATAAACGAACAGCTGTTAGTTAGAGTCTAACTGTTAGACAATGCATCTTAAAATACAATGCGACCAACAACAATGAGTTTTGGCTCCTAAGTTATGTGTTCAAACATACATAACGAATCACAGCACACCACCCTATGCGCGCCACGCGCTCGTGGGGTTTTCGTATAGATATCTCAGATCAGGCCTATTTTTTTTTGCTCCGCGTCGAAAACGGGTAGTAAATAATATTTGTTTATTTTTACATAAAACATTACAACTGAACAGGTAATTAGGTACGTACCTCTTACTATACGTACATTAATTAGCGCAGTTTAGGTAGGTACATAAATATTGACATTATCTTGTTTCAATCAGGAAAAGTCTATATTTTCGGAATAAATAATGAAGTATGTCCATATTTATTGAAATCATTTTTTTTTCTGTACTAGAACTAAGATCATATATTTTTTGTTTAAATATCCGGAACTACTATTCAAACAAAAAATATTGCTTAATTTTAGAACAGAAAAGTCAACAAAACCAATATTTCTTTCAATAGAAAATACCCTTTATAAGTTACATTTCCCATGAAAAATTGAACCTTGCACACACTCAAATTTATAAAAATAATTCATGGAATTTCACTTACATACGATTTACATTATAGCCCACAGACACAATGGTTTTGAAATTGCAATTAAATTACAAACTTCGTGTATCGTCGTTGATAAAAGCCTTTTAACCGGACAGTAAAAGTCCAACATATGGATACAAGTAACACTAAAGTTAATGAAATGTGCTGCGAGCTACGAAAAGTCAAAGTACACCTTTGATGATGAAGCGCGCATCCGATGTGCCCGTAAAAGGAAACTCGGTCAGATCCCAAAAAGTTTCTCTTTTAAGTTCTGTAGGTAAAAAAAACTCTTTGGTAACCGACCGGCTTTGTCACTGATGCTTTGCTCTATCGTGGGAGTTGGCAACAACAAAATCAATTGGCAAAGTACACACAAGTATCTGAGAGTTCATCCTTCATTAGTGCTAAGAATTGGAACAGCTACCGCAATCTTTACAATGGAACTTTGATTTGCTGAACTGATGTACAGATGTTTGTTAATACGGTATCTAACGTATAATATAACTGTGTCCACACTGGAATGTTATTGAAAGTTGTTCCAGGGTTGATAAGGACAATAAACAAGTACCTGCACAAATTCAATATTAATTATTAGCAACTACTGAAGCTGTGTCGTTTAAGTCGAAATAACGACCAATGAGCCTGACCATAGACTACGGTGTTATTCATATATACCTCTGATACTTAATTATTCTTTCAGTGCTTTATCCCGTTAATGTAGGCATCCTTATACCATAATCTAATTTATCCATTGATCTGCAACTTTTCTCGTTGTTGCACAGCTAAGTTCTTCTTTATAAGTCCTAGTTTATGTTTCGACTTATCTTAATCTATCAATATTCAGATGATCAAAAGACAAAAAGTTTTGACTAATTAATCTACAACAAATTGTAAAAAAAGTAGTTAAACTAAGTAACAAGATTTTAAGCTCTACTTTTATACATCAAAACGCCTAGTAAATTAATTTATTCCGTATACTAAATAATGCATGGATAAAACTTCATAATGTACAAAGTGTCAAAAATTGCTGAGCACCGAGCTCTTTCCAGGCTCTAAAATTAATCGGATAAAGTGCTCGCTAGCCATGAAACTTTTTCTTTTGACCACTTTTTCGGTGGAAATGACTCATTTCGTAGATAGAAGCCCGAAGTTGCCGCCTTTTTGTCGCAGCTGATGTCGAAATAGGCGGGAAAGTTGGCTTTTAATAATTAATTTTACGGATTTTTCAGTTGTTAGTTTAACTAGTAGGTCTCAGGGTGTCTTTTTAAAACACAAATCTTTGAGCTCAATTTTTTTTTAAATGGAATGTTGTTGTACGAGGATTTTAATTATAAAATAGGAAAACTATAGCATTTGTGGTAAAAACGCATAATAACCGTATAAGTTAGTACCTAGTTTAATAGCGTTTTCAGAGTATTCATGATCATGGCAATTAACATGAAAAAGGGATTTAGTGAGTTTTATAGACAGCTAATGTCGGCTGTTGACCGGCCTTTCATTAATTTATTCCATGTAAATTTTGCATACTAGGTACCTAACTCGATCCATTTTGATCCGGCTATATCAGAATGAACATTTAATATGAATGGGCATGCATGTCTGGCTTGATAGACGAACTCGATATTTAAAACGGGTTCTCTTATCCGTTCATGATAAAAGTCGCTAACTAATATAGGCCTATCACAGACTACCGCGAATGGTTCTGATATAAAATTGGGCACGGCCATTGTACTCTATCAGACACATCAAAGGAATAGGTATTTTGAAAATTTTCAGCAGATAAAAAGAGGAACGGATAAAATCGACTCCTAGTGGAAATCCGATTTTTGTCGGAAACAACAAACAACTAATAACTGGTTTTAAATTACACATTTTATGAATCGCATACTTACTATTACTCGTAGTGCTATATACAGGGTGTATAAGAGAATGAGACACTCCTTAAAACCACGTGATCAACCATCATATACAACAACTTTCCTATGGGAGTAACATCGAAATCGTAATTTTATTTACAGATGCTCCATACATTATCATCGATGTATGCAAGAAGTTTGTATGGAGAAGCTGAAAAAAAAATCTCGATTTCAATGTTGCTCCCATACAAAAAGTTGTTGTATATGACCAGCTGATCACGTGGTTTTAAAGAGTGTCCTATTCTCTTGTACACCCTGTATATAGTGCTATATTGCTTTACTAAACAAACCATTACCAAATAAACAAGTTTCTATTTTCCATTACATTATCAAGAATGGAATCGGCGCAAAATACAATATCGATTCACTTATCGAAAAAAAAATTGTTAAATGAAAAATATAGCGGCCGTCTGTATTGCCCTTAATCTGTGGAACGCCTGTTAAAAACTCTCTCAAACTCCTAAGCCAGTCGATCGGTTCCTCTGAGGAATCAGGAGCGAGGACTAATGAAAGGCGATTATTCACGATTCGATCGTACTGAACAGCGATGAGCTAAGTCCTCGTGAACAAAAAGATATAGACCTATTCAATCTTTTTATTGCGAAAAGCAGCAAAAGTTTTTGTCTCTACAGCAATACTCAGTATTATATGGTTCCTATTTACAGCGTCGTTAAAAGGTTAATAGGCGCTGCAGCGCTGTAGCAAAGTTATTACAAAAAGGTTTACCGCTTGTTTCACCTACTTTTATGAAAAAAGGGTAATTCTTACGCACATTTTGAGGGTTTTAGTGGAAAACGAGTATCATGGCATGCAATAAACGCAGTGCAGACAGCACTTAACATTAACGATGTATGCGAACAAACACCAAAAGGGCGCATATGGTTCGTTATAGGCTTAATCGCCTTACTTCTGTATTTTCCGCGGCAGGAGGTAAAGGTGTAAAGCTCAGCGCTTACAAATAAAACAGCGCTACCCGTAGTAGGTATCTATATTTTTATTAATTATTTCCACTATCACACCAATTATCAAGCCCCTTAGTTTAAAGTACCCATAACGATTGATTTTGTTCTGCAATAAATGACTGCTGTTTCTAAAGTGTATAGAGTAGCTAGAATAACACTTCAATCATATAGAATTTTAGTCTTTATTTAACTAAATCCTGAATTATCAACGAGTTGTGCATTTTTTAAATAATACCCGAACAATAAATTGCAAAGTCACCAGCGTTATTACACCGCAGCCTTACAGATACGTGTCTTTAGGATTTATGGCGGCTGTTAGGCGCGATGAATGCGGGGCTGCACCGTCCTCACGTCTAATCAATTGCTAACACCTGGCTTAGTTTCTTTGTGGAAAAAAGGGGCATTACATCTAAATTGGTGTCCATGTGGTTACCGCGCTCGTTCACCGCTAGAAGCGGCGGAGCTTGAAATCTCAAATGTCAATAAACTTTTTATTTTAGTATTGTTTTTCTCTATAGTTTAATTTACTCATTAAAATTAAACCATAAAGTAATCATCTTAAACTAGATAGTGAAGTAGTTAATTACCCTTTTCGGGTGCCGCACAATCCTCTTATTACAAGATTTTATTACATACCTAATATATTAACCCAAAAGTTGAGTAAGTTGCAGAAAACAAACATCCGTCTCTTAATGTTATTTTATTTTAAAAATCTAGAATAATTTATATGCTTGTAAATATGGTTTTGATCATAAGCATATTTATTTTCAAACAATGATTATATATTATTAAAAGTTGTTAACTTAATCAGACATATAATAACTCATTAACAATCATGCAAATAATACTCACAAAATGATAAATTTAAAATAATAAAACGTTAAATTGCACCTAAAAGCATTTTTCATTATGAAATACATAAAAACCTTTTTTCGATTTATTAACGCTATTTTAATTTACCTCTATAAATTCTAAGTTACACTTTTGTACGAAGGAGTTATAACACCACACAAATATATTCTTTAACAGAGGAGTTGCATATAATATACTTTAGTAGATAATCTTCAACTAATAAATTGCAAAGGCGCGAGTTTTACGGTAGCCTATATTGTGCTACTCGTATGGGATTTATGGAGGTTGTTAATATCCTTGTAGGTGAGACTATAGTGCTACTATAGCGCTATTAATGTGAGGCTGCGCCGGTCTCTCGCCATCTAATCAATTGCTAACACCTGGATTGACTTTCTGTAGTGAGTTTTACCGGTGGCACTACACATACCTAGCCTACGAACATATTTAGTTTTCTAAATTGACGAAACTAGGAATTGAACTAAGGGATATTTGGATATGCCAGCTTGCTGTATTGACCACTGTACCTTAATCATACCAAGTCATCAAGGATTCTTTTCTAAGCTAATCTCATGAAAATCTAGTCACGGACGTAATGTACCTAGATAGGTGCGGTTGATGTTGCAAGCATTAAATTACTGTTAATTTTATTTTTGTGGCAACACTGAACGCCACTTCCTTCCTTTCTTCTCTACATTATAAAACGTTGTATAGCGATCGTATGTCTCGTAGCTATAATAAATTCTAAATATTACATAAAGTGGTGTTTTCGTTAACGTGCATCGCCCTCTACCAGACATCAGTCCCCAGACACACTCTATGCACCCAAACAGTTGACAATTACCATGCTAAACCAAGCAACTAGTCTTACCTTGATAGCTGAACACATGCGGTACTTACTTTTAAAATAATGTTATCATATTTACTGTGTTCTTGATAAATAACCACTTAAGTTTGAGTTTGGAAGAATATTTCCACTGGTAATTTCATCTGAGATATACTTAGCAGTGCAGCCTTGTGTTAAAACCGCTAGATACACCTCAAATGATAAAATTAAAGTCCAATAATCCTATAGAAGTGTACCGCCATAATACTACTCGCAACTTTGCAATTTATTGGTTGACAAAATGACGATGTTACAAAAAATAGCAAAGATAATGCAACAACATTTCAGTGAATATGAGATACCAATTGAATTTCGTTTCATTTAATGTGATTGATTGCGTTCGCTATAACAGCATAGAATAAATCATTCGATTATTATTACCTACGTAATTTTTATTGCATAATTATATAATAACTAACAAATTTATACAAGAACATACGAATATAGTCACTCACCTCTTAACAATACAAATAGGTATAAAAATTTACGCTTAATTACAAGAAATCTATTTATAATGTATCTTTATTGACACAATTACCTATTAATAAATCATTAGTAGCTAAGTAAAGTAGTATTAAAGAATATAATTTCTTGAGCTCAATCGGGTATTCGAATTGTAGATGATTTTAATGTAGCAAGCAAATACATATCTTTTCGCTCAATAATTGTATTTATAAGAGTATTTTGTATGAATTTCTTGTGTGATCAATTGAATCGTGTAAGTGGAGACGAACTTCATAAATTGCGTCTGGGTGTGCTAGGAGTCGCATCCGAAAAGAAAATTATTTATCTGGTACCCCCTTGCACAAAAAAGTAAATTCCTTAATTCGAGACCAAGGCAATTGTGAGGTGTATGTCTGGCATTTTATGTATTAATAGCACCGATGCACCGAAGTTTTAACGCAAATATAGATGAATGGTTTAGACAAACATTTATTTTGATGTAAATCGTTTTAGTGAAAAGTGTCGAGAAGCTGACCATTATTTCCACCACATTTTCTTACTATCTAAACAAACGAGATATCCTACCCACACCCACACACAAAGCTTTAAACATAAGGGTTTATGTTTTCAAATTAAATTCTCATATCTATGGAGGTTCGTAGTAATAAATATTCATTTTGATTATTTCTCGAATTCATTCGATCCACATATAATTAATTTAAATTGAAGTGCGGTAAATGCCCACGTTAATTAAAAGTTTTGTAAACTCTGTGTATGTACGAGTTGTGTGATTTTCCAGAAATACAGACAAAAATACTGGAATCATCAAATTCCAGATGACAATATTTTTTGTCTGTGTCACGTTTCCACTGCATTTTGTTACTATAGCGTTAGCGACTAACTTTTTAGGGTTCCGTAGTCCTGACAAGGAACCCTTATAGTTTCGTCATGTCCGTCTGTCTGTCTGTCTTTTCGTCCGAGAGACCGTTGACACTAGAGAGCTGTATCTGTGGAGGTATGTATATCAATCACGCCGACAAAGTGGATGAAATATTTTTTTGAAAAATAATATTTTTTTTGGGTAGCTCGCATACATGTAACGTGAGGATGAATTTCTTTTCATCGTCTACCCCATCGTGTGGGTCATCGTTGAATAGTTGCTTTAAAATGACTCAGACTATTTTTCGATTTAGGGATCCGTTAAATATTAAACTTTAAAGTGATAATTTTGGGTCCGAGTAGGGAATACCCCCTCTTCTAAAAGCTAAACTATTGGCTTGAAAAATCTGGAAAAATTATAATAATAGTGCTTTTTACAAACTTTTAAGGAAAATCATAACGGTTAAGTTAGATCAGTTAGCTTAAGAGTAACAGACGACTGTTACTCTTGTTGAACGATCAACTTATGTATTAGTAATATTTCTTACCTAACAAAAAACCCTTAGAGGAAAACATAAAAAGTGAATTAAATGAAGTATTTAATTGCTGAAATATATTGTGGTATGTCGACGGGCAACTACGGAACCCTACACTGCGCGTGGCACGACACGCTCTTGGCCAGTTTTACTGTCTCATGTTTGTTAAATGCATTCTTTCTAGTCCTGCTATTTCTGTTTCAGGGACAAAGTTGTCTGTCGTGGAGTTATATCAACAACTTTAGATAATTGAAGATTATTCCTTATTGGCTTTGGTTTTTATGTTTCTACGAGTATCTATATTTATAAAATGTTACTTCAGTGCGATAGTCTCATAAAAACTCAAGACCTGCTCGACCGATTTGTGTTTATTGTGGGAAAAAAAATAGAAAAATAAAACAAAAAAACGGCGAGAAAAAACATAGAAATTGGCAATTTGTATGAGAATGCACTTAAGGTGGCAGGGACGAAGTTCACTGGTCATGAAACACATTAATGCTATGGGACTAACTAGTTAATACCTCGATTTAAATACCTTTATCTGCCTTTTGTCTGATACTGTGTCTATTGGTAAGTTCTCAATACCTGTTGATTTTTCTTTTTTTTTAAATATACCGTGTGATGCTTAAAATGTATGTATGTACGAAAACGACTATTTATTTCTTTTATGTATTCATGTTCTCATGTAAGTGACGTCTACCAATGTCTTTATGAGAATAAATGTCTTTAAACCTAAACCTAATATTTGTGCTCATCAGACTATTTGCCTCTCGCGGGAGTACAACCCGCAACCACCTGGCTTTGTAGTTCGAATCACGTATAATTAGACTATAATAAAGCGTTGATGAAATAAAAAACGCCAAAGTACACGATATTATTCGAGGTACAGTTTTTGATAAATTACCGAACGACATCAAAAAATGCGAAAGCTTATCTGTTATATTGGCTTATCTTACACGGCTAAATTAAGGGAATATGTAACTTTAGCACCTAAGAGGCATAAATATGTTAGTATCTAAAGAATATATGTTATCTCATTGTAAGTGAACTGTAGTTTTTATGAGAATATTTTCTTTGAACCTAATGTTTTATTAATTTATGGGATTTGTTGTTGTCCATTATCATAAATCAGTTATAAAATGTACAAAAAATGTAGTCATATCTTTTCCGAAAACCATGTAATTAAAGTTGTAATTCATAAAATTTTGCCCATTATTTCCCCATTGTGTCCTGCAAAGGTCTGGCTTTGAGTCTAGTTTCGGGAATAATCATTTACCAAAATTTAGTACCTGTAGAGTTTCATAAGCGCCAGACATTATTCCGTAGAAGCCGTATTTCACCGACCACAAATAATTTAGAACGAGTCTCGACAGTTATTGTGTCGTTTCTATGGATATTGTGAGTTTTTTGCATTTCAAATTTATTGAACATTGTTCAATATTTCATTTATAAGCTTCGAATAATCTTTTGTTCGATATATTTAATCTGGTTTTGTTCGATATACTTCAGTATTATCTCATAAGTTCGAATTTACCTTTTTAGTAAAAATTTAATAGCAATCGAATGTTAGAGGCCATTATCACTTAATATCATAGACTTAGGATTCGCTACGCTCTTAAAGACTGACAAAGCGTGGAAAAGAGACATCATATCCTTGCGGACACCATACAAGATAGAAAAAGACAGATGTCAATGTACCTATGTGACACAAATAAAATATTTAACTGACTTTATATGATCTCAATTTCAAACGTCAATATTAATTTTATTAAAATATACAAAATTACAAACGGAAAACTTATTTAAATATTTCTGTAGACATGGGGTGCTGTTCAATTATAAATTTTGATGTGACAAGAAAATATAACCTCAATAAATACACATTTCCACAGGTAAATACATTTTTTGATGAAAATATTTTGAAACAAATTTGTGTCTAATTCGTAATAATAATCGACAAAGAACTTGGTTTTAACAGAAGAATATGAACTTTGTTTGTTGTGTGTTTGTGTATTTCATAGTTAAAGGCATAATAACAATAAATATTAGGTAAAATAGTAAATTGTATGTTTACACTAGGGATTGAACTAGCGGTGACGTCATAAGTATCGATAAAATATCGACAGCCATTTGTGGGTATAGAAGATTTTTAGCAATTACTAAAAAAAGAGTTATCATTATTTATTATAAATTATTTATTTACTTGTTTATAAACGTCTAAAAGAATTATGTATAATTTAGTCAAATATTTAGTTTAATATATAATATTTTTTTAAGAATACCAACTAAACCTGAAATGCTCGAAAATTGGATAAGAGTTATAAACAGGCCAGATTGGACTCCGCGGAAACTTGTTCACAATATTCAATTACTCATTTTTCGATTTAATGCGAGTAAACTTGTTTTTCCGATTTCTCAGTTTCCAGACTGTGAAGTTTGCATAGCAAAAATATGACCTTTTTTCGACCATATCTTAACTTTACACATACAAGCCCAGAAAGCCCTATTTCCTTTCCGTGAACTGATTTTCACCTCTTTTTTGTTTAAAGATTAAGTTTAACTTTAGGTGCTGCAAGGTCCGCGGCGATTGTAACGTGTGCCAAATCAATTTGATGCCGGTTGCAATTTATTGATAAAAAAATTGTGGCTTGAACAACACTACTACACACACACATACGTGTCACATTTTTTGTATCATTTGCAATGAGCCTTTGTCTATCTTGTACATTCTATATCTATGCTTAATATAGTCCTGCCATTTTGTTTTCCCTCCAGTCTCAGTCATTTTATCATCACTCAATCCATTCATCTCCTTTGGTTGTTTTCCCTCACCCCACATTAACACCCATACCTCATACGGATATTAGTGACCATAGTACAATAATTATAATGACATTTTAAAAACGAATTTCTTTTAAAAATATTTAAGATTATATACATATGTGGCGCTGTCACGTAAGCATACATTATAAAAGTGGTATGTAGTGTACCTCCACAGCTTTGGTATGATAGTATTACCTGATACAAGGTAAATAAATAAACTTATGAGTTAAATATTTTCTAGGGATGATTCTCCCGCTTAAATATAAAACTTTTTCTATGGGACTGTCCACGCACGGGCATAGTACCACAGACCGGAGGGCACTGTTAACGAGGATCGGCGAACAGCGGCGAACGACAGCGAGCAACATTCGGTTCGCGAGTGAACACCGATGCTCAGTCGACCAGTCGCTTCTTTATCTTTTAAGTATATGGTTACTGTATTGTTGCTGTAACTTATTTTACTTGGACTACACTTTCTTACTTTAGAGTGAGCTTTTTATTTAACACCTTTATCTACACCACCGAAGGATCCAAACAGGTCTCAATCCTAACTTCAAAATCGCAAGAAAATACACTTTTCTATATTGGACACCATCACATATGTACATACATCTCTCTGATCCTAAGGTAAATAGCTAAAGCACTTGTGTTATAGAAATCAGAAACAACCACGGAACTACAACACCCAGACACGAGCCAATATAGAAAAGTTCGTTTTCTACATTGACCCGACCGGGGATCGAACCCGTAACCTCAGAGATGGCGGCGCCATTTAAAGTCCGGCGTGCTTGCCTCTCGGCTGCGGAGGTCGTCGATATTAAAGCGCGACCACTTGACTCATAGCGCTGATGCAAATGATGCCTTATTATGTGCCTACAATGTTTTGGAAGTTCACTTAACATTTTTATTCCATAACAATAGGGACGCTGCGAGAACCTTAATAAACTTTGAACAAGTGCGATGAAAGGATTCTAAATTCGCACAAAAGTTTCGAACAGATATTATAATTTGCCGTTGTCTTCCTTTGTCATGAAAAGGAGGTCGTGATATCGGAAGCAACAGATTTTGTTACAAATAACTTGTTTAATTGTTTGTTCAACCTTCGTGGAATAAATACCCAAGTTACTGTTGGACGTTCGAAGTTGACACCAGCCCCTTACCATGAACTCTAAAAACAATCTCAAAGTTGTCAAATCTGTCAATTCAAATTCAAAGGGCCGAGTTATTAAATTTTATTTTTTCTTGTAAGGAATCAGGGCATAATTAGTTACTTACTTTGCTGTCAAGCTAACTCGAATCTTTTTAATTCTTTTTGCAGACATTTTTAACAAAAAATAAATGTCCAGGAATTTATTTTTTGTATTTTTTAATCAACGTCATACCATAAAGTAGCGAAGTAGGGTAACGAATGTACATTTGTAATCGTTGATATTTTATAAACTTAAACGCGCTCGTTTAAGTTTATAAAATATCAACTGTGACGTGAACTTGTCCTACGTTCTGTTAATTAAAGTGCAAGCTGTGAAGCAATTTATCATTGTTCTATCAAAATAATGTAGTCGCAGTAAATTATTACAATTTTACCTACCTACCTACGTTTCTACGTCCACTCCAGCTGATCCTACCTACGTTGACTGTGGTGGTTGGCCCCAGGCCTAACTAGTAACTAACTAGGCCTAACTTGTGGCCGGCCACAATTTACATGCGTTGAATTAGCCCGTCGACTGCGAAAGTTAACTCATTTCCTTGAAAAACTCCTTTTGTTGCGTACGCTACGCCGTCACGTCTCGCATTTTCCGGGAACTCTGAGTAATATTAGCAAAATTTCCTCTCTGTAATTAGATTTGTAAATATTTTTGTTTGTACCGTAATAAATCTTTTATGCGTGTCTAGTCATGTCCGCACCCAAGTGGTTAACTAGAAGTTAGAATGCTACGAAATGCTACGTGCTACGAGAAAGCTTAGGCGTTACGCGACTACGACGTCATTGCCCTGGAAGCAATTTTATGAAAAAACTTGACGCTGTAGTTTAATATTTATACAGTATTACTGGTAGGTTACTAGCTGCGTTTATACAGTGTGTAATATTATTTATAAAACCTTTGTTGCGCAGGATTTTTTTAAAAGTTGTATTTTGTTTAAAAAACTTTATCTATCAATCAATCTGTTGCTAGCATATTATAAACATGTAAGCGTTTACTAAGCAGCCAAGTGCGAGAGTGCGTCTCGAAACTGGCCGGTAAAAATCTATTTATGAACAAGAGTCTGTAGTATTGAGTAGGTACACTATACAGGGTGTAAAAAAAGGCTTAACCAAGCCTTAAACCACGAATTCTATACATAAAACCAAGTAGAATGCAATAAAAATAATTGCTGGGAAATGACTTTTATTTTTGGGTATCATAAAAAAAAACTTATTTCTAACCCGCAATGTATAGCGCGCACGCCACAGACTATGTGTGTGTAAGCGGTCGGCGGGCGAGCGGGTGGCGCGAGAGCACTGTGCACGATTCATTGCCGGCTGTGCCCTTTAAAGGCCTTTTATGAAAGGAGCACTGAAAATTTTTATCATGTTTCTTTGTAAAAAAGTTTAGTATTATCAAACAGAAGTCAATTTTGTAAAAATCTTTGAAAAAAAATTGAAACTTTGACTGTCAATAACTCGGTAACCCGTCATTTCCCAGGTATAGTGTAAAAGAAAAAAATGATCGTAATAATACGTAGAATATGTGGTATTTTAGGGCTCCGTACCCAAAGATTAAATGGGACCCTATTACTAAGATTCCGCTGGCCATCTGTCCGTCCGTCTATCACCAATTCACCAGGCTGTATCTCATGAACCGTGATAGTAAGATAGTTGAAAATTTTACAGATGATGTATTTCTGTTGCCGCTATATGTAACAACAAATACGAAAAACCTAAATAATTTTAATTATAAAGGGGGCTCCCATTATAACATACATTTATTGTTGTAAACGTGTTTTTTTTTGCTCTTTTTTATAGATAATGGTAGAACCCTCCGTGCGCGAGTCCGACTCACACTTGGGTTTTAAAAATAAAGCCTTGTAAAAGATCATATTTTATTATTTAATTAAATCCAAGTCTTAAAACATGTTACGCAAACAAGATTTTACAGCTTAAATTTTTAGTTGCAATTAAAATAATTTCTCGCGAAACCTACAACACCAAACGTTGTTTTAGTCGTACAATTTTCATTAAAACTTAATGTTACTCGTAATAATATTTCATTCTGCAAACTGGCATTTTATTCTTGCTGTGTGCTTTTATGTCACAATCTAGTATGTGCAGCAGGTAGCTTATTTCACAACTTTAAAAGTTTGAAGTGTTCCAGGAACCCAGTGGGATTTATGTGTGTGCCGTTTATTGCAACACTGCGGAAAATACTCGCCTTCTCGCACTCCCGCCTCAGCCAGCCTGCCGTTCCGTCGCCAAACGCGACGACGCGCCTAACTGCCCCGGAGGGAATTGTGTCATAAAGATATTTAATATCACGCGACATCAAGTTCCGAGCTGCGGTTTTTAGTTCAGAATTTTCTGCAGTAGGTGGCGCCGTTTTTAATTTTCACAGAGTTGAGGGGCTTATTTGTTTTTGTGGAAGTTAAAAAAACTTTTTACAAAATGCATGTGCACGCCATATATTTATATACCTATCTTTATCTATTACCTAGTTTCAATGATAAAACCTTTGCTAAGTTTAGTAAGATTGATGTTCACAAAATAACTAATTGACGAGTACTCCTATTTAAAGTTCGATATAGCTCTAAAAATCAAATAGAGCGTGGAACCTTTCTAATTTCAAAGTCTAACTGATGAATACACTTTTTCTAAAGCTGAAAGTTTTCAGAGATTAAAAAAATGTATTTCAAAAGGGTCAAAGACTGTAAGTTTATGCTACTAGATTTTATTAAAATGCATTTGAAGGCAAAATATGCCTCTGGTTTAAAATGCCAAAAATACATTGAGAGATGTGAACAATTAGGATAAAATTGAATTAATATTTGTTTATTTTTTTTTTATCTTGAATACATAGCATATCCGACGTTTCGGCCTAATTACATAGGCCGTGGTGTAGTCTTCCCGCGACCACGGCTATGTAATTAGGCCGAAACGTCGTGACAAATAATAAATAAAAAAGGTATGTTGCATAATACCCGTGCTGTGTAAGTGTTAAATAATGAAAATGCAAAAAGAAAGTTTAAAATGTTATATATTTATGCACGTTTTACATTATCTAGTTGCCATAGCACAAACTTTGCTTATTTATTTATAATAAGTGTGATTGCAAAATATGATAAATAATAATTAAAAAAACGGCTGGACCTATTTTTATATCTTTTATTTATGGTTTTGTCGTCAAAAAAATTACCAGAAAAATCCATGCTGGCACAGGTAGTATAATATAAATAGGTATTGCCATTATTAAAGTAACTGTTTAATTAATATTGATAAAAATAATATGTCTATCTAGCTGCTAAAATGTCTATTCGCACTGCGGTACTGTATTCTAGCACGAAGTAACAAATAGTTACTTTCCAGTTTGCAGTGTATTTAGCGAAAAAGCTTTTGTTTAAAATGCAAAGATTTACGAGTGTACTAATTGTTAGTATTCATCGCGATAGTACTAAAAAAGGAGCTAATCCGGCGGCGTTTGCCTTCGCAGACAGCTTAGCCGTTAAGGCCACGTCGCGTTTGTTCGCAAACTAAATGAAAATATCAAAGTAACGTGCGCGTTATATTATTGAAACTATTTCTGAAGAAGCTTCGCTAATATTTTAAATTCTGTAGGTATATAATAGCTATTTATTCATTATGTATATTATTATACATTTTATGCATTTGTTTATTTATGTGTATCATTTTAAATTTACGTAGATATTTATATTGAATTACTAACTACAATATTAGACCTATACCGTACCCATAGCTTGTTTCCTGCAAGCAGTGGCGGGCATTAGTTTTATTTCAAGGTAGGCAGTAGATAGGTACTTAAGTGTTTTATTGATGAAAATAGGTGGTTTTCATCAATGACACACATTTGTAAGTACCTACTGCCTACCTCATTTCATCTACCAGGTAGGCACTGCCTAATTGCCTATATGCACCGCACGCCCCTGCCTGCAAGGTTGGCTGGCAGATAATGATTTTAGCATTAAGTTCATCTATTGAACACATTTAATAGTTTTGTGAAATAAGTATTAACACAACAGTTGATCGGTAATTATTTGAGTAAATAATATTTTTGCGAATTTAAGTGAACGTAGTTGAGTTCGAGCGAAGAAGTGAAGTAAACTAACATTATACGACTACGTTATAATCCTCAGTCGTGATATTATGTCTAACAAATTTCACTATCAATACAATCTATAAATTACTCAGAAAAATAGGCAAATTAATAACAGCATAATAAATTATTTAAAACCATAACTTTTCCCGTCATTTGTTAATTTCTTTCTTCTTCTTTGCGTACTGTTTGCTTAAGATACAAAATAGGTCTTGTATCTCAATATCATTTTAGCTAGCAGTCATCGCCTTAACGTTATCGCGCTTTAAAATGGAAATGCTAGTTCATGAGAGTATCGAATATTTTGTACTTTTTTAGTACAAATACTGCGAGTCTTTTTAAGGTAATTGCGAATGAGAGGAGAGATGGCGCCACTGGCGACGTAAACAACGTCTCCGTAAAGAATAAATCGTTAAAAATACATGTGTACTGCTTTTCATGCAAACATAGTGTTATCCGTGAATTATAAGTGTAAATATTACGTACAAATGTTTTCGTGCAAATTGTTCCAGTGGTAATGTGATTAAAACAATAACAATCTCATATCTACTAAAGTGTCGATACAGTTTATTTTCGATAAAAAGGATAATTTTTCAGTAAAAAGAACAACTTTGACCTTCGTTCTTGTGCAATCTCATAAATAACAAATACAAAATACATAAACTGTCTATTTAATTGGCACTTGTTAGAAAAACCGTTATTTTGAATAAGTGCAAAGCAGAGTTGCGTTGAAACTATTAATAGCATCGCGCGCTTTCATAGAGTACCTTGTGCCATCTATCGGAGAGTAAAGAGACTAGTTAGCACTACACACCGCTACTAACCGCTAGAGGGCATTACGTGTAAAAAATGACGATGCCTACGACCTTATCTTCAATTCATGGGACCTGTGCTGCGTGTCTTCAAGATATCACATCACGCCAATATTTAACATGTTCCTTGTGCTCGAAGAAGTATGACATTGGGTGCATAAACGTATGCGAAAAGCGATTTTATAACACCATGACTGCAGAGTACAAAAGTAAATGGCAATGTCAGGAATGCAAGAATAAAATTCCTAAAAAGGACAATACCAATACACCTGTAAGGCAAGTGGACGCTAACATTAACACGCGAAGAAGAGTGAACACGGGATTAAAACCGCCGTCGACACCGTCCCACAATGCGTCCCCGCCGCCTTCGCCTCGCGTCGCGGAGAGCGCTGCGTCTACGTCTAACGAGCTCATTACTGAGCTGCGGCTGCTGCGTGAAGAGATGCGGGCGGCCCGTACAGAGATGCAGGAGTTTCGGGGCACAATAAATAACCTGACTACTGCAGTCGAGGTATGCAACCGCCGAATTGATGAACTGGCTGCACGAGTGGATGCCGTGGAACATCAGCGTGGGGACACCACCAACTCCAATCCCACCGCCTTAGAGAAGACAGTCGCAGAACTCAAATTAGATTTAAATGACCGCGACCAGGAACTGTTATGTAACGACCTGGAAATAGCAGGAATACCTGAGGAAAAAAATGAACGTTGCTGCCACATTATTCTTACCATGGCTCAAAAACTAGGCGTTAAGCTAGAGGAACGAGATCTTGTGAGTGCGGAGCGTGCCGGGCCCGTTCGGCGCGCACTGGCAGAGAACACCGCGCCGCCCCGGCCGCGCCCCCTGGTGGTGCGGCTGGCGCGGCGGGCGCAGCGCGATCAGCTGCTCGCCGCGGCGCGAGTGCGGCGCGACGCAACCACTGCGGGCTTAGGCTTGAGCTCAGCTGCTCGACCTTTTTACGTCAATGAACGCTTAACTCCTGCGAACCGTCATCTTTTCTACAATGCTCGTAGTGAGTCGACTCGCGCCCAGTGGAAGTATGTGTGGACCCGTGAAGGTAAAATATATGCCCGTAAAGAACACGGTGCGCCGCGGCATCGCCTGCGCTCCGAAGCTGATATAGCGAAAGTTTTTGGTTAATGACTACGTTAGTTCATCTTAACGAGTATTTTATTTTTGGTAAACTTTGTCAAAAATGTTACAAATCTCATTTTATTCTAAAAATAGCAAATGTTTTTTTATTTCAAAGTTTTAAGACTAATTGTTTTTTACAGGAAAGTGTTTATTTTATGTTATGTTTCTTGTTTTTTGTTCATTACTTGCACGCAGGTCACAAGATTCCTATGTATCGACGTATCCAAGCAATTGAGTCTAATAATTCAAAACTATTTCTGTATCAATCTATTTTGTGTAGAATAATGGTTTACTTTGCCACCTTATGTCTATGGTATTTTATAGGTCACTCTAAATCTGTTGTATTTGTAACTGTTCTGATTATTCTACACATTCTTAAGTCTCGTGTATATTCTTACCTACATGCTATACAACTCACCATAACACCGGACACCCTTCAAACTCGCATTTTAAAGGATCCTATTAGTTTCATCATCGTTCCGTTTTCTTTAGCATACCTGACTGTAAGTTGGCGTCATATGACACTGCTTCGGCGGCTCCTATTGCACTGCAAATATACACAAATTACGTATTCGTTTGTTATTCAATTCGTTAAATGTAATCGACTAACTATAGGTGTATTAAATCCCGGGTCTCTTAGCACAAAACATGAAGAGTTCTTAGTCGCCATGGAACGGCATGATGTGGACATTATGGCTATCAACGAGACCTGGCTCAGAGAAGGCGAAGAGGGGCGCGCTCCTGCGCCGCCCGGCTACCGCTTGCGTCACGTCCCGCGGCCAGCTTCAGTCCGCTCCCGTGGCGGCGGGGTAGGGTTCTACATTAGACGTGGCATCAACGCGCGGCTCATCGACCACCCATCCGCGCCTTGTGTGGAGCAAATGTGGCTAAGTTTGAATGTAAATGGGAATAAATTGGCAATAGGTACTGCTTACCGTCCACCATGGCTTAATTTGGATACTTTTATAGACGCGCTTACTGAATCAGTCTCATCTCTCGGCAAATTTGATAGGGTTCTCCTGTTAGGCGATTTCAATGTAAACATTTTGAATACCCAAGATCCTCACACTAGAAAACTAATAGATTTCTTTAACTGCATGAACCTCACCCAGTACGTCAATGAACCAACTCATTTCACAGAACATAGCGAAACATTGATAGACGTAGTGTGCTCCGATTCAAGTATATCTCATATAACAGTTGATTTTATTCCCGATCTAAGCAGACATGCCTTTATCACATGCAAATTAAATATAAGGAAAAACAAGCCACCCTCTAAATGGATAATATACAGACCCATAAATGATCTAAACTTAGAGCAATTTAATGAGGATCTCAGGTCTATACCGTGGGATCAGTTTGACACTGATGATATTCATATTATGTTAAATAAGTTTAATGATTCCGTGATACAACTGTTTGATAAGCATGCTCCGGTTAAGCGCGTGTACATCAAATCCCACTCCCATCCTTGGATAACGTACACTGTCAAAGAAATGATGAAGCTACGAGATAAAGCGTTTGCCAGGTGTAAATTAACTAAACTAGATACCCACAAAAAATATTATCGTGAGTTAAAGGCCATTGTAAATGCAGCAATCCACAGTGAAAAATCAGCTTATTTCATAAAACGTGTTCATTCTTTCTCTAAAAATCCTCGTGTGTTGTGGAAAAACATTAAAAAAGATATCATTGACTTCAAAAATAATAATTTCGAATTGCCATCTCATTTAAATAATCCGAATACAATTAATAATAATTTCTTAGATATTCCTGGCAATAATAAAGCCAGGGACTGTATAATAAAGAATCTCAAATCGAACAGTTTTAGCTCTGCCGTGTTTAAGCTAAAACCTGTTAGTGAAGATACTGTAAGCAATATAATTAAAACTATAAAAACGAATGCAAAAGGTACTGATGGTATAACACTAAACATGGTTTTACTTACTCTACCACGTACTTTAACAGTCATAACAGCGATAGTTAATAAATCCATTGAAACAGGCGTTTTCCCGCAGCAGTGGAAAAAGGCAATAGTGAAACCAGTCCCAAAGACCCAACATCCTAATGAGTATAAAGACTTACGTCCAATTTGTATACTCCCATTTATGTCTAAGATCGTCGAAAGGGCCATTTGTATGCAAATGACTGAGTACCTCGAAGTCAATAACATCTTACCTCAAAAACAATCTGGCTTTAGAAAATGTCGCAGCACATCAACAGCTCTCTTGGATGTTGTGGATGATATCCTGGCTGCACAGGATACCGGTGAGGGCACTATCTTGGTGCTGCTAGACTACTCACGCGCCTTTGACACGATTAACCCTACAGTCTTGCTGGCCAAACTAGCTTATTATGGTTTTGATCCATTAACTTTAAAATGGTTTTCCAGCTACCTTACCGGACGAAGCCAATATGTTGAAGTACGTGATGAAAAAGGTTCTGTTTTTAATTCCACCACTTCTCAAGTAGTCAGAGGTGTCCCACAAGGGTCCATACTAGGACCGATACTCTTTGTGCTATATACTGCTGATATTATAAAAAATATAGAACATTGTAAGTATCACTTATACGCCGACGACATTCAGCTGTACATATCATTTAAGCCCGAAGCTACTACTGCATCTGTGGTTAAACTAAATGAAGATTTAGATCGTGTTAGCCAATGGAGCGATAGCCATAATTTAGTTTTAAATCCCAACAAATCCAAATTTATGATAATGGGTTCTAAAAACAGCATCGCCAAAATCACCTCCCAGGACCCATGTGTATCTATGATGGGTAAACGATTAGACAACGTCCAAGAAGCTCGTAATCTTGGTCTTCTAATGGATGAGAGGTTACAGTTTGAAGGGCATGTAATTGAAACAATACGCAGTTGTTTTTACAGAATAAAGGTTCTTTACCGTATTCGTGATTATATCGATGTAGAAACGAGAATTATGTTATGCGAATCACTTGTACTTTCTAAACTCAACTACGTCGATACTGTATTCGGAGGGTGCTTACTAGAACGGACGAAGAAAGTACTCCAGCGTATCCAAAACGCCTGTGCTCGTTTTTGCTTTCCAGTCCCCAAACGCTCACATATAACCCCATTCTTAAATCAAAATAATATATTAAAAATGGCCGCTAGGCAAACCTTGCATTTTGCATCGTTGCTCTTTGAAGTTATCAACAGTCAGAAACCACCATATTTATTCCAAAAAATAAAATTTGCCCAGTGTAAGATGAGAATCGCTCCACGTCTAATGTGTCCACAATACAGAACGACTGCTTTTCGTGGCAGCTTTCGTTATGCTGCTACGAAGTGTTGGAACAACCTGCCACCGCCCATCAGAAATGCCAAATCTGCTACTACCTTTAAGCGTCATCTTAAGAAATTCCTGTTGGATGAGCAGGTTTCCATCAAATAAGTAGTCGTAGGTACTGTATAATTAACATAATCTCACACAGACACGCATGCACACACACACACACACGAGCGCACACGCAGCTACACACACACACATCGCACGCAAACACCAGTAAATATTCAAATATTTCCAAAATACAATTCGAAAATGCTTTTAATTATATAATTTTATTTCATACTGATTTTACATTGTATTCTTGTTATTTTTATTGCTATTTTTACGTATTGATTTATTTTTCTTCCAATTTAATTGTAATTTTAATCTAATGATGTACCAATTTTATAAAAATATAATATAATTACTTTAGCGCCTGGGCCCCCGCAGAATATCAGTGTCGCGGTAGCTACTTTTAGCTGCCACGACAAACGCTGAGCGGGGGACCCTTTTGGCACATTTCAACTTTTCTTTTTTTTGTTTCCATGAAGCAATGTATGTAACCCTATGTATGTGCCAAATAAAGAATTATTATTATTATTATTATTATAATGATCCATAAATAAACCGCTATTTTCCTTACTTAAGAATCAAAGTATATTTTCCAAATTTTATATTTTTTTATCTTATTTAATGATACTATAAAATACTAGCTTCTGCTTTCTGCACACGAATTCGACTGCGAAGTCTTTAGAATTAAAGCAAAAAATAATAATATAGTCATCCCACGGGAAAACAAAAATAGGATAAAAATAAAGCTGTCAAATTCTGATTGAGTACCTGAATAACATACAAACTTATAAAATATAGTAAGTTGTCCAAGTTTATTATTAGATTTCGGTAATTTAGATTCCTCCGTTAAAAATATATATTCCATTATTTTACAGACGGATAAAGGTCAAAGTTAGTCTACTTATCAAATTAGTATGAAATGTCAATTCAAATCAAATTGTATGGAAGTTCCATAATAAGTATTTTTTTTATTGCGACCCATGTTTCTATGGTAAAGTTGTTTAGTTGCACAATCAAATACTTAATTATGGCTAGCCGTGTGTGATGTTACAAAATGTATTAAAAACTTGACTTCATAACTAAATTTTTTTAGCAATTAATCTTTTTCTAATAAAAATTATGTAATTAAATGTGAAAAGCGTAGCTTCGCACTTTTTAGGGGATTAAAATCTTTTCTTTTAAAGTCCGCCGAATTGGAGCACGGACGTAATAATTGATTGGATTATACCTTCCATCGGATGGCCTCTACGTGATCTCTGTCCATGATTGGTGGACGCGAGCGAATTTATTTACTAACTGTGACAATAAAACGTGTTATCTGCGTCATACAAATTCATCGAGTCGCGCGTCGCGCTGTGCCATGAATAAATATTTTTAGTTAAAGTTTTCAATGCGTGCTTCGGGAGGCCGTTAATCCTGTGCGCTGATGGGACGTTGTTATTGCCGTCATACAACAAAATTATATTGATCCCAAGGGTACCTAACACTGACCGAAATAAAGCTGGCTGCATGCTGTCAAATTAATTCATGCCTAGATAGGTATGAACGAACAGAGGCCTACAGCGCCAAAATGTCAATAATCTGGATGATTATTGCTATTTTGGCGCCCTAGGCCACTGTATAGTGTATAGGCTGATGCGAGAGTACAGGGAACTAATTTACTAATGGCCGCAAGATAGGCAGTCATTTGCAGTACCTATTACATCATAATTCGAAGTACTCTTACTCGTAATGTCTTAAATAAAATAATAAGTATTGTATTTAGATAGATAGATAGATACTCTTTATTGCACACCACACAAAACAAACAGTACAAAAAAAGAAAATACATTTAGAATGGTACAATTTAGGCGGACTTATCGCTAGAAGCGATCTCTTCCAGACAACCTTCAGGTAGAGGACAGTTTACAAAGTTTTATTTAAATTATATCTTTAAAATCTTTTATTAACCTTTACCTATTATGAAAATGTTTAACGTAGTTTTTATATAATATAGAGTACCTAGATTATCGTAAAATAATGGTTACTTAAAATAATGAAAATTATTGATATAGTTAAGGAACATGGGAACAAGGATGCCCGTTTTTTGAATACAGAAAAAGTATATTTTTTTCGGGATAGACGGTCCTTATATCCCGCTCTGATTGACGTGACCTTCGATTATAGAATATAAAATAACATTAAATGTTTTCACCTTCTCATTGAAAACAATCATACCTTGACTGACGGTAATGGGCAAAGGATGTGCACTTTGTTTAACGACTCACCATCAATGTCATACACAAATAGTACGTTTAACTCGTGTAATAATAATTAGGACCAACAATAAAAACACCTATTTTTAAATAACATGTAAAACCGATCAAGTGCGAGTCGGACTCGCGCATGCAGGGTTCCGTACCTAATATTATCTACAAAAACAGCAAATAAAACACGTTTGTTGTATGAATTAAAAACTGAATAAAATAAGTATTTATAAAAGGCTCCGGCTTTAAATACTTATTTTATTCTGTTTTTAGTACCTATTTGTTGTATTGTATTTCTGTTGCCGCTTTAGGCAACAGAAATACATCATATTATGTGAAAATTTCAACTGTCTAAGTACCTATCACGGTTCATGAGATACAGTCTGGTTACAGACAGACGGACAGCGGGCTCTTAGTAATAGGGTTCCGTTTTACCATTTGGGTACGGAACCCTAAAAATACTTTTATAAGTTCCGAAGGTCACACATTTGTTGCCCCGAAGTGCACTTATCGAGAGATGAAATCATTTGAAAACTTTTTAAGAGCTCACCCGACCCAAAAGTCAATTTGCTGCGTGCCCCGGCTAGAGAGAATCGTGAGAAGGGTTAAATAAAACCAAGAATAGCAAATGTTGCTCACATCATTGGGGCAAACATCGACTTTGACGCGGGTAGACATCCGCAGACGGGGTTTCTTTCAGATTTAACGCAACAACAGAAAGTGGCAGTTACTACACTATTATTCGAAACACAAAGGGCTATGTATGAAAATTTTGTGGGTAGAAAAGGGATTAGAAGTAGGAAAATACGAATTTAGAAATGAAATAATATAAGGTTACTTACCCAAATGATTTGAAAAACCAGTCGAGTGTTTATGTTAAAATGTTTGTGTGATGGGCACAAGCATTTGTACCTAAATAACCAGTCAGTACAATCTTTGCTTAGTTTAGAAAGAATTCATTATTTTTTTATTCTATATACACTGATGGTTCTGTATCCAACAAAACATTAGATAAAAAACTGCGTTTTATATTAGTTTCTTCGCGGTAAATAGGCGATACTGGCCCCTTATTCCCTAAAAATTTGCAATCAGCAATAATCGCGTAGTCATCGCCCGAATGATAGTAACTGTCAAAACCTATGAGCAGCACTGACAGTAGATTGCTTTGTTTTTCGCTGTCAATTTGCCATTTTAAAGCCAGAATTGGTCAATTTTCGTTATCGCATTGCTTTGCAAGATACGGAATTAGGGTACCGGTTTTTTTTTAAATAGGTTTTAGATTTAGGCTTGGTTGCACCATCTTACCTTAACTTTAACAAACGTCAAAGTCTGTCAATCCATACAGAGACACCGGTTATAGTTATAGTTATGGTTAAAGGTGATGCAACCCAGCCTAAGTACTTAGTAGTTGAGTTGATTGTCGACAACCCAACATAAAAAAATAAAAAATAAAAGTTTTGTCTATGTGACTTCCGTTTCACTCTTCGTCGAACTGTTATGCAGTGTTAAAATTGTTTGTGCTTAGTGATAATTAAAAGAGTGATTCCCACTCAACAGCAGTCTTTTTCTTTCTTATAAAACTTTCTACAACTACAAAAAGTCCACTTAACTCTCAATTAATAAGGAAACAGTTGGAAATCATAAACGATAAACGGGTCAAAAAAACAGGCGTTGTATTTTTAAAATGCCTGTGAGTGAAAGCTAATCTAAAAACGATATTTCACATAAATGTTTCATTTTATTAAATAAATATTGAAACTGACCATTTATTCCGTTTGACACTAAATACCATTACACTTTATAACTATCGACTCTTCGGCTAGTTTGTTATTCAACTATAGATAAAGGACGTTTGATTCATTAATTAAACGTTATATTACTTGTGACTAATTTTATTTGGCAATCCACCGATTATAGACACTTAATAATGTTTCATGTCCAACGTTTCATTTTAAGTACTGCGTAATAGATGTAACGACAATAATCTTAACGATATCACGTACTGAACTGTGCCGGAGGACATTGTAGACTGCCCTCACAGGCTCATAATCGGCTTGAACAGAATGAAACCGCCCGCTGCAACTATTACCGCACGAGCGACGCAAGTTACAAGAAGTCGAAATTAATTGAAGATAAATAACACTTGAAAAAAAATTATCGACCTCAGGTGGGACTCGAACCCACGTCCCATCGCATATCGGGCGAGTGCTTTGACCACTAAGCTACCGAGGACGTCAAGTGACAAGATGAAATTCCTTAAGTGTTTTTTCTCGCTGTCAAAGCCAGCGTATTCTGATCAATATTGTAGCTATATGTATATGGTGTTGACGGTAGTATACTACTCTGCTATACATATAGCTACAACATTGAATGGAATTGCTAAAAACAAAAATTTACAAAGTCGAAATTGAATATGTCGCATACATTACATAGTATCTTTGATGACTCTTTGTGAATAAATGTTATCATTGTCTATGTTAAAGCTACTACAGTTTTATTGTATTTGTATCAGGAATGTGAATAAGGTATTCTCTGACATTTTCTTATTTTATTTAAATCTACCCAATCAGATTCATCATTATTAAATATAAATATATTTATTAAATATAAATAAATTATTGAATTCATAGTTCGGACAATTTGTAAGAGGATTATCTAGAGGAAACCGAAAATAATCCTTAGATTAGAGACCGTCGAGAAACTAGCCGTGCTTGCGGTTTCTCCCGCGCCGGGTAATATTGTTAATTTCACATTACACCATATTTTTAACCAACTGAACTTTTTTTTGAAATGTATAGAGTTAATAGACATTGTTGTTTACTCTAAATTGGTGGAGGCGGGCTGCTTGTTACGAAACCGAAAATTCTTTACCTTAAGTAAATACAAAAGTAACAATTACAATGAATATCGAATAGTTTAATAACAATGGCTATGAGTTCACGAGGCTAGAGGTTATTATATTTTGTGAACTTGTATCAATATTTGAGTAAAAACCATATATTGCATAGAGTTCATGATAAAAGCTATTAGCTTAGAGTTGGATCTCCGTGAAAAATCAGCGCAATAAAGGCTGTCACGACAGATTCGGAAACACTTTTGACACATCAGATTCCCTTGTTTTTAGGGTTCCGTACCCAAAGGGAAAAATGGGTTATTTTGAAAGTCTTTAAGTAAAAACGTTGTAGTTTTATTGTGGCAAAAACTTTTATTATTTGTCGTCTAAGATTGATGAGATCTTTACTATCAAGGTCAGTTTAGTTACGTGTTTTGTCTAGACGCTTTGGTTTTAACATGTTACACTACTTACACTGCTTAGTGTAATAAAATGCTCATAAAACGTATTTTTAGAAAATGTAGACAAAATTTATATTTAACCGTTAACACAATGGTCAACTTAAACGGTGTTCATAATAAATATTTCATAAAGTTTTCCAAGGAAAAAGACGAAACAGCCATAAAAGAACATACTAGAAAAGTCAATCTTGGTTGGGAAATCTATGCTAATAATTCGGAAAAAGCACTTAATTGAGCGTTTTACAGAACCAATTTTATGACTTAGTAGTCTAGCACTTCGTCAAAGGATGGTGTTAAAAAAGATATATATATATTTAATATTGTCATAATAATACATGAACATGTCAGCTCCATCTTAAAGTTCCATCATCATTCAAATGATAAAATTATTAGTAGCTTACGTTTAAAAAAACCTTCCTCTTGTTACTTAAATCTAAGTGTGCGGCTCAGGTGAAGCAGCTGTGTATCCTGAAATAACTATAGCGGAACAAAATTTTTCTCGACCATAACAGTTTCAGGTAAAGCCAGTAGATTATTGCTTTTCCATTACATGAAAATCTCTTTCATCTTAGATACTTTTTCTAAATCCTTTCACATTTTAATGAACAGGTAGGTTCATTTAAGTAAATATTTTTTAACTTTTATTGGTTAAAATTCGAAAAAAATGACGTTGGGTTAATCGTCTGTCTATTTCAATGTTCTAATTTTTAACGCCCTCAGTATAAGTCTTTTCTTTTTTATATAAAATAAATAATGTTGTTTGATAAAAATATGGATTTCATAATGATTTACTATTTAGTTAAAGTTGACAACTAATTTTTTTTATGATTTTTAGTATAATTAAATAACTAGATAACATTTTGTTTAAATTAAATAAACAAGACAGTTACAATAATAGACTTCCCAGTATAAGTTATGAGTGAATTTAGTACATAAAAGTACGCTATTAATTGGGAACCCGCTTCTTAAAGAATATTGAAAATTAAAATAAAAAATGAATGGATCGAGAGATATTTTAATTTTGACGTTTAGTAATCAACAGAGTTTTCACCGCTGAGCGCGCAAAATAATATTTAGCCTAATTGTTTGTGGCTCCTCCGCCTCGGGCTTAGGCGGATTCAATTATAGGAACCGTCGAACTCGTAATAATAGCAATATCATTGCTCCGAGACAATTGTGTGATAACATTGCTAATTATTTTGTAATGGGTAAACGAATAGTCTTTGAAGCTGCACGAGTCATTGTTTCGTTCAATTTAATTCACTGCACAATAAACTAACTATAACCACTCCCCCACTGTTTAATTTGAATACATTTCGGTTATAGATATTTTATGTTGCCTTTATTGCATACACACTCGAATACATTTTAATTTGGTCATTCAATACGATTGTAATATTTACTTTCTCTCGGGTGCTCTTTATAAGTACCTACATGTGTCCATTGACTTCTATAAAATGTCGTTCTATTGATTTTTATACACCGTGAATTTTTAATTACCCGTGAAAATTAACTAACATACTCAGATATCGATATACATCGAATTTGGCGAATAAAAAATTTTTTTTATGAGAAATTTATTTAAAAGATCCCTAACATTCCTTAAAAAATATGCACCATAAAAGTCCTGCTAATTCAAATAGTAATCATTATCATTCCAACATTATCGGAACCAAAATCCACCTAATTTAGTCGCGTAATATTGGCGTACGGAAAGAATAACTGAGAATGTTTTTTTTTAAATTCATAGTTATTCCTTCCGTACGCCAACGCCGTACGCCGTTCCGTTTTTTTATACGTCAAATTCGACGTAATATCGATATCTGAGTATGTTAGTTAATTTTCTCGGGTAAATAAAAATTCACGGTGTATAGCTATTTGGTTTTGTTACATAACGTCAAATGGAAATTCACGTCTATTGTTTTGACACGATGTCAAAACAATCTCTTCAATATTGAGGGTACACACATGACCTTAATAAGGACACTACATAACTTTTCCTGCCAAAATCTGAATTCCTTGAGTATTGTAAATGGATATCATTTGATTTATCAATAATAATAGCCTTTATTCAAATATAACCTATTACACATTTAAATTTTATTTTATTTAGTTAAATATCTGTTTGCCTTTGCCATAGGGCCATTTGATCTAAGAAGTGCAAAATAGTACTTATTGTATGCTGCACTTGCCTACTTTTAAACATTAATAAAAGTGTTAACATTCTATTTAGCAATGCTTGTCTTTTCAACCCTTAACTTAGAAACATACATACTATACACCCGGCAAGCGTTTAATTCTAACCAGCCAGTAACTCTTACATGCCAAAGGCATATTCTGTTGATATTTTTAGTTGCAAAATAGCTATAGTCGACTTAGGAAGTGGTTTACCAGTTCTGATGACGTATCCCATTAAAATAGTTAATGGTCGACTATAATAAGTAAGAAGTGAATAATATTCATCTTCCCAATTCAAACCTTATTACTTACTATCTACGAGTCCTAGTAAAAGGTCAGTATTTGCTCGCAACAATCAAAAAGCATTTTTAAATAGATGTTACCAAAGCTACGATCAATATTTTAACTGTCAAACAATTTAAATGTGAAATAATGAACATTTATTTTCCATCGAAATGCATTCAACTAAATAGGTATGATTTTAATGTTTTAATAATTAATTATTCAGTAAGGACAATCCCAAATTTCGTGGCTACATAATACAGTAATGTCATATATTCTGTGGTAATGTGGGCCAGTCAATAGTACTATTTTGGGACAAAAAAATACCTAACTATTTGCCAGGTGTACCTACGCTTTGTTCTGAAATAGCAAATCGATTATATCATCGTACAACTTGCTGATTCGGAATGCTTCTAGATTGTATCGAAACTGTATTATACTCGTACGTTACGTACGAGTAACTACCTAAGCGTGATGCATTTACTACCTATATACGAACATAACTTATGACTGGATTAGGTACAGATGTTACGAATTCGAAGGAAATTGATTTAATGTGAAGTCTGTAGTTCACAGGTCAATGAATAATGCACCTATTTATTTATGTTATAATATACACATAAATATAACGATGTTCTTGATAATTTCAATTTATAAAGATAATTAACGCATGCAAGTTTCGTTAGAGTACCTATTTACTTTTCATTTGTTACATGGACTTTGCTGCCATTGGACAGTAACATTTGCTTATCTTATTTGTACTATAAAACAAAACAAGTCATTTTTAAGTATTTTCTCACAAACGCGCAAATAGCTCAATATCATTTAATATTTAGATCACAACATTTCGAATACAAAACAAGGCTAATCAAAGGGGTTAAAAATCAATAGCATTCAATCCACTTCAATTAACTTGTCTTCGATTGTAAACAGGGGTCCACTCTTTGCATTTAGAATTGGAAGAGCGATGAGATACATTTTATTTACCTCGAATAAGCAGGGTGATAAGGCGAAGCCCTTTTGTTTTTATATTTTAATATAAGTTTAAACTAGATGAAATGTAAGCGTATGTAAGTGGTTGTAAATCTGCGGTTTACGCAGATAACAATGTTATAGTAGCCATATTAGGCTGAGACGGGTTTCTAGTAGGTAGGCAAGTATTTATAGGCTGTTAAAAAAGTATAAGCCAAGTGCTAGGGGGTTGATCAGAATCGAGACTATATAATACAGATTTTAAAAACTATTGACATTAGAATTCGACGATTAATACATTTTTCGGCTCCATACCTACCTAACAAAATTTATACATACAAAATAGCACTGTTAAACTGAAAGCCAAAGTTGGTTAAAATATTTACATTTGCCAAAGTACTGTCCTTTATTAAGGGTGGTCTAGCTAGTGAAGGGGTGATGGAAATAAGCTAATAAGGCTTTGGCACGTCTTCCCACTGAAGCGGCGTGATTCTTGATAGAATACTAAGAACTGCCAATCAGCACTGTCTGGAACGAAACGTTCTGTTACGGTGCGATGCATTTCGTGATGTAGCTAAGCATATACAAGCTGGTATTTTATTCCACAGTCTATAAGTCTAGTAAGAAGAACTCGATAAGGATATTTTCTGCCTTATTTGGTGTAAAAAAAATGTTCATTTCAATATAAATCAAACCTTAATAATTATATCAACTTATAAATAGTTCAGGTTAGTCCAAAACATATGGTAAATAATAATTATTTAAGATTTCCAAACAATTTACCTGTTGATTGCTCGTAGCTCAGTGGCGACAGCGCTTTGGTATCGATTACTAAAGTTAAGCAACCAACGCCGCGGTCGTGAGTGGATGGGTGATCATTCCGACCATATTTAGTGACATTTATCACACGCATCTCCGTGCTTCGGAAGGCACGTTAAAAGTTGGTCCCGGCCAATATCGCTTGATATTGGTCGGGAAGCCTAGTCAGAGGCCTTAAGGCGGCTTGATAACATCTGACAGTAAGGTTTAGTCACTGGCCTTACAACACCCCTCCACCAATCCGCACCGGGCCCGCGTGGTGAAGTATAGCCCAAACCACCACATAGTTGAGGTGAGGCCTGTGCCCTGCAGTGGGACGTATATAGGCATACTTTACTTTACTTTACCTGTTATAAAGATTTCGACCCTTTATTTTATCTAATGCATAATATAGAGTTCAAAAACAAAATATTGCGTATATGGAATAGCAAGATGAACATAGAATAATAGCCGATTTTATTTGGATAGCTGATCGTGGCCTTCTCTGAAACGATCGTTATCTTTTTAAACTTATCTATGAAGCGGTTTAAAGAAGTCTGAGTGAATTAAAGAACAGAAAACAAGTAAATAAAGATGAGTTTTTACTTAAAGATCATGGTTGTTTCCAACACAAGTTTATATAGTTTATTTATAAAGGAAAGTAAGTTTTTTTTTTTTTTTATAAAAATTGAAAATGCAAAAGCAGAATGCTGCACGCAATTTCTTTAATTTCATAAATTTTACCATGTTATCATTAAGTGAACAATATACATATCATTTAAACGATGAAATTGTTTTGCCTATTGTGTCCGCTGTAATACAATCTTGATATTAGGTAACTAATAAATAAACGCTATTTTATTTACATTCAATTGCACCTCCACTAACAGCTTTTAGCTAAAGCGTGGAGTAAGCTAGTTACAGTTTTACAATTATTGTTAAAAAACTGTTTTAACAGTAGTTTACCAGTGTTGTTTATACATCAACGAAAAATAGTTAGGCCTCAGAGCAACTATGCTGGCACATCTGAGCTAAATAAAATTTTAAAGGCCCAAATTCAATTAACATTTTCTGTGGAATATTGAAACGGCATGTTGAAGTTAAGACGACTGTGACTTGTTCTCGCGATAAAAATCACTGTGATTATAAATATAAGATATACTTTGTTATCTCTCATCCATAATAACCTAAATTAACGCCAAGTCTTTATTTTAATATTCAGCATCAAACGTTATCAAATTCTTCAAGACAGCGATTGTCTAAATCAAAAGTTACAACCGTTTTACCGGGTAACGATCTACTTGGAAGTTTCCAAGCAATAAATTGCAATTAAAGAAGATTCCCAAGTGCCTAATGAGAGATATTCAACCGCTCCATCCATGTTTGCGAACTGCTAAGTTTTGGTTCGTTAAATATATTGTTATTGCCGACTTTATTCAATTTCCGTACTTCAACGTAATTTGGGATAAGTTAATTGAAATTGCGACATGGGTAGCCGCCTATTCAAATGGCAGCCTGTGGCTTATTTACAATACGTTATGCTATGTCATTTTGAATTATTAACACATAGGTACAATAAGTTATTTAGGTATAAAAAATATATTTTACACTTATCTGCCTGAAAATCAGTATAATATCAGACATTAGTTATAGCCAAACAGATAAATCAATCATACAGATATATAAAATTTCATGAAAACCCCGAGAAAAATATCATTTTTTTTTCATTAGTTACTAATTTTATCAGTTATTTAGTTTATCAAATACAAAATTCCATAATCTGAAACTTTTTATACAATGAAATAAACCTAAAATTTTTGTTAAGAGGTACAACCGATTGCACAGTGTGCACGCATGTCTAATTGAGAGCACATAGGTAACTATTTGCGCCGAATTTGCTGTGGCCACTGCCAACGAACGTGTTAAGCCTTCCAACTAGGCTATAAATATTGACACACACTGAGTTATGGCCTAGGTTCTTCCATACACAGATTTTCGCCTGGATAGCACGTAGCCGTTTCAATTCCCTTGTGGAAAAACTAAAAAATAAACCTTGTATTTACCCCTACCTTGTTTTTCGGTGCTTCGTGCTGAATGGATGGTTCTATATTTAGTTCAATTCGACGATACAATAAAACAATCATTTGTTACGATAACACAATACTTATTACTATAATTTTTGTTTACTTAAATATTATAACTGTTGAGAATGGAACCTATGACTTGTTATGTTCAGTCTAAATAACGTGAATTTGACGATAATTAGGTATTCTGATGGATGAATAACGATAACATGCTAAGACCTAATTTCGCTAAGCTCTATTAATACATATGGTAAGTTGGGTGAACCATGAAATGCGACTCTAATGAATAAATAATTATAATTTATATTCGTTAACTGGATAAATTAAACGAAAAGATCCCCAGTGGCGTCTGTGTTCTTGTGAGTGCAAGGAATTTGTTATCGTAAGGCCGAAATTTTGTGTAATTGGCTTTCGAAGGAGCACGGCCTTCCAAAGTATGAATACTTATTTATAGTCAATATTATCAGCCCACACAAACACAATTTTTTTTAATAACACTTTTTAAATATACGTCGTAACTAAATAAACAAAATGAAGACACCATCATTACTATCGTATTGGTTTGTACATAAATTGTACATAAATACTAATTTAAAAAAATAATCGCGAGCGTGACTATTTCATTGTCGTTTTTGTTCAATCAACATATTCGAGCATAGTTATTTGGGCGTGAAATTATCTTGTAGGTATATACGCAATCACCGCAATCACATCAACGTAGGGTCATTACTCTTCAACTATTAACCCCAGGCGTTAACTTGATCATTCCTTTATGAGGCTAATTGAATCAGTGGTAGTTAAAACTGGATCAATCATTTTAGGTATCTAAACGTTGTTGAATCGTAAATTACGATTTAACATAATAATACTATTCTTTGATGCTTGTAAATTGTGATATTATATTTAAGGTAAAAGCTTTAAATAATTGTCCTAATTGAATAAGGATATCTATTGTTTTGTTGTTAAATAAACCTTTTTAGGTGTTGATTCTAATTTGGAGATTATGTACTGTAGCCACTTGAATAAATGCATATGTCTTCTAAAATCTCTTAACTTGCAAGTTAATCGTGAAGACTAACAATTTACATTACATAATTGAGCTCTGCTCTAGCAAAGGTTTGAAAGCACGTTAATTAATGTAGAGGTAGGTACGTACACAATTTTCCGAGGTACCTACGTACACAAGTTAAACTGATTACCTAGACAAAGAGAATAACTTGTTACATTATAGGTTTGAAATGAATATTCACCGTTTTCAATTTTTTATAGAATTACCAAGTAAATCCAATGTAGTTCAACACACATTATATATCATATATCATAGCGCACGAGAAAGCCACAAAATACTAGTGACATTACATTTTAATTCCCAAATCTAATTCCAAACTTGCATTCGTGTCTGCATGTCGCATGCAGTCATAGCTGCAATCTACTTAGCAAGTACGGCTTATTTTGTCGACTGCAAGCTTATAGTTGCCGTAATATTTCAATGTAGGTAATCGAGTAGGAGGGCAACGAGATGTTATAAATTGTTCTTGCAAAAAATTTATTAATTTAAGTTTGGTAAGCTTATTCCTTTAAAAGTTTATGGTAATGTAGAAGCCATTAAGTAGATGCGCTTTTTCTTTCAAATGACAAATAAACACATGTTTTTGAAATATTTAAACAATTGAGTGGTTGTAACATCTTTTATACTTAAAATTAATTATTGATTACGCCGTATTTTGTACGTACATCCTTATTTTAATAATTTAACCATACATAAGCGGTCAATCTCTGCATGAGTTAAACATGTAATCAAAATGAAAATCAGTAAAACAAAGACGGAGTAATTACAAATACCTACGCATAAGCACAATTTGATCTGAAGTGGCATTTTAATTCAACTTTCAAAATATATTTATTATCTACAGTATCTACATTATTTAATCAGATATTTTATTTATAGGTTTTGTCCTATAAATAAAATATCTGATCTTATGTACATAAATGGTTTAGGTTTATATTTGTTTTATTTTTAGATTAAACATTTTTAATTTTTATCTGTTAATAAATAATACATTTTCTACAGTTATTTGCGTAGGGTTGTAATATAAATGTTTTTTTAAATTATCATTGAGTAAATAAAATTAATTAATAAAAAAAATCAAAAAACCTGACTGCGTAAAAAGCGAACATAAAAGATGAAAACAAGATTTATAGAATCAATTTGCAGTCTGAGGCATTAAATCTATGTATGTATGTTACTTGATTCGACTTTTTCTACACGGATTTAAATTACTTAATTACATATCAAGTCAATCATCATTATGCTGTTAATGGTTTTAATGCGTCCGACTGCAAATTTATTTTATAAATCTTGTTTTCATCTTTTAAGTTCACTTTTTACGCAGACAGGTTTTTTGATTTTTTAAATTAATTAATTTTATTTTTTACTTTTAAGTTTGTAGTGTTCTACTACTACTTTTAAATGAACTATAGAGCCTTATTTGTAACTCTTCATTGAAAAAAAAGGTTTTAACTCGAGTAATTAGTATCTGAAATCGGGTTTTCCCGTTTCATTCATGTACCATTAGGAATTCCGGGTAATAACATAGCCTATGTCACTCCCACAACTGAGACGAATCTAATGACATTATATGTTGAAATCGATTAAACGGTTTTTCCTTCCTATTTTTTCAGTGTATTTTTTGCCTGTTCCCGTAGGCATTTTGTAAAATAAAGTATTTAATACTATTAGCACTGAAAATATGTGACCCTTAGTGAATATAAGAAAGTTTCAAAATCGTTTTATCGTTTTTTTATCAGTATTGTAGATCCGTTTTTCCCGCGTAAGTTCTGTTCCCGCGGGAATTTTGGGAAATAACATACCCCTTGTCACTCCCACAATTGAGACGAATCTATAGATATATTATACTTAAATATCCGTTAAACGGTTTAGACTGTAGGTCGTGCCAAAGAAATGGACATACTTACATACATACATACGCTCGAAAAACATAACCCTCGTTTGGCAGTCGGGTAAAGAGGCTTAATTTAAGATATTTTGGTTGATACGAATTTATAGACTTTATGGTCGATATATTTAAATCTGGCGAATGATGTAGGTACACAATCTTTTAGTTTAAAGTCATTTGGATTTTAAAAAGTAAGTAAGTATTGCAACAAACTTCGGTCGCGCTATCTTATATCATTTACCAAACATGATAGCCTCGAAGCGCTGCTAATATGATTTTTTTTATATCACTGTATAGGTATAGACCTGACTAAATAAAGTTCTTTAAGGGCTTGGTATGGAACACGACCGGTGCGCGCGTCCGAGGCGCTGTTAGACGAAACATGTGGCTCTTTTTAAAACACAATACATTTTACACTGCTACAACTGAAGGACAATATCGTGGGCTTTAAAAAAACGGAGACACACATGGCACTCCAATTGAGTTGAGATAAATATTATTAATTTTTTTCAAAAAAAATTACCAGATTGTCAGCGTGATTGACATGATATACATATCTCCACAAAACTACAGCTCTCTAAAGTCAACAGTCTCCAAGCAACACCTCGAACGGGCAGACAGACAGACGGACATGACGAAACTTTATGGGTTCCTTGTCAGGACTACGGAACCCTAAAAATGACAAAAATTAACATTCATCCATACACTAAAAGTTTCCTTTCTTTTTTTTGAGTGATATAGGCATAAAGTCGACGCTACCACAGTATGATTATATCTATACAGTAAAGAAAGAGGCGAAAAATTTCTTCAATATTGTGTAGAAAATCAGCTGACGATCATGAATACTTGGTTCCAACATCACCCTCGGAGGCTATATACATGGACATCTCCATCAGGACACAGAAACCAGATTGACTTTATTACAATAAAATCGAGATGGCGTTCGTCAATCACAAATGCCAAGACACTTCCCGGTGCCGATTGTGGCAGTGATCACCAGCTATTAATTGCTAACTTCAAACTGCACTTGAAAACTCAGAAGCGAAAACCTCAGACTTCGTCTGAACAAGCCAGCTCTAGACCACTTTGAAAGAACTATTGACTCTAACATCAAGTCTTTAGAATTGGATCCATTTGACTCTCCCGAGGCTGACTGGAACAATCTCAAAAAAGTTATTTGGGAGACAGCCAAAGTGAGTTATGATGCCCATAGAATCGTACAGAAGAGGGAAGAATGGATTAGCAATGAGTCTTGGAAGCTGATTGACGAAAGAAGACAGCTAAAGGCAGCAGGCCTCGGTTCTGATAGCCAGAGAAGCAGATACAATCAGCTACATGCATTGATACAGAAATCTACTCGACGAGATAAGGATGCGCACATCAACGGAGTCTGCGACGAAATTGAAGGACATGCAACTAAGGTACAGTCGTAGGATCTCTTCAGGAAAGTCAAACAACTAACTGGAACCTTTAAACCTAAAAACTGGCTGGTGGAGGACAGTAGAGGTAACATTTTGACAGAACTTGAGAAAGTTTTGGAAAGATGGAGAGACTACTGCTATGAATTATATCGGGACGTAGAAGATCTTGGCACCGAAAGGAGATGGGATGATCATGATGAAGAGCCGGACATATTGCTGTCTGAAGTACACAATGCCATTAAGAAGCTGAAGCATAAAGCCGTGGGCCCCGATGGCATCTCCGCAGCAATGCTACAACACCTGGGTCAAAAGGGGACAAGGATCGTGCATCAGCTATGCACTAAGATCTGGAAGACAGGTCAGTGGCCAGTGGATTGGACGCAATCCGCGTTATTCCTCTTCACAAGAAAGGTTCTACTAAGAAATGCGAAAACTATAGAACTTTGTCCCTTATGTCTCATGCCAGTAAGATACTCCTTCGCATTATAAATGAAAGACTGTCGGCTTATGTGGATCATCAGATACCGTGTGAACAGGCCGGTTTCATAGCTGACAAGGGAACGCGCGAACAAATCCTCAACGTACGCAGTCTCATTGAAAAATGTAGAGAATTCAACAAACCGCTGGCCCTTTGCTTCATTGACTATGCTATGGCGTTTGATTGTGTAAACTGGCAGACGATGTTTGATGTTCTTGTCGAGATGGGCGTCCCTCCGCATCTCACATTTCTGATCCAGAATCTGTACCTTGACGGCACCAGCTTTGTGAAACTGGAAAATCAGAATTCGCATACCTTCCACACTGAACGGGGCGTGCGTCAAGGATGTATTCTGTCGCCAAAGTTATTTAACCTCTACGGTGAACACATCATGAGGAGAGCACTTGATGGGTGGCACGGTGGGATCTGTGTTGGCAGCGAAAGAGTGACCAACCTTAGATATGCGGACGATACAACAATTGTTGCGTCAAGTGAGGAAGAGATGGCAGAATTGCTGAAGAAAATTGAAGCAGAAAGTCAAGCCAAGCTTGGGTTTAAGATTAACCACGCTAAAACCAAAATCATGGTGGTAGACCGGGCTCAACTTCTTCCAAGCTCGAATATTCTTGACGGATACGAAAAGGTCAATCAGTTTGTTTATCTGGGCTCTATGATCAGAGCTTCAGGGCAGCTGCTCTGAAGAAATCCGCCGTCGCACTGCAATGGCTAAAAGTGCAATGACAAACTTCGGAAAAATCTGGAGGAACCGCGGAATCCGACAAAATACGAAAATGCGACTGATCCGGGCGCTGGTATTCTCCATATTCCTATACGGGGCAGAAACGTGCTGCATTAAAAGTCGCGATAGCAGCAAAATTGATGCCTTTGAAATGTGGTGTTGGCGAAGACTACTACGTATACCATGGACAGCCATGAGAACTAACGAGTCAATACTCTCGGAGCTCAAAATAACCAAGCGACTCTCAACCATATGCCAGGAACGAGCTCTCAACTTCTTCGGACATATAATGCGCTCATCTAGGCATCGTCTGGAGAAGCGTCTAATGCTGGGGCAGATGGAGGGTAAACGTGCTCGGGGCAGGGCGCCAACTAGATGGACAGACGCGATAAAGAGGGCTGTCGGAGGAAACATATATGATGCGGTCCATAGAACTGAAGACCGCGCGGCTTGGAGACGTGTCGTGTATGGTCGCGATCCTCAGCACTGAGGGAACGACGAAGAAGAATACAGTAAAGAAACTACATTAAACAGTCAAAATGACGTTCACAAACATGCGCACGACTCAACAAGAAATCTCAGTAAAATAAGAGTACTCAGTGCCGAATACTGCCGATACGAGACGAGATGCTGTCAGTTCAGTTGTCATTGTCGGTGCAGAATGTAAAAACGTTTAAATTTTAAACGGATTTAAATCCTCTTTGGTCAACGCTTTTTGTTCATTTCTATTGTTTTCAGTTCGCGCGGTTTTTAATCAACTTTTATGACAACCCTAACGCTCCATTGGCGTATTTGACGTATCTCGATAAACAGGCCTAGTTTCTATACTGTATAGATACTGTACTGTGATGCTAACTCTTTTCCTGATGTATGTAGGAGTCCATATAATGTGGCAGGCCACAGCCGCAACTTGCAAGGGTCAGCCCTGCAAGTGAGTTGTTGTGTTTGAGCCGCATATCGCGTCCACTCGAAACCGCAATTTAGTTTGCGGTCCACGCCTGCTAACGTGGATTGTTATTTGTTTTTTTACAAACATGATTAAAGAATGCAAAGACATTAGGTTGCCTTGTCCTTGTTTTCCATACCTTGATTAACTTCAGGGATGGCTGTTAATGATAAAATTCAAGCCTGAAAGTGTTCTATTTTCGCTGTACTTTTGTTATCACAGTAAAGCTGTTTATAATCAAAAGTAGAACACGTTTTGAATATGTAGTGATTTTTTTGAGTTTGTCATTGATTTGACATTAGGAGTAACATTTGACAAAAATGCGTAGGTAGGTACCGTACTCAGTGCCTAGATTTTACCTTCGTTCCTTGTGCGTTAACTGCAATTTACTACAAAAGAGATAGTTTAAAAAAACATAATTTAAAAAGTTAATCTTTTTATCTTTACAATTTGGGGCGGGCTAAGTAGTCTATGCCGTCAACCCTGCGAATCGCGTTGCGTTTGACCCGCATATCGCGTCCACTCGAAACCGCAATTTAGTTTGCGGTCCGCGCCCGCCAACGTGATGTTGTTTGTCTAATTTCCACGGAACGGTGAAAATTTACTATCGAAAAGTTAATTAATGCTTGCTAACTGCCTTTTGAATGCGGCCCTGCCTATTAGTAAAGCCGGCTTTTAGTTTCTATTATTTGTACGGGCGCACAGTGTATGGACAGTGGATAGGTTTCGGATAATAGGCTCTGCACATTTTATCATTTTTATGTAACGAACTAGTGACGAGCTCACGGGATCCAATTATTTAGGTTTATTTTTCAGCGTTTATGATTGGATTTCGCTTACGCTTAGCTTACTTGGAACCACGAGATTCATGAACAAAACTAATATTGTAGTTCAGTGGTTTTTATACGTTTTTGGTGACACAACCCTTTTCTAACCCTTACATTTTATGGAGACCTAAATTTCTAAAATTAGCGAATAATTTTATAAATTAATTCTATGTTTATTCTTTAACAAAAATTGGTACTTTACATTATTACTGAGTCGATTTCGATCGATTCGATCGAACTCGTTTTAATTTAATAGTATCCAATTTTATATAACGGGATTGACTGTTGAGAGTGGTCAGGTGAAAAGGCTCTTAAAAGGTTCAATTTCGTCGAATTCTTGCCTATTTTGTGACAGGCAGGAATATGTTTTAAAATACATTTAGACCTAGAATCAGCACCTAAGATGCACAGTTAAATACATTTTTGACAATTTTTGAATAACATTTATAATTGTTCACGAACTTTTACCGTCTCCATTCAACTTTTTTTAAACAAATAATTTAAAAGTTTCTTAATTAAGAACCATTTGTAAATGTCATAATGATTAAATCCACTATCTACCCAAACTTAGTACGATATGTTTTAATACGAATATCCTATGGAGCGAATTAACCCATTATGCGAGCTAATGCAAGCCGCGAAGTTCGGTGAGGCGCCATAATCGCCCAACTTTGGAGCTATAGGGCAAGGTCCTCCAATGAAGACGAAGGACTTAGTTGTTTACCAAGTTCCATAAATGAAAACGCGAAATCATAAACGAGGCCTCTCGATCTTGGCTAAAACGACCGGAATCGACCCGTGTTTATAGGGTTTAATTGTCATATATTTCTATACTTCATAATTGTATATGGAGTATTTGTTAATGTTAGTCGGTTTTGGTGTGTAAAGCTTGTTTTCATCATCCCATACAGTTCTTAGAATTCAGGAGGTCAAAAAAGTTTATTGTCTGTAACCGTCTGTGAAGCCTATTTTTCTTAGAAGCGGGTAGATATCAAGTTATAATTAATAATAAACAGTACAAAATTCAAGCTTCTAAGTCAACGCAATCTAAATATAAGGCAATTTTTGTCTTATATTTTGTTACTCGCAAACTCATTATTCCTCTTTATTATTTATTCTCGTTTACCTACCTGAGTCATGGAATTTGTCAAAAGTCTTATTGCTTAAATAAAAGATAAAATCTTAAAATATTTTACTAACAAACCTACAATTATTCAATTACACTTTGCTGGAGTAGCACGTAACACTTGGACTTCAGTTGGAACATTTGTTTTCTTTGTTTCAATAATTCGGTATGTAAATAAAAATATAACCTATGCTTATTCCAAAACCATTTCATGATTTTGCGGTTATAAAATGTATTTTGGTATTTAAATCACTTAAAATTATAAGATGATGTTTATTTTTACAAAAATACAAAAAAAAAATGCCATTCATACGACCACATATCACGAAGAACCTAACATCAGACGTCACAGAGTTTACGCGTGTGTGTGTGTGTCCCGTGTCTGTGCATGAAAAATGACACGGATTTTAATGACAGCAAATGTTACATGTGCATGTGTGAGTGAAGATACTTTCACTGATCAAGTAATCACTTATCTTTGTACAGGCTTACAAACTAGGTCATCATGTCAAAAATTATAAAAAAATAACTAGTGCTTCAAAATGTTTTTATTCAAATTATGTAGTTTCCTTAATTGGTTTATACTTTTATAAAAATATAAAAAAATACCCTTAAAATAACTTTATACAGGTACCGAATTGGTCCCATGTAAAAAAAGTTATACAGGTCGAATTTTTTGGAGCCGTAGAAACCTAAACGAAACTGTAGTCACACTCAGACATACCAAATTACATAGGAATCTTAATAAAACGTTCCCTTCCCCATTCAAATCGGAAGAGCTGATTGGTCTTTTGGTATGTTGGTCCCATGGAAAAAGTTGTTGTGTTGTATTTGAGAAAGAAGGTGCCACTATCGCAGCTCCAATAATAACGATAATACACTGGGTATTCAAAGGAGATTTTAGTATCTCACCGTAAAGAAACCCGTATCTGCCTTAATAAACAGGTTTTGTAAGGTTCTTATCTCCATCGCATATGATTTAGGATATAATTACAGAACAAGTAAGACTCGCTACGCTCCATATAACCTAGAAAGCATTTAAAAGAATCTTTAAAAAGAAGAATAAAAGTTTGATAAGATTTAAACAACATTTAATAGATGTTATTAGAATCGTAGGCAGAGCACAATAATTAACCGAAAAGACGAGTACCGTAAATAAAAAAAACCTTTTTAATTTAATAAAAAGTTTGTGATTTTTACATTTCAGTATGTATTTGTAGCTAGAAAATCAGCACCTAAAATGCACAGCGCACGGTCAGATAATTGCCATGGTCGTGTTTATAGCCACCGCTTAAACTTTAAACAAACAATGCTCGCAGAGCCCGGAACAAGACTTGAAAATTATTTGACGTTATCTTAATATAGACTTGATTCTGATCAACAGGATCAAATAAATGCTTAAGCAAATAAAAGGAAAATTTCCTAGTGTTATTATTAGACGACGTCCGCAGGCGAGAGGCGAGCACTTGGCGTCGCCATCTTTGAAGTCCTGGATTCGATTCCCGGTCTGGTTAATATAGAAAAAAAGTGTTTATTTATTCAAAAATTAAGAGTTATTTTACAAAGTGAAGGCAAAAAATCTCAGAATTATGCAGCCTCCATTGAAGCGTTGCCCATAACTGGCTTGCATAATCCATTTCTTTTTATTAACTGTTTTAGAAAACGAGTCTCTGGTCTGGTTATATAACACAAGTGCTTTAAATACCTTAAGATCGGAATTTTTGTGATGTTGTCCAAAATGTATTTATTTGTTATCTATTTTTAAAAGTTGGATTATTTTGTCTTTGAATTTTTACACTTTTCTTTTTAAAAGTTACATAAAGGGAGAAGACACTCTTCCCCTTCTGAGATACTAAGGCGTTCAGGCGTTTTTTAAAGAGAACAAACTACACGGAGTTTGTCGCTTAAAATATACTTAAATACCTACTTATTTAAAGAATATCATCAATAAATGTATTTACTCGGCACCAAAAAATTGACAATTTACTTGTTTTCATCACTATCTTTTTTTGAATATTGTAGTCTAGTGGCGTGGTCACAATGGGATTAATGTACGAGTATGTGTGAAAAGTGATACGTGGTAGTGGTACATGTCGAAAGATGTTTACCGATGAATTTAAGCATGTCTATCCGTTATCTGCTCGCTATAATTCAAGGTCTGTTATGTTTGGGCCTGGTGCTATTACGCTATTACATATTTGTTAAAAGTATTTATTTTATTGTTCAATTTTTGACACATTTGATAGTACTTACCTATGAACAACTTAACTTGAAGGTAAAGTTTAGTATACCGCGACATAAATCCACAAGCATGTGATTACGAGGTTTGGCCTTTTTAAAGACAGCCTATTGTGTAAAACTAGACATGTAAAGCCAGCTAGCTAGGCACCTTAACAAGCAACGAGCTATTCTCTAAACTTTACATATAATTTATACAACTTTAATGTTTGTCTGGACAGTGAAGTAGTGTTGAAGTTTTACTTAGTGCATAAAAGAGGTTGGTACGCATTAGCTGACGAAATAATTAAGTGTTGTGGCCCAGTGATTCTTTAAAATGCAAGCGGTCCATATGCTTCAATTCTCGGTACGGTTTAATAGAGAATATAATATCTAATTGACTTGGGTTAGGGTTCTTAGGAAAAGCCTCTGACCTCTGGAAAATAACATTGATTGGTACCTCGTAACGCAAGGATGTTTACCTATTTCTGGCTTTTAGACAATGAGAATTTAGCGCATGTTGTCCGGGGAATTTCTATCATATTAATTTTTAAAGATCTTCGTAAATTTTTCATCACCACCTAGTGTATCGTCTGGACATATATCGGCGCATTGACTTTAGCCCAAGCTCAAATTATAAGCTGACTCTACGGGTATCTCTAAGCTGAGGTCAACGCTCCTGAATCTATTGTAAATTAGTCAAAATATGTGGCTTGGCCGTTTCGTCACATTCAAGTCAAAATTTAGCCACTCTTCATTACTTTTCTGTTAGGTATACAATAGTTATTATACTAACGAAACGGTCAAGCCACAAATTTTGACAAGGTGTAGAGTTTGTGATATTAGGACTTGTAGAGTTAGGGCGTATAGAGCTTGAAGCTTGGCTCTACATGAGATCTGATAACTTTTTGACAGTGCGAGTCATAATATGGTCTCGTCTTGGCAACATTTTACGTGAAAATATTTTTGGTGGGAGCTTTTACTTTTCGTAAACGAATTTTCTTAAAGCAACTAAACATCAGACACGCGCGTTTGCCCGACAGACCGAATTTATGGATACTATTTCACATTTAGTTACTTTATTCATTGTTTAACCGTTACACCTAGTCGCAATATTAAAAGTTTGGGGTTGAATAGTAATTGGTGGGATTCGTAAAACCCGAGTAACTCGAACCCGAGTTAGGGCGTGTGCGAGCTAGTAAATATATAATAATGTAAATTCAGTACAACCTGAGTGATTTTCAATTTTGCTAAAAGCTTGTTGGACCTAGTCCTCTTTTTTGTTACCTAAAAATATTTCGTATTACTCAGTTTAATGATTGACTGAGACATTTATTCAGACATCTTATAAGGTAGAAGATACAGATATACAAAACGGTTAAAAGACTAAATTACATTATATTCTAGGATTATTACAATGTCAACAAAAAACAAAACAATAGTATAGAGTCCAGAAAAATAGTAATTACAAAATAATAAGTCGTAAAAAATCCGAATCAAATAAAATTATTTATGAGTTGCGCTGACTGTGGCTATAAAACAAGTCAAACTGTATACAGAAAAAAACAAAAAGCTTGAAATAATTCGGCTAAATATAGCTCGTAACTATTTAAATATTTAGTCATCTGGAACAATAAAATCTTTATGAGGAAATTAAAACATTGAACTTTTAAAATGGTTTGCAAATATGCGATAGTCTATCTCTGAACTTCACCTTGACACAATTTTGGAAAAACCCTCATGAATATCGGGAAAAACAAACGAATATACGTAAAACAATTGAAAATTGGAAACTAGGTTTTGTTTCCACTCTACCACAGGGTTGAATATACATCAGGCCCTGGCTAACCAGTCGTCGTGGTGTGGTCCAGTTATAAATTACTCCAAATTGAGACGGATCCTAGTGCTCAGATGACATAATTCAATTAGATTGCCAGCCATTTGTTACCTGCCGACTGGACAGTGAACTATGCTAGCCTTCTGCCGCTGAATGCACCGTGGCTAATTACTTTTGTCAACGTCCTTTATCTAACTGCGAGACTGTTTCAGATATAATTGGATGAAATTAATATTACCTACCTAACTGTGAAGTATCTGTGAGAGTTGAGTGGAGGGCGACCAAATTAACAAGTGGACAAGAAACTGTGCAATTTTGGAATAAGTTATTTGTGTTATAGCAGAGGTTTATGTTTAAAAACAAAAGAAGTTTCTTTTAAAAGTTTATAAATGTGGGACATATATCAAAATGAATCAAAATTGTTGAGGGTTACACCAATAATTATTGATCATTTCCACTGCTATTCACGTCCTGGCTACTGGCTAGAGCATCAGATTAGCTTGAGTGTATCAAATATTTCATCCAAATGGCATATTCTTACAGAGGTTCAAACAATCAAATAGACACAGTCAAAAGTAGGTAAAAAATGACTTTAGATATTTGACTACCAAAGTGATTTAAGTGAAGCTAATAAATAAATGTGTGTTTGAATGCGTTTTTTTGGCATGTCAAATACAGTTGTAAAATTTAATAAAAATAAAAGCAGTGCATCATGTTTTTTCTTTGTAATCGTAATAATGCTTACAGAAAACTTTTTACTTCTGTCTTTAACATTTTCATGAGATAAAAATAAAATAAATAAACTTAATTTGATTTTATTCACTCGCACGTTAGTAATGTGCCACGCCAAATTGTATATTAATGACGAAGGTTAGGGTTATTTCGAGTTATAAAATGAATCCGACCTCTCTCGCGTTTTGCCTTTAATTACGCATTCGCGTCACGACCCTCCCAACCATTACGGGATATTTAAAATGTTAATCACAACACATTATGTACCGTCAATTACTTTATTCATGATTTGGATTTAAAACTTGATAAGAATTATTAATACAGGCCTGATTTTTCTTATTTATATTTTTTTAGTTTTTTACAAATAATAGTTTTTGGATCTACAGGTCACATCGCTGATGAAAACCAGATGACTGTCAGTGGGACAGGATAAATACAGACATGATTTTCATTAGTATCTACTAAACTAAGGTAGATCTGTCAAATTACTTTTTGTCGAATTACGCCTACTTATGGTTCAAACAGATGTGGCGTACCTATGTGTATCTTATTTATTAAAAAAGGTAAAGAGAAGTGTAAATAAATTGATTTGAGTCTGCGACGGGACGTGTTAATCTTAAGGTGTAGGCATTAATATTAATGTGGCCAGAGTGTATATATCTAGTTTTTCTTATTATAGGCGTAATTAGCACCTAGGCGTAATTCAACAGACCTTCCATAGTAAGTACGAGTAATATTGTAGTCTATTCACTGTGTTATAGATATAAGCGAAGCCAATAGTAACAGAATCATTAGGAATATGGCGTTAAATAGTAGTTATTGTGTATGCGCATATTAACAAATGCTTTAGCTTTTTATAGTGACATAATAATACCATAATACTTGTACACTATTTCAATGGTATTTACAGTATAAACAATAGAGGAGGAACCGATAAATGGCCGGATCGCTCGCGCGCGATTCCATTCCAAAGCTTTGCATTTAAATCAGAGAATCATGCCAGCTGCACTTTCCGTATTTTTCGAAAATTTTCATACGAAAATAGTCATAAATATTCACTACTGTGTGATCTGGTTTGAGTCTCGGCTTAATATCGACTAGATTCTAAGAAGAGTCGACGTTGAAAGGTACCTTCGATTCCAAATTTTGCTATTTATCTTAGCAAAATGTTTTATTTTAATTATCTAACCATACTAAGAAAGCGATATAAAATGATCGAAAATATGTTTATTGGTATGTAATTTTCATTATTATGAAGGAAATAAACTTTACATATAAATATTCACAATTAGCTAATTCTTAAGTGGTTTCGCTGCTGCAAAAGTAATTAAAAAATAATTTCCTGTGTTCCAAATGAAATCACAATGAAGACAACCTCATTAACCTTAATTCCCTTATTTAACCGCAATTGTGTGAAACCAGGGGAAACAAAGTGGCGAATTGGAACAAAAAACATATAGGAAACAAAAGGCCCAACGCTGGCAAAGAATTTAATACCGTTCACACTTGAAACACCCAGGTGGCTCTTTTGATGTTGAACATCACCAACTCTCGGTTTAACACCTACATCATAACTTTAGGAAATATGGGCCTACTTGTTTGCGGTGGAAGGAGCTCGTTAATCATTCTTCTGTAACACTTATTGATTGATAGCGTTCCCGCCAAGCTAATCGGCTGTAACGGTTCTTGTTTCACTAACAAATTATTTTACGGCTTCACTTTCATGGTGCTAATTAGAAAGACTAACTTAGTTTTAATTAATGTTCCGTTTAATTTACGAAATAAGTGATGTAGACACTTCTGTGTCTTCATCACGGTACGCCAAACAAACTGATAAACGTACTGTAACTTCGTAGCAATAAAATCCACGCTTTCCCTTTTTAAGACACATTTATATGCTTCATTTGTAACTAAGAGTTAAGCAATAAATCCCTGAATGACGGTTTAAACCTATTTCAAACTTTTGTATAATTTTAAACTGTAATTAGGTAGGTACATTGTGTGACATTCGGACGACAATACAGGTATTAGACTTTCTGCTCTATGAAATAAACAAAATGTGATAAAATGTTGCTAAAATTGGTATAAATTAAAGTTTATCTCTTTAAATACGTAGCTATTTTCATTTTACTCTTTTTGCACATTTGTTAGGCTGAGCAAACACCAGAGCTGTGCTAAGCTGCGTAGCGAGGAATGTGTTTTGTAAGCACCAATAGAATCACTTCATTTACCTAACTTCGCTCTGCGCAGCTCTAGTGGGTAGGTATGGGCTTACCGGGGTGAAGTTTTTGTTTATACAAAACAAGCGAGAAATGTAAGCGAGGGATGTGTTACGAGGTATGTGTTGCGTTGCTAGGAATGTGTGCGAGGATTTGAAAATATGCGCCTACTAGTCAGTCAATAGATGGTGTTCGAAAAGAGTACACTACCTATTCTCGCATTGCTCATTTATATACATTCCTCGCACAACTCTGGTGGATGTCCAGCTTATCCTAAAGTTTCTGCAAAGACGTAGATAGAAAACCGTATAGTTATGATTAATGTATTATACACCTAAGTCACGACATTATAATAAACTTAACTAATATAATTTAAGATATTAAATGCGATGAATGAAATTATAAAGCATTACTCTCTAAGTACCACCATCACCTTTCTTCCATCGGACATCCAGACGCACGGCCGGCTACCATCCGTTCTTATATACACTTAATCCGCACTAAGCGCTTCTCATCATATTTTATAATGCGCACAGCTAAAGAGTGGACTACTATGGCGACTAGATAACGGATAAACATACTTAAATACGTCTATAAACATCCATGACTTAGGTACAAATGCTCGTGCTCATCACACTAACATTTACCACTCACGGGATTCGAACCCGCAATCGCCAGGCGCGAACCACTACACCAGACGGTCGTCGTAATTTTATATACTCAATCTAGACAGCAATCAAAAAATTTGAGCATACAAAGCTAGGTTTAAGATAATACGAGATGCTAAGAATGATCACTGTAAATGCTACAAATTCAAAATATTATAAGTATAATTTCTAATCAAATGTTAAGGTGCACAAATAATCGGTTTTATATCTTATTTTATTACGCCTCATACTAATCTTAATATAATACTTCTTAATGTATTTCTGTTTGTTGTTCCAACTATATAAATACAAACCTAAAAATATCAACAAAAGAAACATCATATAGGTATACTCGTATATAGGTATGTCCCTCAGATTCCCCTAAACTAAAACGTTTTGTTTAAACATTAAAGCGAGGTATCGCAACCAAACTAGCGAACTAACGAACGAACTCCCCAAACGAAGCTTGGAAAATAGGTCTGTGTTTCTAGGCATCGAAGTTCCAAAAAGTTGTTTAATTTTACTTACGTATTTGCCCCGTCCGTTGTTTTGACTGACTTAGTAATAAATTTGGTTTGTTCTTCGAATGCTTAGTCAGGGCGCACCTGTAAGGTTACCTTGTCATATGGCGGCATGTATAAATCTAATGCCGCGGACAGTGTTCGGAAAATGCTAAAAAGAAAGTTTCGTTAGGTTATAACTTACAACGGTATCAAAAAATTATACCTACCTTAAATTGTAGCTTTACAGATTTTTATATAAGACTAGCTGAACCGACAGACGTATTGTTCTGTCTTAACTATGAATATTTAATTTGAATCGAAGAACTTACAGTAATGTCAAACGCGATAATTTTACATTAAACAGTTTATTAAAGGATTCATTTATTCATTATAATTACTAACTTTTAACTCCCAACATTACAGCTAAGAACCATAAGTAAATTCGGAACAAAAACGTGATGCGCCATGGAAACCAGAGGTCTTGTTCCCCCTATCCTACATCATATTCGCCGATAAATTACGCTTTCGAGGGCAATAGAACCTAATACCTGTAGGTAGCATCTAATAAAACAGTAAGTTGGTAGAAGTTATGAAAAACTCAATAACATGAAGGCAATAAAGCCTTTATTCAATTCAAAACATTGTTTAAATTGGATAAAGACTTTAAATTACTACTATTGGAGAAAGATTTATTTGACTGTATGAAATATTCCTATATTTTCTCAAATTCTTAGCGCTTGTAGATGTGCTTTTTTGTAACCTTGTCACTGCTTTGATGTGGATTTAAAAATGTATTACCTCTCTGAATTGCTTCACTCGTTCTCCTATTTCTTATCTTTAATTATTTAGCAATTAAATAGGTATGTTACACTTCTTTAAATATTAATTTAACTAAGGCTTTCTAATTAATGTTAACATAGCTAGTGCATTTATTTATCTTTTCTGTGCATCTGCTATCTTTTCCTCTTAAGGCTTTAGAGCTCAATACAATATAAAACCTCAGGCAGGGGCGTGCGGTGCATATAGGCAATTAGGCAGTGCCTACCTGATAAATAAAAGGAGGTAGACAATAAGTACTTGCAAATGTGAATTATTGATGAAAACAACAGATTTACATCAATGAAACTTGTTAGTCAGTAAAACAGTGCAAGACAAGACGGTTTCGGATAGAAGAAACCACACTTTTCTATAAAATCGTTCTGAATCACTAGAGATGTTAAAGGTGTGTGTGAGTTTTATAAACAAATTTTCATATAACTTTTTAACAAAAACAATTAAACCGCCCAAAAACTCAAAAGCAAAAAATAATACACTTTTTTTCATTTAACCTTAATAACTAAGTTCCTTAACTAATTTAAGTATACCTAATCAGCTCTTTTGGAATCGGTGCCAACCATTGAGAGTTAAAATGTGTTCATTCGCACCGACTCCAAAAAGAAATGATTAGGTATACTTACATGAATAGGACCGATTTTGAGGTATACCCTATTTAATAAAAAAAATATTATCAAAATCGGACTTCTCTGTAAAAAGCTATGCGTGATCTGATCATAAATGAAAAAATAATTTTAAAAAAATTATACGCTTCGACTTGAGAACCTACTCCGTTTTTTCGTTGGTTATAAAGATAAAAATATGATGCATTTGAAAAATAGGCCTGGCTACGTTCCTGTCCATCTGAATCTAAGAAATAAGTGAGCAAACGAGAATAGCTATGAAATAAGCGAGCTAGTTGTAAAATAAATTTATTCGAATTGATATTAGGTTACATGTTTAAGTTTACATGAATAAAGTTTTCATGATTCCAAAGTTTGTGTTTTTAAGAGTTTTTGATATCAAATATCGCTTTTAGGCAAATTTGTAAGACTTAACTTAGGCAGACATCCACACCGCTCAAATATTCGATGTCGAATACTCATTACATGTGAAAGCTCTTAATGTAGACGCAGTATTACATTGTTATTGTCGCTAAGATTATTTTCTCGATCTACGATGACGTCCGTATGATGACTTGGCGTCGCCATCTTTGAGGTCCCGGATTGGATTCCCGGTCGGGCCAATGTAAAAAAAAAACTGGCCAAGTGCGAGTCGGACTCGCGCACAAAGGGTTCCGTACCACTATCTGACAAAACGAGCAAAGAAATCACGTTTGTTGTATTGGAGCCCTCTTAAATACTTATTGTTTTCTGTGTTTTAGTATATTTGTTGTTATTGCAACAGAAATACATCATCTGTGAAAATTTAAACTGTCTAAATATCACGGTTCATGAAATACAGCCTGGTGACAGACGGACAGACAGACAGATAGACAGACAGACGGACAGCGGAGTCTGAACAATGACCACACACAGCGCGAAGTCGAGCGAACGGAGCGAGCGTAGTGAGCGTGCCCCGGCAGCGGCCGCCGAGCGCTCTATTCCAAATCTGGCTTAAACTTCGGTGTATTATGTAGATACCTACAGTTGGTATGCCGAAGTTCAAAACAAACAAAATGTTCAAAATCCCGACGGTTCATATACCTACTAAGAATATGAACCGTCGGGATTTTAAAGATACGGGATTTGAACTTTATGGATTTTGATTTTTCGGGATTTTGATCTTTTGGGATTTTGCAAATAGGCATATTGAGCTTTGGTATATCGGTTATAGGTATTTCATACATTCGGTATTTTGAATTTCGAAGTTTTAAACGTAGGTATTTCAGTTGTAGGTATTATGAACTTTCGGGATTATGATACATCCCTCTTAGCGGCACGTGAGCATTTGGCACATTTATAGGGACATGTTTGTCTCGTTCTGCTTCGTAATTATCTTACTTTGCCGCGAACGGTGTATGCCTTGCGAACGGCACCCACTTGGCTTTTGGAAGAAAATTTGAGATTACTCGATGACTCTCTTAAAATAACTTAAGAATCGATACTCAATGTTGGGTTCGATAAAAAACAGTAGAGTCAGGCGGCCTTGCCTATTCGTCATGGGGGTCTTGGAGTGCGACGGGTTCAGGATGTTGGTCTGGTAGCTTTTTTGGCCTCGGCATTTGGTTCGGTGGATCTTAATGCTCGTAATTTGTTCCTCGATAGCAACAGTGTCTGCTTGCCTATCGTGTCTGAGGCCTTGGAGAAGTGGACCATGGTCTGTCCAACTAATGACCGAGAAACTCATGGTACAAAGAGGATGGGACAACATCCATTGCAAGCTCTCCTACTCTCGCTTGTTGGGTGGTTTTTCAGGTGTAGATTTAGCGAGTCTGAAAGCTGTTATAAAGTCTGAATCTGGTGCGTGGCTGCATGTTTTGCCATCTCCTCAGTTGGTTAGGTACGGTCCTTGATAACAATTCCTTAAGAATAGCAGTGGCTCTGAGACTGGGGAGCAAGATATGTGAAGCTAATCGCTGTATTTTTGGTGTCATGGTAGAGGAGAATGGCTACCATGGACTAAGTTGCCAGAGAAGTGCAGGGCGCTTCCCGAGACACCCATTTTATTAATGAAATTGTGCATCGGGCCATGGTATCAGTCAATGTTCCATGTGTCTTAGAGCCACCCGGTTTGTCTTGCACAGATGGCAACAGACTCGATGGTCTTACTTTAGTTCCATAGTAGAGAGGGCGCTGTCTCTTGTGGGATGCAACATGTGTTAGCAATTTTGCTGCTTCTCATTTGAGGCAAACTGTAATATCAGCAGGTACAGTGGCGGAAAATGCTGCCAAGGTAAAACACGCCAAATACCCTGTTTGGAGTCAGCTTATGATTTTCTGCCTATCGCTGTGGAGACGGCTGGGCCCCAGGGCCCATCACCCCAGGGTGATGAGGTACTTACATTTTTAAGGAGCTAGAACGACAATTTAGTGATAAGGGTTTCATTGCTATGTATTATATGCAACGAGGAAATGCTGCTAGCATAATGGGGACCTTTGATTCGGGTGGTAGTATAGTTTTTTGACATAGAATAAGTATGTAGCAGATATTGTTATAATTTCTTTTATTTTATTCCAATAATTTTTATTCTATTTGTAAACTATTGACAATGCTTGTTGCTGGCGAAATTGTATACTTATAATTTTTCATGTTATAATTATAATGCATGTATTTATATGTATCTCAGAATAAAATAATAATTATTCAACGTTGTAGTTGTATTTTATTTAGTACCTTTTCCTTATCCCGACTTTCTTGTCGCTCAGCGACAATATTTTTTCGAATTCCATAGAATCATTTCCAATATGCTCGATAGTCGTGTGAGCTACGAAATCTGTGATTTTTTTTATGTGAAGTTGTTGTTGTTATGATATTTATTATTTATATAAGAGAACGTACCAAAAAGCATTAAGTAGCTCTGGTAATTGGTATGTAAGCATCAATAAATTGGAGAAGAGTCGAATATGCAACGCAATCTATGTAGCGTCGCCTCCATAGACCGCTGGACATATAATATAACCTACAGGTTGAGAAACATTATTCATCAAACAGCGAGCGTAATCCCATGTTAATCTCCAAAAAAATAATTTACAAGTTTCACAAAATTCTCTCGACATTGTTTAACGAAACATGTCAAAAAGCAGGTACCTTCGTATTAAAACGGACGATGAGCTGTTAAGTTATTCAAAGACCACGCTCCGGCTGCACGTGGAGCGAGGTATTATTTAATTACCTACCTCCCATCCCATCTGGATGTCGACTATCAAAGCTTCTGTGACCATAAGGTCGTTAAAACTTAATTCACTTGTGCCCTGTGTAATTTAACGAGTGGCTTATTTAAAAACCGGCGGTTTCCCATTTATCAACATTCCTCTCCCGTCAGGAATAGCAGTAAAATGGATGCCGGACGTTAAGCAAAGTTTGCGAAGCCGTTGGATTTAAGTATATCGTAATGGTTAAATTAGGTCACACCGGTTGCCAAAAGACGTTAGAAGGATAATCTAGAAACTAGATATTTTAAGGACTAGAAACCGTTGTAAAGATAATCAGAACATAAGACTGCATACCAAAAATGGTTTCCTAATTATTGAAAGACGGGCGGGACGGAAATTTTCGTTTTTTTATATTCCTTTGCATTTTTACATGTTTTGAAACAAGTGCAATGATTAATTTAAAAAACCAAAAAACCCGACTGCGTAAAAAGTGAACTTAAAAGATAAAAACAAGCTTTAAAGATACAAGATTTGAAAAATCAAATCCAAGTTACTTAATTAGGTACTAACGCAGTGCATACCAAGTCAATCATCATAATGGATTTGATGCCTCCGACTGCAAATTGATTCATTAAATCTTGTTTTCATCTATTAAGTTCACTTTTTACGCAGTCGGGTTTTTTGATTTTTTTAATTAATTAATTTTATTTTTGACTTTTTAGTTTGTAGTGTTCCACTCCTGCTTTTCAATGAACTATAAAGCCTTATTTGTAACTCTTCATTGAAAAAAAAGGTTTTAACTCGAGTAAGTAGTATCTGAAATCGGTTTTTCCCGTTTAATTCATGTACCAATAGGAATTCCGGGTAATAACATAGCCCATGTCATTTCGACAACTGAGACATATCATTAGTTGAAATCCATTAAACGGTTTTTCCTTCCTATTTTTCTAGTGTATTTTTTGCCAGTTCCCATAGGAATTTTGGAAAATAAAGTATGGCACTGAAAATATGTGACCCTTAGTAATAAAATAAACTTTCAAAATCGGTTTATTAGTATTGCAGATCCGTTTTCCCCGCGTAAGTTCTGTCCCCGCGGGAATTTCGGGAAATAACATACCCCTTGTCACTCCCACAATTGAGAAGAATCTATTATACTTAAATATCCGAAAAACGGTTTAGGCTGTAGGGCGTGCCAAAGAAATAGACATACTTACATACTTTTAAACTTTCGCGCTGCATAATTTAAAACACAATGAAACGGGAATTAACGCGATCATAATTTAGGTACAAAATGTTACCTCTTTTGCCTGACGTTTCGATCGGGTTACACCGACCGTGGTCACAGGCTGACTGGAACAGCGATGTCTTCACTCCGTATGAGAGGCAGATTCTTTATCTACCCTCATAATATTATTTTCACGCCAAGTACCGTCACACACTACACTCACTGTGTCCCTATTCTGCACACTAACCGCCGCGTCCGTATTCAGGTGAGAACTCGATCGCGAAACAAAACGAGATTGTTTATTTTTAATCACTGGATTCCATGTCGCGGATAATTTGAAACCGTCTTCCCGATTGAAATTTTTATACTTTTTGATTTCAATAGCTTCACGCACAACTCTTGAATAAAAGTGGCGATCCGTGGAAAGAACTTGCGTTTGATGAAATTCAATCCAGTGAATTTCGGTCGTTGTAAGTAAAAAGAAAAAAATCCTCTCTACCATTTGCTTTTGATAGGTATGTACACCTATCAAAAGCAAATGGTAGAGAGGATTTTTTTCTTTTTACTTACAACGACCGAAATTGCTAACGGCCGGTGGTCGTTAGTAAAAAAACATTAAAACACTTTATAGCATGTGTGCTATTTTGTATAATGGGAAGTTGAAACGAGTTCTGAAACTAAGCGAGATTACCCGACGAAAATCCAAAAAAAGCGAGAAATGACCTCACTAAAAATTTTACTAAAACTCGTTTGCGCATTAAATCTTCACTCTTTCTCATACAATTAGCATGGTAATAACCTTGTTTAAAGTCGCGGTATGCTTGTGAATTTTTCATTACAAGGAAGGGATACGCAATTTGCATAATTACGCTCCTGTTTACACGGCTAGTTTGAAAATATCGTCCGGGTCACCAATCCATATCAAAATATTTTTTAATATTATTTCAATATATTTTGAACGACTTTAAAGGTTTTACTGTTATGCAACTAATGTTTTGACTGTGGCTCTACTCAGTACGATACCGTTTAATACAGACATATTATATACCTACGTTACGTCGGCACACATTTGAATTGTAAACAAATTTTATTACCGAAAAAAATATCTCATATGATACTTACCTACTTAAGTGTTTTGTGAATGAAGCCCTAACAAGCATTATTATGCACTGTATGTCACTGCAGGAAGAGTTAATAAAGTATGTATGTGTGTGTGTTGGGATTTTAATGTATAGTGCACGTACAGGCTTTGTTTTATGTTAATTACTTTCTTTATTATGTGGGATACCTTTAATCTTGGTAGCTGAATTTTATTGTCAAATTTCACCCTTTAAGAATAGGTAACTTTGATAGCACATACCTACATGGTGATAGATAATGTCTTTAATGCATGCAACCTTGAAATTACCATGTCGAAATTAAATTGCCTGAAATAAACTTTAAAGTAGGAGCTAACCTAATTGGAACTGGTATTAAATCTATTGTGTTCCAATTTTTTTTTAAATCAGAAACAATGACTGTATCACAACACCCAGACCCGATAAAATATAGAAAAGTTCGTTTTCTACATTGACCCGACCTGGAAGCGAACCCGGAACCTCAGAGATGGCGCGACGCCATATAGTCCGGCGTGCTCGCCTCTCACTCAAATTTACAATTGCACCAGATATTGGATATCTCAAGACACGAACACTAGCTAGGCTAGGAATAGCCCAAATTGGAGTCTATTACTAAATCTGCAGACCCCTTCATTATTAACGTCGATCGACAAGACAATCGGCAGCGCACTCAGGACAGGACTCGCTCCAATTAGCAGACACAAGTTAGCTATGTTTACTTCGAGGAATTAGCTGTATGGTTTATTCTTTCCCCTTATAATAATAATTATTCATATTTTCATGCAACAACTAGATACAATGTCGTATGGTGAATTTATTATAACACTGAATACGACTGCTTACTATTAAAACATTGAGTTAAATATACATAATACATGCACTGATAATAGATATAGTTGCTAAATTTTACCTTACGTTAGGAATTTTTGTAATCATTACCACCACTCATATCCAGTACAATTCTACACAGAATAACCAAATTACAAGTAATTTGAACTATAAAGCATAACTATACGATCTCCTAAGAGTTATTGCTGTCATTATCATCATCATCAACCCACACTAGTCCACTGCTGGACATAGGCCTCTCCAATTGCACGCCACTCTGCACGATCCACGGCTACTATCATCCAGCTCCTGCCAGCAACCTTGCGAAGATCGTCACTCCATCTAGTCTGAGGGCGTCCCACACTACGCTTGCCAAAACGCGGTCTCCACTCAAGAACTCGTTTACCCCAGCGGTTATCAGTTCTGCGACAAATATGGCCGGCCCACTGCCACTTCAGCTTGCTTATTCGATGGGCTATGTCGATGACTTTAGTTTTCTGTCGGATTACCTCATTTCGGATCCGATCCCTCAGAGAAACTCCGAGCATAGCCCTTTCCATAGCTCGCTGAGCGACTTTAAATCTGTGGACCAGCCCTATCGTGAGTGTCCACGTTTCGGCTCCGTATGTCATGACGGGTAGGACGCACTGATTGAAAACTTTCGTCTTAAGACTTTGTAGAATGGGCGACGTAAATACTCGACGTAATTTCCCATATGCTGCCCAGCCTAGCTGTATTCTTCTACTGGCCTCTCTCTCAAAGTTGTTTCTGCCCAACTGCAAAATTTGCCCGAGGTAGACATATCCCTTAACAACCTCGAGATCACTGCCTTGCACTGAAATGGGTTCCGGAATAATGTGGTCGTCGAACATAACCTTGGTTTTATCCAGGTTCATCCGCAGACCGATGCGTTGAGAAGAATCAGCAAGGCCGTTCAGCATGGATTGTAGATCCTGCAACGTTTCGGCCACGATGACGATGTCGTCCGCAAATCGCAAGTGTGAGATGTTGATGCCTTGTCCTTTCCAGTCCAGCATTTTAAACACATCCTCCAAGGCATTTGTGAACAATTTGGGGGATATAACATCCCCTTGTCTCACACCTCGATGTAAGGGGATATGTTTAGTTTGCTGGTTCTGTACTTGGACGGCCATTGTGGCTGCATTGTAGAGACACCTCAACACTTGGATATATCGCCAGTCGACTTGGCATCGCTGCAGGGATTCTAGAACAGCCCAGGTCTCGACAGAGTCAAACGCCTTCTCATAGTCCACAAATGCTAAGCACAGGGGTCGATTGTACTCTTCGGACTTCTGTATAATCTGCCGCATTGTGAAGATGTGGTCCATGGTGCCGTATCCTCCTCGAAACCCGGCCTGCTCTGGTGGTTGAAATTCGTCGAGTCTTCGCGTAAGGCGGTTTGTGATGACTCTAGAAAACAGCTTATAGACGTGGCTTAGGAGCGAAATGGGTCGGTAGTTCTTCAATAGGGTCTTGTCTCCTTTTTTGAAGAACAACACGACAACACTCCTACTCCACGCCTCCGGAGTTCTCCCATCAAAGAGAACAGTGTTAAAGATGTGTTGGAGTTCCTTCAACACAGGTTTACCGCCTGCTTTCAGGAGCTCAGATGTAACACCGTCCTCACCAGGGGCTTTTCCGTTTTTGAGCTGTTTAAGAGCCATCTCAATTTCGCCTAGGCTGACTTCTGGAAAGTCTTCGGTAAAGTGGCGGGTCAATGTGGCTCTGGAATCCTCATTTTCGGGATCAGGTTGAGATGCATGCGAGGCGTATAGCTGGCTGTAGAAGTTTTCAATTTCCGAAAGAATTTCCGGCCTTGAAGCAACGACTACGCCACTGGCCGTCGTCAACTTCGTCAAGTGGCTTCTCCCGAGAGACTGGACAAACACTTTCGATCCCCGATTTTGCTCTATCGCTCGTTCAATTGAGCGTGTATTGGAGCATCGGAGGTCGTAGCGTACTAGTTTGCCAATCTTCTTGTTGAGAGCCCTTTGTTCGGACGAAGTGACAGGTGGGTCCTCACGTCGTTCCTTCATAAGCCTAAGAGTCTCATTCGAAAACTTCGACTTCTTGCTTTTACGCTGAGTTGCGCAAAATCTCTTATTTTTATTTTATTTATTGCTGTATTATAGTATAAATGAGTAAGGATGTACCTATAATATTTCATCTATTTTAGATAGATCACTTTATGTAAGTATATCTCAGGTTGTTTACCTTGAACTAAATTATTCACCCTAAGATAGCTCTCTTGCCTTGATGCGATAGAAAGCAGCCTAACATAATAATCATCTGAGTAATTCACTAAATTATTTGTACAAACGTTAAGTTTCATATTTTGGTATAAAATTTAGTTAAGTAGTCTGGCCAAACAAACAAACTTAACTTGAGTTGTGCATTTAAACACTTTTAGAATAATAAAAAAGCTATATTCAACACTCGTCCTTGCCTGCCATCTTTTGCACTTTCAAAAAATAGTAAAAACTAACAAAAATACATTCACTGAAAAAAAGTGTTACTTGCATAAAATAAACGTAATATATTATAACTCTCCGATATTTGCTGTGCACTTGAGTCAGTAGGTTCGGTGCGACACACGACACTCACAGTACCTATCCGGTTTCATGTTTATTATTAATAAAGGCGACACACGCGGTTTGCACTTATTAATCACGAAAGTGATTTTTGACTAAAGTGACACTTTGAGCTCGAGGGTAGCAGAAGAACGGGCCGCCGGATGCAGACGAAGACGCCGCGCACCAGTCCCCTCGTGACCACGACCGTAGCATCACGGTCGCAACGTCGAGGAATGTAAGTAGTATCAATACTACTATATACTATAGTACGTCGCGTTTAGACCCGTTGTTATAAGTTTTAGCCTCGGTTCAGACACGCGGGAATCGCGCAATTACGAACCGCGCGGTTGGAGACCGCGGGACCTTATTTACCTATCATTGTTCGCAATCATTCAGACATAACCGCGCGTTTTGGCCACGGTTAACGCGCGTTTATCGACGTGTCTGAACAAGGCCTTAGTGAAGAATCGTTATCACCAGATTTAAAAGAATAAACAAAATCCACACATCCTACTTCATTTTTTTTCTACGGAACCTTCGTTGGACGTCGATAAAATGGCGTTTGATTCACTACATTGTTTTCGCTGCCTTCACTTCTTTTAGAAAGGCTAAAGCTGCACTATTGCTGTAATTTATTTTTTAAGTTTTAAAGCACCCTTGTAGACAGATTTTATAAAACTTTTATATTCACAAGAGTGTTCAATGACACTACAAGAATAAGTTTTCTAATGGTTTTTCCTAACACCAATATAAATAAACAAGTATCAAGCGTTACCACTATAACACTAAGAGCTGTAGAATGTAAGTGATCACATCTAAAATACAGCCTTTATACAGCTATAATAATAAATCTGGCAATAAAGTATCACAGAATACTTAAAGTTCAATAGTAGAGTTTTCATATTCTGATTTAACACCCTAAGCTAACGTTTAATCCTTAAATAATATAAATAATAAAAAAAATACAGCTTCAATATACATAAAGCTGTAAAATAACTTTAAAATCACCCATATAACGATAAAAGCTGCGTTTGACACCCTTGTATGTACGTCTTTAAATGAACTTTAAGTTCTAAATGAGCTGATTATTTGCTGTTGAAAACACTTGATCGCTGCTTGTACCTACTATCATGTCAACATTGAAATCGGACAAAAAAATATTTCAAACTCCTTATTTAGATGCTATAAGTAATCGAAGTAGAGCGTTTTATATTCACAGTTTCAATGTTGACCTTAGAGCAACTTAAACTATAAGTTGCTCATATGAAAATCATTATCAATCTTTAGAAGTCCACCACTGGAGCCCAGGACGGTATAGTGAGCGGCTTTGGGCGTTTGCATTCCCCAGCATCTCGCAACCATGATCAGGTAGTCAGGTCACCAGGTCGTCAGGTCATCAGGTAGGCCTCTCGTTATTTTAACCTTTTATATTTTTCTTAAAAGTAAAAACACAGAAATTCAAAGCAAAAAAGATTGAAATTCATATTCAGCAGTTCCACTACCTACAAGTTGTCAGTCTCGCTTAGAGAACACGTCTGAACAACGGATGGTTTCTTAAATAATACATAAGCAAACTGTAAAGCTCCTATTGCTGAAGTCTCTTACCTACGCAGATCACGCCGTGGGCCCAGCAATAACACGCTCATCATTAGCATACCCATTGAAAGTAAATGATGAAATACTGACTTAATATTTTCAAGTAAGACTGAATTCCATCTACTGATTAAGCATCTACCTGTCGTCGTGACAAAGCATCGGCCTGTCGATTCTGTAAACAAAACCGCGCTCACTTCGATACTGAACTTGCTCATCGACGATTTAAAGTAATATAAACCTAATTAGGTATTAACAATGCAGAGGCTATGTCCGTTTGTACTGCTTAGTCGAGTTTTAGAGCGAGTTCATTGCGTTTTTCTTAGAGAAACGACCGGCTGATTAGGTGTAATCCAGACGTTAAACTAGGTACTCCATTGGCGTAGTGAAGCTAATACCAATAATAATAATATCGCGTTATGTTAATACACATAATGACATTAAATATTAAACAACCTGTCCACATGTTTTTAGCTTGATTTGCTTTTGGCGCAGAAATTAATGTACAGCGATTTCATGTTGTGTTTCGAATTCTAGAAGTATTTGAGCTACCATGAAAAAGAAATACTACAATTTTGTAACGGCAATACGTGTATGTTATTAATTCAATTTATTTTAAGTTAAAAATATACATGCAATATCCTATACTACATATTATAGTAATCGTTTTAAAATACATGAAAATTTAGGTAAGTATTGTGGATGTAAGTCACTGATGTAAGTCTTTTATATCATATACATACAAAATATCATATACAAAATACAAAAATTTTGATATGCCAAAATCTGTGGCTTATGTCCATACAAATCTCAAAAGTTTTTGCACGACTTAAAGAATCAAAAATATAATAACGGGCACCCCAACTTCACATTATTATATAGGTACATATTTTATTTTAAAGAATTTAAAAATATCACTTTTTCCGCTTATTTACTACTCAATAAACATCTGAAGTCATAGTTCAAAAAGCTTATCCAATCGCAACAGGGGCCAATATTCTTTCGATCGCAAAACAACGACAAAGCGCTCTCGCCGTGCCGTCGCAGCAAAACAAACTGGCCGCATAAATAAGGAAATTGCATTCATACATAATTTTCATTTATTCTTCAAGTTGCAGGAACGCGGCGAAAGCGAGCAACTTCGCCAATAATAGTGAAACGTAAATCTTTTACGGAGCACCTGTTAAATTGAGGTGAGAAACAGTAAATCGTTCCTTTGTAATTTCGGTATTGAAAAGGAAATATTGCGATTCAAAGAACGGGGACGAGGACAAGAAAAATAAACACATATTAGGCCTATCTTCAAATTAATTGAGGAAAGTATTTTATACGCTTTTTATTCTGTGACGAGGCAATATTGGTAGCTTTTTAGGATTACCTAAAAAAGCAAAAATAGAAAGGAACTGCTATCTTCCAACGAAATGAAATAAAAAACACGAGGATATTACCAGCTTTATTCCATTTAGTAAGTGTGTTTGCTTGACGAATTTATTAAACTAAGAAAATAGTAAGATGATATTCTTACATTATTTAGTAATAGTCCTAAGTAATTAGGAATATTTCCAAATTAAAAAAAAATACTTACCCTGTACTAGTCATATTGGAATAGGTATTCGGGGCAGAGCACAGATATCAATTTACTTTAATATGTCTGTGGAAGAGATAATTGGTATCGTTATTACCCTTAACTCACTGCCACTCGAATTCTCGACGAGGGATTCTGCTCAATAAATACTTGTTATGTTGTGAACTCCCTGAAACAGGGATAAATATTGATAGATAAAATTGAATGTTTGATTGTATCGAGAGACTCTGGCGACATTGAACACGCTTCGTTTTTGTTTAAATTGTCAATACACAAATTATCTAAGATTCTGCCTGCGACCCTAAAGGCTCATTCAAATATGACTTTTAAGCAGGACGTAATTTGTGCGTTTGCAGGAATGCAAAAATGCAAATAAAAAATTATATGACACTGCGTTAAAAAAAACCTTAAACTTAAACTTACCAACAGTATTAACGACTTACGTTACTCCTATTCAAAAGATCTTATTAAAAATATCACTAAACATTGAAAAAGACACAGTTGGTTATATTCAAATTCATTGGACGTAAATAAGTAAATCAAATTTCGTTCTGTCACTCTTTAAATACATATATTATTCAAGGCCTAAACTGAATATCTTAAAGTCAAATGTCAATCATAACTTGGAACTCTGTCTGTCTTTCATTATATTCAGAGGGGTAACCATGAACTCATAAAACAATCATAAATCTGTCAAATCTTGTCAAATCTGTCTAATTTCGTACGTAATGACGTACGAATTTGACAGATTTGAGATTGTTTTAAGAGTTCATGGATACCCCACCCCGCAGGACATAAATAGATCTAAAGCTAAATTAAGTTGTGAAAATGGATAAAAATTAGACCTACCCAACTGGATCACTTGTCCCGTGTTTTGTAAACATATTTTCCCACAACCGCAGTTTCTACTTTAAAATTAATGTCCCCATAGTTCAAAAGTATTTGTGGTATTGGGACATTAATTTCCACATTAAGTTTGTGCGAGATTGCTTTCAGCGATAAGACCTACTACTACGTAAACTGTGAAGTGTGCAATAAAGAGTAAAGCTAACTCAGAAGTTTGATTTTTTCACAACTTCCAGTGACTGCAGACTGAGTACCTACTTATGGTTTTATTTTCATTTCGATACATCGCGTTCTGATATAAAGGCTCTTAAAACACAGCCGGACAACGAAGTGATCCTATAAATAAGGGTCCCGGTTTTTCCTTTTGAGGTACGGAACCGTAAAAACGTTAATTTCGCTACTTCATGTCGTTCTCGTTAGACGTCAGCGTTGGACAAAAAGTTGAAAATAATACATTATTTTATTTGATCAATGCATAGTTGCTGCTTTTAATGGATCCGATCAAACGTTAAAAAAGCACGTTATTACTAATCCATGATTAATAGAAGACTACAAACCGCTTATAGCTTAACCTAATTACGTGCTAGATCTGAAATCGGTAGTGATGTAAACCCATCGGGTTTCCGATCACATATCGAGTAGGTAATTTGATTTGTTAGTTCCCATTTGCGAAGCCCTCCAGCTGTGCATGTGATGTCTAACTCTTGGGTCTGTAAAAACGGTCACTCAGTAACATCGTTAGGTAGAATCCGTAGTTTCTTTCGTTGGTTCCACTGAGTCGGTGATCAGTGTATTCTCGTTAAGGCACGAATTAAATCCTATGTAAAAAGTTTTTTCTCTCTAGTATGAGGAATGGCTAAAAATCACATATTACTAAATGTGATTTTGAGCCACTATGGTATGCTGACACTATGCAAGGTGATAAATTGAATTTTATTTATACGAGTGAATACACTATCCACATTTTACCGAACAAATATAATATATTTATTATAGAGATAAATATTTTTTCATATAAGCAAGTTATTTACATTAAAAGTAATTTTAAAATTACTTCCAAGACTAAATGAATAATAAATTCAATCTGTTACCTAAACCTTGTTGTTATTTTTATTCTAATATAACTTTATGAAATTCTTGAACGATGTATTTACAGAAAAGTTTTAAGAAAATTGAACTCGAACTCTCTTACATTACTGAGAAAAACATCTTGACCTCGGCAGTAAGAAAGATACACTAAAACGTTCCGTTAAATTGCGAAGATTTAACTCTTTCAGGGAAACATACGATACAATCTCCAAATACATTTAAATAAAATACACTTCGTTTAAAGCCGAAACGAACGAAGCTGTTTCAACTTTAATTTAACGGTACACAAGTTAACAACAATAACTGGTCGGCGGACACACATTAGTGGTCATAATGACCGTGTTTCGTACATAAAATTTCCATTCACAGAAACATAGAATGGTAAAATTGAAATTAACGATGAAATACATGAGCGTGGCCAAAATGCCTGCCGTCTCAAGAGGAAATAAAGGTAGGTAAGCCATTTACCTAGAGGAAATATAAAGCCCGTGCAATATTCCGAGATGAAACAATAATTTTATCTCTTTCATTTCAAAGTAAAATAAGCTAAGGATATTATTGCTTGGGAAATCGATTAGACGGTGGAAAATTGAAGCATAAACTAGACGATACGACATACACACACCGGCATATTTAGCGGAACACAAAAAAAAGTCCATAATTTAAAAAAAATATGGTTTTATTTTAAAATCTACTCTCTACACTTCTTTTGTTATTTAAAGTTTCATTTGTTTTAATTAAAATGAGAACACATTAAGAACACATTTTGCGAGTAAAGGCTTTTTGTGAAAAATGGTACATTTTTGAACTTTTTATGTAAGGGAAAATAGATATTAAAATAACAATTTATTAAATTAGAAAAATGGTGATTAATATCGCGTATTTCCTCCACGTGCTCTTATTAAAGTTTCTACCCGTCTAGGCATACTGAGAATGATGTTATCGATGGTCTCCTGGGATAGTCTCCGCCATTCCTCAACTACGGCGATTCGCAGTTCACCCACGTTGGCAGGAGCTGGAATTCTGGACTTAACTTTTCTTTTCAGCAAGTCCCAAACGTGCTCTATTGGGTTCATATCCGGTGATCTCGCCGGCCACTCCATAACAGTGATATTCAATCATTAAGATATGCTTGAGTTACCCGAGCGATATGCGGCCGAGCATTATCCTGCATAAAAACAAAATCGTCACCGATATATGGGGAAAACGGTTCGACATTTTCTTCTAAAACTTCTCTGATATAGTGGTCTGCAGTCAGACTCCCTCTGTCAATCACTACCAAGTCTGTGCGAGCTCCCAAACAAATGCCCGCCCAAACCATTATTGATCCACCACCGTATGCAACTGTAGTTTCAAAATTTGTCTGAATGTATCGTTCTCCTTTGCGTCTGTATATTCTTTGTCGTGTATGGTCGCGATCCTCAGCACTGAGGGAACGACGAAGAAGAAGAAGAAGATTCTTTGCCTGCCGTCAATTTGATTTAAGACAATTCTGCACTCATCACTAAACAATACCTTACTCCATTGGTTCGCGTTCCAAATTCGATGTTCCTGAGCAAAAGTGAACCTGTTTCTACGATGATTTACTTCGAGCCTTGGAGCCTTTGCGGTCACAAATGAACCCAAACCAGCTTCTTCGAACCTTCTTCTTACCGTACGCTTACTTACGGTTACACCCCGCACTGCTTCTAACTCATGTCGGGCTTGGACGGCCGTCAAACGGGGGTTCCTACGTACACGAAGCCGAATGAAACGATCATCCCTACTCGAAGAGCGTCTTTTTCTGCCTTGTCCTGCTCTTCTCACATAAGTACCGGTCTCCCTGAACCGTTGGATACTGCGATGGATCGTTGAAACTGGTCTACGAAGATCTCTGGATATCACTCTGTAGGTTTGACCATTTCTTCGCATTTCGAGTGCCCTGGCAATCTCCGTTGGGGCTAAGTCAGGCATAATTCAGCCCTTATTCCAAAAAGATGCGTTATTAAAAAAAAACTAACAAAAAACAGTATTTCAATGAAATTTTAAATCAAACTCAGAAGGAAGAAATACTCGAAGTTCGCTCCAGATAAGGTGTATTTGAATAAAATTAAAACAATTGCATAAAATGTGATGTTCAGTTGTTTTCTTAATTTGAAATTATTGCTTTTTAAATTAAATGACGTATAAACCAGCCAGCAACCTTATATGATACTGATATCAAACCTTTTTTTATGTTCCGCTAAATATGCCGGTGTGTGTAGTTAAATTGTAAAATCTTGGTGAAATAAGTACTAAACTTTTGCAATTGTTTTGCATTACAAAATATTTTATTAATTATCGGCAATTTCATATGTAAGGAGGTCCTTACATATGAAATTGCCGATACTCAATACTGGCAAATTTAAAATCAAATATCTTGCGTTTGATGATTAGGAATTCCAAATTCAAATTTGTTTCATAAAAAGCCAGAAAAAATATTGTTTTAAAATTAGTAACTATTTCATTTGTTTACACATCATTTGTTTGAGCTTCAACATTGCTATAACAACAACTATGGACAAATTGAAAATTCGCGTTATTTACAAATACGAGTTCCACCGTGGCACCAATGCTGCAGAAACGACTCGAAGAATTAACGACGTGTACGGACCAGGGCACCGCTAACGAACGAACGATGCGTTTCTGGTTTCAACGTTTCCCTTCTGTAAATTTCGATTTACACAATGATCCTCGTGGACGACCTGATACTCAAGTGAGTTACGAAAAATTGAAGGCGCAAGTGTAAGGGGATCCATCTCAAACCACTTCTGAATTAGCAGCGGCCTTCGGCGTACGATACTTATCCATTTGCGCTAAATCGGAAAGTCAATAAACTCGAAAAGTGGGTACCGCATGCAATAACTGAAGCAAACTAACAAAAACGCGTCGCTTGCTGCGTTTCTTTGCTCAATCATCACAATAATGAGGGGATTTTGAACCGTATCCGGACTTGTGATGAGAAATGGTTCCTGTACGAAAATCGAAAGCGATCATCACAATGGCTTAACCCTAGAGAACCGGCAAAACCGGCTAGGTCTAAGCGAAAACTAACCAAAAAGAGGACTCGATTACTGACTTGTATTGCCAACAATTGCAAACAATGATGAAAAAGATGAGACGATCCGAAGGCGAACCAAAGTCACCGACGTAGCTCTCAGAATCGCAAACCTTAAGTGGCAGTGGGCGGGGCACATTGCTCGCAGGACTGATGGCCGTTGGGGCAGGAAGGTCTTTGAATGGCGGCCGCGGGCCGGAAGGCGTAGTGTTGGTAGGCCCCCCACAAGGTGGACCGACGATATGGCGAAGGTCGCGGGAAGCCGCTGGATGCGGGTGGCACAGGACCGATCTTCGTGGAAATCCTTGGAGGAGGCCTATGTCCAGCAGTGGACGTCTTTCGGCTGATGGATGGATGGATGGATGAAAAAGCTCGCCAACAAGCAGGACTGGTGAATTGCTCTAGCCCCATCAAAGTCAAAGTCATTTATTTTTGCAAATTGGCCATCAATGGCACTTTTACATGTCCCTGCTCCTTCAGGATAACGCTAGACTACACACTGCACATCAACCGGTCGCCAAGTTAGAAAAGCTGCGACTGGAACCTCTGCGTCACCCACCATACTCTCCAGATCTAGCCACAACCGAATACCTCTTTTTTCAAAATTTGGATTACTTTTTACAATGAAAAATATTCAAATCTGATGAGGCAGTCAAAACAACAGCCTTCAAACAGTTCATAGACTCTCGCTCCCAGATTTTTTTTTCAAAGGGATCCATGATCTGCCTATAAAATGGCGGAAGTGTATCGATAACAACGGCGCATACTTCATTGTTTCACTTTTTTGATACTGAACGGCAAGCGGTGGCGGTAGGTAGGTACTTGTGATTCAATAGATAAATTCAAAGCATTTATTACAGACAAAAGCTCCATAGCTATGCAAAAGAAATTACACAAATCAGCTTAACACAAAAATAAATAAAAGCATTTAGGTTACGACGTGTAGCCGAACCCAATGCTTCATAAATGGGCAATTTACACGCCCCACCACAACACGCAGAATATTATTGGAGTTCCCACGAACACGGCTTAGCATCGAGGCGGCTCTTTTACGAAGGATGGCATGGAAGCCATCAGTGTGAGCATTTGCGAACATGCCTGATGCGCTGCAGTACCGCGGCAGCTCCAATAACATCCTGAACGCTTTGTTGTATTGCACGCGCAGGGCGTTGATTGTTTTCAGCGTATAGCTGACCCATAGGTTACACGCATAAAAGGACTGACAAAAAGCCTTAAAAAGTATCACCTTAACGGGTTCTGTACAGCGTGCAAACCTGCGAGCCAGCATAATGCTTCTGTCACGCCTCACATATTTTTTTTTATTGAACGGATTTAAGCAACTTGCTAGGCGCATGGCAATAGAAGAAACCTTATGGTCACCTGCTCATTTAGATAATAATATTAGATTAGATGTCAGCCTGTGACCGCACGGTCGGTGTAACCCGGTCGAAAAGTCAGGCAGAAGGTAACATTTTGTGCCTAAATATTATGATCGCGTTAATTCCCGTTGTTTAAATTATGCAACGCGAAAGTTTTTGTTGCCAAGGTTTAAAAAATTGTTCCGCAGTAAAAGAGTAAGTATCTTCAAAATAAACTTCATGGAGAGCTAAAATGTGTTCATTGGCACCGACTCCAAAAATAACTGATTAGGTATGTTTTATTTCGGTTCTTAATTTTTCAAACTTTTTTTTATTTCACCATAAAACAATACTTTATCACAAATTAGAGCGGCGCGCTTTATCGTCCAATTGAGGATCTATTCTAACATTATACAAGAACATAGTGTCGTAGCCATGGAATAAGGTCTTGTGTTCAATGCTTAATTCAATTTTAAAAATGAATTAAGATATTTTTTCTCTTTTTTGCGTGTAACTACTGGCTTACTCCCCCAATAAATAAAATTACTGTCTGGTACCTCGTAAGTGCCACGTACGTACACTACCTGTCGATAAATCTCAGTATTTTTTATTGTCTCCTAACCGTTATGGAGTTCTGTGGCCTCCATCATCAGCTCAGTAGTAGTATATGATATGCATACTAAAACCTTCTCCAGAATATAATAAATACTTTTGTGAAAACCGCATCTTTTTGAATTTGGTAAAAAAGGGTAAAACAAATGTAATAACAAAGATGCCGTATCTCGAATAATGGTCAAACGTACCCCGACTATACGAACTGGACGAATCGCTAATAGTAAAATGTCACTCTTCTAGAGTTTTATTAGTACTTATGATAAAGACTTAAGTCTTCAGCTGATAACATTAAAACTTGAAGTAGGAATAGTAGTATACTTGGACATAAATTAAAATGTAAAATTTTGTATCTCTCTCATCCCGAGAATCCTAAGTTTTATTCCAGCCAATTAATTTTATGGACATGTACGTACATACTTATTTTCAACACCCAAAATTCCAGCAAGCCATTCATCTGCCTGCAAGTTACTTTGTTAGTATGGATATGATGGAGTTGCTAGTGCAAAAATCATAGCTGTAAAAGGGATACGCGCATATTTTCGCAAGGCTCCCGAGGGACTAAGGCAGTACACACCATGGTTCGTTGCATAAATCGTATTTTTAACATTTAATCTGGTTGCTACTGGGCTCAAAATGTTGTTTCATGTTTTCGTTATTTCAGGCCTTGTTTAAAAATTACTAGGTTTATGAAATAAAATACAGTTGCAATTTCTAACTTCTAAATCTAAAATTACTACTCAATGTTTAGTGGTATACTACGGACATTTATCCGAAAAACATGTTGTAATTTCTTCGTGAAGTAGATAGGTTCACATTTTTAGCACATAAAATATTTAAGTACCTATGAAATGTGGTATTTATACTCAATTTTATTAAGCAAAAATCGATATGAGTTTAACTCATGGTGGTAGATAAGTACTAGACATAGTGTAGCAAGTAGCAACTTTAACGTCGTGAGCGCACAGGTAGAAAAACATTGTAAACATTGTTTTCGAAGTGCAAATTGAGTTAGTACTTCATTGGCTTCGTTCATGTACTAGCAACCGGTGTGTAGCAAATTCGTCTTTTCGTAGTGTAGCTACTCATTTCGTAGCCGCAATACTTCCCGGCATTTTGAGCTCTGGGGCTAAGAGGGGGATTGCTTAAGGCATCTTACGAGACGATCATCGTATGAGAGACGTGTGTGCTCGGAGCTAACAACTAATCAAGTCGTAATCACACTTGGTGCAGGCGCGGCGCACAACTAGCCAATCGCGTAATCGTAATGTCTTCTGCTTCGCATGTTTTGCTTGCGCTCAACGTCCGTGGCAATGGCAACGTATGGTGTACAAAAGCCCTAAGCCGTATGAACGATGAGCGTTTGATATTCCGAACACTCACCTCGCGAGATTTATTCGCACAAAGTGATAGGTGGCGACCCTATTGCCGTTATTTCTGTGTGTTTTACTATAGCCGGTCACCCTTTGGGATAAAGTTTACATGAATTCATATCATGGGTCCTGCTTGATATCAGGTTGCCACTGACACCTGAAATTGGAAGCGGCTGCAAAGTACTTAGCGAAGGTGCGCAACTGCATGCTGAGGTGATTGACACAAGTGGTCGGTGACGGCTTGCATGTTTTGACCTATGCTATTATTGACTTTGGCACGAGAGTGTGTAAGTGTGTGAGTGTGTGCAATTGATAAGTGTGACTGAGTTTTGTAGTCAGTAGCCGCTTGCAACAACAGAGAGCATGATGAGAAAACTGTACTTTACAGAACCTGGATCGAATATTGAAGGATTTTCCGGCTATCCGGCCTTCACTTTATAACTTCTTGGTACAACCTACCTACCTTTTAACGCCTTTGGCTTAGAATCTGTCCCTTGCAGTCCTGAACTGAAACCTTCTTGATATCTAGGAATGGAGGACTGCCATACCATATATTAAACCTAGGGCTGATAGGGTAGTAGGTTGCAGAGTTGTGAAGGGATGCTCGGAAAAACCAAACTGACTTTAACTAGGTATATTTTATGATATGTTGATTTAGTAAATTTAGGGCATTTTACGTATCTTAGTTTACCCAAATTCTATAAAAGTGCAATAATTCTCAATTTTAGGAAAGACAATGATTATAAGTATAATTTAACAAAGCTCTTAGCTACGAAGTAGGTACGTCGAATAATTTATCGTTGGGTAGTTAGGCCGTGCAAGCTCATTAGAGTGCATTTTAAATGTTATCTGACTGCTAAGCAGCAGACCATAGTCATAAGCGTAAGCGAGTTGACTTTTAGGGTTTTCCTATTTCCTTATTTTTCAATTTCACGATGACTTCATTTTATTCGTTAAAATTTGAATAAAATATGCCAAGACAAATAAATAGAGAGTAAATATAAAATCGTGTGTTGTTGTACCTACCTACGTACCTAATCAGCTTGTATGTCAACAACTTTTATTATGGGACTCACATCAAAATCGTAAAAAACAACAGATCATTTTGGCGCAAAAAGCCCTCATGATTCAATGTTGGGCTATAATACAAGTTGTTGTATATTAGCAGTATATTTACTATTACGTTGCTTATTTGCTATGATAACTTGATAATCCATCTTTTATAAGGATTTTGAGGAAAATAAAACACTTATAGACAGTTAACTGTTTGTTCGGAGCAGCATTGTATAATATTAGAGGATTTTATCCGTAAAGGCTGACAAATTTCCTTATTTTACATTTTTATAATACAAATCTATTAATCCTAATCTCGTCCATCCTCTTTTCACGAGCTAATTTCGTTAAACACTTGGGCATAAGAACATGATCGTAATAAATCTATCTAGTTCAGCAACTAGACTGGTGATGGATTTCATCGCTCCTGATTACGCCCCAAGGGGCTTGAGCTAGTGCCTATAGATGCTACGGTATTACAAATGTTGGCCGTGAGAAATACCCGAAATACTGTCTATGAGAATAGTGAAAATAATTTGGTAATATTTTAACATGATAAACTCGCTCTTAATAACGCCTCGAGAGACGTGGGCTCGGAATACCTGGATATCTATTTACTAGGGTATTTTAATCCTGGTATTAGAGCCCTGAGATTTTAGAGGCCCCTCATCATACTATTATACTCGTAGTTTCATTGCACTAGGATAATTGATATGAAAATGTTGAGAGGTTGTTGTTAAAATATGCAAGCATTTTGACTAATAGAAACTGGTTGAAAGGTTGATGTTTAACGAATGTTACATAATCCATCCATAAAGAAGCCCATCATTTGTGCAATAAAGTTAAATACACTTATCCCGGTTTTCATATCTAGGAAAATCCGATATCATGCTTTAATTAGCCCCATATACTGTCAGTAGGCACTTGCACACTGTGCAAACTCGACATCGTAGTTAGCGTGGGTTAAATTAGCAAAGAGTTATATGAATAAGCTTACAGTTTACACTTGCAATAAAGTTGGCAGCATTGTTTTTGGATCAAATTTTAAATTGTGCCAGCATTTTGCAGATGCTGCCCCAGTGTTGAGCGCAAAGGATTTGCTTAATCCCCAGGTAGAATTAAAACTTTTAATTTATTGATGTGTACGGGTTTTCGGACCTTTACAATTATTTTAACTTTACCAATTAGTGAACGAGTAATACTCTTACGATTAAAGTGTTTTAACCAGATTATTTTTAGGGTTCTGTACTGAACGAGGAAAGACTATAACTTAATTAACACTAAGTTGTCTGTCTGATTGTTTTTTTTCAAACAGTACTAACTAAAGTTGAAATTATATCAAATACTACGTCGCCTAGGAGGAGTAAAGACTTCGAACTTCTTAGTCACCTAAAGGCCTGTTTCAGAATGTACGGATAAAGTTATGTAAAAGATAAAAACATACAATGTAGAGGATAAAGTGCTTAAAAAAAGTGTCAAAAATATGCCAAAAATCGTGTTTGTCCTTCAGATAAGTAAAATATAGCATATTCAGAACGAGTGCAGAACTTATCCGTACATTGTGAACAGGCCCTAAAGGTTCATAACGTCAACTATTAATGTCCCATATTTTGATTAGTTACTTAAATACTCGGCACGCACAATGGCCCAATCAAGAGGCTAAGTGCGGAAACTGCTTTGTATGGTAAGTGAATTTGTGAGTATATAGGTAGTTTAGTTTATAAACAACCTTTATACTCACAAATTCACTTACCATACTAAGGTAAAGGGATATTCCTTATTCCGTTTATTTACAATTATAAAATGCAGCAAGAAGCGCGGGTCTCATATCACACTTGAAGGTAAAGTTAGAAAACCTTTAATTATGAAAATATGTTTGATTTATTTCAAATAGCATTATACAATTTACCTACATAATTAACCAAAGTATGTTTAACAAAAAAATATATAAATAATATTTACAAAATAAACTACAAACAAATAAATACCCTAGCTATTTACACAAAATCAGATATCAAAAAACCTATAAATAAAATTAATTATTAGGTATATCTCATCAGAAAATACGGTGCCGTGTACCATCAGGACACGAGTTCGACTAGCTTAACGAAACATATTAATAATTTAGTTTTGTTGTAGGTACTGAGCTGAGCATTTTGATTCATTTGTAAAATGCATTAAAGCAGTTACTGAAATCGTATGATTAATTAATCCAAAATAATTTGGTTCCGTAACTCGCATTCAAAGAGGTATTGGGATTTTCCAATAAAGCAAAAATTTCACGACTAAAAAAACCTACAAAGTGCTATCAGAGAGCGGTCTGAAATAATACTTATTTACTGGATAAAATAAAAGTACAAAATGGGTACGTCTGTAGGTCACGCTACGGGCAATAATTATGTAAGTTGTTTAGGTAATTATTATTATGTGCTTAAAATACTAACGCATTTTTCAAATAAAGTTCCGTTTTATTCGTACAAATTATTTTTTGAGACACGTTGGTAAATACATAAGAGTCTAGCGCAGAGCAGTTTAAACAGAATCTAGTATCGGCTCCAAACATATACGTATAAATCTCTGAAAGAAGCCTGAGATCTTGTAATAGTAAATAGATGGAAATAATTCCTCCGTTTTATCGTGGAAGCTTCAATTTGCCGAGCATATTTACCAGGCGTCAATAAAACTGTATTGTACTGTTCAAAGTGCCCATAAATTTTAAATTATCGTGTTTACTTAATTCAAGTGCCCGGGAAACGCAAGTCACTTAAGCCTTATGTGTCGAGTCTCGAGTATCAAGGAGTTTGGGGAGATCTGGGAATTCGGAATTTTACGAAAGAGAACGAGAGGCTTTTAATAAAAGGAGTAAGGAGGTAACACTCTACTCTTACTACAAATAAATATTTTTTGGTCTTTTATACATATTTCGTAATATAATTATTATCTCGTTTATTATTTTGCCAGCGCTCCAGGTTCTATTAAAATGGAATATTGGATAATTCAATATTGGCTTGGAAATGGTATGTTACTTGATTTGACTTTAAAATAAAAAGTTTATCTGTATCTGCGACTAATTTGTGTACGACTTGGTCTAGACCTGGACTCATAGAATTTGTTTAAATTTTGGTTTCGTTATTATTCACATAAAAATTATAGAAATCTTAAAAATCTGCAAACATTTCAATTTACAATTAGAAAATTATGCATAGATTTATGAGAGATATTTCAATAACTGTTACAACAATGCTTTTCTCTCCTCTACACTTTTAATAAGATTAGACAGCATTTGGTAAACATAAATGCTTATTGGAGCTTGTATTCGTGTTTGAAAAAGAATTTATTATTATTTTTTTACATAATTTGAAATCAGAAAACACATTGCATATTATTTACTAAAGTTATGTTTGACAGACAGTTTATAATCTGCATATATTAGTAGTGTATTCGTGATATCTTGTAGTATTTAATCTGTCAAAACTAGATTCAGGCTGTTCATTCAACAATGTATCCTATAATTCATCAACATTTGGAACACGATTGTAAATAACAGTGCGATTAATGCTGATTAACTGTGAGATGGGCTGTTTTAATTATTTATGGCAGTATAGATTAGGTAATACTGGATTGGTGAAATGGCAACCGACTGGTCGATTGGTCGGTCTTATGTTTTTGATTCGTAAACTGTCCTATAATGCTTCAGAGTGTAGTGGTGCCTACGACTGGGCAAAGCAAAATTTAGTGACGTGTAGATTAATATTCTTCCGTTATTAAAGACTACCCGATTGTTGTAGTACTTAGCGAGATAATTGGGATGTTGACACCATTCTTAAATAATTATAAGACATCAGTTATTGAAACTAACACCCTATTTTAGGCCTGATCACTTACTTTATCATTTATAAGAAAAAAACAATATTTCCAATACAGACTACCTACAGAATGTAGATTTCAGTAAACACAAAATTAATTAATTAAAAAAAAATCAAAAAACCCGATTGCGTAAAAAGTGAACTTAAAAGTTGAAAACAAGATTTAAAGAATCAGTCTGAGGCATCAAATCTATGTTACTTGATTCGACTTTTACATTACACGGATTTAAATTACTTAATTAGGTACTAACGTAGTGCATACCAAGTCAATCATCATTACTGTTAATGGATTCGATGCCTCCGACTGCAATTTGATTCTTTATATCTTAATCGCCGGATGGCAAGATATGATCTCCCGCAATGGTCCTAACTCCTAGGCCGTAACGTTACCAAACTAAAGGCTTTTTACGCAGTCGGGTTTTTTTAATTTTTTTTTTTACTTTTTAGTGTGTAGTGTTCTACTCCTACTTTTCAATGAACTATAAAGCCTTATTTGTAACTCTTCATTGAAAAAAAAAGGTTTCAACTCGAGTAAGTATAGTATCTGAAATCGGTTTTTCTCGTTTAGTTCATGTACCAATAGGAATTCCGGGTAATAACATAGCCTATGTCACTCCCACAACTGAGACGAATCTAATGACATATCATGTGTTGAAATCCATTAAACGGTTTTTCCTTTCTATTTTTTCAGTGTATTTTTTTGCCTGTTCCCGTAGGAATTTTGCAAAATAAAGTATTGAATACTATTAGCATTGAAAGTATGTTAGATAATAAAAGAAAATCTCAAAACCGGTTTATCAGTATTGCAGATCCGTTTTTCCCGCGTAAGTTCTGTACCCGCGGGAATTTCGGGAAATAACATATCCCTTGTCACTCCCACAATTTATACTTTAAAATCCGTTAAACGGTTTAGGCTGTAGGGCGTGCCAAAGAAATAGACAAACATACATACATACGCTCGAAAAACATAACCCTCGTTTGGCAGTCGGGTAAAAATTAGAGAAAATTCGAGGTAATGAAACATTCTATGCCGTTATCTTGAGTTAACTCATTAATTTAGTGTCAGAGTTAGAAGTGCAAGTAGATTTCAAGGGATTTGGAATTATATGACCATCTTATCTTTCCGAGTATTCCGACCAAGGAGTTTTAGATATGTTAGGTGGACTTGCGCACCACCACCACCGGATTAGTTTAGTACGATGACAGGGACAGAATGATGTCTTAATTTCGTGATTATGACATCATTCTGTTCCTGTCATCGTCATACAAACTGACAGCTATAGGATAATGTCTAACACCGTATAAGTAGATAGTTCGGGATAAAATTCGCTAATCCTGAGATGCGGAAGTGGGCCTTAGTGTGTCCGTACGTTAAACTAACGTACGAAAGAGGTTGAATTAATTTGAAATTAATATACTAGTTCCACTGAAGGGTTTCGGAAGTATTTTGCCAATCACTCCAAATGTTTAAGTTGACTTTCCGCACCTAAAAAGTATCTCGTCTAGAAATGGTATATAAACAAAGCGCTAGGAAGGTGTGGTTTGGTCTGTGAAATAGATATCTAGCCCAAGCTTTATTTGTTCAATACGTCATGAACTCTGCCACCAGTTTTGACTGTAAATTGAATTATAATTTTAACATTGGTGTGGGTACAAGTGTGCCTAAACACACTTGTCAAAATTAATCGAATGGTACTTCGTAACACAAAACACGATGATGTTAATTCTTAACCTTATGACTATGATGGTTACTGTTTTGTCTGATGCACATTTATTTACTTATGCTTTAAAGATGAATCGATGAAGATCGAATAACGTCGAAATATGACTGCAAAGCTTAAGAAACTAAGTGATACGATATCAGAATAAGCATATATGATCCAAAAATTTTGTAGGATGTATGTACTAAAATAGCTCATAAAAACTACGTTTTAAGATATCTACTTATTAATATTAATCCATTATCCTGTAGGTTGTTAAGATAACTATGCTGGAAATGAGCACTATAACAATGAGAGCAATTTCATATGAGTGGATTTGTTATTTATAAATAAAAATAATAAAATAATTTTCATCAAAGTGTGAGTTTTAGAGCATTTGTTTGTTTTCTGTAATTATTAGGTAACTAGTGTACCGGCTACGTGTCAAGCTATAGAATTCAAATATAACCTGCATTGCAACTAAAGGTACCGCCCATACAGTGAACGTTCATCTTATAATGGATTTATACAGGTTGACTTGTCGTGAACGTATCAAGATATTAGTTAGACTAAAATCCTCTACAATTCTCGTGGACGGATGGCTTAGAAGCGGAAAGCAGATGTTACCCAACGTCTTGTTGCGCACTTGCCGTGTTTTACTGTCTTTATTTAAATAGCTGCGCTTAAGACTGCTTGCTCGCCTATTATTTGCTAAATGTACCGTTTGGCCAACGTCTCGTCCGTGCGAAATTGCAGACATAATTTTGAGGCCTTGCGTAACATCTTAATGTAAACAGGGCGAAGTAAAACAACATAAGAATATTTTGTAGATGACTAGAGAGTTGTGATTTTAGTAGTGGATATGTAATCTTCTTCTTCGCAGCTTCAAAATACATGTCTGATAACATATAAAGTTTTTTATACTTCGCGGATCATATAGGCAGCTTTTATGTATGTAATAATAGAAATATATTACCTTATTGTAATTAATGATAAACCTCTAGAATTGTTAGAGTATATTTCCATATTTTGTAGATTACCATTATTAGAAGAATGGATATATGTAAGGCACAACTAAAATATATTCTTTATTAGACACAATGTAATATTTTAAAATAAATTTCGTTTCTTTCTCCCGCAGCGCCATTTCTAAAATTCAACATTGTGTCTACTTGACTCGACAAAAGACTTTTGCCGGAAGAAAACTCATAAAGGATACAAAGAAACAACCCACATAATATTAAATGAAGAGCCCTCCTTTTCACACTACGCCCGTAGCGCATCGCAGTAAACCTCTTCAATGAATACAATGTTTTCAAATAAAGCATCTCAGCCTGCCGTGAGCCGTGAGCTAATATAACGCAAAAGGGAGTCAAGTTACTCTTCAAACTCCAACTGAAACTTTGTTACAGAATTCAACCTTAAATCGGCGCAGTAAATTCTATATCTATTAATTTCAATAATTCTGATCAAATACATCCTTGTTGGCACACGTCTGTTTGTTTAATTCGCAGTCCTGCTTAAGCGATTAAATTTAATGACAGAACGCTCGCCAACTCGGAGGGTTTAAAGTACGCGCGTTTAACTGCTACAAATTTGTGAGTTGTGAAATATTCGTCTGCTTTGCATGCTCTATGGAATGCACTCTACGCAGAGTGAATACGGCAGAGCGATGCATCACACTGCATCAAGATAGCCTTCGAGGAGCGCACTAACTTAAAAGTGGCTCCAGTAAATTTTAAATAAGCTATCTCAGTGCTGTACTGTAACTGCTTAAGGTAAACGATGCGACTTAAAGAGCACTGAAAGTTTCGTTTTTAACCTGAAAAGAGGGTCTTAAAACTAACTGTAAAGAAAAGAAAACTGCGACAGTTTAATTCTCATTGAAGTTTTAGGGTGCGAGAGAATAACAAACAGCAGAAGGTTCATAACATTTTTATTATTTTTATTGTTGCGTTTTTTAAACTAACACTACACACAAATAGGGCTCATGAATTTGGCCGAAACGTCGGGAAAATTATTGGTAATGGGAGGAGGTATGTGTTTTATAAATACCCGTCTTTGTGTAGGTACTTATAGTGTTAGTAGAAGGTTCATCTTGTTAAACATCAACAGGCACCATTTAAAGAGAATTAGGTTAAGTACTCGTTGTTTAATCGTTACACATAGAAATTAAAAAAGCAAGCAATTATTTAATTTAATAATAAAATAGCGTGATAGGAAAACAGTTGAAAGTGATAGGAAGAACTTTAATTAACTACTAGCCTAGCCAAAAGACGTTTGATTGATACCTGCAATTTGTTCCACAGCTGAAGTTGCAGTAAAATGTTGACTAAAACGGTCATAAAACATCGCTATAAGCGGCGTAACAGTCAAATTGCAAAGTTGAAATCAACAAAAACGTTCGTCGAACCAGACTAACTAAATAACAGTGTAGTTGATCAAATAACTCGACCCCATTCTCTCTGCTGCCATTGCACTTTTCAAAAGCTAAAAGTTACGTCATAAAATGAAACATTGCAGTGTTGAAAATTAACCATAAAAAGTTTGTGCTCGGATAAACTGTTACAAAATATATTTTATCAAATCAACTTTTTAGTTAGTATCCTAAATAGCCCACACATTAGCACGCAAATAATGCAGTATTTCACACACAAAATTAATTGTTTTCTGGCAATAATTGGACTACTTTACAGACTTAAGTTTAAAATGAAGCATCTTTAACTGTTCAGTGTAACATTATATTTAAGGATACTTAAATATTGAGACAGTTATGGTAATTTTTTAATAAATTAAATTGTTTCCACAATCACACCAATTAGCTGGCCCCAATCTAAGCAAAGCTTATACTATGGCGACTATAGATACCATTTAAACATACTTAAATACATATTTAGGTAAACATCAATGACTAAAGTACAATTAATGCTCGTGCTCATCACACTGACATTTGCCCCTTGCGGGATTCGAACCCGCAACCGCCAGGTATTGTTAGTCCGGAGCGCGAACCCTACACCAGACGGTCGTAATTTATATTGGTACTTTTAAAAGGATCTCAGGCAACATTGCAGCTCAGCAAAATGAGACACTATAGACAGTTTATTGGTACGTGGTCTCATGCGACAGCTAGGCTACCATCCATTAATTAAATATCAAAAACACTTTTTATATACCTATTTAAAGGTCTCTAAACTATAATTTGTGACATCTTAGTAAATCAGTAAAAATACCGAGTAACCTAATGAGGTTAATCTGTTTCGGATCCAGAAGGCCAATTCCCGTAATTTAAAAGAAGTAATAATCCGGCAATGCCACAAGACCAAGGTATGGAATCAATGTATGTTGCCAGTGATGACATACGGATCTGAGACGTGGCCGCTAACGATGGGCCTCATAAAAAAGCTCAAGGTCACTCAAAGGGCGATGGAGAAATCTATGCTCGGAGTTTCCCTTCGCGATCGAATCAGAAATGAGACGATCCGAAGGCGAACCAAAGTCACCGACGTAGCTCTCAGAATCGCAAACCTTAAGTGGCAGTGGGCGGGGCACATTGCTCGCAGGACTGATGGCCGTTGGGGCAGGAAGGCAGGTAGGCCTTGTGGGGCAAGGTGAACCGACGATCTGGTGAAGGTCGCGGGAAGCCGCTGGATGCGGGTGGCACAGGACCAATCTTCGTGGAAATCTTTGGGGGAGGCCTATGTCCAGCAGTGGACGTCTTTCGGCTGATGGATGGATGAATAATCTGGTGTCGATCCGGTCCCACTAACATCCACCTCTCAAACGGTATTCTCGTACACTAAAATTATTACGTCAAATTGACAAATCAATCCAAAGTGATCATAATATGATTGAATGGTATTCTACTAATTTTAATGTGGGCTGGATTAGTCAAAATTGTTACTAACTAGTTTTGTCACAATCATATTACAGTCCGCTCATGACCATATTTCGTGCGCTAATTTGACGTTGATATAAATAGCGTCGAGAATACCGAGAAAAGTATCATCATCATATTAAAATCCTCTTATGTTCCCAATGAATGACAATTACGGGAATTGGCCTTCAGGAGCTTTAAATAACGAACCTTAATAATTACAAAACCTTTGCAAAGTAAAACAGTAAACATTATGAATAGTTACTGTAATTAAGTTTATCCCACTTATTAAAAACGTAATTTAATTATAAGTTTTTGATAGTCACTGTTATGATAGTAGATTTTCAGAATTCAATAGCTATTCCTACAAGGGTATAATATAAAAGTGATTCTAGCGATGAAAGGACGAGCTATTTTCTTTTATGAATACTACGAACGAAGTCTTCTTCAAGAAGAAGAAGAAGAAAAAGATTGATCAAAAACACAGACTTAATGTGCAACAATTTCTAATAAAATATTAACTGAATTGTTCACACACAAGGTGGGCAGATGACCTGTTAAAGGTTGCAGGATGACGCTGGATGCAGGCCGCTTCCAACCGGCCGATCTGGAAGTCACTGGGAGAGGCCTATATTCAGCAGTGGACGACCTGTGGCTGAAATGATGATGATGATTAACTGAATTTAACCATACCATTATTGGTTCCCATTAATATTAAATTAAACAAAAAGTTTTGTGTAATGGCAGGTGTATATGTAATATGATACAAAGCATAAGTAAACTTCTTTCATAAATATATGAACCCCTTTAAGTTTTGGTTAGTAGGTAGTAGTTGTTTGGATAAAAATTTACATTCTACGATCATTTTAAGTTTAAAAACGGAATTACCATACATGAGAATCAACGGTGCTTTAAAATGTAAAACTCTTAATTTATTCTGCTCGCCTTTGATAGTATCCCTCTTGTGTATAACGTTAACGGTTTTTTTTTCTCTGTGGCAACACTGGCAATAAGATCTCGTCATGAGAATTTTATTTATTTAATTGTTAAATTTTAATTTTGAGGCCTAATATTTATCGCAGAACGTACCTAAATGTGTAATTAGTGTTAAGAAATAATTTGTGAGATTGAAGTGTGTGTATTTTATGTGTATTGCGTACTTACTTACATATCTTATTGAGGTTTGGGGATCCGCGTCTAAGACAACATTAAGAGATTTGCAGATTTTACAAAATAAAATAGTAAAAGTATTGTTTCATCTAATTTTTTTTACGCCAACAAAAATAGTATATAATAAAACTAAATTATTTAATATTTCGCATCTATATAAATACACCACTTGCATCTTAATTAAGAAAATTATTACTAATGCAATACACACGAACATTAACATCCGACAAAGACAATATAAACATAACTTGAGGAATAAAAACAAACTTTGGGTCCCAATACCAAGAACAGTTAATTACGGCAAAAGAAACTTGACATATGAGGGAGTCAACATTTATAACAAATTACCAGAAAATATTAAAAATTCAAAAACCTTAAACATTTTAAAACAAAATTAAAGGCACCTTTACTAAGCGAGCAATAAAAAATATATATTATATTTAAAATTAAAATAGTAAGCAACCCCATACATTTCTATGAGCTTCGAAACGAATGACCGAGTGCAGCAACCTGTTATGTTCCTTGTAAATGACGGTAGCAAAACAAAAATATATGTCTAAAGCTGTTATAAAATTGTGATTCTTTATATGTAGATATTTAGTTCGGAAACTTACTGTAATATTTTAATTGACTTTTGTTAGGCTTATTTTGCTGTACAGCTGCACTGCGCCAAAAAATGTGTGTTTACTTATATCGTGTAAATCTCATTTTAAGTGAACTAATAAAAAAGTGAAAAAATTATATTAAAATAATATGTAAGTTCTTATGGGAAATAAAATTCTTTAAACCTACTTATCGCCGGTGGACGAGAGTGAATGACATTGCAAATTTGCAATTACATGAAAAGTTTCGTACCATTGTTATTCATTGTTCTCTGTTCCAATTATTTATATAGCAAGTTAATAACATTGTGTTTTTATGTACATAAATAAACAGTAAGTCGACATATTTTCTATTGTGATATTGACATCACCCGCGTTGATGTTATATTTTCAAACTGAAATACTTAACCTCATAGATAATAATTGATCTATCGATTCTTTGGAGTAATTTTTCATATCGTGATACATTATTTACATTATTATGCTTACTCGCAAAGCCTATGCTCGCCAGGAGGAGTCTAAACTCTTACTGGCTTTGAAGGAACTGAAGGCATCCAAGGAGTTGGTTGAGCAATTGAGTAGTGAAAGAAAGGACAATGAAAGGCAACTAATGAAAGTATGGAATAAAAATACTAATTTAAAAAAAGAGATGGCTGAGCTGCACTCCAACTATTTGTTAGTTGTTGACGAGCGGAATAAACTTCAATCCGTGATTGATAGGTTCGACCAGTGCAGCGAAGAATATGAGCTCAATTTAAAACGCATGTCTTTGCTTCATCAAGACCTCAATGACGCCCAGGACCACATTCTACACCTGGAGACAGAGAAGCAAGATCATGTTGACAACCAAACTAATTGTTTATCCAATAAATTAGTTGGAAGTGCGTCCAGCCTCCTCCAAACTTCATCTAGCAATAAATCAGTTACAACCATTGATTTAACAGGTGACATAACTTTAAAATCCCCTTATCCTGGTTGCCTTGCTAAATTAAGTAAAAATAAAATTAGGAAATATGACAAAGTTAATAAGTTTATTAAAAGAACTTAGAAATTAGTAGTTGTAATAATATAACTATAAATGAAAGTTGCTCACTTGGCTCTCAGTTAGGATGTGAGTCACCAGTTACTCTAAAATTAATAAACAAAAAAAGTATTAACTCAAGCCATATCTCCGTTGGTTCCCAAGCAAAGAAAAATCATATAAATGGCCCTGTAAAATCAAGTACGGTTATGTTCAGCGATAGAATAGGAAAAAATACTTTACTAAACACATACTTGGGACAAAGTGTTATTAATCACTGCATGCCAGATTCAACATTTTTTGATATAATAAATTATGTTTTGAATTATAAATTTGATAAAAATACTACTTTAATGATATTAATAGGTGATGCAAATAACAATGTAAACAAAAAGGACTTGACAAAATATTAAGACTCATTGCAATTGTTAAATGTAAATAAAATTGTGATGTTTACACTCCCCTATAGCGTCAGTTTGCCACAGGAAGAAAATAATACTCGCTACAAAATGAATCTTTGTTTAAATACCATGACATTTAATTCTGATAAATTTCTTATTATTGACATAAAAAAATACATAAAAAAAATATATCATTTGACCAGGGATAAATATTATCTCAGTGGAAAAATCAAAAGACAAATAGCAATGTCGCTATCATATTATATTAATTATTCAGCCAAGAACTTGGCTAACAAATCTGCTTCTATTGAACAGAGTAATGACATGTTAAGCCACACCTTGGAATCAGTTCCAAGTAATAATAATATACATTTAAATTAATTAATAAGACAATAGAGGAAATCTCTTGCAGTCATCCTATAATGACAAAGGAAAGGTCTAACTGCCTCAATATTCTTCATCAGAATATACAAGGCTTTTCTGGCAAAGAACTGGAATTAACATTATATTTACAAGACATGAATATACATGTCCTTTGTCTTACTGAGCACTGGCTTAAGAAATGTGAAGTGCTCATAGGGATCGAAAATTGGAAAGTCATTAGTTTGTTCAGTAGAGAGTCAGCTCAACGAGGGGGATCACTAATTCTTATTAAAAACTATATTAAGTCCAAAGAACGCACAGACATCGTGGCACTCTCTATAGAGCAAACTATTGAACTAGCATGTGCTGAACTAGAGCGGTATATCATTGTTAGTGTATATAAACCCCCATCGGCAGATTACCTTCCTTTTGAGTCCACCATGGAACAGGTATTAAATATATTATCAAAATCTAATAAGAAAATAGTTGTATGTGGAGACTTTAACATTGATTTATTAGAAGTAACTCAAAACTCTGTAAGGCACGGACGTAAAAAAATACGGACGTAACCTCGTCTAACCATAAGTGAAGCATAATAATGGCCGCCCGTTTAGGCTGTGTGCGTGATTTAAGGGTTGCTATATAAACCATCAATTTCCCTTCTGTTTGGTGGTACCAATCGATCTCAGTTAACTTATGTAATTTACATATATTTTTTAACAGAAATATAAACGGTTGATCTATGTTGACCTACCAAACATATTTTATATGATCACTGTGATAAAAAATAAAACACATGTTACGTATAAAGAAATATATTTTTACACATGACAATAATAGTGATAAGGCTATGACTATCTATAAAATTTAGCCCCTAATAACAAAAAGTAAAATTGAAAAATTTTGGAAACCCTACGACGCTTAATACGTAATTGAAAAAGGCTTAAAATTCTACTAGTCAGGCCTTTCATTAGATACCCATATTGAGGGAGTTTAACAAAAATATGTAATTCGCCATTTTGTTACGGCGGCCATCTTGGACCGATTTTCATCAAACATAGCTAAAAATACTCTCGACTAATTAATCATTCAAACGAAAAAAAACTAAATCAAAATCGGTTCATCCGTTCGGGAGCTCAGATGCCTCACACACACAGACACGTCAAACTTATAATACCCCGTCGTTTTTGCGTCGGGGGTTAAAAATCAAAAATACGTTTACATCATATATCATAATGGTATAATAATAATGCTAAGTACGTATATTATTATTATAATTAATAAAGATGCGCTAAAATCCATTATGTTATGTCAACTTTTTGTACACTTGTCTTATGTTGTCTAATGTACGGGAAATACTTTCTATTTTAGAAATATGATGATATACGTAAGCGATATTTTATATTAAAAGTATGGAAATCTTTTATTTTACTTTTAAGAAACGGTACCCAAAAACTGACGAAATCTGATTTCAGAGAGTCACATACATAGTTTGTTGCATACAAATATAGATTTCCCCACCTATAGGGTAATAATTCCCGTAAATAAAGTGACAACACTGTTTCATTTTACATATTACACATTTTATATAAATATTTTTTTTATCACGAATCGTAATAACTTACGTATGATAGGTGATTCCATGTGACTTTTTACGTTTACTCATGTAGTTTTTACATGATTTAACAACACATGACGGAATTTTTGAAAAATAAATCGTTGACGCATGGAACGCATTTACTACGTGTCACTGGCGCCGTCACTCGGGGCGAAATGGCGGCGGGTTGTCGTACCTGGTGTGTATGTGTGAGTGTAGATCATGTACAACAAACGAAATTGTAGTACCTTGCATGCTTCACATTTTTTTAATGTGATGTTACGTCCGTATTTTTTTTACGTCCGTGCTGTAAGGTTCTTAAATCTTTTTAAATCCTATAGTTTAATTAACCTTTTTAATGAACCTACTCGTATCACTCCTACAGCAGCTACTTGCTTAGATAATATTTTCTGTAATTGTAAAGTTAGGCAAAAATCAATTATAAACTGCCTAAGATCAGATCATAGTGGACAAATAGCCACATTTGAGCACCATCATGTTTTACCTATGGTACATATTATTTGTAGGCCAGTCACTGCCAATCAATTAGATAGATTTAAGAAAAATATTGATTATGGAATAAATGTATTGCCATTCAACAGTGACACTACGGATGTGTCGTATGAAAATTTGTTCGGATTGATTAAAGATGAGTTTAACAATATATTTAAGAAAAAACACCTTAAAATAAATGTAAATTCAGTGACTGGGCTACGACTGGAATTCATAAAAGTAGGAGAAACTTATATGAATTTTATGATCTAAAAGCGCAAACTTAAGACCCTAAAATTATTGAACATGTCAAAAAATACTCTAAAATCTTTAAAAAAGTATGTTCAGTGGCCAAATCAAATTACATTCGTAATACTATTGCTAGCTCCAGAAATAAAATAAAAGCCACTTGAAACATTATTAATAGAGAAACATGCAAAACTAAACAATTAGATCGCACATTTAGCCTTAATGTTGATAATAAAATTATTCAATCCGACAACGAAGTAGCAAACGCGTTTAAGGATTTTTTTTTCTAATATACCTATTGCCACAACTAGTAAATTAAACTCTACAAAAGGTCTTGCAGAAACTTTTTTGAAATCAAATGTCGAGGAATGCAGTTCTATTCTAAATTTCAGACATATAAATCCCGAAATTATTGTTAAAACTTTTAGAGAGCTTAATTTAAATAAAACAGAAGATTTATGGGGCATTTCAATTAATATAATCAACCATATAATTGATAGTATAGCAACGCATCTTGCTTGTATATTTAATCAGTGTATTGATGAAGGCTCATTTCCTAATTTAATGAAATACAGCAAAATCATACCCATATTCAAATCCGGAGATAAAAGTGATTCCTCTAACTATAGACCGATATCAATACTACCAGCTCTTAGTAAAATATTTAAAAAATAGTGTTTAATCAACTCTTATCACACTTTAGAATGAACAAACTATTGCATGAGAATCAGTTTGGTTTTACCAAGGGTAGAAGCACAACTGATGCGGGAGTTTAGCATATCTTCGATGCGTTTGAAAATAAGCAAGATACTCTAGGGGTTTTTTGTGACTTGTCTAAGGCTTTCGATTGTGTAGATCACAATTCGTTATTAATAAAATTACGGCATTATGGTGTCTCAAATGAACCAGAAAAAATGTTAGAGTCATACCTCACACATAGAACGCAAACAGTTAATGTCAATGGAACTGACTCTTCCGGGGCCCCATTACGCATGGGTGTGCCCCAGGGCTCTATATTGGGACCTTTATTATTCCTGATATATATAAATGACCTTCATTACTTTACTAAAGACCTTTGTGAGATATGTAGTATTGTTTGCAGATGATACATCATCGATTTTTAAAATTGACAGAGGTAAAGCTGCCTTTGACGATGTGAATGATGCTCTCTCTCAAGTAGTACGATGGTTTACTGCTAACAATATGTTACTAAATGCAAAAAAAAAAACCAAGCTTATCAAATTTACTATGCCCAATGTGAGGCAGGTCAGTACGCACATTAATATGTCAGACGATCATATAGATGCAGTCAATTCAACAACCTTTTTGGGAATTACAATAGACTCCCGACTGCAATGGGGTCCCCATATAATTGCCTTGTCAGGAGGGCTCAGTTCGGCGGCTTATGCTGTGAGGAAAATAAGGCTTATAACTGATGTCAAAACGGCAAGACTAGTATACTTTAGTTATTTTCATGTTGTCGTATGGTCTATTGCTATGGGGCTCAGCTGCTGATATTGAGTCAATCTTTGTGTTGCAGAAAAGAGCTGTACGTGCATATACTGTCTTGGGCCTCGCGACTCTCTGAGGGAGGTCTTTAAAGATATTAAAATATTAACAGTAGTGTCACAATACATTTTTGACAATATTATGTATGTTAGAAAAAACTTAAGTTCGTTTAGCCTTAAATGTGATTCACATCATTATAATACTAGAAATAAAAATAAACTTGCCGTTCCGAGCTTCAGATTAAAGAAAGTGGGTAATTCATTTTTAAGGAAATGTATAAAAATCCTCAATAAAGTACCACAAACTCTTGTTGACTTACCTGTTTATGAGTTCAAAAACCACATTTAATAATCCTTATGTAAAAAGGATACTACAAAGTTGAAGATTACTTGAACGACAAGAGTGCATGGACTTAATAGCCTGCCTAGCTCGCACTTACACTATCTTGTAATTGTATTTCCTGTAATAAAATCAGGCTGACAAAGGTGACTGAGTTTCTTGCGCCGTTTCTTCTCATCACCAGCCGATATGTTGTCCCGAAGCAGTGGTAGGGCTAAGTTATATGTTGGGACGTGTATAAGTGCCCGGAAGAGGGCCTATAAACAGAATAAAGAATTTCATTTCATTTCATTTCGTTAGTGAAATGTTAAGCCTCACTGAGCATAAGTTTTGCCTAAAACTAATTTATAAAACTAGACAGTCGAGAATCAATATTTTATAACCTACAGCGTCGTGAAAACTTTAAATTAACTTCTATATTCATGAAACTTGCAAGAAAAAATCTACTCCTATTTTATTTAAACATTCCCTTGCTCATACGTAGTTTCTATCCTCCTTTAAATATTATTTTTTAAATTATAAAAATTTACATGCCACTAATCTAACTTAAATCCAAGGCCTAGGCCTACCTAACGTTGTTGTTAAATAAACCCAGACAAGAGCGAGTCGAACTTGCGTGGAGGGGTTCCGTACTTCTACGGTTTTCTATCTATACTCAATAGATAACGACAAACTGATTTTTTTAAAAATAAGACACATTTTTTTCGGACGTCATGATGGTCGCAGGAGCCGGATAGTGGATTGTCAATTTTATCTTTTAAAAACTAGGTAGTTTTATTTTAGAATTAAAATAAAAACAAGACCTTCACAAAATAATATTTAATTTAAAATTTCACGTGGTCACAGAAATTCACGTATGTGACTTTCGATTCAATCGGTCCAAATTGACTCGCAGCAATCTGACTGTGACCGATGGACAGACAGAGTGGCAGATAGGTACACGAGTGATCTCGTAAAGAGTTACATAGTTTCAATTGGACTCTTGGAACCCCAAAATACTAATCAAATCAACAAATCAAATCAAAATACTTACTAATATTTTTTGTAGGATAGTCCTTTAAAAATTACACCACAAATCCAAAAAATTAAGGTAATATATATTGTTTTCATATAAAACTTAACATAATTACTTCAGACACGAATATTTCCAGATGTTATTTTCAGTAGTTATCGAAGATATTTTCGCATTATTCCCAATACGTCCGTCTTTGCAACAATCTTGCTGTAGTTTTCACTTTCGGCAGCATTATCAAATGTAGTCATTTAGGCAACAATTGACTCTATGTCTCTGGTGTTAACGTTTGAAGAATATGAGTTGCAAAACTGGGCGTGCACACAATACATCAGCTGGTAAGCCTTTACAGGCGCTTGCGGACGGACGGACGGCGATATTTATTGCAGTTAACAGCCATAAAAATGTAGGGAACACACATTAGTAAGACTAACTGGTCGCACGCAGGACGCATGCAACTAAGTATGACGCTATTTTACAAACAATATATTTTATTTGCAAGAAAACAAACATTAGTATCATGTGGTGGTTGTTGTTTCTTGTTTCTGATAAGAAATACTGATTCAGCTTAATGTGTTGAAAACGCCATCCTTACGTGAAAGTGATACTATATTCCTATTAGAATATCGGCCTGAATGAATCTTAACTTGACAACACATCCAATCGTGAGTAAAGAGTTCGTTAGGAGGAACAGAGAAAATGAAATATATTGTAATTTAATAATATTATTACTGTACTGAGGTCTGTACTATAGTAATAATTATTAAATTACAATATATTTCATTTTCTCTGCCGCTGGGCTAGGCCATCGGCTTTTCTGAGTCCGTCTAGTCTGCTTCAAAATATTTTATAATTTTCTTATACTTACTTTATAAAAAAAACTCTTCATACTAAATTCTCGATCAGCTGACAGTTTGATTAAGAATTTGTTCTTTTTATATCAGTCCCACAGAAAAGGTTGAATTCGTACACTAAAAATCTGCTCTTAAAAGGTTTCTATAGTGTAATAAAATTAATCTTGTGAAATAAGCATCAATTCTGCTCTTAACAGCTTACCGCTAAAACTTGTACACAACAACACTACCAGACAAACATTTCCATTACAAACTTGTAAGCTACTTATACACAACAATAGCTATTATAGTAGGTTTTATACCTATTAACTTAATATTTCAATGTCACACTCTCGACAGTTACTCAAATTTAACACGTTATTTATTAAAAACTAATAAAATGTACAAGAATCTTCGAATATTCAGTTGTTTTCCATCTAGTCAGAGGCCATAGGGATGTGCGATCTAGGAACATAAATAAAGTAAAAAAAACTGTATATAATCTTAAGCTATACCACATACATACAACATTATTCTACAAAACATTAAATCACTTAGTGCTGATTATACTAATTAATTTTGTAATATACAGCAATATGTATTATGTACAATACCTACCTATCTATACTAAGCAAGGTGTATGCTTGCGAGTCATATTATCAGTAGGTAAGTTAATTTTATTGTATCTTATTTATAAAACAAAATCCACACCTCTTAATTAACAAAGTTTAAATAATTTAGTTTACCTTACAGCCAATAAAGGATTTACTTTTCATAAAAACATTTCGCAGACGGTCTACAGAGAATGAAGCAGATGTTTCTCTCTCGACCGTCAGTTGTTGTTATCGTCAAAGTCAAGGCATTTCGGTTAGGTTTTTATTTTACTACCTTAACTAAATTAATAATAATTATGTAGATAAGTACCTACTCGTATCTGGAAAATCATTTTGAAGTAATCATAACATTAAAATAATATTAAATCATTATATTGACATCTGTCTAAAAGGTTGCCTACAGACACTCCTCCCCTAATTTGTATTAGGTCTATGAGGTGCAATGTTTTCTTTTCCTCATTTCTCATCAAATTAAACTATAATAATATCATCACAATAGCAAAATTTTGTTATTCAATAGCCCACAATATATTAAATATTGATACTTTTGAGAAAAGGAAAGGACCAGCTGTCAAACTATAGTTTAATACCAGGTTAATCACTCCTAAAATTGCATATATTGACGCTTTTAAGGCCGCTCAAATAAAATTTACGTACGCAGAGAATACGGCTTATTTACCTAAGTCCATTTTTACTTGGAAAAGTAGAATGATGATGTAATTTATTTATTTTAAAACAGCAAACACAAAAGAAATAGTCCGTACAGAAATATAAATGGATTCTTGACACGCTCTAACATCGATACCGCCACCCACTGTAGACACTAGAATGTCATTCTAAAACATTGTATTAATGACTAAAATAAAAAAAACTGCTATTATTTTCGGGAGATATTAAATTTTTACTTCAAAAGATCGTAATAGCTGAGGTCGGTATTAAACTTTTTACGAGTATTACTAACGAAAAAAGAAATCGTTTAATTTTTATTAACATCCAGTTACGTTTACAGTTGTTATTCATAAATAAAGATCATAAAAATAACTGTTAACTGACCTGGTAAAAGAAAAATCACAGGTAATTAAAGAGAAAAGTGAGTTTTGCTGTTGACGAAGGTAAGTCAACAATATCATAGCATACTCGCTCGTACAAACATGAAGTTACTGAAGTCAAACAATTTTCCATGTCACATGACTCCCTAAGTGTAAACTTCGCAAAGGTCCATACTAGCTTAAAAACTCGCACTTTGCAGGTGTATTTACGCAAAGCGCCGAAAACACGTCCCGGAACGTCGTAAGCAAGCAAAAAGTTGTGCTCGTAAAAACAACACGAAAATGTGCTCGTACGATCGCGAATAAAACTTCTACGACGCTTTATTTGTGCAGAGAAGTGACGAGGTCTGTATCACTGGAAATATTACCTTTACCTTGCCCCTCTAATTTCCACGAGAGCCCTTTCAAAATGGTAAAATGTTTGTTTAGGCACCTTCAATTTTTGTGGTCGTTTTTGTTGTAGCTCTTAACCTTTTAAGCCTTGAACCGGTTTTTAGGGTTCCGTAGTCCTGATAACGAACCCTTATAGTTTCGTCATGACCCCTCCCTTCTCTAAAAGCTATTACTAAACTATTTACTTGAAAAATCTGGAAAAAAACATGATAATAGTGCTTTTCATGAACTGTTAAGGAAAATCATAACGGTTAAGATAGATCACTTAGTTTTAACGACACGGGCAACTATGGAACCTTACACTGCTCGTGGTACGGCACGCACTTGGCCGGTTTTGTCTGTCGTTTTGGCCTATATTTAGTGTATTTCAAGAGACCCGAAACACCTACCCTCCCTTACTCTTTGTCACAAAAGGCTGCGTTATTCAGCATAGTTGTACCTTAACAGACGTTTTTATTTTTTCGGTATAAAAGCGGGACTTTGTTATAATAACGCTTTATGTTACAGCCGAGATTAAAGTGCAGAGGGCATGCAGCGATTACGAGAACATTCACAGGTTTCTTTATTACGAATATTATGGTGGATGAAAGTAGAATTCAAAGTAGTATCCCTGCCCTAAAAAAAGCAACTAACTCTTGTTGCGACTGGCTGGTAAAGGTTTTAAGAATTGTTTTCTTCATGAACTCTTAAAACAATCTCAAATCTGTTAATTTCGTACGTCATTACGTAGTACTAAATTTGACAGATTTGACAAGATTTAAGAGGTTTGAGATTGTTTTAAGAGTTAATGGTTACCCCCTTTGAGTTTAAGGCAAAAAGATTCGCATTTGATTAGGTAAACTGTTTTTTTTTAAAGTAGCAGTACATAGTGACGTCACGGTATAGTTCGACATATTTTATCGCAAACAATATACGTTACGAATAGCTGTATTTCAATAAAGTTCTCACGGATCTTATTTCTCTTGAGTATGAAATTCAGTTTCCGCAACTGCCAGACCACCCTTAAGTTAGCGAAACTTTCGAGAGAACCCTTGCATCACGCTTTTAGCCCTTTTATGTGCGACTTGACAATAGCCGCAATTTTACTTCTAACTCAGTAAAATGTGTGTAGGCTTTTGCTTACGGATTTTTATTCTTTATACTTTATAGCAAATCGGAAAATGTTGTTAAATAGTTTCCATAGTCTCGTATTATAACGTTCTTACCATTTATTTAATTGTAACGCTTTCACTTGAAATTGTATACCTACTAACCTGTTATAGAATCCTATTTCATATATGTGCTTCAGACAATACACCAACTGTCATGGTCTTTTATAAAGCACTTATTTTGCCATAAAAGCTAGAGGCGTCTTCTAGCACGCCCAGAATCAAGTATATTTAGAGATCATCGTTTAAGATTTTGGTAGCACTCATAGCACTACAAGTGCCAGCAAAACTTACAAGAGTGACATAAAATGCACTCTCTTAGTGATAGTTAAACGACTTACAAAGTTGGAATTCCCATGTGGAGAACCAAACACAAAGACAAGTTCCTGCAGTTTATCTCTGCGACTAATTTATACACCACTCGGATTCTGTAACAAAGAACAATACTCCATGTATCCCAGAACTCGCACACTTAATGACTTGCCTGAGTTTTTACGAGGAAACAGAAATATTTTACACTAATTCTTGTTCTGTTAGACAGGGTTTATCGTTGCATGGAACAATTTCTTAGCAAATATGCAAACTTCGTAGTAATTCCGTCTGACATTTGCGTCCCATTACAGAGCATCTAAGAACTTAAAATTATTCCTCATTCACACATAAATGGCGTAACTTTCTCACAATACTATATCGAGGGTAGAGTCCTGGCTTTGTTATAATAACACCTTCGGGTCTCCTTAGAGATATGTTAGTGCGTTCGTATATATACGCAAAAAAAAACTTGCGACGACACTCAAGTTTGGCAAAATCTATGCGTCTCAAATTATAAGTTTAAGATTTATTTACCCTTAAACAAAGCAATTTTTTACCGTTTTGTTTACATTCATTTATTGAACCCATGGTGCTCGTTAAGGCGTCTACAAAAAGAGGATGAGATATCGTCAAAAATTAAAATAAAACAGGAACATTACGTACGTCGAAAAACAAAAGTAAAAGGTAAGCTTTTAAGAACACATTTACCCACATTTCTTTTAAGTCAGTATTTTTAACACGTTACTTACCTACATGTTAAGAATAGCTATTACTTTCCTTATATAAAGGTTGTAATAAGTTTAAAAAGGCGCAGGAAAGTATAGCAACCTGACTTTATTTAGTGAAATCCAAATGAAACTTTTCCTCGACCCTTGGTCTAAAACACAATGACCGTAGGTACATAAGATCCTACACAAAGCTTGTTTATACACTTTTTCTTTCCAAGTATGTAATAACAATAAGATTTTTTTGTTGCTTTATTCAATAGAAAAATAACCTTTGTAAATAATATTACATTGTTACGAGTAAAATATTATTTTCGAGAGTTATAGTGTTTGGCCAAGTTATTTTCTTGATTTGTATTGTGTTATACGTGAGTTATATTTTGAGTTTGGAGAAAAACAATGATGTAATTCTAGCTGAGTTTAATAATGTCGGTAGTATTTTACGTTTTTTAATCAATATGGATATTTTTTTGCCTACTTGGCACGAACACATAGAAATTCTACTTTCACAAGAACACAAACACAATACATAACTATCTTTTATTAGTAGAAAAAATAGGAAGGAAGCACTTTATACTTTTTTTTTTGTAAAACTTAAATATTACCTAATCTCATGCATTTTTTTTCCAGCGATAAGTTGTCGGATATAGAAATATTTCTTGCTAGCATTATAAAAACAAACATAACAGAAAGTTATGTTTGTTTTTATATTGGCCATTAAATACATTCCTATGTATCATCACATCATGTCATGCTTGACATGATATGATATTATATCGCATAATGTAATTTGTGTATGCGGCCGGTTAGAAGCGACCTGTATCTAGCGGCTTTCTGCAAACTTTACCAGGTCGTCTGTCCACCTTGTGGAAGGACGTCCCACGCTGCGCTTGCCGGTACGTGGTCTCGATTCCAGAACCTTTCTGCCTCATCGGCCGTAATGATTAAGAGATGTCCTGAAAAACGTTCAGAGTATCAATTTTCTCTAATTAGAAAGTAAATGATGTAAACAAATGTATTTCCTATTATCCATTTCTTGAACTTCTCAAACCTTTGACTTAACAATAGGTGCTAAAAATAATTCACCATACTCTTCGATTCTCTCCATTTTCGTTTTCGTTTTGGCGATAGATATCCAATCATATAAAATTGCAAGCGAAAGTATCGTACGATATTTTATCCTCTAATAAATTCGGCTACCTCCCCGTGCGCTATCTGCTAATGCCTTCGCTGCAAAGTCCCCGCTTGAAACATAACGTGATTAGGCGCCTAATTTACAAGAGGTTAATTACTCGACGCCATGTTACGGCTTTTAACGTCTTGGATTATTAAGCTTTGACTGCTTAATGAAGATACGTCACGGCACAGTAGCTGGCTTTGAGCAAATTGAAATTCTTAGTGTATAAACATCGCAAGTGTACGGTCTGAAATTAACTACTTAGTACTTGTTTTGAATAGAATTACAAACAAAAACAAACTAAATTCATTACATCAAATTGTAATTACAAACGCTATTAAAAGCCATTTATGAAACTTAATATTTTATTGATACGTGGCTACAAATAAACACGGTAAAAACATTACCAAATTAATTGTCAAACTAGTTTGTAAAATACGGATATCAAAACTTTGTGTAAGCAATTAACAGTGACTAGTAGGACAACAAAAGATAGTCTCTTAATAAATTAAATGCTTTGTTTTATCCTAATAACCTACATTTAGTTATTTTTGATGTCTATTTATTGCACAGAACTAGAAGATACCTTTCACTTTGCCTACGATTCATTAAGGTTTAGTACAAAGTTTCATGACTATTGATTGAGCATTTTCAGAGTATGTAACTTTGATCTAAATCAAACTAATGGATCTTAAGTTGTGACAAGTTCTCGTATTTTGGGGCATACATTATTAACAAGGACAATATGCCAAAGTATTCTAAATAGCTCTGTGGGTTTCTATTACAGATTTAGTGAACAAGTTATCTAATCGACCTAAGTAATTACTGAGAAAACGTTTAGAGGAAAAATTTTCATTGAGAGAAAAATACTCTCTTTATTTTACAGAATGAAAATGTTACTAAAATGTCTCTCATTTGGTCCATTATAGAAAGAATAGCTGCCGTATCTATTGTATCGGATTTCGTACCCGATTGTGTTCATTTAAAAATGTTTTGTGAAAATGTAGGTACATATCTGATAAAGCATTTAAAATTTCATGTTTCATTTTATTCTTGTAAATTGCATAATCGGGGACCAAATCCCCGTAAAATTAGTACCTTAAAACTTATCAGAAAGTTTGCTAAATTGGTGTTGTTATAGATATTCTCTTTAATCCTTTTTGTCGCTTGCTATTTAAGCTAATTTTGAGATAGAAAAACCCTTTAACAGCTTAGAAACCTACCACAAAAAATTGCAAGTTATTTAACGTAAAGAACCAAAATGATGCCTTATGCATTAGTTTATTATGTTAATATCATGTTTATTTAACTTTAATCAATGAATGCATTTGCATATTTTTTAATTCTAATTTCCACTGCTTGTGGCAGTAAGTTAATTATATTACCTATTTGTGATTGTTAATGATGCTTTTTAAAATTAACCAACGTTCCGTTCTTTTGAAAAGTTGAGTAGCGTCTTGAAAAGCGGAAGGAGGTTCTCTTGATCATGATAAAAACCTCCTTCCGTCAGACTCTTTGAAAGCTGTATTTCGAAATAAAAAGGTAGGTAGGTAAAATATTAACAAACTCAAATATTTATGTTTGTTTGGTAAAGGTATTCATTCACCTGAGTTTTTTTACGCAAATACAAATTTCAGGTCCTTTATTTAGGGTTCCGTAGTCCTGACAAGGAACCCTTATATAAAGTTTCGTCATGTCTGTCCGTTCGTCTGAGGTTTTGCTTGGAGACTGTTGGCCCTAGAGAGCTGTAATTTTGTGGAGATATGTATATCAATCACGTCGACAAAGTGGTAGAATAAAATTTTGAATAATATATTTTTTATGGTATCTGCAATATATGTAGTGTTAAAAAAAACGAGTATACGGTGGTGTCTACCCCATCATATGTAGTATCGTTGAATAGGTCCTTTAAAATGACTCGGGAGTTGCTAAGACTATTTTTCGATTTAGAGTACCGCTTACGAAATATTAAACTTTAAAGTGCCAATTTTTGTTCGAGTAGGGCGTCCCGTCCCCCCCCCCCCCTCTAAAAGCTACCGTTCAAAAATTCCCCTTAGAGGAAAACATTTACAGTGACTTGATGAATTAATTGCTGAAATATATTGTGGTAACAACGGGCAACTACGGAACCCTATACTGCGCGTGGCACGACATGCACTTGGCCGGTTTATTAATAGACTCCAGTTGCAAAAAGCTGTCTTTAAAAACGACATTAGATAATGTGACATTACCGCTAATTAGGTCATTAGATTTAAAGTCGTTGCACAAAACTACATAAACATCCTTTAGTGGTCCTTTAACTAAAGACTATATAATGCCGACATTATTAAATGTTGCAAGTCAAAAAAATAATTTTGAATGAATTGAGTGAATGGTTGCGTTTTGTTACTGTGTTTTGTCATAGAACATGCATTGTCAAAGAATGGGTTTGCAAAAATAAAACGTATGAAAACGTCAAATGTCCTATTTCAAAATCAATCAATTGTCAAATGAAAAAATCTGAAATTGGCGGAATTTGGTGCGAGTTGTAGTATTGTGTTGAAACTTACCTGCTCTATCTCATCTACATTTAAAATGGCACAACAGCAAATGCTAAAACAAGGGGCAAGCTACACTCAAGAACAAAAATCATTAGTACTGGATCTTGTGATGTAGGTAGTGAGTATTCAAATAAATAGTTTCCACAATCACACCAATTTATAATTATAAACTGTGTTCACTTTCCTTTTTTACTTGGATATCGATCTTTATTATTATAATCTTACAGATACAAGCACATAGTAGAGTGCAAAAGAACGGGGGGCAAGTACATACATTGAGGTGAAGCGAGAGGCACGGAATGCTATCACAATAGCATACAATATAGAAAAGGTCGTTTTCTACATGGACTCGACCAGGATCGAAAACTGTTATCCTGACACATACAGAGACTGCAAATTTTGCCTAGGAAAAGGGAATATAATCTAAAGATGGAAATATTAAAAAATAAAGTAAAATAGCCGAATACAATGTTGAATAATAATGTTTTAATTTTGTCAGTAAGATAATATTTTCAGATAGCAATAAAATATTTGTATAAGGGTAATGTTTTGTTTTTATTTACAATAGGCTTCTAAATACAGGCCCTTTATTACTTAATTTCTAAGTTTAAGTATTTCATGTTTCTATAAAGTATATTTTTATAATCATAAATAAAACAATAATAAGTTGTGAGTACCATTTACGAGTAGTTGGTGAGTTTATTTCATTTTAATTTAAAAAAATAGATATGGAACAATTTTATTTATGAGAAACATTGAGGTATAATGTACTAGCGTACACCACAATGATGAGAAAACACTATTTACAATTGCAGCCCGGACAGACTTCTGAACAGTCTATGAACTCGAGTGGACGTAATGGTTATCATCTCCATCATTATCAATTTCTATGTCAATAGGAGGTTGCACCTCGTCTCGTCACATGCAACAATTACTTGCAGGACTGTTGATGTATAGTTTAGCGTAATACCATTTTTAATTCATGGGCAACAGCGTACCCCAAAGCATCTTTCTACTGTATTTCGGGTTGCAATGTGACTTTTGTTATATGCTTCTTCTGAATTATTTTGTGGACGCAGAAAGCACGACGTCATCTCGGAACATATTGCTCAGGATCCAATAACGACGAAAGACTTGAGAGAGACATTATTTACCTATATCAAACTGAAATCCACTAGAAAAAACTAAATATTAGGCTAATGACAAGTTTAATGGATGTTTGAGCAGGCATTAAAAATTATAACCTCGAACTGTCAAACTAATGCCCCTTTAGCGCTAATGAGGTTTTGTGCAACGTTAACATATTGATTTGACGTTCGGTTCTTTAAAGTTAAAGGAGCATTAAAATTTGCGTCAAATGCTTTTCGTGCAACACTTTAAAGATTCATTATTGTTTAAGGTCGCTTTAAAAATTTAATGCTCGTTTCTGCAACTGGGTGTAGTCTTGAAACATAACCGATATCGCCAATTTACGAGCCGCTTACATTTTGTATGTCATAAAACATCAGAACAACTAGGACCGTATTGCAGTTCTACTCGGTCATAGTGCGAGCTCTGGTCAGACCACAAAGCATTATTCCACATCATTACACAAATTCCTCGCGGCCACAACATGTGCCTCGAATGGGCTCGATTATGTCACGATTAGCGGTTGAGCCGTAGCATTCCCAAGCCGTGCATAGGGCACGGCTTGGGAATGCTACGGGGAGCTACGGCGAGCTACGCCGTAGTCTTGACGTAGCAAGTTGTGCGTCACAATACACAATTATAGTACAAGTACTGCAGAAGGCTCGACGCTTGCATACGTACATACGACGCAATTTAGCACGCGGAGCAATTTAGCAATTTACCTAAAAATAAACGAATGAAATTTTTTTTTCATACATAACTTTACAATAAAACGTGTATATGTATTCACGCTTAGAGAGTGAGCAATGTTGTGGTAGCTCAATGTTCCGAGTGCTCAAATTTGAATCCTGATGGCCCAGCGAAATCATACCTTTGGATAATAGAAACTGTGTACTAAATTAAACTCTACGAAAAGGGAAAATTGATTTATTTGTCAGTCAGATTCAGAAGTATGATCCAAAAACAAACTGGTTTCCCCGTCTAAAGATTATAGATATTATTGTAAATTTTGGATTTTAGCAATTCCATGCAAGGTTTAATGCGACATCGAATTTGCGATGGGACGTGGGTTCAAGTCCCACCTGAGGTCGATGGTTTTTTTCAAGTGTTATTTATCTTTGATTATGGATATATTATGGAAGGAGGTGATATGACAATCACTCCGAATTTAAGAAGTAGACTTTTCCCTAATTTAGAATGGATTATGGTCAAGGGTACCCTGACTACGGGAGAAAACTTTGTACTCATGAAGAGTGTTATCTAATTTGCTATCCGGGTTGGGATTGCAATCGTAGATATCATTTTATTGGTATGATTGCTATGGCCAGCGAACCGAGCAGGATGTAGCGAGTAGTAACACTAATCATAATTGCGTATCGCTGTAATATGCTCACGCTTGGTATATGTTAGTAAACGTACTTCTTCATCTATTTTCTTTATACTTTCTTTTTTTTGTATTCAGGTAGATCGGCTTACTGTTATGTGGTGTAGCTGCAAGATCTTCATTCAAATTGTAGTGCGACGATAAGCTCAAACCTGTCGTTTTGTTTATTCTGACGAGCAAACATTAATGGTTTAATATTATCTATTAATTGTTATCTATTAATAATATATATATATAAAATAATAATATAATATAATATATATTTAATCATATACATTCATCCACTTCAACTCATGAATCATGTTTTTTAATGTTAACCTGTTATAGAAATAGTATTTAGTTAAGGCGGGAGTATTTAACTTTTAGTGATCTTCCGACGGATTTATTCACAAAACTAAGGAACTTATAAGAAAAATAAAAATACTATCAAAATATTTGATCCTTTATCTAATGTCTCGGTGAAACCAAAACACGATTATAATAACTTGGCTCGATAGAAAAAAATCTTGAAAATAGGTCGTTTTATGATTTTTGGATCGATTTTCTGGAAAGATTTTATATGATACAAGTATGTAAAAATTAAGCAGTTTACTAAAGATCAAAATTTGCTAGTGTCTCGGTGTAAAAAAAACAATTTTGTTATGTTATTAGGTACCAAAGATTAAAAAACCTCGAAAACCATGCACAAAAGGCGTGCAAGCCGCCCCGCCAGTGTCCAGTAGGACGTTGCCGAGGTAGGACCTGTGTTGTGTTGCGCTCGGACTCCCCCCCGCCCCCCCGCACACCATCGCAATAGCTATGAAATTTAATTCTTGTAAATATTTAGATTTTTTGTGTGGAGCCAGGCATACCTCAACCTCAATTTTAGTTTATTTGGTGTTACATCAATGAAAATACTAAATTATTACATGTACAAGAAATACTCTGTAAATTTCTTGTAAGTAATACGGTGATAGTGCATACATAATTTACAATTTAAAATGTAAAAGTATATTATATATATTTTATAATAATTCGTAATTGCTATGACTAGTAAACAACCGATTATAAACCCCTATAGACCGTGTTTAGTCTCAAATTAGAGGTATCGACTAGTTCTACACGATTCTTAGGTTAATTAGTTTATTAACTTTAATTTGTAAACCAACGATAATAGACCCCTCGTGTTTGGTCTGAAATGAGTCTCAACAAGTTCTACGCGATTTTTTATTTTATTCTTAAGTACAAAATGTGTAGTAGGCGGACTTAATGCCATTGGTCTCAAATGAGGGATCTCAATAAGTCACACAGGTTACTTACATATATTTTAATTTATTTATAAAACTAAAATAATATTTACAAACAAAATTTACACGAATCGAATGGCATAGCTTTATAGCTTTACCGCATACCGTTGCCGTTGTATACATATAGTTTTAGCTATAATTATTAAACTAACGCTAATGGATCCCTTGACTTTTGGTCTGAAGAAAATTTTGCATGACTAGAGTTTTCCCTGGAATTCTCGGTACTGAAATAACGGGGAATTCCCGGGAATTCCCAGTTATTTCAGTAATCAATTGCTTCAAGTAACCTATGGTTCCCGCTGCTCGGAAGTACCTACAAACAGAAGAACGCCCTTTCCCCTTCGTCAAAGGTGTCATTTAAATTTTTAAAGTGATTAAAAAGATTACACAAAAATGGCTATATTTTGTAAATAAATCCTCAGTAAAAAATCTGTAATTTACACTGAGCTATTTAACACGAGCACGACTAATAAACACAGTATTATTATCTTAGTTTTTTATCCGGTATCGAACGTAACGTATCGAACGTATTCTCGGTATTTCCCGGTACTCGCTGACTACTGTACCGAGGATTCAAAAATCAGTTTCAGCACCGGTACTGCACCGCCTACATTCTACTTCTTATCCTACTACTGATCCTTACTTTATTTTTTTGCTCCAATTAGAAAACAAATCTCAAATATGACCATATACAACAACGTCTTTGGGAAACTTTGCTACAGAAGCGCATGTATTATATACCTGCCATTCTGACGCGTCTGAACTTACAACTATTATCATATTTATAAGTACTTAAATGACACTAGATCTAAATGTAATTTTCACTAAGAATTACTAACAACCTTGCAGAATTCCTATTGTGATCAACAATAGGGAAATAAGAGCTAAGTAAAAAATATATTGTTTTAAACTTTCATGGTCACTAACATTAGAATAGTTTGTTACGAGATTGCTACCATGTAACTTGCAACAGTGCCGAAATATCGGGTACTCAAAAATAAGGTACATGGTAGCAATCTCGTAACAAACTATTCTAAGTAAAAAAATGTTACGATTTAGAATATTACGATTAATTATATTCTGAATCATGTTAGTATGTATTTATTACCGGCTTATTGTTGTGTAATTCATTCCATAATATAACTGTGAATAGACACGTTATGGATTTGACGATTTTCCTCAAATGCTCTTTGGATTTTGCTGATGATAATAACTGTTCACAGTTATAGACACTCTCGATAACATGATAGCTCTCGATAGTTGCAATGAAGGCTTGAATTGAACAATTTCAGTATTGGCCAATTTTATATATGTAACATTCAAAATATGAATTCGAATTATATTTTGCTTTCGTGCATTTTCGAAGGAAGAGATGGCAAAAAGCATAGACGCATCTGTAAGTTCCAAGTAAGTAATAAGAAACGTAGGATAGAAAACATATTTGACTTAAATATATAACGAAGTCTTAACGGCCTAGAAGGTTTTTGCTATCACCTGTTAGGTGGCGGAACTTTTCTTGTAGTAGGTCAGTAAGCTTGTAATAAGTCATACAGTGATTGTGTAAGGTAATGAATATTGCTATCTCGAGCAGACCTCAAAGTTATCTTGTATGGCAAGCCATTAACCAATAACATTCTAATAAACCATTTGAAATCAAAGCCCAGGCGTAGTCATCCAAGACCGTTCGTTAAAAATAGAATACCTATTTATCCACTTTATTCGCTTAGACGTAATACAAAAGTATCCAAGCAGCAAGTATCTATTGGATTGATGGATCACTCGCGTAGCTGAGACATGCAAATGAGTCTCCAAAACCATCGCCAGAGTCGTGGGGACTCTTTCTGATTCATTCATGCGATTAACGCGACTTGGAACTGGTGTTTAAGGAAAACTTCACCATTTTTGCAGATTTGCCAGATTGGAATAAATAAAATGAGATAATTCAAGGATTAAATCAAGACTGCATTCAGTTCACAACAAAAGTAAAATTTGAATGGGGGTTTTAATTAGCATTTCTTTATTATAAGACGTTTTTATTACGAACTAGTGCTCTTCCCGCCACGATATAACATTAGGGCTGTTGAACTGCTCCCTGCTTTATAAGGCAATTCAAATTTAACTTGGCTAACAACATTGTTGCAAATCACAAAGTTCAGCTTGTATTCCTCTATTTTTATTACTTTTTATACGATACTAAAGTACGGACATGAGTTTACGGAGCAACATTATTGCAAATAAGGTGTTCCGTGACGGCGGAGGAAACAAGTCTAGAGCGGAGAGCCGATTTATTCTTTGTGTTTGTTGAATATTAATAAATGAAATACCAATTTACATTTGCTGAGACATAGTTTATAACTATGCAAAATAAACGAATTTTGTTGCTATGCTCTGCAACACTATTATTATTTTTTGACACAGCCATAATTGGATGTAAGTAATAAGTATTTTTTTATAAAAGAATAGGAATATTCTAATTGCGCTACATTTTAATAAGCAAAAAAACTATTATTATATTTCGTCACTTCATTCTTCAGATATTATAATACCAGGTAGTTTCTTTAACTTGCTAGACAGAATCGCACATATTTAGAGAGAAAAAGTATTTTGATTTTTTGAACAGGTATACTTTTGTCCTCCTTAGGGTAACCACACTAGCGCCACTCACTGTATGTTATTCCTTTTTTCGTGCTTTGGCACCTAAGCACAATGTCAAAATAATCTACAAGAAAAAAATTATAAGCATTAAATTTAACAAGATAAATGAGTCGCTTCATTCGAAGATATTATGGTTATATAATCACGCCTCGGATTGTAAAGTCAGCGGTTGAGTGTTCGAACCCCGTTAGGAGCAAGTGTTTTTGTGTTAAACACGAGCATTTGTATTTGAGTTATGGATATCTTATTTAATTTATAATTCTTATCGTGATCTAGGCGCCATACTGCTTACAAACTTTGCTTAGAGTTATGTAGAAGATGGGTACCTACATTGTTCAAAGTTTTTCTTTCTGAAAATGATTTTAACGTGAAAGTGTTTTTCCCGTTAGCAAATATCGAGGAACGGATTTATTTAAAGAACTAGAGTCCGACCACAGTAGTTATTTGCATAGGTACCTAACACTAGTCAAACACAAGATTCGAGAAGGGTCAGTGAGGGCGAACTGCGAACTAATTTCAGTAATAGGATTACAAGTATTTATCGGCGTACATCCCGTTGGATTGTTCCCGCTTTGGCTGGATGATCCGCTAAATTGAAATAAGGTACGGGACCATGGAAACGAAAGGGAGGAATAGCGTTATATAGTAATTCCGACGGTCTAGTTTAAGTATGAATGTTAGTGAAACAAATTACGAATTCTATCTGAACTCCTCTCCACAAGAATTATTTATAAATCCTCAATTATAAATATTGTACTTATTGCCTTACTTTTTCACGATCATACTTTTAGAATATTTCAGTCCACCGCTGAACGTACAATCTCCCGCATTTTCCACCCGCCCCTGCCAGTCATCTTCCTAAAGTCGTCGGTCCATCGAGCTAGGGATCCTTCCCTACGTTTTCCGAGATGCATACTCTACTCCAAAGCCCGTTAACTCGACATTTCGGTTCTGCGATAGATTTTACATGTTACATTACAGGCCCACTGCCACTTTAGCTTATTACATTTATCAATCAAATGATTTTCACTTTGTAATACTTACTATCGTCGATATAGATAGGAGGAAGGTACTTATTACTGGCACTAAGGTATTAACTATTAATGCAAAATTAAGATAAAAACCCATGTTTTGATTAATTGGCAGTTACATAGTTAAGAACATAAAGGAGTTTGTAAATACGTGCCCAAAGAGTGAACGAAGAGATCACCGTCCTTATCATGTTAAAGGTTTCAACTTAGTGGAAATAATAAAAGCAAACAGTAGCTAGGTTGCATAAGCAAGATAACTTTTTTACCAAATAACAATGAATAGGTACGAACAACTTTTACTGGGTTTTATTCAACTTTTATTAGAGCAAAAAAACATATTTTCCATACTGAGTCCAATAATATTTTATTCTTGTAGTAGAAGAATAAAATTATGGCATAGAATTAAAACACAATTTAGGTTTAAGGATGTTCTGATCCTTAGAAATGCACCTATGTAGGACCATTAGGTTAGGTCTACTCCAATATGACGTGGACGCTATGTACGAGTATTTAGCATGCTTCATCACTTTTCTGCAAAGTTATTTATAAAACAAACTACGGTCACAGTAGGTAAAAATATTGGCAGTGAAAGTTCTAAGGTAATTAACATATTTTGTCTTGCATTGTTACAGGTAAGTAGTTTATTGTTTCCATGTCCTTAAACAAACTCGTATATAAATTAACTTTATCCTTAGCCTGTATAATTATAGTGTCTGTACCCTAATTTGCTACCACCAATAACTACTGAATCACTCTAATTGATCGGCATAAAATACAGATTGTCATAAGCTATAATAGTACCTACCTAGGTAACAAAACGCGATATGTGGGGATTGTTAGCTAGACGGGCCAATTTTGCAACAGGGGATTTCCACGGACCCGTCAGCGCGTTAATTGATTATGTTGTATTGTTGGGTCTAATTCTAAAAAGACGTTACATAATAAAAAAAAACTTAGCTACGTGAAATTAATAATACACATAGCCTACATAATAAGACGCATAAAAAGATACAATCAAACCTACATTCGAAAAAAACAATGCATTAACTTGCATTTGGTTTGTATAAACGTACATTACACACACATACCGGTGGTTTATATTACATTTTCATACTCGATTGGTTTAAATCTTACTCTGGCACATCCCAATTGTTAAACTATTAAACAGGAATTGATTATTGTATTAAAATAAAACGAAAGATAAAATGAAAAAGCTTTTTCAACCCACACAGGTTGGTCCAGCAGACTTGTAAACTTAAAACGTTTTAATGTGCCAGGCCAAAGCAATTACAATTACAGTATTCTTCAACTTATATCTAAATTTTTAGCTATTTCCAACTTCTTCCACCTTACATCTAATCTAAAGTTAGTTCAAATGCTAAATGGATGCGTAGGTTTGTGATCAATTATTTACAAAATGGCTTTAAAAGGTTTCGGCTACGAAAGTCATTATAAAATTATGTTGTTTGTCGCCTGTAAGTAACTAACTACTCTAAAAAAGGAAATTTATAAATACATTGTAAAATAAGAGATGCGAAGGTAGGCTTCTAAATTTTTCTTCGAAATTCTAAATTCCAATGAAAAATAGAATCACCGCGCGGCTACGCCAATTGGGTCGTCAATGATTTAAGGGTCTTATTTTTATCCGGTGTCAAATACTAAGTATTTTGATTCTTCCTTACTAAGGGCACTAAGGGTTATATTGGAATTATTGAAAGGTATTGCCAAACACTTTCAGAAGCGCTTCAGAATCAGTAACTTAATCACACTCAAGTAAAAATGGTTTCACAATTTTAATTAATCTTATGTGATGTTAAAAAAATGATACGCCTGAATAATTTACATCGGTTAATGAAATTACACCATGTATGCCATGCATAAGGTCTTTTTTGGTTTGTCGTCGTTGTACGCTTGTGATCTCTGCTCTGATGGATGAATGACCGCGCATTTTAATTTTTTTTTATACAGAATGTTAGGTAAATGGTATAGTAAACGAAACTAACTTATGTTAACGTATGCATATAAATAGTATGGTGAAGTCTAAATCATTGTGTTGTCAAGCTCCAGCAGTCCAGATGATATCAAATTTCTGATTTCACTACAACATACACCTAACACCTTTTATTTTTTATTTAGAAAAATACGAAAAATAAAAATAATTACGATGTCGGTGTGTATAAAGTCGTGATTTTAGGTTGTTGTCGAGGTTTTTTGTAATGGCACTAAGTAAGTATCTTGCATAGCATGGTAAGTAAACATGTATAGATGCAATGTATGAAGAATGGATAAGTTTCCTTGACCCGTTTCCGCTTAGAGCTCATCTCTGTATTTTATAACCCACTCCTGGCTATTATAACCCTCGCTGGCAATGTTACGGGCGCTTTATCCACTCGCCGCCAATTTACGCGGCAACTACGCCAAATAGTTCCCTAATTCGACTTCGGGTTCAGATGGAGTTGGACAACACGCTGGAGGCCATAATACCCCCTCGCTAGTCCATTGTTTTGACTTGACTCGGGCAGCCTTATGAAACTTACAGCTTATTTAGGAGCTAGGTTTACGAGGAGCTCATGCGTTTGACGACGCGTTTTTGCAAAAGTTTATAGTTTATATTAAATAGTAAAATAAAAACAAAATGTAGCTAGGTTATATGTCGTATTAGTTTACGAGTTAAAATATCAACGTTTAGGATCAAAGTTCTTGGCTGTCATGTGCCCGCGTTTTATAGATTATTTGTCTTATTTATACCGAAAGACGGCACTGTAGTATTGTTGAGTGACTAAATAATAATTATTACAAAATGGGCTTGTTTAAGGACGGATATTTTTGATGGAGTGTGGTCTACAAGCATTGTTATCTACAACCATGGCAAATGTTTTCCGTTGTGTTTAATCAGAATAAAATTTTAAAAAGCTTAAAAGCGTCTTCTATTGCAGCGGTGAACAGTTCTAAAATATACATCATCTCCCTGCTCGTATACTCGGACTGACATGGCGTTTTATCTTAGCCAATTGGGCACATCTGAAAAGACTGCAACACTACCCAGGTCTCGATTGAATCAAAAAGCCCTTTTTATAGTCAACGAACAGCCAAGCACAGTAGCAAGTTATACTTCCTCGTGGCGAGCAAGTTATTAAGGTACTTCACAGTCTTTCTTATAACTTGCCGCAGCGAACGGAGATGGTTTATAGCACTAAAGCCTTTTCGCGAACCCGCTTGTTCAGAGGCTTTTTCTGAAAGTTTAGGAGGAATTAAATCAAGGAAGTGCCTCCGCTCCCGGCGCCAAAAATTACGACATTGGGAGCCGGCAGTACTAAGAAAAAAAAACAATTGTCAGTTTGACAGCACAGCTGATTGCTGATTCGCCCGAGTTCTTTTCTGTTCGTGTTGTTATGAAATTATTGTTTTGTTAAATGAAAAAAAAGATGCAGGTCGGAGGCCAATTGTCATCATACGAAGAATTTGGAAAAGCATTAATAGTGTACAAAGCAAGTGTTAAAAATTAATTCTGAATAAGAGATGCAAAAGGCTGGAGTGTAGTGGGTGTGCAAGGCGTTTGGGACTTATATTTTTTTTCATAAAAAAACATAAAACTTAATAAAACTCAAATCTTTGTTTTTTAACGTATAAACGGGCTCAAAATTAAAAGATTTTTTTACTTGTGACTTTTTATTTCCGACACATGGCTTAGCGAGAAAATGCATGAAATATTGGAGCATCCAGAATCCACACTTAGAAACTTTTTGGGATGAAATTGTGAATCTACATAAAATTAAAATCTTTGTTTTTCATCGTATTAAGGAGCCTAAATTAAGCGCTTTTTATAGACTTGTGACTTTTTCTTTTCGACACATGGTTTAGCGAGAAAAAAAATCCAAGTGTCTAGAGGCTCCAATATTTCATCACATTTTCTCGTTAAACCGTGAGTCGGAAAGTAAAAGTCACCATGTTTATGAAGCGTTTAATTTAGGCTTTTTAATACGATGAATAACAATGATTTTAATTGCATACTATAAAATGAATAACGCAATAAATGTCGGCATCCGTAGATGCTAGCGCCGGCATCCGTGTCGAATGCCGGCGCCGGCACCTATAGCCGGGTGCCGGCGCCGGCAGCGAAGGCACTGGCTTAAATCAACCTCAGTCATACAATATCGACCATTTTATATCCATTTAAATTCCACCTTTGAAACTAAACCGCTTTTTTATAAGAATAACCTAATTATAGAACTTACAATAGATACTGTCTTAGCCAATAACAGAGTTCCTCAATATACTACGCTACACCACCTCGGGTATAAAAAAATGGACGTGTGAAATGCCTTATTTGAAGATTAAGTGCAGAAATAAAATATTACATATTTATGGTAGGTATCGGTGTCTAAGTAATTATCTATATTTACTGCAAAGTATGTTTATTGTTACCTACTATTTACTACAACATAAAGGTAATTGTGAAAATTGTTTTATTCCTACTAAAACATATTCTATACAGATAGATTTTGGCGCTGATAGTCAACCTCTTAATTAATATGGGACAAACTTTCATTATAAACATGTTAGAGATAGAGTGTGGACTGTGATGCTGCAATTGTCACCGAAAAGATTTGAGTGAGTAACAACAATGGTTACTATGGTAACAATTATGGGTTGCTATGGTAACAAGCGCGCCACTGAGTGGCCGAAACAAACTTTGGCGCCAACAGTTGGCTTATATATTTTTTGACGTTTATGATACTCGAACAGGGAATCTCGACATGTATTTTAATCAAAGGGGACAAAATAGTTCTAAAACAAAAACTCAACGCAGTGTGGCACTATCCGTCCCATAGGTACCACACAGTAAATGTCCTTTTAATTTAGAACAAATGATTTTTGTCTTTCTATACTGTAACAATGTTTTTCGCAGTGATTTTGAGGTTTTAAATGCCATCGGATAAACTTTTTTATTGAAAAAAGCGCGGGAATCTTTAGACTCGACGGGCGTCTTTTTTTCCTTCTGAATTTTATTTTTAATATTTAAGGGATTGCGTTCAGGAGGGTAGTGTTTGTGTAGATAACTATTATTTGTGTACATATATTTATTGTTTAGTAGTGTTTATTTGCTGAAAAGTAGGTGAGTTGCACAGTTTTCTTTTGAAAATGAATGATCCTCCCGATGATCCGGGAGGGTCACCTCCTCCACTTTTATCTGACGAACTTGCCGATCTTCCTGATGTTAACCTTTCTCCACCTCCGGCAGGATACTTTGTAACTGTTACGAACGATTCTGACACCGATATTTCAACTTCAGCTACAGAACATGAGCATATTATTAAACGAAAGCGTAAAAACTTAGGCCAAGTAAACCGAGAATCTGTACCGCGCCAGAATGATTTGCCTGCTGCAGTTCCACATGCAGTTGCCAATAGTCAAGACTTGCCGAATAATAACACACCTATAGGGCGTAAAACTTACAATGACTCGGATATTTCTCCATATGTTGTTCATGTGCAAAAAGTCTTAGCCTCTCCTAATGACGGAGCCACTTTGCACCCGATTGAGGTTGGGAAATTCTTAAAAAAGTATTCCTTCAAAAATATAATTGATGGCAGTGTTAAAAGTATTGGCCGTAATAAAATATCAGTATCATTCTCGAAGTTCTCTGATGCTAACTTCTTTATGGGCCATTATAGCTTGGAATCTAACAAATTGAAAGCCTTTGTACCTACATTCAATGTTACCAGAATGGGACTTGTTCGTGGTGTTCCTGCGGATTGGTCACCTGATGAAGTTAAAGCTAACATGTCTGTACCAATTGGATGTGGAGAAATAATGAAAGTAAGACGCCTTAATTTCAAAACTTTTATTGATGGTTCTGCATCTTGGAAGCCATTCCAAACAGTAGTTATCACATTTGATGGACAAACTTTGCCCAAACGAGTCTTCATTTGTTACAATGCTTTACCAGTAGATTTGTACATTTTCCCTACAATTCAGTGTTTTAACTGCTGCCGGTTTGGCCATACCAAAACACAATGCAGATCAAAGCCCCGCTGCTTTAAGTGTGGACAGAGCCATTTTGGAAATTCTTGTGCTATTGATGATCATCATGCCTCTTGTTGTTTGTGTTCTGGTTCACATTTTGCAACCAGTAAGTCTTGTCCAGAATTCATGCGCCAAAAAAATATTAAGACTTATATGGCTGAAAATTCAATTTCTTATGTAGAAGCTTCCAAACTTCACCCTCCGGCTTCCAAGTCATATGCTGATATTTTGTCCTCCAGTCCTGAAAATGTAAGACAAGTGATCAGTCCTCAGGATACTTCTGCTAAAATTAAAACTTCCAAGACAACAAATTCTTATAAAAAAACAGTTCTTTTGACCCCTCGCCCTTCACCATCGTTTTCTAAGGGCTATGACAAAAAAGCTCATAGTGATCTAATTAAGGATTATTCCTTCCCCTCCCCAATGGATGGTTGCGCCATTATGAGCCAGCCCCAAGATCAGCAAAAATCGAATCTTACAGACCTTATTGTAGTCCTAATTAATTTAGTTTCCCAATTTAATTCAAACTCACCGTCCAACGCTGCCCCCATAATAGAAAGTTGCATTCGATTCCTCCAAGATGGATTTACACGCCAAAGTAATTCAATGGAATTGCCAGAGTATTTTAAGTAAAAAGAGTGATTTTTATTATTTAATTAATATGTATGAGCCATTTGTTTTTGCTCTGTCAGAAACGTGGCTCAAACCTAATATTAAGTTTAAAGTAAGTGGTTTTAATTCTATTAGGGAAGATAGACTGGATGGATATGGCGGGGTTGCCATATTTATTAACAAGTCTATTACTTTTTCCCCAATTGCAATACCCAATCATAGTAATGATTTTTCTATAACTGCTGTCAGTGTTTACAATATTTGCCTAGTCTCTTTGTATATTCCTTATCCCTCTTTCTCAATTTTTAATGAAATCAGTCAAATAATTACCACACTCCCTAAACCTTTGTTGATTCTAGGTGATTTTAATTCTCATCACTGTGCATGGGGTAGTGGTAAATCCAATGCTGCAGGAGAAATGTTAATTGATATCATAGATAGGCATAATTTATGTACTTTAAACTCTGGTTCACCAACACGCCGCACAGCTCCAGGCCAAAATAAAAGTGCTGTTGATCTCTCTATTTGTTCTCCAAATTTAGCATCATCACTAACTTGGCTAACTCTTTCCTCAACATTTGGCAGTGATCATTTTCCCATCTTGATTTCTTTCCCATTTAATAATCCTTCTATTCCAAAATATGTTCCACAGCTGAAACATAGGCTCCCAGATAGAAACAATAGTTCCTGGAATACTTTTAGGGAAAGTGTGGAGCAACAACTTTCTTCTCTTCCGAGTATTTCCCCTGGCAATGAAACAATTTGTGCCGATTCCTTGGCTAGTTTATTGATAGAATCTGCAAATAAAGCTTTTCCATTAAAAAACTCCAGTCATAAAATTCCTTCTCCACCTTGGTGGGATAAAGAATGCACTAAGGCTATTAAAAAACGTAAAGCAGCCGAACGAAAATATAAATATTGTATGTCAAATGCGAATTATATAGAACTTAACAACATCAGCGCTGCAACTCGCAAACTTTTTAAAAAGAAAAAGTTTGAGAGCTGGAGGAAGTTTTGTGCATCAATCTCACCTAATACTCCATCCACCATAGTTTGGCAAAATATCCGGCGATTTAAATCAGCAATGGCTGACTCTTCTCGTCCTTCTATTCCTTTAGATATTGCCGATGAATTTTTAGATAAACTGGCCCCTCCGTGGGTTCCACAGAAGTTAGATTTTAATATTCCAGTTCCCATTGTCACAGGTTCCTGTTTTGATTCCCCGTTTTCACTTTTTGAACTAAAAGGAATCATTCGAAATCTCTCTGATTCTTCGCCAGGTAAAGATGGGATCCCATACTCCTTTTTCTTTGATCTTAATGATCAGGTTCTTAGTTTTTATTTAGAGTTAATTAATTCTATTATGAACTCTGGAAATGTTCCACCATCTTGGAAGTCACAAATTGTGTTGCCAGTTCCTAAACCAAATAAATCTCCATCTGACTCCTCCTCATACCGACCAATAGTCCTTTCCTCCGTTTTGATCAAATTAGCTGAACATTTGATAAAAAACCGCCTTGAGTGGTTTCTCGAAAGTAATAACTTGCTAGCAGACAGCCAGTTCGGATTTAGGAAAGGAAAAGGAACAGGTGATAATATTAGTTTACTGATTTCTGATATCAGGATCGCTTTTTCTGATAATGTTTCAGTCGTAGCAGCTTTCTTAGACATAAATTCAGCATACGACAACGTTTTAATATCTGTTTTACTACACAAACTGTACTCTTTAAATACTCCTGTACGTATTTGTAATTTTATTAAAAACATCTTATCCGAAAGATTTATTGAGTTATCTCAAGGTGCTTCATCATACAAACGCACATCTTGGAAAGGCCTTCCTCAAGGTTCAGTTCTCAGTCCCTTGTTATACAACGTCTATACTTATGATTTAGCATTATCATTTGATAATAATACAAACATTTTGCAATATGCTGATGACTTAGTGTTGTATAATGTTAACAAATCCATACTTGCAGCTGCCAACTCATTAACTTCCTCATTGTCAGATTTGAAATTCTGGATGGATCAAAATGGTCTTGAACTATCAGCTTCCAAAAGTGCAGTTGTTATATTTTCTAGAGTAAGAAATCCTCCTCCAGTTCAAGTTTTGTATGATCAAGTTTCCATTCTGATTAAAACCCATCACAAATTTTTGGGAGTTATACTTGACTCTAAACTTTCAGGCAGTCCTCACTGTAAATACGTCGTAGAGAAATGTGAAAGGATACTTAATTTACTTAGATGTTTATCGGGAGTATGGTGGGGTGCTCACCCCTTTTCAATGAAGCTTGTGTACAATGCTCTCATCAGGAGTGTTTTAGATTACGGAACTTTCTTGCTTGAGCCAGGTAATTTAACAGCCTTCAAAAAACTGGATTTAATTCAATCAAAAGCTCTTAGAATCGTAACAGGTGCAATGAGATCTAGCCCTGTTAATGCACTTCAGGTAGAGTGCTGCGATTCTCCTCTCAGACTTAGGCGTCAGTTCCTATCTGACAAATTCCTTTTTCGCTTATTCCATTTTTCAAACCATCCAATTTTCCCAAAACTGCAGTGCTTATTGCAAAAAGTTTCCACATCAGCTTACTGGAGGCATAAGTCTGAACCTAACATTTTAATCAGCTACAGAAAGTTAACGTCTTTGTCATCTCCTACTCACCGTTCAAATCACTTACCTTTGTTTCACTGCAGCCTCGATTCTCTAATATTTCCCATAAATATTCGGCCTCTTTCTATTGATAAACAAGATCCGAATATTCAGACAAAATTTATTGAAATACTAAATTCTGAGTTTGATGGCTTTCACTATATCTATACTGATGCTTCCAAACATTCTCCTAATGAAGCCACTGGTGTGGGTGTGTATCACACTCAGTATGATATTGTGCAAAAAATTAAGTTACCCCCAGAAACGTCTGTCTTCACAGGTGAATGCTATGGCCTTTTAAAAGCCATAGAATACATAAAATTAATGCATCTTAAACATACAGTCATATTTACCGATAGTATGAGTGCCCTCTTAGCTCTAAGCAAGTTTCCATTTAAATTTAAAACACAATTTCCAGTTATATATGACATCAGAAAGGCTTATCATGACTGCGTTTTACGAGGATTTAATGCTTGTTTTTCCTGGATTCCGGGACATTCTGGCATCAAGGGTAACGAAGTGGCTGACCGGATAGCAAACGAGGCAATACTTTCTGGAGACATGTTTCCTTATAAAAACTACTGCCACGACCTCTTATCACTACCTAAGACTTCATTACTTGACTCTTGGCAATCGGAGTGGGAAAACAGCAGCCAACTCAAAGGTAAATATTTTGCCCAAATTCAACCGTGAATTTCAGTAAGACCTTGGTTTTTCAAGGCGAAGTTTGGCAAGTTAGTGACTTCTATTTTAACTCGTTTAAGATTGGGCCATACATGTTCCCCAGCTCACCTTGCCAGGCTTCGTCTTATTGAAGACGATATTTGTGAGTGCGGCACTGACATTGGTGATATAAATCACATTATTTTAGCCTGTCCGAAATATGACCGTTCCATGTTTTATGCTGAACTTGTTTCCCTTAAAATTCCCTTTCCTACATCCACTATTTCATTGCTTTGTACAAATGACCCTGCTGTATATAACTGTTTAGCTGCATTTATTATCTTAAATAATATAAAACTATAATCCTATACATTGTTATACATTTACATTATTTTTAACATATTAATTTTATTTTCATGTAATAGAAGTTATTCTACCTTTCCCTAGTCTCCTGATCCTTGTAACTCCTTTTTTTCCAAATTCCGATCTTAGGCCTTTTAATTTTCCCTGATTCCCCGTTTTTTACTCGACACTGGTAGAGGGCAATCCGCCCGTATCCATAAAGACAGTGCTCTGTCATGTCATCACTGTCAAATAAATAAATAACTTTTTTATTTTTTTTTCATTTCAGGTTTTCTACCACAGAAAATTAAAATTTACGACCCTTTTACCTACTCGTGAACTTACCGGTATGATGTATAATCTCCGGTATTCACTATTGACATGACATGGTTTGCCTACACGTAAAACTCCGATTGTGTCAGAGGTGAGTGAGCTATACTGAAATAATCATTTTGAGCTACGCACAGTGTGCGCTTGCTTAATCAACATGGCGGCTCTGACAGAAACGTCAATGTCATAGCGCATATTTATTACAGTTGTCAAAAAATGTAAACGAGTTGTTTTTCGTCCGGGCATTTTTGTCGTATTTTCAAATTATTGATGTAATTTCGACATGATAAGCTATTATAATTAAGTAAGCAACGACATAAGTGATCAAAAAGTAGAGTAGACTTGAAAAATGTGCGACAGTGACGATCCTGGTGATCATGGCCCGTCAGGCCTCGATCTGACCGGATTCCTTTTTGGTAATATTGATGAAAGAGGCCAGCTAGAAGATGATGGGCTTCTGGATGGAGATTCCAAGCGAATGTTATCATCACTATCGCGACTCGGACTGGGATCAATATTGTCGGAAGTCTTGGAAGGAGAGGAACCATCCAAAGATGATGAGGAGAAAGGTTTGCGAATTTTGCATTTATCTCCTATATTATCAATAAGTTATTTTTCTTCAAACAGTAAAACTTCTTGCTTTGTTTACTGCTACCTGCTTTAGTACAGGACCTACCTAAAATATCTACTATATTCCATTTATGTCACAGCTCTATTCAACAACTTTGTTGAATTCATCCAATGTGAGCTAAATAATAGACAATATAAATATAATAATTTTATTTTAAATACAATTAGGGTTCCATATCCAAAGGGAAAAACGGAAACTTCACTGTCTGTTTGTCTGTCACTAGGCTCATGAGCTGTGATAGTAAGCTAGACAGCAGAAATTTTAACACATAATGTTTTTGTATGGAGCCCTTCATGTGCGAGCTTGACTCACACTTGGCGGGTCTTTTCTCAAAGTAAAGAATTCATATTTTTGTGATTAAGAGTACCACCATCCTTTAAATCAGAAGCTTCTCTTAGCACACCCAAATATGAGCTAAAAACGAAATTGTCTATAACAGGAAATCATACCTGGGACCCTATGTTGCTTTAGTTATTTCCATACTCTCATCAACGATTTCATATTGTTTTATTTGCAGATTATTCTCAAAAAAGTCCTTCTGCTGTTGATTTCTTTGATATAGATGATGCTGCAGAAGATCTTAAGGTAAGTTTTTGGACATACATATTCTGAAGTATGTTTTACTGAGATTCATATTGAAATCACTCGAAGTACAACATCCTTCGAGTAATTAGGTTCCACTATTTTTAAATTATAAAATTGGCTTAACTGCTCATGAGACAATTACATAAAATTGATGCTTTATTTCATAGCAAAATACTTTAAATGTCATGCTCCTTCATTTGCACATATTGAAATACCTAACTTATATCTGTCTGTCTACCAAAACCCTTGTGTCAAAGTTGTTATATTTGTAAGGTGCATAAATGTATTAAATGCAGGGTTCTATGTTTGTTTTACCAATTTACTAATTTTATGTTATGTTCATAATATTATTAGAGATGCTAGTTTTGTGATGATGCATTTTTTTTCAATTCAACTTCGCCTTCTTCCTGTTAATTTTAAATTAAAAAATACTTTCATGTACAATTAACAATTTCTAAGTAAAGGTTATTGTCAACTAACTAACTAGGCATCAATATCAACAAAAAAAATCATAAAATGTTATGTATGAGGCTTGTAGACCAGGTGGTTATTGTATGATACCTATGACATTATTGTTTTTATGTTGGGATGCACTTTTTTGTAATGTTTTTTGTTGTTTGCACATTTTTGTCTTTGTCTTTATTGTGTTGTCAATAACAAATCACAATTAATTTTAGCATTAAAGAAATGAAGACCAATGATAGTTTATAATGCTAATTTTAATATTTACATGTTTGTGTTCTAACCATAGTTTTATATCACAATAATAGGATGTAGACATTAGCACTAACCAAGACGCACAAGACACACGGGAATCTAAGGTAGAGGGAACAGGGACTGCACAAAATGATATGAAGTCCGAATCAGATCCTTTGAGCGATTGTCCTCAGCCTGAAACAAAACAAAGCGACAGGAAAGAATGGACAAATAAAGATACAGATGATGAAAGTGAACGCCAGCCGATGACTGATGAAGGTTATGATGGTGATATGGAGGGAGACGGAGGACTCATGCCTCCACCATCTTCTATCCCGTGAGTGTTTTCAGTTAAAGTCTGTGATATTAAAATAAACTGTATTACATTTACTAAACTGAACTCTTTTATTAGGAAACATCAAAAAAATGAAAAGCCAAGGAAACTGGAGACTCCATTGGCGGCTATGTTGCCTTCTAAATATGTCAACACAGATGTTACAGAGTTGTTCCCAGACTTTAGACCTGATAAAGTAAGTGATAATTTTAATTTTTAATACAAATCCATCAAGACTTAGTTGTCTGTATTTTGTACATCATTAAATAATGTTACACATTGTTATAACATTTTGGTTTAAAAATAATTTTATTTTCAGGTGTTACTATTCTCTCGGTTATTTGGTCCTGGAAAGCTGTCTAGTTTGCCGCAAATCTGGCGAGGAGTTAAGAAGCGAAGGCGCCGTAAGCGCAGCGGCAGTACGAGCAGTGATACTCCACCACAGATGCCTGAGAACCAGGAACTGCAGTGCGCTAGTGACGATGAGGAGAAGTTTCTTAAGTGAGTTCTTAATTCAGACGCAGGACGATTTCAAACGAGGGCGATATTATAGTAAAAACTACCGCCCCTCGCGACCGGTCGGCAGGCATAGGCATCCTAACGACCTCTGAATAATAAATACTGTCTGACAGAGTTTACTCTAATAATATCCTGTACAAATTCTTGTTAACATCTTAAAAATGTATTTATTTCATCAGACCAATGGAAGAATCTCAGCAATCCAACGCCGACAACAACTCTTTAAATTCAGGTGACAAGTCGCAACGGCCGACGCCTGCGCACTGGCGCTTCGGACCAGCGCAAGTGTGGTACGACATGTTGAATGTGCCAGAGACTGGTGACGGATTCGACTACGGGTTTAAGTTAAAGGTACATAATTTACTTACTGTGTTTTCTAATAAAATGGGGTCTCATTTATTTATATCGTTCCTGATAGCCTATTTCGAGTTTCTTGTTTTAACAGAGTGGCGCCGCCTGGTGTTAATGATGTGACCAAAAACAGAATACCATATAGTACCTACTCGAAATAGGTTCTTTGATTACTGGCCGTGGGAGTGGTAACTATTGCTTTAATAACCAAGCCTAGCGACTAGCAGACATAAAGTAACATACTCACCTCTGCCATCTTGATAGTGATAAAGTAGTTTTATTGTTGTCGTTTACGACGATCTAGGCGCCGTCTCCAGAACGAGAAGAGAAGCCAAAAGAAACAGAGCAAGTAACAGAAGAAGAGAAGGAGAACACTGACAGCCCGGACAGCGGATTCCCTGAAGACTCGTTCCTCATGGTTTCGCAGCTGCAGTGGGAAGACGACGTTATATGGGACGGCAGTGAGATTAAACAAAAGGTAAGCATAACAAATTAAGTTTAAAACTACGTATGATTTTTTTTTTTCTGTCAGAATGTGTTAATAATGGAAATTATAGGCCACCTGTCCTTTTCGGCTTTGTACCATTAACGAAGCACTATGAAAAAATCTTTTATTAAATATTATTCTTGTAAAGTTTTTATGTAGTGAAATCAATTCACATTGCAGCTGTACGATGGCCAAGCGAATTTTTCTTTTTACTTAAATACAAAGATATGAAAATAATACAATTGGAAGTATGACCAAAAACGCATCCCGTTTTATCTTAAATTAGTTTTCGGTCACATAATCTTATTTGTATGTTGCGCAATGGAGACATAGTTTCAAATGCTTTAGCTCCAATACCTATCCATATGATTTAACCCTTATTTCTGTTTGCCTCAGGTACTAGCCCGTCTAAACAGTAAAAGCAACGCGGCCGGCTGGGTGCCAACATCCGTCAGTCGCACCGCGCAACAGTTTTCTCACCCGCGCCCGCAGCAACCCGCGCCGTTGACGCCGAAGCCGGCTACGTAAGTGTCTTATTTATTATCATTTCAGACATAGTTAGTTTAACTGGGCTATTTCCGCACTGAGCCTCTTGGGCCATTGTGCGTGCTGCTTCTTTGTTCCCTTACTCCAACCAGCGCAGGTCATCCTAGAAGGTCAGCAAACTTTTCAGGCTCCTAAAGGCCTCCGGGAGATCCTGGTGATTGGAGAATCCGTGCTCGTTGTTCTGCCACGGTTTCGCATTCCATGAGCACGTACTGTTGCGTTTCTTCTCACTATAAGACGACCACTGCTGAACAAATGCCTTTTTGGCGCAAGAAATGATTTACGCATAACTGCTGCTGTGGGGACGCCAGCAGGTAAGAAGGGTTCTCTAGGGTCCCTAATGAGTAGCGGCGCTTCTCAACACCTCTCGCCAAGTATACCCACTCCCACTAAAACCTCCACGTGTTGCGTCCGGCCGCTATTAGCGGGACGATGAAGGAACGCAGTTACCATGCACTCCGTCGCTGAACACATCCCCAATGAGTTCTAGATTTGCCGGTTGGTCATCATTATCATTTCAGCCATAAGATTTTTACTTCTGAACATAGACCTTCAAAATGATTTCTATATTGGCCGGTTGGTTATCATTATCGTCATCATTTTAGCTATACGCTGACGGACGGACGTCCAGTGCTATGTGTCTTGCTACTGAGACTTGCTATTCTTTCGGTGAATCATTTAGGCGATCGAATATTATTAAGGATTTGCGAGTAACGAGTCAAGTGAGGACTCGTTTTATCTAAACCGGATGAAAAATACATGTTTAGAGATATACTTATTTTACACCACAACACAAAGTAAAAGAAAATTGGTGTAATTTTTGAAACATTTTAGTCATATAAGATTATTATTAAACAGCTCAACAGCGTCTGGTCCAAACTTGCAACCCGGTGCATCGTCAGCTGACGGCGAAGACAACACCTGGTACAGCATATTCCCAGTTGAAAACGAGGAACTGGTATACGGGACGTGGGAAGACGAAGTCATTTGGGACGCCGAAAACATGCCCAAGATACCCAAGCCGAAGATACTCACCTTGGATCCGAATGATGAGAATATCATTTTGGGGATTCCAGATGATGTTGACCCGTCTAAGATTACTAGAGGTACGTCTTAGTTAGCACGCTACTATGCATTTATTTCTTAGGTATTGAAGCGGCGACGGGATGAAGGTTCGAATGTAATCGATTGTAGATGATTTTATACGCAACTTATCAATCTCTCTTCTCCACCTGTCTTTGGCCTATTACATGTAAGACCTAGCTCTTGCGCGCAATGTGTAAAAACACCTGTCAGTTCTGTACCCCACCTCATACCATCCTTTCAAGATTTTGGAGATATGGCCATATCTGTCCATTCTCCATACTGTCTTAGATTTATAAACTAAATAACTGTTACCCGCGACTTCGTTCGCCTGGTTTTTTATTCAATTCACAAACAATCTACCAGCATGCCTACAATAGTAGCAAACAACATTGACATAACAGCGCGTACAAATTTACTACGTATAATGACATACAGTTTATATAATTTAAATTAAGTGCACTTCAATTCGTGGCCACTCATACCTTACATACCTACTTAACTTTTTTCTTTCTAAATTTGTTATATGTATGTTTCCAAATTCAAACTAAGACGTGGATTGATTGAGCACTTTCTTTCTTCAGAAAGAGGACCAGCCCCCAAAGTGAAGATCCCCCATCCCCACGTGAAGAAGTCCAAGATACTGCTAGGCAAAGCCGGCGTCATCAACGTCCTGCAGGAAGATGCGCCGCCGCCGCCGCCGAAGTCGCCCGACCGAGATCCGTTCAACATCTCCAATGATGTGTAAGTGTTTCAGAATCTATACTAATACTAGCTGACTCAGTACCGCCTCAGACTTGTTTGACAGATAGGAACAGTTTATGTGGAAAATTAAAATTGACGTGTTACTGTTTTTTTTTTTGCCAATTTTTCCATATTTTCTCACTGTTTAAACCTTCCCTGGACTCCCACGAATATTTCAAGACCAAAAAGAGCCAAATCGGTCAAGCCGTTCTCGAGGTTTAGCGAGAGTAACAAACAGCAATTCATTTTTATTTATATTGATTATAAACGGAAGAGGGATTCTGTCTGTCATGTAAGTGTACTTACACGGAAAAACCTCTGAATGATTTTATGATAAAGATAAAATTTATTCTGTATAAAAACTTGGCATTTTTACATGTAAACCTAATATAACTCAATTGTATTTTGATGAATTATAGTACGAAATAAGCTTGAATCATTGGAAAAGACATAAACTACCTACTTTTTAAAATACTAACCCTAATTAAGAGTAAAAGCTGATAATAAGGTGTGCACAGCAAGTAAGAAATGATGTATTGCTGCGGCCCGTCAGTCTATTTCGTAATTCGTATTGTACTATAAGGGACAGTCCTGTTGCCCTGAAGCTTCTTTTCGCAGTATGAACTCGGGTTTTATATTAGAAAAAGCAATTAAATTAAACAATCCTGTATTTCCGAGTGCATATAACCTGACTCTTTTTAAATCCAGAGTGAATAGGCATCTTTTGGGCAAGCTCGCTCCATCGTAGATCACATCTATGCTCTAGAGCAAGATCGGGGTCAAGAGTAAGCCCTTCTTAAATAAAAAAAAATAAAAAAATTTAGATGAGCAAATAGCAATGCTATTAAATATGTTATATTACAAAGATAGGTCCTTGATTTGATAATGTGAAAAAGGCTCTAATGGCCTATTTGCAAAAATCAATGATTTTGATTTTGATAGGCATAACTTTTATCGGGAAATGTTACAACAGTGATAGTTTGTGCTAGTCGGCATCTGCGCCGACGTTTCGCCACCCTGTACATGACCAAATCGATATTTTCCGTAATATCTGTCAGTGACAAGTGGTTTCGACATACGCAGGTTTTTGTTTATCAAGTGTCTATACATTCTCCTATTCCAGTTTCTACCAACCCAAGTCCCAAAACCCTCGTCTCAAAGTGGGTGGTGGCCAACTAATCCAACACAGCACCCCTGTAGTGGAACTGCGGGCACCATTCATACAAACTCACATGGGACCAGCTAGATTGAGGGCTTTCCATCGTCCAGCTATGAGAAAGTTATCGTATGGTCCTCTGGCGGCCCCTGGGCCACACCCGGTACAACCGCTGCTTAAACATATCAAGAAGAAGGCTAAGGTAAGATAGTATTCTCTGTTATTATTCTTAACCAAATCTAACTTAAATATTGAGTGTGTGTGTGTGTGTGTGTGTGTGTGTGTGTGTGTGTGTGTGTGTGTGTGTGTGTGTGTGTGTGTGTGTGTGTGTGTGTGTGTGTGTGTGTGTTTGAGTGCGTGCGTGTGTGGTCGTGTGTGTGTGTAATGTTAGGGTTATGTGCGTGTGCGAGAGTGTATGGGTGTGTGAGTAGTTTAGTAGGAGGGTTTAATTAAGGTCAATTAAGAAGGTTTACTGTTTTTTTGTCATCAAAATAAAAAAAAAGGCCATATTTAAAAAGCTTGAGTATAGCTGCAGTAAGTCAAGTTCAACCTCACTAACAAAACTTTTATTTCAGCAACGCGAAGCCGAGCGTTTAGCCTCTGGCGGTGGAGACGTGTTCTTCATGAGAACACCTGAAGACTTAAGCGGGCGCGACGGGGAACTGATCCTGGTAGAGTTCTGTGAAGAACACCCGCCGCTTATCAGCCAAGTGGGCATGTGTTCCAAGATCAAGAACTATTACAAGCGGACTACTTCTAAGGTAATCGTGCCAAGTGTTATTGTAACAATGGTTGTGTTTAGGGGTCCGTACCCAAAAGGTAAAATGGGGCCCTATTGATAAGATGCGGAGTCTTATTAATAGGATTCCGTTTTACCCTTGTCCGTCTGTCTGTCCCGTGATAGACAGCTGAAAATTTCACAGATGATGTATTTCTGTTGTCGCTATAACAACAACCACTAAGAAACAGAATAAAATATATATTTAAGGGGGCTCCCATTTTTATAAAGGTACGGAACCGTTCGTGCGCGAGTCCAACTCGTACTTGGCCGGTTTTTTTTAAATCATTGCCAATAGGGCAGCACCAGCAAAGCTGATGATCAGATGGCGCCACCGTGTTTGTTCTTTTCAACCAGTGTCGAAAAAAAAACAAATAAATAATAAAAAAAATAGCCTAGGTCCGCCCCACTAGTCTTCGCGACCCGTCCGAGTGTGCGAAGGCTCAGTCTTGTACGTCGGGCCCCATCGGGCGCGATCGGCCCAGTGTGGAGTGCGTAAGGCACCCTACCAAGCGGCGAACCCGCCATTGGTGGCGCTGACGCGACCGGAACTGCCTTCGCAGGCCGGATCGCATTAATAATGCATTAAAAATACTAATATATTATAAAATTTTGTATTTAGCAATTCCATGCAAGGTTTAATTGAAGATAAATAACACTTGAAAAAAAATCATCGACCTCAGGTGGGACGATGATTGGTCGATGATTATGGGTGGTCGATGATTTTTTTTTCAACTAATATGTATGTATGGGTGTAAAAAAAGGCTTAACCAAGCCGAATACCACATATTCTTCGTATTATTACGATATTTTTTTTCTTTTACACTATATCTGGGAAATGACGGGTTACCGAGTTATTGCCAGTCAAAGTTACAATGTTTTTTCAAAGATTTTTACAAAATTGACTTCTGCTTGATAATACTAAACTTTTTTACAAAGAAACGTGATAAAATCAAAAATAAAAGTTTCAGTGCTTCTTTCATAAAAGGCCTTTAAAGGGTACAGCCGGCAATGAATCGTGCGCAGTGGTCTCGCGCCACCCGCTCGCCCGCCGACCGCTTACACACACAGGCATAGTCTGTGGCGTGCGCGCTATACATTGCGGGTTAGAAATAAGTTACTGTTGTCTTTTATTTACGCGAACACGATACATTTAAATGAAACTAAAGCGTGCGGGTAAAATAACATATAGCCGACATCAAACATAGACGGAATACTAAGTCTGCAGTGTGTGAACATGCCTTAGATACACCCAACCATTTCATACGATTTGACCAGCCTAAAGTCCTTGCAAGAGAACGACGATTTGTTCCTCGCATGTTACGGGAGGCAATTGAAATTAGAAGACACCCGAATTTCAACAGAGAAGATGGTTGGAAAATACCACCAGCATGGGATCCTGTTTTAACGAAATCCCATGCTAGGCCCCGCACTGCAAGACCTCTAGATACAGTTAGCTCTTTTTGCGTAGATAGGAACACAAATTAATATTAACTGAGTGACGGTAGTTTATATTTTTTCAAAATATTGTAAAGACGAACAACACCTTAGTCTACCTGTGACCACGAACGCTGTAAAGTGTTCGAAACGTCAGGTTAAATAAAATGTTAATAAATCGCGAAATAATCCGTAAAAGTAGTTTCATTTAAATAGAAATAAGTTATTTTTTTTGATACCCAAAAATAAAAGTCATTTCCCAGCAATTATTTTTTTTGCGTTCTACTTGGTTTTATGTATAGAATTCGTGGTTTAAGGCTACGTCAAGCCTTTTTTTACACCTTGTATATCGCATTGTCTATTTAATTTTAAAAAATATTATTTTTCATCAGGATAACGGGCCAAAACCACTCAAATACGGTGAAACAGCGTACGCGCATACATCTCCTTTCTTGGGCATACTGCCCCCAGGCGCTACGCAGCCCGTGGTAGAAAACAACATGTATCGTGCTCCAATATACGAGCATGTGCTGTCGCAGACTGACTTCCTCATCATCAGGACTAGGTAAGATATGTAGACCGAGAAGACACTGTTGGCAACGCTATCTAAAGAAAAACAAAGTTAATTGAAAAAAAAGAGTCGGCCTGCCATTGTGGTACTGTATAGGAAAACATTTCTTAGTTTGAAATACTTAGATATAAAGAAGTAGAAGTAGATATATAGTTTGCTTTGCAGTTAACAATGCATATGTCACTGAAGGTTGACTTATTAGCACACACACACTTATTACATCTGACATCTTATTCTTACTGTATGTGAATTAAAATGTAAAGTTGTCAATGTAATTTTACACGTCTTCACATTGAATCATTATTTTCGATTTATTTCATAGACGTAAAAACATGTTATAATACTATCTTTTCCTTACAGACAAGCGTACTACATTCGCGAGATAGACGCAGTATACGTGGCCGGCCAAGAATGTCCTCTGTACGAAGTTCCAGGCCCAAATTCAAAGCGGGCCAACAATTTCGTTCGAGACTTTTTGCAGGTAAAATGATTACGCAATAATAATCATAAAATTACTGTAGTCTATGCATTTCAAACTGACAAGAGATGTCTGTACTAAGCAGACCCTATACGTCAGAATGAGAAGTAAATATAGTTGATTCTACATCATCCAGCGTCAGTATAAAATACTTGCACTGTAGCTCATATGAGATATAGCTCAAGTCAGAACAAAAAAAAAAGCGTTAAACTTTCAAGCAAATTTCTCATATCCTACCTACCTACATCAATAGCCCAGCCTAAGAAATCTACTTGATCAAGTTTTTTGGTTTTTAGGTGTACATATACAGATTATTCTGGAGATCCAGAGACAACCCGCGCCGTATCAAAATGGATGACATCAAGCGCGCGTTCCCGTCTCATTCTGAAAGCTCTATCAGAAAGCGTCTAAAGCTGTGTGCGGATTTCAAACGAACGGGGCTAGACTCTAATTGGTAACTCGATATTTTAATATGAATGGTGTTTTAACCCCTCAGCTCAGGAGAACGAGACACAATAACATTTTAATGTTTCGCGATCCCGTACGTAACCTTGAGTTCTTTTCGGCGATGTTAAAATTATTAAGACACATTGACAAGCCTTTAGAAATGTAAGATGAAGCACAACATAATAATAGCCAATAATATTTTCAAATTTAATTCTATGGTTCTCAGAAGGTATAAGGCACGTCCGTAGCTTTGTAGCTCGAACAGAAACAAACAAACAAAAAACTTGCAATCCTAGAAATTCACTGAGTTATTGACCGCATTGTTTCCCTTATGCAAAGCGCCGCCTCAGTCCATTAACCGGCTGGATTAGTTTAGCAAACGTTCAGTGTTATTGCCACTGCTTCCTAACCTCCCCTTATTTTCATAATAGGTGGGTAATCAAACCCGATTTCCGTCTCCCTTCCGAAGAGGAGATCCGAGCTATGGTTTCCCCCGAGCAGTGCTGTGCATACTTCAGTATGGCGTCAGCTGAACAACGTCTTAAAGACGCGGGGTACGGAGAGAAGTTTATATTCACACCGCAAGAGGATGACGATGAAGAGTTGCAGTTGAAGATGGATGATGAAGTAAGTTCTTTAACTTGGGTTTTGTTGGCCAAACCTAAAATAAGAACAAGAGTTGTTGAACTAATAAATAAATAAATTGTTTCCATAATCACACCAATTAGCTAGCCCCAAACTAAGCATAGCTTGTAAATGTAGTGTCTCATATAGCAAAGTTAGTTCTGTCTTGCAATTATGAATGTATTTCATTTTATGAATTTGTTAAATTACATGCAATGCCATGGCATGCACTCACATATGTAACTACATGAGTGCGATGTTAGGAAATCACGACAAAACACGAAAAATAAAGCGAAAATCAATTTTGCTAGTTTAAAGTAGTAAGGCCTAGGTCAGCTACATAATTAGTGTTCAGCACTTTGTTGCGTATAAAAGGAATAGCTATAAGGGTTTAATGAGTAGAAAATGGTCTCTTCCATTCACGTACTCGGACAATGTTCCGCAAACGAAATGCTTATTATCATGTTTTAAATCTTTTGATACACTCCTACAATAATTTTGAAACATACAATCTCAGTAAGACAACGAGGTCTAACTGACAAAAAACGGTAATCCTAATCCTTACAAAAATCCCCAGGTCAAAGTAGCCCCCTGGAACACGACCCGCGCCTACATCCAAGCCATGCGAGGCAAGTGCCTTCTACAACTTACTGGCCCGGCCGACCCAACCGGTTGCGGCGAAGGGTTCTCCTACGTACGAATACCGAACAAACCGACTCAACAACCGAACGAGGAACAACAGCCTAAGAGAACCGTGACGGGAACCGATGCGGATTTGAGGAGACTGAGCTTGAACAACGCGAAGGCGTTGCTGAGGAAGTTTGGAGTGCCTGAAGAAGAGGTTTGTGATATATTTAGCGAAGGTGGCTGTTTGCCACTGACAAATACTATACTGTACAGGTTGCTGTCAAAAAATCGTGTCGATTTGATTTAACGCCACTTTGGCGCTGTAGGCAGATGCGAGTGACAATAAAACTAAAACTAGTGATGTGCCTAAGAAAACCGCAGTTTGGTTTAACGTTCTGGTAGCGATGCCTCCTACGAACTCCCTTATTTAAAAACTCGTGATTACACAAACAACCTTAAGAAGTTACTAAAACATCAACAAACCGAATTAAAATTAGAAGACCATTAGAACTAGAATCGCGATAGAGTTTTTTGATGTAAAAGAAGAAGACGATTCTTGCATATCATAAATATTATAAAAACCTTAAACCTGTATTGCAGCGTATGGTATTTATGATAGCTCTTATGCGGTCTTGTTTCATTTAGTTAGTTCACCACATCATAGTAAACAGTTAATAATGTTAAACTGATTTGATCCGGACAACAAAGCCAGGCGATTGCGAGTTCGAATCTGACAGTTGATAATAATATTTTAATTCATAGATCAAAAAGCTATCCCGTTGGGAGGTCATCGATGTAGTCAGAACGTTATCAACTGAAAAAGCGAAAGCTGGAGAAGAGGGTATGACGAAATTCTCAAGAGGAAACAGATTCTCGATAGCTGAACATCAAGAAAGGTAAAGAAAACAACAATTTAAAGATATATTTTTAAAAATGCGTTATTTTATTCTTCTTTTTTAGTCAGTCATAGCCCCGAAACATTAAAAATGAGTGATACAGATGGTTAGTTGGCTAATTGTAAGTGGCCAGTGACTTATCTGTGACATGGGTTATTATTATCATATGATGATAAGTAACACGTTCAGGATATGAGTGTTCCAGTCTCCACCTTCATAAGTGCAATGGAGTTGCAGATCAAACCTTCCATTAAATTTGCCTTGGTTGAAGTTATGTGGTTCCCTTCTATGAAATCTAGTTATGGCCTTCTACAAAAGTTTATTCATTAGTCGATTAGGCAGAAATAAATTTTTCTAATGCTATAATTTTCCGACCAGGTACAAAGAAGAGTGTCAACGTATATTCGAGCTCCAAAACAGAGTGCTGCAAAGCACAGAAGTGCTCAGTACCGACGAAGCTGAGAGTTCTGTTAGTGAGGAATCCGATTTGGAGGAGATGGGAAAAAATATTGAGAACATGCTGGCTAACAAGAAGACTACCGAACAGGTAATTGACACAACTAAATTGCTGTTTTATTAAATTCCTAAAACTGGTTAACAATTGACATTGATATATTTTTGGTTTTCTTATTTGTTCCTCACACTGATAAAAATATTTCTCTCTCTTCTGGCGATAGAGTATAAGAGAGTCTTTATAAATAACACAAATTCATTCATATATATTTAGCTGTCGTTGGAAAGGGAAGAAGCGGAGAGAGCAGAGTTGAGAAAAATGATCTTAGGGCAGTCTGAGAAGAAGCCACAGATAAACCAAAATGACCAGCAGCAAGCTTCCAATCAAGGTAAACAAATTTTGTTTCTGCATTAATTAAGAGGATTAACTGTCGCTTTCAATAGGTAACTCACAAGAAGATTAACTTAAGCCAGTCATATTAGATCTTTAAATTTTAATTCTTTAAAATTCCCTCAATATGCTTTAAATTCCTGAAGGTCATATTTGCTACTCAACTGACCATCAACCACAAAAACATTGTTTTACCTTCTCTTGCTCGTAAATTTCGTCTTTATGTCGGGTATAGGCGGCAAAAAATCGCTTTTTATGCTCTAGTAATTTTACCCTCGACTTGACTATCATACGTCTCGAATAAAATGGTGCGTTTTATGCACTTGTAGTAATCTCTACTATAGTTGTCCGATGCAACATTATGTACGACATGCAAATAATTTGACTTTTTTATTTGTGTTTTAATATTCAGCAACAGGACAAGCATTAAGTTGAGGTGCTACTCCTCAAAACTATTGCGTCTCTGTCAGTCATGCCCGCATCTCAGTGTAAGAGAGACTGATAGAGGCAAAATGTGTTATGTGGAATATAACCTTTCAGTTATATTATTATGTATAACCTTGTTTTCATATTAGTCATTGAAAGACTTGCAAATGCTCTTTCTAATGGCAAAATTAAATCCCTCTTTTTCAGGTCGCGTCCTTAGAATAGTCCGAACCTTCCGCAATGCGTCAGGCCAGCGGTACACCCGAGTGGAACTGGTACGCAAGGCGGCCGTCATAGAAGCCTACACTAAAATACGGTCCACCAAGGACGACACCTTTATCAGACAATTTGCTACTATGGACGAGACGCAGAAAGAAGAGATGAAGAGAGAGAAGAGGAGAATTCAGGTATCTATAGTCTTCATATTTAAAGAACCTTAAAAAATATTTTACATTAATATATTTTAGATCATTGAATAATATTTTTAGTTACGTTCATTGTTATACAGGAACAACTAAGGCGCATCAAAAGAAATCAGGAGAGAGAAAGACTTGCAGGAAATGTTACAGTACCTGGATCATTCCCTGGCGAGAGTAAGTTTTTATTTATTTCGAATTGTTAGTACTTAGGGGTCGTCCATTAATCACGTGATGTTTTTTAGCAATATTTTTACCCCCCTCCCCCTCCCCCATGGTGATACCTGGTGAGGTTTTAGACTACGTGTTTTTTTTTTGGTAAAAGCAACAGTGAATCAACGCCACGCACTGCCTCTTGTTTTAGAAATCGCGCGTTCCTAGAAAAAATTAATACACGTGATAACTCACTACACCATTACTTGTACCCTAACCTAACCCCTACCTTGTACCCTACCCTTGTGATATTGCGTGATTATAATGGACGACCCCTTATTTGTAACGGGTTTTATGGCATGTTTGTCATTTTGTTTGTGAGTATTGGAAGAGGTAGTGTATGTAATAGGTAGACATATTGGTCTACCCTCCTGTTATGTCCTATTAGTTCGACATCGGTATCACTGTAGGCAAACTCACTACTCACTCGCGCTGTTCTTGACACACAACAGTTACAGTATCCGAATCACCGGATTTTTCCAGACATTTAAGCATAAAAAAAAACATGGAAGGTATCAAATTTAAATCGCTTTTAACTAGTTACTAGTTAGTTATTTTATATGAAAACAAAACTTACACGCTTTTTATGGCTACTTTAAATACCTACAAACTTGCAATGAAAAACTGCCTTATATCGAACATTTAATTTATTTTTTAAGATTACCCGTCCCAATCTTCTTATCGAAGTCATCGAACATGGGTTGAAGATCAGTTTTGAGCGCGTTCTATTATTTTTAGGTTTGATAAGTATGTCCTCATCAAACGAGTTGGGTTCCCCATCCCCCCTGATCCCACTGGGTCAGATTAAACAGGAGCCAGACCTTCACACGCCGTCACGTCGACGGGCCAAGTTGAAGACCGATCTGAAATTGAAGGTAAGCGTTTAGTTTCCAAATGTATTAACCGTCGCTACAGGAGTAGGTTTTTAGATTTAACGCCGCCGACCAGTTATATAAACTGATCAGAAATGGAAATTGATGTGTTAACATTTTCCCTTGATAACGAAAAAATTATGTTGCATCTTGCAACTTCCGCAACGTGTTATTCAGCAAGCTTTAGTCTAGCTAGAGTACGAAACATATTTATTTATGAGTTTAGTCTTCTGTAGAAATCATTAATTATCATCAAACATTTTTGATAAATTTGTGATTATATTTTTGCAGTAGTGAATGTTTTCTTAGTTTGTTTATTTAACCGGAAAGTATCCTGGGTTCGATCCCCGATTCGGGCCATTTAAATAAACAAATTTTATTTAATTTACTTAAGTCTAGATATGCTAGGAAATGCTCCTGGTAACCCCTTTAACACCAGTTTGTTATCAGAATATAAATTAGTTTATATTGCACAAAAACAGCTAACAGCAACTGTAAAAGAAAGTAGTTAAGGCTGAAATGCCTTCTATTGTGTTTTTCCAATTTTTTTAGCTCAGTATTAGCCATTATATTATTATTATGCGAAGGCCATTTTGAGCATCGGAACTTACGATTAGCAAAAACAGTTCATTAAAATGTTCCAGAACTATTAATTCGTTTCTAGTCCAATATTTATATAAATATATTTATTGTTATATTTTCCTAGTGCGGAGCCTGCGGCCAAGTAGGCCACATGCGTACAAACAAATCGTGTCCGCTATACACGGGGTCTATGGGCGGAGGCCCATCCTCGCCCATAGAACTGGACGCGGAGTTACCTCCCGATCCAGATGATGACGAGATGGGATACGTCGATGGAACTAAGCTGACGTTGCCTTCGAAAATTATAAAGGTAAGCAACCTTGAAAATGTTACCTGGTTAGTACTGCATTTAACCTAAGTATTGCATTTATATTTACTTTATTTTCACTGTTTAGTCTAACTAGTCTAAACAAAGATATATGCTGTACATTGATTTCAGCCGCTATGCTAGCACCTTTAAGGGTGTTGTTTTTTTATGGGTTCTGGTTGGGTGGGGTGGTAAATATATTCTATAAAAAAAAACATAAAAACTATTTTTCATTTGAAGAAGATATCGAGTAATATACACATAAAAACATACTGTCGTATTGAGAAGCTCTTATTTTTAAAGTCTGTTAAAACATGGATCATTTTTAATAATTTGTAAAATCAATAAGGATTTACTTAGTTCTTGCATTCTCTGTTCGAGAGTATGTCCAAAAGTCAAAACTATTGTTATTCGAGTAAACCCGACTCTAATTTTTATTTCTTTTACAGCAATCAGGCGAAGACATAAAGCGTCGCAGAGGCCGACCCAGTTCAGAGTTCCGTGCGGGCGCCCGCAATAAACGTAGAGGCACAGCCTCTGAATCCTGCGACTATTTAGTCAAGCGACCAGCCGAGAGGCGACGTACTGACCCGCTGGTGACGCTGTCTTCGCTGTTAGAAGATGTACTGAACCACATGAGGCATTTGCCTGATGTACAGCCGTTCCTGTTCCCCGTTAATCCCAAGGTAAAATAAAACCTAATAATATAATAAGGCTCTAAGACAAACATTCTGTAAATTTTTCTGATGCTAGTGACGGTGACAGGTCCATCACGTGCTATCTTGACAACACAATTGGGCGGCGATTTGCCTGTAACTAAAAGGTCCCGTGATCGATTCCCGGTTCGAGTCAAATCAGAAAATAAACTTTTTTAAATTGGCTTGTATCATATCTCGTGTCACATGACAACTTCCTCTAGTACCACCATAATGGGTGTGTTGTCTGGTGCTTACTTATTTATTTAAGTTTTTATTGTCCCTCTGTCACAGGTAAGTGTCTTACTCTTAAGCATCTGGTTAGTACTGTAATCAGTAGAAACGTATAACTTTCACAGTGTTTTTTTGCACTGTTCCTCGGTCACATGGCTAAATCTTTTGAAGTGAAATAGGTAGACTTGAAATATTCAGTATTTTTCGACCCACTGGTAGTTGATCGAGCATAATATTCCACACAGCTGGTGGCGGACTATTACCGCATCGTGTCGCGGCCGATGGACCTGCAGACCATCCGCGACAACCTGCGCCAGAAGCGCTACCAGAGCCGCGAGGATATACTCGCTGACGTCAACCAGATCGTAGAGAACTCCATGCTTTATAATGGTAACTGATTGAGTTTTTATTAGACATCATTTTATTTTATCAAAACTAACACTCTTTATAGGCCTGGTAACCCGGTATATTAAATCATTATTTATTAGTCCGTTTTTTGATTGCTTCGAAATCTCGCTATCATCATACAAATTTTAAGGATGGGAGGAGGAGATGCGTTTTGCCAGCTCATGAAAAGTAAGACTGTCAAATATTTCTACTACAGTATTTCCTTTGAATACATTACTGCCCCTCAACAAAGTTTCATAGCATTTTTTTTTTTACTTTAACAGTAAGAGTGGCGGTCAAAAGTATGTCATATTTTTTTTGCTAATTTTTACTGTCGGACGTGGGCTAATTTCCTGTGGATCGTGATCTGTCTTCTCTGCGCAGATAAAACTCAGTCATTTTTTTTTTGTAGGTCCTACCAGCACTTTGACTCTAGCAGCACAGAGAATGTTACAACGGTGCGTCGAAAAGTTAGCCGAAAAGGAAGAACAAATCATTAAGCTGGAGAAACAGATCAACCCGCTTCTTGACGATAATGATCAGGTAAAAATAAAATTAATTTAACTCCGCGTAATAAGGTCCCAATTACTGCAAATTATATCCGCTATCCAGGAATAACAAAGCAAATATTGGATGAGACTGGATAATAAATTTTTATAGAACATCACATTGTCAGTAGATAGCAGTTAATATCATACTAGTACAAAATGTCAAAATTTCTCGTACGTTTATTTTATACATAATGTATAAAATATATAAAATAAACGAATAAAATGTATATAATAAACGAACGAGAATGTTTGACATTTTGTACTAGTATGATATTAACTGCTATCTACTGACAATATGATGTTCTATAAAAATTTATCGAATCTTGGCATGTATTTAAACAAATATTAATGATTAATATTTGTTTAAAGACATGCCAAGATTCGCGAACCAAAAATGAACGGACTTAAATTAAGATTGACAGAGATACTGCTCAAGAAAATAGAGCCCGAGTCGCGAAAGAAAGATTCGTTTTGCCCTGTATACCTTTATAAAATTTTAATAATAACTCAGGTCGCGCTATCGTTCATTTTGGACAACCTCCTTACGACCAAACTGAAAATAATGCCTGAAGCGTGGCCGTTCCTCAAGCCGGTCAACAAAAAGCAAGTCAAGGATTACTACAGCGTCATCAAGAAACCCATCGATATGGAGACCATGGGCAAGAAGATTCAAGGTAAGACCTTTGTTACTAAACCCGTTATGGGCTGTGCCCGACATAAATGTTTTTTTTTAAAATTATTTATAACTGATGTTTCTGTACAAGGCTTCCAAACAAAGAATAAATTGCTCAATGTTACAGATACTATACCAGTATCTTTAGAGCAGTTATTTGGGACCTGGAGCATTTGTTTGTACCAAACACATGGATGTTTATAAATATATTTAAGAATAATTATTCCTTATCTGCCCTCCGTCATTAAAAGCTTTGCTTAGTTTGGGGTAGACAATAAATAAATATTGGAAAACATCTCATATGTACATTGTTAGCTAAGTAGCTAAAAACCTTGTGTTAAAGAAATAAAGAAGGTAGGTACCACAACACTTAGACCCTAGACAATATAGAAAAGTTAGTTTTCTACACTGTCTTGACCCTACCTGGAATCGACTCCGGGACCTCAAAGATGGCGACAAGATAAATCCGCACCCTTATTACGTATCTTGCAAAAGCAATGCGATAGTGAAAATTAAGCAAATTTGGCTTTAAAATCGCAAATTTACAGTGCTGCCAATAAATTAGACACTAAACCTCAATCGGGCGATGACTGCGCGATTATTGCTGATTGCTAATTTTTAGGCAATTAGTATACCCGCTTGCTCGCCGCTTGGCAACTGACGCCTTAATTGGTACTATTATTCCAAGATAATTTAAATGTAAAAATACTAACGTTGTCATGTTACCAGCTCACAAATATCACAGTCGTGATGAGTTCCTCCGAGACATACAACTACTAGTAGACAACTGCCGCGCGTACAACGGCATCAATTCGCAGTTCACGCGGCAGGCTGAGGCCATACTGAAGGTCACCCAAGAGGCACTGGAACAGGTAAAATGGGATTAAATATAAGATCACTAGAATAAGTCATCGACTTTATTAAAATTTAAAATTGGTAGCATTATTAAAAAATTGATATCATGTTGCTTTGTCAACTATCCTATTATACAAAAGGTAAGGTTACTAGCTTTAGGGGACGTAAGGGCGTGTGTTAACGAGACCGTTTCCCGCCGGGCTTAGGCACGGTTTTAAACCGTGTCTAAGTCCGGTCGTCAGTTAGGTATGTGACACTGTGGAAGCTTGTTAACGAACCCCGCTCGTGAACAAGCTTAGCCGGCGCCGGCCCGGGTAGAAACCGTCTCGTGAACAAGGGGCCTAATAGTATTACAGAGCGAGCATTCGTGCAGTAGAAAATACAGGCAAACGAACCGCTCGTTCTACAGATTTAAGCTTGCATAATATGTTCACTGCAAATTTTACATCAATTCGTAATGCCAATCTGTAAATCCTAAAAGAAATTTTTAAATCGTATCGTAATTTTTTCATAGCTCTGCCTGCAGTGTAGAGCTTTGAACAAAATACTATTTTAAAAGCGCATATGTTATCACTAACATATGCGCTACCTTAATAATAACAAATTAAGAATATATTTTTCGAATTCTAAGTTGCCTCTACCGTTAATGTTTTATTACTCGATATTATCTTTACATTAAACATTTTTATACCAGCAACCAATTATGTGTGTCCTATTCTTTTGAACACTATTTATTAAATCCAGTTCGGCGAGAACGTGAGCCAGTTAGAAACGAACATCGCTCGCGTTCAGCAGAAGATGCTTGAAGACGCGGAACATTCTGACCTGGAGCCAGAAGAACACCATCCCGCGCCACCACCGTCAGACGAGAAGCGAGGCCGCGGAAGGCCTAGGAAACATAAGCCCTCCACTTCCACCGCTTCTGCCGATGGTACGTAACTTGACAACCCATGGCTATTTTTGGAACCCCGCCGTATTTTTTTACGTCATCCTGTAAAAGCAGCACATCATGAAAATTTTTTTTTTTTACTTTTTTTTCCTATTTTTCCAAACACAAAACAAAATTGTTGCCTCGTTTATTTTGTGTACTAAGTACACTTAGAGCATTCAACCAACAGGAGACGACAAGCTCGCTAATTTCTATGAGAAAAAGTCTGTCATTTCTTGCGGGGGGAAGGGAATAACGCACACATAGGGAATTAACACTAACGCATTTTCAATGACGTTGCTACGCTCGCACACAACAAAAATTGTCTAACACTAGCTTAAACTAGACGCACACAAATATATTCACACACAAGGGCAACTTATCCATGCACGAGTGTGACGTCAGTTTTAAATAAACGAAGATAGTGCTTAACACTATCGATAAATTTTATCGATGAGTTCTGCCAGTATTATGATAAGGTTTTATTCAATTCAGACTCTCTATTATGTGTAAGATAGAAACTTTATGTAGAGGCGACTACAGCAGAACCGCCATAAGAAGACGGGCAGCAGCGTGTCCTCTCCACTATTGTCCAAACTGCGATCGCCAACCCGCCTGCCAAGCGTGGTGATTATGGCAAAATCCTCCTTTTGGTGAGGCCTGTGTCCAGCGGTGGACTGATATAGGCTGGTAGTGGTGATGATAGAAACTTTCCTTTTGGCTGTCATTAGGATCTACAGGGTTATTTATGAATATACGTCAGTATGGTAGAGTTTAAGGATTGGACTGTACCCAGCCGGAAAACCGGTCCGGGTAAGTACGGTTTCAATCCATCGCAAGCAATAAGGTCGTCGTGAACGAATTCTAGCTGATTCTAACAGATTCCGGCTGGTTAAAGTCCAAGCCTAAAACTGCAAGAAATACCTGCAAAATTTGGTTTTCAGGTGTATTGTCATAATTATAATAAAAAAAACACTGGGCTATAACCCGCAAAAATCGTAAATATAATTGAAGGTAAAGTTAGAAGGTTGAATTTTGTAAAGTAGGATTTGCAAGATTGGATGTTAACTATTTTAGCTGTATTCGCGCTGTATACTATTTCGAAAAGTGCGTAGGTAAGGTAGTTCTATATTATTGTGGATATGATTTATCTAGCCCCTCCCTCTTGGAGTTAAGGTATTCTTCAGATAGATAGATAAAGATAATTAAAAGACCTGTGAATTGAATATCAATCTTGCTTTTTCCACATCTGGCCGGCCCATCTCCCGGTTCAGGCAGAAGACTTTCTAAAAATATTACAAATATTTTCATGTCTTAAATCGAAAAGATGAAATTAGTCTAGAGAAATCATAAAATAAGAATATCATAATACCAATTTTTCTGCTTGCTTAGAAAGACAAAGTTGTAAATGAATTCAAATATTATTGGTCTAGGTCTGTCTATGGTGGTGACTAGAGATGGTTGGCTCGGAAATAATAAGAAAGGAAATAAATTTATAATATAAAGTTTGTTTCTTTGGAATGGATTGATTTCTATGACTTAATCAGTAATTGAGAAGGTGGTGAATAATAATGAATAAAAAAGATTATCCGAAACATTATCAAATCCGCAACAATCCGTTCAAAACATGACGCTATTGCTGAAGCGATGGATTGAAACCGTACTTACCCGGACCGGTTTCCAAATAGTCCGAGCCTTAACATACGCTTAAATAATCTGTTAACTTTTAGCAAGAAACATGTGTTTTGTACTTAGTAGTGTACATGTTGCAGCATTATGCTGCGGAACTCTTTTGAAGTTAAACTTTTTATTTATTTTTTCCTGGCCACCTATAATAATTTTCTTTTTAATTAACATTTTGAATGGGCATGTCTGTCATGTAAAGAATGTCTGGCCTAAAGAGAAAATGGACAGTTGTGTGGTTTGCTCGATGCTTAATGTATCGTGAAGTTCATTACTGTATCAACAAAGGACCCGGTCTACGGGTTCTCCCCCCTACCTGCCGAAGCGCTAGCTTTAATAAGCACCAAATTGACCTGCTACGAGTAGGTGCTAGTTCCAGCACGTACTTGTTTATATCACCCTGTTGCGTTGAAAAGGAACGACCCTGCGCTAGCAACGACTTCTGCGAGGAAAAGAGACGATTCTGCGATAGCAACGACTATTTAATCCGACTGCAAAGGATAAGGGCGACTATCCGGCGCCGGCACCTTCGTTATTGTTTTTTTTTTACTTTTCGATAAGCCCGTTCATTGTAAATTTTTTATATAAATTATTCTGTTAACCGGTTTGGAATTTCATACCTCTAAATTCTGTGTAGTTTAATTAGTTGTAAAATAAATAAGTTTTCTTTTGCGTTCTCAATCAAAATTCCCCACGCAAGCCACACAACACAGAATATTTATTTTTTTTGTTCCAATTTTAATTTTATTTTAATTATATTTTTTCAAGTTCATTTTCTTTTGTTATTTCATTTTCGTATGTGTTTGGTGTGGCCTTAATCGGTCGCACCAAACGTAGCATTGGCGCCCGAACAAAAGTTAAATTTTTTTGGTGTGTGTGTGGTGCTCATATCGAGCAAATTAGTATTTAGTTACTTTGATATATTCTGTAAACTTGCGCTATACCTTTAGGCTTCTCATTTTCACACATATTTCATTAACTCTACTCTCTACCAATTCAATACACTGTACAGATCGTTACTCAATACATTTTTACATACAGTAACACTTCACGATCTGCCCACTGGTGGATTTCACGTGGATGGGACATAGTTCGGGAGTTTCGTAAAACTCTTCGGAGTCTTCCGTGTCTGTGTTCTTCCATTGACTCAGTGTGTGTGCTTCGGGAGAATATCCTGCCACATCACACAAACCGAGCAGGTAATTGATTCATGGTGTACTTTCCTAGGGTCTTTGAGACCGCTGAACTAGAGGTACCCAGTCTCATGAGCCGAAGACTTTACATTTGATTACGATTACATACCTCCATTGCATTACTCCATTTTTATCAATTATTATTTTTTTTGTTTTGTTAGTTCTTTTTCTCGGCTTCTTTGCGGGTTTTTTTTTTACCTAAAGCCTAGTGCACACATCATTGTTGCAGATTAGCATTAATTTTATTATTATTTTCCATTTACCTCACTAATTTAATATTATATGGCAATCTATTGACAACTTCCAGAATGATTGACCCTGGTTCTTTTGAATCCCCACGTTGCGAAAACCCATTTTTATCTAGACCTCCTCCAATACCTCCTAGGTCATGGCAGATTCCACCAACTTGTAGTATTCCCTCCCCAATCCGTTCTGATACTGTTAATGCCAACTTTTATAAAAAGCACCTAAATTTATCTAAGTGGAATCTGACATATTCTGGCCAAGGTTGTGTCAGGGAATTTTTTATTTGTGTTGAAGAGAGGAAATTAGCTGATGATATTCCTGATGAGTATCTGGTTGTTCGATTTCATGAGCTTCTTTCTGATAATGCTTTAAAATATTTTAGGACAGTTAGACAGCCAGGTCTTACTTTTCAACTCCTAAGGGATCTTTTTTTTAAGACTTTTGGTCCGACAGACTTTGATTTTGTGACTGAACAGACTATTAGGAGCCTTAAACAAAATTTTGATCAACCTATCCGTGATTTTATAATACAAGTCACATATCTCAATAGTAAGCTTTCTACTCCTATTTCTGATTCGAACCTTTTACAAATTATTATTCATAATATGCATGCAAATTTTTTCCCTTGCCTTTCGGTACATATATTCTCCTCTTTAGCCACCCTTATTGAGATAGCTTCTCACTTTGAGGAATTTTTACCCTCTGCTTCTTGCCCTACATCAATATCCGATACCAGTCAGTCCCCCGTCCTTACGTGTTTGAAATGTAGTGGAACCGGCCATTATTATAGCGACTGCTCAATTCAACCCGGTCCAGTTTGTTTTAAGTGCCACAATCCTGGTTATATCACCAGAAATTGTCCTAAATGTAACCCAAGAAATTGCCAAAACCACCTACGGTACGATTCTCGTCGTACAGTGTCACCGGTGATTACGACAGACACTTTAGACAATCGCCCGTTTATCGAAATTATTTTAAAGGGTGAACCTGTTAAAGCTCTTCTCGATTCTGGTGCCCAAATGTCTTTAGTTAGTGATGCCTTAAGTCAACAAGTTGGTGTTTCAATTGATTCTAATTCCTTAGTTCCTTCTGTCATTTCAGCTAATAATTCTCCTATTGATATTTTGGGTTCTGTTGTTATTCCTGTTATGTTCAATGGTGATACTGTTGATCATAGTTTTTTGATTGCCCGTAATATGTCTTCTCCTGTGATCTTGGGAATGGAATTTTGGAATAAATTCGGTTTGACTTCTATTTTCAGCCAAGCTTTTAACAAACATGTTAAAGGAAATATGTTCCTGTCCTCTTCTGTTCCTAAACCTCTTTCTCAAAACGTTTGTGAAGTCCGGTATATCCATCCGCGGAATGTTTTGAGTCCTAAACAGGAACTCCAACTTCAAAAAGTGATTGGTGAATTTGATGATATTTCGTCAGAAAAGATTGGTCTCGGGAAAACCACCTGGCTTTCCCATAAAATCAATACCATCGGTTCACCTATTCGACAGAGGTACTATCCCCTTTCTCCAGCTAAGTTAAAAGTTCTCAATGAAGAGATTGACTCAATGTTGGAATTAGGTGTCATTCGTCCATCTCGTTCTCCATGGGCTAGTCCAGTTGTGATGGTCACAAAGAAAGATGGTACAGTTCGTTTTTGTGTCGACAGTAGAAAACTAAATAGTGTCACTGTTAGGGACTCCTATCCTCCTCCTCGTATTTCTGATATACTGGATAACCTTAGGGGTGCCAAGTATATGACATCCCTCGATCTCCGGAGTGCTTTCTGGCAGATTCCTTTAGCAGATAAGGAAAGCTGCGAGAAAACAGCTTTTATCGTTCCTCAACGTGGTTTGTTCGAATTTGTAAGGATGCCGTTTGGTTTAACAAATGCCGCTTCTGAGATGCAACGACTGACCGATATGATCGTCAATTTTGAATTTACCTCCACCAGTGATGACTGTGTCTTCGGGTACGTTGACGATCTGATCCTCGTCTCCCGTGATTTCAGCAGTCATTTAGCCCTGCTTCGCAAGGTTCGTGATCGTTTGTTACAGGCTGGCTTGTCTATCAACATCAAGAAGTGTGAATTTTGCAAAGGGGAACTTAAGTATTTGGGTTATATCGTAAATGAAAAGGGTCTTCAAACTGACCCAGGTAAGCTGGACACAATAAGGGATTATCCTGTTCCCATGACGGCTAAGGCTCTACGTGGTTTTATTGGTATGTGTTCGTACTATAGACGCTTTGTTAAGGACTTTTCTTCTATAATTGCCCCACTTACCGCCTTAATTGGTCCTAAGAAGGGTAATGATCCGATTGTCTGGAATGAATCATCCGATAGTGCTTTTAAAAAACTTAAGGATGCATTAATTAATACTCCTGTTATTGGCTGTCCTGATTTTTCTAAACCGTTCATTTTACAATGTGATGCTTCATCTGTTGGCCTAGGTGCCGTTTTCTCTCAAAAGTTCGAGGATGGTGAGCATCCTATTGCCTTTTATTCTCGCTTATTTTCTAAAGTCGAACGTAATTACAGTACAACGGAGCGTGAACTTTTAGCCGTTCTTGATTCCATTAAAAACTTTCGGTGTTATTTGGATGGAATGCAATTTACAGTTATAACTGATCATATGGCCCTTTAATGGCTCCTCACGTTGAACAATCCTTCTGGTCGTTTAGCTCGTTGGGCGACTGTTATCTCGCAATATTCTTTCGATATTGTTCATCGCAAAGGATCTCAGCTGGTTGTTCCAGATGCTTTGTCTAGAGTCCATATTAACCCTGTCTCCTACGATCAAGGTCCTGATCAAACTGATGATCGCTGGTACAAGAAAATATTTTTGGGTACCCGTGATTCCCCACAAATGTTCCCAGCGTACGCTATTCAGAATGGCGTACTTATGAGGCGTATGCCTGTCGATAGTCCCTTGTCTGCTGATCCTTGGCGTATTGTTCTTCCCAAGGAGAAGGTTGATGAAATAATATGGGAGATTCATAATGACTTTCCCTCGATTCACCCGGGAGTTACTAAGACCTACCTAAAGATCAAAGAACGCTATTATTGGCCGAATATGTTTCGCGACGTCACTGAAACATTAAGCAGGTGTGATTTATGTAAGGCTTATAAAATTGCTAATACCCGACCTCGAGGGCAAATGTGTTATCCTAAGGATGTTACTCAACCTATTCAAATTATATCTATAGATGTTATTGGGCCTCTACCCTTGGCCTATTACGGTTTCAAGTACATTTTGTCTATGGTCGATGTATTTTCTAAATATGTTTGGCTTGTTCCTTCAAAGAAGATTGATGCCGTTTCCGTTGCTAAAGCATTGGAAGTAGAGATATTTTATAGATTTGGTATTCCTCATTCAATTCTCTGTGATAATGCTACTGTTTTTCGCAGTAGTCAATTCAACCGCTTTTTGTCTTCATTTAGGATTGAGCCATTTTATACTCCGTATTATACTCCTCAAGCTAACACAGTTGAGAGATATAATCAGACAATTGTTACTTGTTTAAGTATTCTTGTCGAGGATAATCACAGGAATTGGGCAAAGTTATTACCCAAAGTCAAACTATACTTAAATTCTTGCATAAATCTCGCTACTGGTTTCACTCCTAACTTTCTCGTTTTTGGTAGGGAGGTGTCTTTTCCTTCTCATAGTGTTAATAGTCAGACTCAGAGCTCTAATTTGGCCGAGAGTCGGACTCAGCATGCCTCTAATCTTTCTTCCCTTGCTGAAATTTACGCTAAAGTTTCCGATAACCTGGCGATTTCGTTTTTAAGAAGCTCTCGTGCTTACAATAGAAACCGCCGTGATTTAGTTTTGAACGTCGGTGACACTGTATGAAGGCGAAATTTTTCTAGATCTTCAGGTGCTGACTTTTTCACTAACAAGTTTGCACCTCGGTTTGTCAAATGCCAAGTTATTAGGGTTATCTCTAGAACTACGTATTTTTTAAAAGACCTGGACTCATCTCATACCGGACAATACCATATTAAGGACATTCTTAAGTAGTATTTCCTTATTATTGCTTTCTTTATTTTTTTTTTCGTTTAATAAAATATTTCTTAGTTTATTAATCTTGTTCGTATGCTGTCAGCTTTCTAAACCGCATTATGGTTACTTGCTTATTTGTTAGGGTTGCAAACTTTTGTCATAGGGTTGTCAACCTATTAATGTTAACTTATTATTTTTTTTTTTTTTGTTGGAAAGGGTGTGCTGCAGCATTATGCTGCGGAACTCTTTTGAAGTTAAACTTTTTATTTATTTTTTCCTGGCCACCTATAATAATTTTCTTTTTAATTAACATTTTGAATGGGCATGTCTGTCATGTAAAGAATGTCTGGCCTAAAGAGAAAATGGACAGTTGTGTGGTTTGCTCGATGCTTAATGTATCGTGAAGTTCATTACTGTATCAACAAAGGACCCGGTCTACGGGTTCTCCCCCCTACCTGCCGAAGCGCTAGCTTTAATAAGCACCAAATTGACCTGCTACGAGTAGGTGCTAGTTCCAGCACGTACTTGTTTATATCACCCTGTTGCGTTGAAAAGGAACGACCCTGCGCTAGCAACGACTTCTGCGAGGAAAAGAGACGATTCTGCGATAGCAACGACTATTTAATCCGACTGCAAAGGATAAGGGCGACTATCCGGCGCCGGCACCTTCGTTATTGTTTTTTTTTTACTTTTCGATAAGCCCGTTCATTGTAAATTTTTTATATAAATTATTCTGTTAACCGGTTTGGAATTTCATACCTCTAAATTCTGTGTAGTTTAATTAGTTGTAAAATAAATAAGTTTTCTTTTGCGTTCTCAATCAAAATTCCCCACGCAAGCCACACAACACAGAATATTTATTTTTTTTGTTCCAATTTTAATTTTATTTTAATTATATTTTTTCAAGTTCATTTTCTTTTGTTATTTCATTTTCGTATGTGTTTGGTGTGGCCTTAATCGGTCGCACCAAACGTAGCAATGTGTACTGTCTAAGTACAAAACACATGTTTCTCTAGAGTTTAAGATAAATGATAAGATATTTTAGGTGCCTCAAAGATTTTGTCGTAACCTTTTGTAATGTTATATTTTCGCAAAAATATTGAAAATTAATATTTAGTTGCATCTTAATATGGCCACATTATAATAATGCCTATTGTTATATAAATAACACGGATCTTACAGTAAAGCAACCAAATTAAACAAAATTTATAACACCATACAGTTTTTATTGTATGTGTAAATAAATAACAACAAAAATGCTTGTAACCTGAGCCTTATCATCATTTTTGTGTTAAATAAAATCAGATAAACAATAAAACCTTATCCACCCGTTTATTTTCCCAACGGGTGAGTTTATTGGGAATGTTCCAAATATATTCCCATTTTTGAAATAAATTCGGGTGGAATGCCAACTCTAGGTGACCTAAAGGTCAAGTGGTTAAATCGATATCGATATTTTGTTTTTGTGCTATCCCATCACCAATTTTGCTGCAGGGTGGCCAGCGTATATCAATAAAAATCTCAAATTTTCAGAATAAGGTGAAGTTCGCAAATATATTATATATTGAAGTAGACCGATTAAATGCAAATATTTATAGTATTGACTATTGATACTTTAAAAGTAAGTATAAAGTCCAAAAAAATTGCGCAAAACTTAAACAAGAATCATAATTTGTTAACTGTGATATATCATTAATTCAATAATCATCTATTGTAATTAATATTATTAACAATATCAAACGTGAAATACCAGTGTGACTTAAAAGTTGGGTACTTCAGTAAAAAAAAATACGCTAAATAGGATTTTTTACCTTTAACTGGTATCACTTTTTGATTGACAAATTTTATGAGGTTTTTGCAATTTTAAGGCATTATTTGCTAATATGGAGACTCAATAATACTTATAGATGAAAATTTACGCTGTCCTTTAGCACATAAGATGTTTCTGATCTTTTTTAAAACGAGCACACGGCGTTATTTGGCATTTTTAGCTGCGGTCCTTCCACGCTCACCGTGATTTGACAATTATGGCGGAACGCGCTGCAAATAGTTTTATATAACCTCTGTGACCGACGGTCATAGACTTGTGGCAGAGAGGAATGCCTGTCAATGGCGTCTCCTGTTGGTTGAATGCTCTAAGTAAGTACAGGACGCGGCCGCCTTGTTGCTAAGCAACGCTCAAGCGCAGCGCCGCTATTGGCTACGTGTCGCGCGTAGGCTTTTCAAACGGGTAGGGTGATCAAACGTGCCCAGAAATTAAGGATTTAAAAAGTGACTGTAAAATCCGATTATATAAAAGCAAAAAATATTGTTTTTCACTGAATATTTTTTTATTACTTCTCTTCATCATCACCATCAATATAGCCTAAGGACGTCCATGCTGAACATAGGCCTCCCTTAGTGACTTCCAGATCGGCCGGTTGGAAGCGAGCTGCATCCAGCGTCTTCCTACTTTTACTTTACTTTTTGGATAAACGTTTCCAGTTCTTCATTTCACAGCTGCTAACTTGTTCCCTTTATTTTTAAATGAATATTCTATTCATCTGGGTTACAGATCAGATGTCAATGATTAAATAATATGTTTTTGACACCTGTATATTTATTCAATCTTCAATGGTATCAACAATTGGCGCGGACTATTGCCCATAATGTTAATTTGGTCTAAATGCCCTCAATGTTTTGATTGAGACATTTTACTATTCAGGTGCTACTCCAAGAAAGCGTGGCAGACCAAGGAAAGACCAAAACAGCTTGGAAGAAGGTAAGCCAGAAGTTCGCGCCGGAAGAACGCGCTCAATATCAAAAGAACGTGTATGCCTAAAATTGCATGCTTTAATTTTGTTTGGTACATTTTGTTTAGAGAGCAAAGAGTGTCTAGACAAACCTTACATAGGCTTTAAGATGCTATTAACCAAAATTATGTATTGACTTTCTTGAAATAAAAATAAATTCTTTCATTCATTCTAGGACATAAAAACTTACTCTCCAAAATAGCTTAATTTTATTTTGTTAATTGTAATTGTTATATGTTAATAAGTCATGTTTTTGTGTAGATCTGCAATACTCTGACAGCGGCAGTTCAGAGCTTGAAGAAGTGGAACAGAAAGACGCAGCGGAAGGATTGGTGCAGCTGTCTGTCCGACCTGGTATGTCTTATCATGTTTTGTATTGAGTCAATTCGATATCGTATTTATGTAACGTGTGTTTTGTTGCTGGCTTCATTACTGACAAAGATGCGATTATAAAGAGCTTAGGCTTTGGCCATTCGTATGTTGTCAGACTAAAGTATACTTTTACTCGTCTTAGCAGTAAACGGTCAAGTAATACTAACAGAAGTGTAGGAACCCATGTAAATGTGTGTAAGTTTTACACAGCTTGTTTAGATGGTAGCGGTGGTGACTTGGTGGGCGGGGAAAACACATGAATATACCTACCACTATTACTCTCTCCACAAGCAACTTAATGAATATGAGAAAACATGCTTCTCCTGACTAAACGCGCCTCGTTATTTTTTGTAATTTGCACCACAGTGGTACAACGCTGCTGTAAATACCTATATTCGTGCGTTTTGCCCTACCTTGCGACCTGTCTGTCGATTCTGTAAAAAAACCGCGATCACTTCGAAACTAAACTCACTCATCGACGACAAGTATCGTGAACCCATTCTATTAAAAAAAAGAGAGTTCGTTTGTACCGTTTAGGTGAACCGCGCTGTCACTTTGACACTGAAGTTACTTATCGACAATAAGTAATGTGAACATACTCCTTAGCAATATAGAGGCTATTTTTGTTTGTATCACCTGGGTTATATTTAGAACGAGTTTACTTTCGTTTTCTTACATAATTGACCGGTGTGCATCCGCGAAGCAAAAAGTATCGCCTTTTCAAGGATTGGATGATGCAGTGTAAATGTGCCCGAAATTTTATATTTGTGCGTCCAACAGCTTCAGATTAATTTAAGAAAAACGGATTCTGCTGCACGAACGTTCGCCCAGCAATTTTTTTTTAATTGATGGGTCTAGCTGTATATTAAATATGCAAAAAGATAGCTTAATATACAATTATAAATGTGCCGTGAAAGCCAGATTTGTGTCTCTTAAGATATCAGAGTTATTTAGTTTTTTGCTGGGCGAACGTTTTGGTGATTGCTGTATATCGGAAACGGTTGAACGCACATTCATGATTTTTTGTATACAGATTCGGTTCATTTGCGCCTATTTGTTCCGAAATTTTCATTAACATGACTAGCATGGTTCAGATGCAATTCTTTTATTTCCTAAAAAACGGAAAAAACATTTTGCTGGGCGAGCGTTCGTGCAGCAGAATCCGTTTTTCTTAAATTAATCTGAAGCTGTTGGACGCACAAATATAAAATTTCGGGCACATTTACACGATATAGGGCACTAATTATCTGCATCATCCAATCCTTGAAAAGGCGATACTTTTTGCTGCGCGAATGCACACCTGTCAATTATGTAAGAAAACGAAAGTAAACTCGTAGTAGTAAGTAAGTAGTATAACTAAGTATGAGTTGACAAATCTTCCCAACTCTCGCTGATACTAAAACAGTTCTTCACGGTGCAATCCATTCGCCTATGGAACTCCTTATCGATGTCTGTAATGCAGTCTGAATGACTTTAAAGTTTCAAAAGTTGACTTAAAACCTATCTCCTTGCGCTTTAGTTTCCTCCAGTCTTTTATTTCTTGCACTTTTCTTATACTTTTCTAACGCTTTTGGTTACGAGATTCGTTCACATGAAAAGGGTACCTATGTATTTATGTTATTATGTATGTTCATAATTTAGAAAAAGTTTTTTTTTACATGGATCATATTTTCTCGTTTTAATGTTTTTCACCGCTTTTCTCTTAAAATGACATCTACCTAAAAGTTATCTGAAAGAGATCGCTTCGAATGATAAGACTGCCTAAATTGTACCATTCAAAATGTAAAATGTATGTTTTGTCTGTACTGTTTGTTCTGTGCGGTGTGCAATAAAGATTATTTATCAGCCACAAAAATAAAAGTGGTGGAATTTTTGTCAAACGAAATAAATGGCAATATAAACTAAATTAATAATAATGCTTGTTCTAGAAGACGACCTAATGCCAATGGGCGAGCCGGCCTTCGACACTTCTGAGTTCCTGATAAAACGGGAGGTGCCAGACGAGCCGCCGCCGCCTTCTGAAGACTTCGTCGACTTGGACCAACATAACAACGATTACTCATTCCCACCGGTTGTCAAGGTACGACTCAACTTGGTAACTGGTACATTAATGACTTCAGCTTCAGCTTTTTGTAGAGGCTTATGATTTCTTTGACATCGGTTGCTTCATTGAGATTGTAACAATTTTAAACATGGACAACTTAGGTCAAGTGCTATCTAACAAACATTTGCCCTTTGCAAATGTACTACTACTTCTATAATAAAACAAAGAACATTATTATATTCGGCAATCTTTTGTTGCTCACGGGGTTGTCTTAATAAACTTAATATTTTTGTAGGAGGAACCGATAGAGCCCGACATGCATATGGAGCCGCCGATGATGGACGCGCCCATGGAGCCGCAACAGTTCAAGGAAGAACCGCCGGAAAACTGGCAGGTTAGTAAATTTTTTGTCATAAAGAAACGGTGTTTCCAATTTAAAAACTGACGACCGTCTGGTGTAGTGTTTCGCGCTCCGGACTGCAATGCCTGGCGGTTGCTGGTTCGAATCCCGCGAGGGGCAAATGTTAGTGTGATGAGCACGAGCATTTGCACCTAAGTCATGGATGTTTATAAACGTATTTAAGTATGTTTTTCCGTTATCTAGTCGCCATAGCACAAGCTTTGCTTAGTTTGGGGCTATTGGTGTGATTGTGGAAACAATTTATTTATTTATAAAAAATGTTGAAATTCGACAATGTATTTCAACCATCATTTAATGGTGTGAATATAACTACTTATAATCACTGCCATAAATTCAGTAATCAGCTTGTTCGTGGCGATAGAGAAGCAAATATTTATATTATATTATTTTAAAAATATTCTACAGACTTATTTTTTACATACATAATTCAATCATTTCGTTCGTGCTATAGCAATAGCTATACTACGACAAGTATAATGTCCTATTAAAATTGATATTTTTATTTAAAAACACAATTTCCTTCTCCTAGCCGGATCCCGTCATACAAGACGACCTACAAGTGACAGACAGCGAAGAAGAGGCAGAGGACGGACTGTGGTTCTAATTGAATTGTGCATATTTATTATATTTTGGAAATGAACTGGAAAATAATCTTTTGTGTATAAAAATATTTGTAGGTAAAGTTTTATGTACAAACGATTACTTGTTAGATAAGTATATTGGATATAGTGATATTAAAAATATTTTACTGTTGCAATGAAAGAATAAATAGTTTTAATCACATATTTAGCAGTTCGTATTATTTCCATTTTCCTTAACTTACTTACAGTAAAACAATTACTTATCGAACTGCCGTCTTTTTAGATTGTCGAACCATCAGAGTGACTTAAATCCCAATATGCTGTCAATATGCGCCTGCTCGACATAGGCATGTAATAAAACAAACTATTTAGTTATTATATATTCTACTAATTGGAAAAGTGTCTAATAACTCTTAGCTTTTGTTGATATCGCAGATAAGTACTGTCAGGAGGGAGTTCTATCAAAACGCCCAAGCTCCGAACTCAAGCGCTTTTCCCAGTTTGTCTGCGTTGTCACGAATCCCGTCTAAAATATTATTCAAAAATCGTTTCCGTTCGAGATTCGTTTACATTCGTTCTCTATCGGAAACGAACAGATTTTCTCAATTTGGAAATCTCCGAGCAGTAGAATTGGCGCATCGCAGTGAATAATAAATGAGCCGGGTGTGGCTCGCGTACGTTCAGGATGCATATTCATAGATTTGGAATATTTGAAACAGCGCAATCAAATCGCCGAGATGAGACCGTCTAGTCTGTCTATTGCTTTGCTCGTATTAGCAAACGCTAGAGCGTCTTGGCAAGGTTGCGCCTTTAATATTTTAGAATGAGTATTCGCTATTTTACTGTTGCACAGAGTTAATTTGCACTGCATACAACCTTAATTTTCATTTGGAAGAAAGCGCTAGGTTATTTTTGTAATAATATTATACAGGGTTCGATAAGACCACTTTCGTAGGTATGCACTTGCAAATTCAAAAAGTAAAAAACAAAATGTAAAAGGTAAAGTCCGAGTATCCCTTAAAAATTGCCATTACTCTGACCAATCTGTGGCCATAAAAGAGTTCTATAAATTCAAAGAGTGTTTACATGAATCAATTCCAATAAAATTCAATATGCTCGAAATGAGATTAATTAATACTGTATCAGGTAAATGGTATTATTTAATTTATTTCAATGAGTTATTGCACCAAGATAAGAGTTGTATTGACGGACGTTATGCCGGAGGTAAAAAACATGGTAGGTGTGCAAGAATCCATAAAAAAGGTATATAGTCAAAGAGAAGACAAACTAAGCATGAATCCAAATGTTGATATATTTTAACCCAAATCGGTATCCCATACCTCTATATAAGTCCCTATTATAAAGTTTTAATGAAAAATAACCGACGCCAAAAGTGTAGTTTTTATTAGATGCAGCAAAACCCGGAAGAGTTTAAAATGAATATTAACTTTTCTAGGTTGTAGCTAAATATAAGCAAACCTATATTAAGCTTAGTACTACAACCTAATTTCGAGAAATCCTCTCATGAAAGTTTAAAATTGAATTTTACCGACTGGTACTTCTATTTCAGATATACTGGTTACGGAAAACTCGAGCTTAGATTTACTACTAATTTCAGCAATTGTTTTTTTATTACTATGAAAGGAGCATAATTTCTTACATCTATTATACAACGTGTTCCTTTTGATAACTTTTACTACTATCATAAAATAAAGTTTGTCAAAAGTACCTAAATAGGTAGGCCTAATTATAATTTACATTTAGATTTTATTCTATTATAAGTATATAAATGCATATTTAAACTGTAATCACTCACTAAAATAAAGTTTACTAATAAAATAACCATAAAAACAGTACGAGTCGTTTGACAACATTTTCCATAATGATCTCCTAGAATATTCCCTTATTGCGTAAAGAAGTAAGAATTAAAAAAGGGTCTGCACTCTTTGTACCCTCATACTTATTTCATCTTGTTTTTCTTTTATTATCTCCCTTTTGTAGCACATTTCTATTATGAAAAGAACCCCTGTTTGGAGAACGTATTACCGCGGTCTCCTCTCCTGACCACAAAAGGTTATTAGTGTACGTAACACTAGAACCACCCTTAAACAAAATATTCGACGAGTATATTTTTTTCTTATGAGAAAATACAGAACTCCGTCGATAATATACTCTTAGATGCTGAAGTAAAAGCGGATAGGTACCTATAATATACGCTCAAACGACTGCGAGATGATTTACTTACAAGTCCTTACTTCCAAAAATACAGGTCACAGTAAAAAACATTGATAACAACAATACAATAATCCTAAGTTCGGTATCCCTTCCTTTGACAAATTATTTTTCGCAAAATTTCACTTCCCAAAAAACATATCGCCTATGGTTCATCTCCCAAATGAATCTTTAGCAAAATGTACATTTCGCACTTTTTTCATTTGGTTAAATTATCATTTGGCAATGTTTTCTTTGTCAATTTTTTATTAAGACAAATGTTAACATAGCAAATGTTTTATTTGGCAAATTATTTTTTTTAAAGAATTATTATATAGCCTGTATGCTCGGAAAATAAGATAACAATTGATATAACAATGGACCCGCGCACACATGTGTGCGCGACGCGAGCTTAAAGGTATTTAAAAAAATTGATTGGTCAAATTGTCACTTCACTCACTCCCTATATACACAGAAACGAACTGCTGCCGGAAAAGCATGCATGGTTGTGAACAAATGCATTGATTAATATTATTACTTACTTAATTTACCAAAACTTGCTTTAAATACAGAAATCTTACCTACAGAGTCTAGGTTAGGTTAGAACTTAGAACAGTGACCATACAAAGCGCGAAGCCGAGCGAACGGGGCGAGCGCAGCGAGCGTAGTGAGCGTGCCGCGGCAGCGGCCGGCGAGCGCTCGATTTAAAGTTTAGCTTCCAATAGTATATTTTCGAAACACTTAACTTGCCAATAAATACTTTTTTACATAGTTATTTTTTTCGATATCGACTTATGTAAATCGTATAATGCTATGCAATATTTTGGGAAGAGTATGTTATGCCAAACCAAACATTTGACTAAATTATTTTTGGTAAAATGAAACATTGCCAAGCAATTATTTGTTAAACAATAACTTGCCAATAATAGTGTTTGCTAACTGTAAAATTGCGAAAAGTTGTTTTGACAAATGTTTTTTTGCCAAATGAAAATTTGGGAAAGATAGTTTGGGATGTGATACTTTGGGAAACGTTTTTTGGCCAAACATTAGTAATCCGTCTTACTGTTGTTAACACAATAGCTAATTAAGTATTTTTAGCTATGCCCTAACATAGCTGTTCGTAAACTGATAGTCACTTGATAAGTATTCCCTGAACGATTACCCTTTGAAGTTTTTTCACAAATAGAAATAAAAATAAAGCACGAACATTTTTTTGCGAGTGGTTACGCTGGCATGACTCACAATCTCCTCACAAAGGGATAACGCTGTTACTACAAAAAGGGCATATATTCGGATAGTCCTTTTGTGTAACACGGTTGGGGTTTTGTTATGCTTTCTATGAATTTGTTATTACCCTGCCCCTCTACAATGAATAGTTCTATAATCTAGTTAGGTACTTAGTTATCTTCGAATAAGCCAGTTATTCGAAGATAACTAAGTACCTACATTTTACTGGGGTATCTATAACAAAAGGTCCGTCATAACTCGTCGTCGTTCGTTTCATTAAACTCGCTAGATTAAACGTCTAATTTAAAGGCCCGTAACAACTAACGTGAAAGTACCTAATTTATGACAAATTAAACTTCATTGTACTTTAATTATTAAATATTTGTTGTGTCATTTTAAAATAGAATCGTAATGTAACGATACGGGATTGGAGTATGTACCATAAATAAGTCACTTCTGTATAAGCTATGAGCTTCTTCTTCAATAGAAAAAATAAGTATGGCTTGTAGTCGAATCATATATTTTGCACAACCTACCTACACGTGGTAATTTGCCTCGAAAGCTAACGGGTCTCAGGCTCGATTCTGTTAAATTCAGTAAACGGACTTTTTTAAATTAATTTGGTCCTAGACGAGCTAGAATGACACTGGAAAAATCCGTTGTCTGGCCCTTTAAAGTCTTTAACCAATACTAGAGCCACAGAGTAAGTTGTTTCTTAATTGTTACTTATTCTTAATTTAGTATTTGACTATTTTCATGATTTCACTACGCCATTTCGAAATACGTTTCGTCAAATTACAGTTGATCGATGACACCTCGTCGATTACTTATTTTATCGATGACTTAATTGGACGAATATTCATTACATCGATGGGTTCATTTCATCGAATTTTAATTGGACGAATGTTATTACTTCGATGGTTCATTTCATTGAATTTCTCTATGGCTTATTATTTATTATGAGTCGATATTTTATTTCATGGTTTTTATGGTCGAAAATCCAGAGAAAGACCCAAGACATGATGGGAAAGTGAAGTGCTGAAGGACATGCGAGGGTGCGAGGTCTCCGAAGACCGTTACTAGACTAGTAAATCTTAGAACATTGAATGGTCTAAGTAGTAAACACATTAACTTTTACATTTATAAAATATCGACTTGACTATTTCGATTATTTACTAAGCTATGGACTAAAGAAAATTCTATGAAATGAACCATCGAAGTAATAACATTCGTCCAATTAAGTCATCGATAAAATAAGGAATCGACGAGGTGTCATCGATCAATTGTAATTTGACGAAACGTATTTCGTAATGATTTAGTGAACCCCATTTGCCTAAATATTGTTTTCCAAAGTTACAAAATGCTTACAAGCCTACGTTACGTCATGTAAATGATAAATAGTGCCTGGGGAGAGCCTAATTGCTTCGCAAACTGCAGCATCAGCTCTGGAACTTCGATGAAATAAATTAGCGCTAAAATTTTTGGGACACCGCACTGATGAGTTTTAATCGTTAATTAAGGATTCAATTTAGAGCAGTTTAAGCGTCGCAATTTACACACAAGTCCGGTAACGCATACGAGTAGGTATACTTGTAATAGATTAACAGTAAGCCGAAAAAAACACGACCAGCCCCCTAACCATGAACTCTTAAAACAATCTCAAAGTTGTCAAATCTGTCAATTTTGGTACGTCATTTCATACAAAATTTGACAGAAATGATAATGTTTGACAGATTTGTGATTGTTTTAACAGTTTATGGTTAGGGCCCAGGCTTTTAAGTATTCGAACACGGTCCGTTTTTAAAGTTTGACATGTGACGTGGTTAAAATCAAAAGCAGAGCGTTGCTTCGCTCTTTTTTAAAGGCTTGTGGCCTAAACCTGATACCTTGACATAACGAAAAAGTGCATTAGTTTTCGAACTTGACTGTACACTGGTTAAATCCAAAGGCACATTTTAGAAAGTATTTTCCACAACCGTGTTTGAGCTCCTATTACATTTTATTACGTTCGTACTTTGGCTACACGAATACATTAACTAGGTATGTTTTGTAACATAATAGCGATACTATGAGTTAAGTATATAACATGACATGGAAATTCACTGAGATATTATTTATTAGAGATTTATTATTTTTGGAATTGTTGTTTTGTTTGCTCAATTGGAAAATTAGTAATCAGGCTTTATTCCTCTTATAAAACAATGTTAAATTCCATACAGCTTCAGAAAACCTGTCGATGTTACATATTCATTCATACAGCCGTAAAATCTATTGTGTTTGATTATTGAAGGGTACCATTTTCAATAACGTGTGCTAAGCTAGACCAGCTTACACCGGGTTGCTATATTGTACTATGCGTAAGTGTACATCAGCAACTGATCGTATTGGTGTCAAAAGTAACGAGCTGTTATAGTCGTTCCTATAAAATTTGACGAAGCGTCATTTATAGCATAGAGAAAGAATAATACTAGGAACGCTTTTGAGTATGTCAAGTTGACGATTCCTACCATCCGTTAGCAAAACCAACCGTTTCTCGGATATAGGAACCTGGCTTTAGTGGTCGGGATATTTCTAATATTCGTAGTTGGGATCGTGAGTTACCATACCATCACATCACGTTCTCACCTCTGGATTTTTCGGAATCCATAAGTATTATGGTGTTATACCTACTTCTTGCTCGGCATCCTGCATATTCAGATAACACTGGCCAGGCCCAAAATGGTATGGTTCCTATTTATTTTACCGAGAGCTGATGGCAATTGCTCCAAACGTAATGACCAGACTTAACCAGACAAAGCGTCAGAAAGAAGTGGAAGTGGTACAAAATAACACAAAAGAAAAAAAAGTTTTTTATTTGAAACTTGTTTTCAGACAATGACATGACAATTAGCAAAAAACTAGGTTTCACAGCACAAGTAAAGGAAAATCTTATGGCTCCTGAAGTAGGTAGGAATGGAAAGAAAACAGTGGTACGGTCACGTGATCCGTAAATTCGATTCTCAGTTGGCCGGGTAGTATTTGTTTAACGATTTATCGTTAAATCGTTGATTGCGATTTATTAAGGCTTTTTTTGCTAGAGGTGTGAAAAAAGTTTACATCTGGACCCAAAGTCTGCTAATTAAAAAGTAGCATATTTGTATAAATATTAATTGGATCTTATTGTAATGATTTGTTTACCGCCGCGCCGGACGCATTTGGTATCTATTCTGTTACCAACTTAATTCATAAATTTAAGTCTTAAATTAGAAGCAGAATATCAAATGTATAATTGTTTGATACATTTGGTATTCAGCAACTAATTTTAGTCTGAAATTTAAGTCAGTTAATTAGTAGCAGAATTTTATAATGTGTCCAACAATTACAATAAGGTCCATTTGATGATATTCAATTAAGCTACGTTAAATTAGCAGACTTGGGGCCCTGAAGTTTTGCAGTTGTCATCGTTTTTTTTATTTGCAGAAGCTTTAAGAAAACATTACATCAGACTAAAAGAGTCACATTACGCTTAAAGTAAAGTCAACAGTAGTGTAACCTTTTTGCGGCTAGGTGTGTATTTCTTGCTCGCGCTACTAATATTTATTAACTGGGACTAGGGTGACGTCATTTTAGGAGAAATGCCTGATTTAATTAATTTAAGAGCTACGTCACGCTCAATACAATTGTCCTAGTGATTTACGAACAGAAATCGCGCTAAAAATCGTAGTAGGTATCAGGTAGGTAGCTTAATGGTTGCTCGGTTTACGTGCGAAAAATGCGCTGCTCCACGCACAGAACAAGTACTTAAGACTTGCTACGCTCCGCTCTCCGTGCGGCGTCATTTGTATTAGGTCTGACTGAGAGAGAGTGAGAGAGATAATGTTTTATATTAGACACACACACACAATAATAAAAATAAAAAAATACGAAACAGAGAAAAAATTGCTGCGCTCGCGTCGTATCCGCACGCTAATCGCACGTACGAATAATTTGGTTGGTCGAGGTCAACAATAGCAGCAGTAAAGGCTAGAAACTTATAATGACCATAATTTGGTGGGTTTCGTTACTCAAATTATTTAGAAAACAAATAAACAAAAAGGTTTGAATATCAAAAACTAAGCAATCGGTAGATCATTTGCTAGTCCAAAAGCAAACATTATATGCAAAACCATTCTTGTATCATTTGTGATACTTACATCGGTCAGGGAACCTGTTCAAACTAGTTTTTAAAATAATTACTGTATTAAAATGTTATATGTTTTACTGTATTAAAATTTACGTTTTTGGGGGTGTTATTATTGTACATAAATTATCCTCGCACGTATAAATTATTGTAAATGTTGGCTACCCTGGCATTTCGCCCGGAACGGTTCTCAGTCTGCTACTTGTCCGCAACAATTTATCGCGGCGGTGCTCTTGTATTTATATCCATTAACTTTTGTGAATGCTAGGTTGCGGTTCCGCGTGCTTGAAAGGTAATCTGGTTTTATTAACTTAGGCTGAGTTGCATCACCTTAACTTTAACTATAACTTAAACCGGTGTTTCTGTATGGAGTTTGACAGACTTTTGACGTTTGTTAATGTTAAAGTAAGATGGTGCAACCCAGCATAACAGCTTTTAGCGCGGGTGGCTGAAATAATTGATTGCACATTTCTGTAGCACATTGTACCTAGGTACTCTTTCATTTACAAGTTTGAATCGTATCTTTCTATTTATCCTTATGCAGCTAAGCAGTAGCTTAAAAAGTTATCTAACTATGGTACGTAGAATAAAAATCCATGATAATAAGTGTCAATGTGATAAGTACCTGCAATTTCTGGTAATAGCAAAATATTTGCTACCACAATAGCAATTCATGCTCATCAGATTGAGAACCAAGAAAAAAAAACAGTTTAAGGGTTAAGGCAAATAGTAGTTTTCTAAAACTACGTATATAGGTACTGACCTATCTGTTGTAGTTTGATCAGTGGCGGGCATTGTTTTTATTTCAAGGTAGGCTGTAGATAGGTTTTATTGATGAAAAACAGTGGTTTTCATCAATGAAACACATTTGTAAGTACCTACTGCATGCGTTTTTAAATTTTCAGGAGGCACTGCCTAATTGCCTTATGCAGAGCACGCCCCTGTGTTTGATATGTAAACAGCAGTAACAAACTAGAAGCAACAGTTCTGACCGTAAGTGGCTACGAAATGTAACCAAGGATAGCTATCGCACGTAACTCGAGACTAACTTGGACTTGGCTCGAGACGCATTCGCGGAATTCGCACAACAGCAAGCTGATGCTTAAAATGATTTCCATCGAATAAACAAATTGAACACAAACGAAACTCGTCATTTAATTATTTAGAAGTTGCACATTGTGTGATGTTATGAATACTAATGTGTCTAATAGGGCGAGCTAGTTTTGGATACTATCAGGATTTGCACTCAGAAAATAATACTAGGTATTTTTTTTTCTCTACCGTAAAATGGTTATTCTTACCAAACAAACAGACAACGTTTGACAAACGTCAATCCTATTATGGTCTGGTGAAAGCACTGAATAAAAACCGGGCAAGCGTGAGTGGAAATCGCACCAATAATCTCTAACTGAATGCAAGAAAATATTGTAAGTAACACCTACGAAACCCTTAGTGCGTAGCAGGTCCGATCTAAAAATGTGTTGTTCGAACAAGGTGATCTTCCGCCTCTGTCTAACGTAGTTGGCTATCTAGAAATCTGTTGTTCAAACTAGGTGTATTTTTCCGGTCCAACGTGTTCCGAAGGTGGCTTCGTGTGCAAATTGTGGCCAACCTGTGCAGATCACCGCGAAATTGCACTCCGTAATATGGGGTGATGCTCTGCGGCCATTTAATGTAAAAATCCGCAAGTTACGTGAAATAATATTGCATGCTTTAGTTCAGGGCTAAGTGGGACCTTAGTCTTATTTTAGCTCACTTTATTGTAGAGTTTAATTTTATCGAGATGGTGAAAAATGTGTTAAATAGTTTATTAACTGTTGGATAGTTCATAGACGGATTTGTATGGATGGAGTTGAGTGTGCAAAATATGTGGACCGCATTCCCTAACTTCGTTTTTAGGTCAGAAAAAGAAGCAGTTATGATTCTAGATGGCCCCAGAAAGTTTTTTCCAAAAAACATATTTAACAGACTCAAATTACTTTGAGGCCTGTATAGGTAGGAAAGTACTTACAAAAGCTTATTTTATTTTAATACTTCGATACTGGAGACCTGTACGTTTTGAATTAGCACTAGCATTCCAATTCATATACAAAATCCCTTCAATTTCCTAAATCGTAATTAAATCTATGAATTCGTATAAGTACGATTTTTTTTCTTGTGATTGCGTAAATTGTAATGCTAATGTTTCAATAGTACAAGTCTCTTTAAGCAAAAAATCTTGTATTTCATCTATATAATTATTTTGAGAAGATAACTAATATAATATCCGTTTAGAGAGTACTTTTTAAACTGGAGGAAATCTCAAGTGCCGTTCGGAATCGGTAGCATAAAATAACCTTGTATAGCTAATTGCTTATTAACTTTTGGGTACATCTATTTTGAACCCACGATTGTAACGTTATACGATTCACATTGATGTTTAGGTACTTACCGAATCACCGTGATATTGTTCTTTGGAATCCCAAGAGAAAACACGCTAACGATATTATCTGCGCACCTCAGGGCTACCATTATGTAATCTCTTCATTTGTGTTCCTGTTAATTAAACACATTTTTCTACAAAAATCTTATTGTTCTGTAGCGAATACCCTAAAGCGTATTTAATTATAGGTTAACTCTAGCTCTAGTCTAAACAATGTTAATTACCTTATTTTTTTAAATACATATAATAATACATCTTCCAACAATCATACCAATTAACTCAAAACTAAGTCGGTAATAAATAATTAGGTATAGTTACTTGATTTAATTTGGGTAAAAAAATATTTGTCTGTGGTCATCACCCGGAGCTGCTAGGCTTTGATCGTACTCAATAATTTTATCATTAATAAGTGATGTTGTTGCTGGGAATATTCTATGACTATAACCCATTAGAACTTATAATGAAGATAAGATCCACTTTTTGTACCGCTTTAGGTTTACATAATATGTTTAAGACGTCCTCTATGCAATGGATTTGCATTTTCACACAAGTCCTAAAAGCTTTTTTCGTGATTTTTCACTGTTCTGTGTCTTATCCTAACATAACCTAAGTGGTAATTTATTGATACGCATTTTTAAAACCAACAGCCCAATTTGGACCTCCAGCGTCATGAGCGTATTTTGTAGCCAACTTGTCAGATTGCCGCGAAATTGCACTGCATTATAGGGTTAACACCGTCCGTTGATGGCGTTTATTCTCGCTTGCCCTAGTAAGATCCACATTTATGTGTTTTAGGGGCCATTGTGTGAACACTTTTGCTTATTTGTAGCCCATTTTCGGTGTTCTGAAAAAAATTCGCCGTTTTTCTATTAGCGGGAGCTCTCCCACGGGGTTGCGTGGTTATATTGGCTCGTTTAGTTTGTTCTGTCCGGAATTCTTTGGTGGTAAACTAATGGTTTCGTGTTATTGGTTACATTTGGGAGCGTTTTAATAAATTGCTTTCTATTTCTGGTTTAATCTTAAATAGGATTATTTGATCAGTCATCAGCGTTTTGACATAATGGGCCTTTTACCAATTTGCTACAAAATAACAATGGTTGCAGGGAATCTAAACATTTATGGAAGGGTCACTTTCTCTTCGTATAGGTAGAGGCAATAGATACTAACTATAAATAATGAAAAGGGACGTGAAACTAATAAGCTGTCACACAATAGTATCCCCATTAACTTCAAAAATGGTGGCAGAAAAGTTGGCTTGATTACAATAAGTTAAAGTTGGTAATGTCTGATCTAGTCAACGTACAGGTAGCAGTGCTACAAGCTGTTTCTGATAAAATTCCTTCTTTGTTGCGATTTATTACGTCATCACAAACACACCATAAGCACATTAATCGTCGACTGGTCCAACAAGGCTGGTATGTTTGGTAATCCAAGTTTAGTCTCTAATAATACATATGTGATCCCCTAGAGCGTAGTTCACTTTTGAACATAATGGCCGGGAAACGTGCACAAACTTCCTAATATGTTTTGGAAGTGTCCCACAGCCCACTAAATAGCATAGTATGTTATGCACCCATAATATTTGTTTGGGTGATGTAGTTTATTACATTGTTGACGTGGAATTTAATTTTGCACTCCAGCGAGATTAATATTAATGTTTGCTTACAGTTGAGGAGCCCTTCTGTGGCGTAGACATCGCCATATCATAATATCTAATATTCTTACTACTACAGTCTGTTAATAAACTGTACTACTCCAATACTGTAATGGCAAACACGTTATTAATTAATATTATTTATTAATATTACTCAGGTATCATAATTTCAACTAGGTTCCATTGTTTATTTTTTAAATATTGGATTGAAGGAAAGGTATCTGATTTGTAAACTAGGTACACTAAAGTTATTTAGCATAACTTTCAGTGTACTTATTTAAACTTCTCTGTCTGATTGTGTTAATGTGAGTAATATTACAGTAGGTATATAATATTGAATAGCAACTTTTAGTTCCCCAATTCGAATAAAAAAACAAATCCCACACACAATCGAGGCGGTTCGTTACCGATCATAGGTAGGACGCTTTGTAGATAATTTGTCTGTCATACTGTGTATGACAAGCGGGCCCCGGAACGATTCTAGTTTTCATTCCGCGAGCAGATTGCGGCATTGTCACGCAAATTCCTATTTATAAATTTGAATCGAGTTTGTCTTTCGAAAGTAAAATATTTTCCGGGCAAATGTTTATTGTTTACCAGTACCCACACCGCTACACTTTTGTAACGAGTCCTGAATATGTTTCAACGTCTTAAAAGTTTAGGGCCCACTTGGAGTTATTAAACCTATACCCACGCGATATTTACCTGAGTAGGTACTTATACCGCATAATGTAGGGGAAAGTCGGTTATATTGTACCACTTTTTACTTTGACGTCAATATTTCATTTACAAAAACGCTTACACATATGAATGACTCCCACAATATAGGTCAACATATTGGTTATCGCATGTAAAAAAATGCTGTTTTAGATTGTAGTTAAAGAAGCTAAATATGTGTTTTTACGGAGGTCTGCTAACGGTACAATTTAGCCAACTTGTCGTTTAAATCGTACTACAGGTTTTTAAATAGTACCAGTTATATAAACAACATTTATTTAAATAAAAATATATAAGTATTTTTGGTGTGATTTACTGAGTAAGTAAGGTGGTGACTATAATAACTTAGTCTAACAGACATGCGAATTATGTGTTAAATAAACAGAGACAAAAAATATGCATAAAATTAGAGACTAAGAAAATAATAACAATACCACCTATACATATATTTTCGTTCTGTTAAATCAGGCTTTTTTATATTGTTTGTATCATAGCAACGTAGAAAGTAAGTAACTTAAATGACATCTTATATATTATCTTTTACAAATAAATCTCCAAAATCCATTAATACCTAAGTACGAGTATTAAGCAAAAAAATCAACCTCATTTTTTTCTTTTATAATGAAGGTTTTTTGATTATTAAATAAGATCTGATTAATAGGAGGAACTGTAATGAATCAATTTATTATCTAAGAAAGAAAAAAAAACAAATAAAAATATGTTTTTTGTAACTGTCTGATAAATTGTACCGGTACAATATGTCCAAACAAACTGTGGTACGATTTAGCAAACCATGTATTTAGAAACAAAACAACTGATACTTATAACCTTCAAACTTAAAGAATCTGCGAAAACAATGCAAATAAGCTGTTTAGTTTGGCACACAAATACTATCGATATTGTGACAAAAAGTCTCCTTTTCCGTAAGCCTTACGAATCAGCACGAAAATATAGATCAAATTTTACAAAAACTTTTTTTTTCACAAGCACTCAACGTTCTCAACTGACGCCAATGCAAAATGGCCGAGCGTTGGTGGCGGCACTAAACATAGTTTAGTGTTGCCAGCGTTAAAAATATGTGTTGATTTGTGGGTAATCTAGAGGTGGTACGATTAACGCCGGTACGATTTCACCGACTCTCCCCTAACTAAATTTATCAGGAGCAAGAAATTTTGCTTGCTTATTTGTGTTAAATATCTTCAATATTGATCAAATGTTTGAAGTACGGTAGGTACTCCTTACTCCCTAGACATTAATTAATGTTTTTTTATTAGAAAGTTAATTATACGTAATAGAGCTGTATTTCACACTCTATCGAGAAAAGAGTATTTTATTTGTGATAAATAATAATATGGTAGTTATCTACTGTACACAGAAATCCACATAACAAGGCATGTCTCTCAGGAAGTTCTTTAAAAAATGAAAAGAATTAAAGAATGAAAATAACCGAAATGTCAAAATTATTCGACTCAAATGGAGGATAAAAAATACAAAACCCTACTGAACTGTCAACTCATTATTAAGGGATGAGGCGAAAGTTTTATAAAACGCTAGTCACCTAACGATGCGAACTTAAAATAGAGGCTGTGTGGAAGTTAAAAAAAAAACGCTTGATCTTGAGTAGATAAGTTAAGGGAAGTGTCACCTCCGTTGTCAGGGCCCCCACCGAGATAAATGATGGCTTCTCGTCTGGGGTAGTGATGGGAACACGGAGCACATACCCTATAGAGCAGAAATGTTTTATATTTTGTTCGAAAATAATAGTAGATTCTACAACAAGTGCATAAAACGCACCATTATACCCGAGAAGACGTATACCCACCCGAGCCGCAGGCGAGGATGGATAGTCAGGTCGAGGGTAAAATGGGTTTTATGTATGAGTTACACACTCTTCTTTTCACTTCGACTGTGAGGAAATTAATTATCAATATTGCAAAAAAAAACCTAAAATAATTTCAAATTGCAACACAAAGAAAATAGGTACATGGACTTCCCGCCAATATACATTTTTATACGCGGCAGTGGCACTTAACATCATAGGTCGTAGTCCATATTCTCTTGAAATACTTATTTCTTAGAAAACGCATAAATATTGCTAGTTTTATTAATTTAGTATTTCAAAACGGATTATGTATAAAAATAAAGAAACAATGAAATAATAAGTTAGTTTAACGAAGTGTAACGAAGTTTAATTGCGTGTGTGGCTGTTTAAAAAAATGCAAAATCACTACCAAGTAAATTTAAGGAAAACCATATCTGTGTATTAAAAAGTGTCCGTAAAATAGCGTAAAAAAAATAATGTTTTGAATTTATTCAGAAAATTATAGTAATTTTAAAACAATATTAATTCATAATTATTTAAAAAAAAGTCACACTAATACTAAATTCCTCAACTTAGCACACTTCACCCTGATAACCGCTAACTTCATTTCATAGTTCATACCCTCTAGCGACTCTGGCGCTGTCGTGAAATATATTTGAACTGTTATTACTGCATAAAGTTTATTCCTTATATGAGATGGTTCTCCTTTACCCTCTCATTCCATATACACTACCTAGTTTTGGAGAAAGATGATCCGTATTGCTGCTCTAGAGCATTCTAGTTGTGCCCGATGGATGAGAACAATCACTCATTTGTGGGAAGAAGACGCATGCTACAATACTTTACTTATTAAATAAATTATTGGATTGTAGATTACAGTTGGTAGGAACGGTAACAACGTAAGGTAAGTACTTAAAAAAATAATACCAATCTGAGTTAGTGACAGTTTATACAAACACACCCTAGAATGGTTAAAGATATTAAAAATACCTACTAGGTAAAAATACTGTAAACCTAAAGCTCAAAATTAAGTCCCAACTACGACCTTTTTAATATAAGCCAGCCTAATATTTTAATATTTCACAAACAAATCCTGTACAAGGTGAAAGTGTTCACAAAGTCAATTTGTGCTAGGAAAATATTTGTTTTAATTAGTTAGGATTTAGTTGAAACTCTGAACCAATTAATTAAACATCTATTCAGTTGCGCGGGCTTGCCATTTTTGAGTAAAACTAAATATTAACTCGAAAATCAAAACTTCTCGATTGAATTCAACGTTTTATGTCCAACCAATCAATATTATTTGGGTTTGGTTACATCCGAATTCTAAAGCTTACAGTTAATCATAGAGCGCAGATCCGTGTTAGGTACCTACATTATTGTAATAAGTACTCGAGTTTTAAGAAAGTTTCAAGACACATCTCTAGTATGGAGGTCTCGCGAAGCGGCGTAATAAGGACTTAACGGCATTGATTGCTTGCGAAGAGAGGTTTTGTGTAAGCGGGTAAAAGATTTTGGAGTCGAGTCAGGCATGAAATGACATTACCAATCAGTCTTTGACATATGTTGTATCTATCTACATATAATACATACCCTACACACACAAAAATAATTTCTGTGTAAGTTTATATAAAATAAAGAATTGACTAAAACGATGCCAAGACACAAATAAAAGGTTCAAAATAAACTGACTATCTTCTCGAGTCCTGAAAAGGCATTGAACCGTAATGCGTAGAGGAAAACAGACAGATAACATTTACTCAAGCTACCCTTTCTTACATGCCTTGGGTTCAATTAGAAATAAAAGCTTTAACGTTTACACTGTGCGTTTTGTAAACTTGTGTTTGTTATCAATTGAATCTGAACATGTCTGTTTCATTTACATACTGTTTATATTTCACTTTTGTAAACTAAATTTGGTTTTTAATTCATCCTTTTGCGAACGTTTATCGTTTTTTCATGCTCTTACACACTTACATGACAAAAAATTTGAACTCTGACTTAAACCTACTGTTGTAGGAACTGAGAATTTATAAAATAATCTTAGTCACATCTTTATTATTTTTTAAATTTAAGGTATTTTTAAAGATGCACGAGTTGCGGTTTTTAAAGCATTTTGTAGATCTTATTTTATTTTATTTTAAAAGAAATCTCATTTTTACCCCTAATGAGATACATAAAGACATATATAATAGGATTACTGTAGGAAATTTTATGTTTTAGACTCTCTAAAAAATAGGTAGGTACCTACTTTGTTTGAACGTTGTGTTAGTCTCAAGAACACGACGTAACTAAGACGCTTAATTATTTTGCAAGTTAATAGGACCTCTTTTTATTGCAATGTCTACAAAACTACAAAAATGAGTTATATTGTTACACATTAGGTTTCGTATTAATGTATTTTCTATTAGACCGCAAATTTAGAACACTGGACCAAAAATCGTAATTTAGAGCATGAGGATTCCAATTTGCATACGAAATCCTAAAAGAATTGTCTAGGAATTTGTATACGATTCTTACAATTTCATGCATCGAGTGTTCAGCGGGGCGTTGCTCACCATGCACTGCTTTAAGAAAAAGAATACAGATTTCGTGCCACACACGACTGACGAGTATTTTTAAAAGACATTGGAAATTAATCTATACCTACGGAATTCGAAAACATATTGTCGCTGAGCGACGAGAAAGTTGGGATCAGGAAAAGGTTACAAAATAAAACTACAAGTTAAGTGATAATTATTTTATTCTTAGATTAACATAGGTATCCTCCACATAAAGCCTGTGAACAAACAAAGCGCAAAATTTCCACACGCGTATCGAAGTTTGAATAATATTGTGAATGTCATGTGAAAAATGTCGTTCTGACTTTTTTCAAAAAGGTTAGGCTTCAGGGCAAACCCTTCACTCGATTGACTCTATTTTAGGCTCAAACTGTAGCTGACGAAAGGGTCCAGAGGATTATTTCCCAAATTTTTGATATCATTCTTCGGTTTCTAAATATCGAGCACCAAAATCAAAAATCGGAAAAATAACGATTTTTTTCCACTATTTTGGCCATAACTTTTTTCGTTTTTTGACTTTGCCGGAATAATTCTTTTTGCACCTTACAGCTCTCATGAATACGCGTCTTTTGAGACTTTTTTGAATATCATATTATCTTCACAACTGTCCGATATATAAGGGGATCTAACTTTTTCGTGAAATCGGAGCCTACACTGCACTGGAGCGAACCAAAAGACATTTCCAATGTCAAAACCTAATCTAACGCATATGAGTTCATAATTGATAATTCATTATTTTCTGCCAGGCAGAAGTAATTGGTTACCAAATTACCTGCTCCTGCAAGAAAACGGTTCCGCAATATGATGGAAAGTTTCGAACCAGAAACTATCGTTATTATTTTTAAATTTCCAACAAAATTCCGACGCAGGTATCGAAGTTCCGAGACTGTGAAATCGTTCGGAACTCGACACCCGGTTGAGTGAAGTGGAATTTATATTTTCCGCGACGTCGCCCGCTATCGGACGTTGCTGAAGTTTGACTTGTGTTACGTAAGAAGAAAGTTATTTACCAGACCAAAATTGCTATCAAAATTGGCCAAATTCGCTCTTATTGACATTTTTCATCGCCGTTAGTGGATGACTAGTCGCAATAGCAAGTACGTATTAACTGCTCAGGGTTGGGCATAAATCTCGTAGTCACGGCGACCCTAGGCGACATTTTCGTACGTTTGAAGAGGATCGTGTCCTTTGCTCTTTGGTGGAATATCGAGTACAATGTCACTATATAAGTGTCTTTTGAGGGAGCTTAGCTCCTTTTCATTTTAAGTCTGGTTGTTCCAATTGTTCCTATTAGGCAATACAATCTGACGCCGAATAAAGTTATGTTGTAGGCAAATGTGATGTCAAAATAGTCTGGTTCCTCAGACTAAGGGTTACGAGGATCTCATTGTAAACGCTCCAGACGTAACTATTAGAACTATTAGACAAGCTGCATCTAGTCAAGGCTAGCCCTAATAGGAACGGGCTAGCGCTAGATAATCTTTTAAACTTTCGCGTTGCATAATAACTAAAACTTATAATAACGGGTCTAAACGCGACGTACTATAGTATGTAGTAGTATTGATACTACTTACATTCCTCGCGTTTCGACCGTGATGCAACGGTCGTGGTCACGAGAGGACTGGTGCGCGGCGTCTTTGGAGAATTGGCCTAGCGCTAAGTTTTTTTTTTTCGTTATTTTGTAAAAGATCTGTTTCTACTTCTAATATTATTATCTCATTGTCGAAATTCAAGTAACTTTACTTTTTCAGTCTTTTTTTACAATAACTGAGGCCCCTCAACTTCAGTTAGTGGTAAGTACTTTAATGCTTTCGATATCATGTTGTTGCATTTACGGTGCCCTAATATTTATATTGCTTCATGACGATCTTTACCAGTTTGTCCGGATGGAAAAAGAATGTAAAGATCGTAGCTAAAAAAACAGTTCAAGAACGAGTTGTAAAATCAGTTTACATTTCCTTCTACCGTTTACGTTTATTTTATGATAATATTGGACACCCTAACAAGTTAGAATAGTTTGTTACGAGATTGCTACCATGTCCCTTATTTAACTTTAATATCGGGAACTCAAAATAAGGTACATGGTAGCAATCTCGTAACAAACTATTCTAATGTTAGTGACCATGAAAGTTTAAAACCCTAACAAGTGTTGTCGAGGAAATATTAATGAGGTCTCGGTTACTCCATTAGATTCGAACCCACTTAAATTTGTAATAGAACTTATTTTGACCCTCTTGTAGTACGGTTGACGCAAATTGGACTATAGTTCAATTAATTTAACAAGCCCCATGTCAATGTCACGGCTGCTCTGCATTTCGGTGTTCGTTAAAATTCCTAATTTGCTACATCCAACTCTGAATTTGTAAGGGGTTTATTTATAGCTAGAGATCCTACCGCGACTTTGCGCGTTAAAACATAAAACAAATGTAGATTTTTAGAGAGTCCCATAAAAACTTTTATTCGAAGTTCTGAGGTTTGAGGTTTTGAAAGATGAATTTCAAAAACGCCTAGGCAACATATTGGGTTTTACAGATACGTTTAGGTATCGTTAAGCCAATCAGAACTCAGAACATCTTCTTTTATATCGAGAAAGAAGTTATAATAGAGGATTGTATTAGAAGGGAGAGTTTATTATGACAGTAAAAGTAACCTTTTTGTGACTAAGATTTTGGCTGCTTAATTAAAGTTATCTATATTCTCGCATCTTCCTTGCCGTTTCACCTAAATTAATAACACTGTTACATCGTCTTGATACCGTGGTTCAAATCTCGTGTTTATGCATGCAATCACAGAATAAGATGAAGTTTGTTCGCGATACTACTTACTCAGGTTACTTATAACTTATGATCGAGTAGCGAACTTGTCTACAGCAAGTAGTCTTAGGCATCGTCTGTTCGGTAATTTGGTGCTTAGTTAGTCTTTGACAGATAAAAATTATACCTACACAGAATCATCTGTGGTTGTCCGCCATCTGTTTCCAGCGCATTTTCAATTACTTGTGCCTGGAGTCGCTCGCAGAAACCCTGACAGAACAGACTAGATTTGCTAATGGTGGTTGGCAAGGTTGATGGAAGAAGGTCACGCGGTCGCTCACCTACCCGCTGGTCAGACCTAGTAAAGTCGCGCACTGGCCTATCAATATTAACCCAGGCTATAAAACTGCCAAGGATAGGAATACGCGGAGAAGCATAGCGCATCGGGTGATTAACACTTCAAGCTAGACACGACTTTCATCAATGAAGATACCGACTAAGAAGAAGATTCTCTACAGAAATACTTACGTATCATTTTTTTTTAATATGTTCTAGCTGATATAAAATATTACTGCAACGCCCCCTAGTGAGTTGCTACCATAACACCTATTTAAGAACCCACACTAATCAACCACAAATCCATCCCTGAAAACTGCATCAAAATCGGACTAATAGTTTTGGTTTAGCACAAAAAAAGTTTACCGCAGCGCCCCCTGGTGAGTTGTCACCTATCTAAGAAAACTATCTATATAAAATATTACTGCAACGCCCCCTAGTGAGTTGCTACCATAACACCTATTTAAGAACCCACACTAATCAACCACAAATCCATCCCTGAAAACTGCATCAAAATCGGACTAATAGTTTTGGTTTAGCACAAAAAAAGTTTACCGCAGCGCCCCCTGGTGAGTTGTCACCTATCTAAGAAAATTCAAAAACAATTAAACCCGAACCCTGCACTCAAAACCGCATAAAAACCGTACTAGTAGTTTTTGTTTTGCACAAACAAATGTTTACTGTAGCGCTCCCTGGTGAGTTGTCCCCGTAACATCTATCTTAGAACATGCACCAATCAAACTTTAATCCAGAACTAAAATCGCATCAAAATCGTACTAGTAGTTTAAGTTTTGCACAAACAAATGTTTACTGCAGCGCCCCCTAGTGAGTTGCTACCGTAACACCTATTTAAGAACCTACACTAATCAACCACAAATCCATTACTAAAAACCGCATCAAAATCGTACCAGTACTTTTGGTTTTGCAGAAAAAAAATTTGACTGCAGCGCCCCCTGGTAAGTTGTCACCGTAACACCTATAAAAGAACATGCATCATCAAAACTAAACCTATCACTGAAAACCGCATCAACATCGGACTAGTAATTTTGGAGATAATTGGCAGCATTGGATTCCACAAACAACCTCTCACCCCAAACGCATATACCATCTCCGTTCCGTCGTGGGTAAAAAAGCAGAACCATAATAAAGCAGAAAGTTCCCAGCCAGAATCGTCTTCTCTATTCATAACTATAGTCATCACCACCTATTCTAAACGAAATTCTGCTATCTTCATAGTATGCCTAGTAAAATTATGCCATCTTAAAAGTATGCCATTATAAATTGGACTTATAAACATACGGCCAAACAATAATTAGTGCCAAGTGCGTGTTATGCCAAATGAATTTCGGAGCAACAAAATTCTGCCAGATGGAGGGAATCCTAAGACTAGAATTAGCACTAACTAATTACAGAGTTCATAAATCCCAAATTAAACACACAAATTCTGGCACGACTCATCACACTTATTATTCTCTATAAAATTAAATGAATACGATACTATTATTATTGAGTACATATCAATTTGTTTTAAGTATTTCAAAAATATTTCGCGTGGTAATATTTAATACTAACATTTTATTAAGCCTTCTACAGTTTGAAACTGTATGTCAGTTTGTTGTTAAAAATTACATTGATACCGGCTTTTATTTTATCTGTCTAGTCTGACCGATATGGAAAGCATTTAGCAAAAAACCAAGCAGCTAAATAACCATACAATGACGACAGATTTGTTCAACATAAAAGTATTTAAATTTGTGTATCCTATTTCTTAAAGATAACACCTTTTCAAAGGTATCACTCCTTTGACATCGGGTAATATCACAGAAAACCTAATCGGTAGACGCCACAAATTTTAACAGCCTTAAGAGGTCATCATCTGACGTAATTTTGAAATGAATGCCGAAAGGACGTCAGACACTTTATAAGAAATCTGGTCAGAACACCAACAGAAATACTTATAACTAGTTTGCTACTAGTTGTGAATACTTAATTCACAAAATTATTTTTTATAACATGACCAATATTATCTTGGTATGCTTTGAAAAAATATATAATCGGATCGGATAAAATAATCAAACTTTTAACAGTTCTGTATTGTCTTATCATATAAAGTACATTTATGGGCAAATATCATTCAAGGCAAAAATGTCATTGATATGCTCAAAACTTCTTACAAAATACATTACGATGAAATCAATACAAATGTGAAATTAGTGTTTATACCTACCGGTTACTATAGGTCTTTCTTTTTGAGTAGGTAAGTGTTGCGTGCGATGGTTAGTTGAAGTTTCCATTCAAGAAAGAACACGTTTAGTTGTAGTTTTTATTCATAGCTCTAAACTTATAATTCTTGTTTTTCTTATTCCAATATTGAATTTGGTCGCTATTGCATAAATCAAAGTATTTTAACATTGGATTTTACTTTAAAAACATAACAATTTTTTGTTTTAAACAGAGTCTATTTAGCTAAGTGTCCTATAATTAAGACCATTACGTACTCTTTATACATTTCTTCGCTAGCAGGTGTCGTAACTCATATTATATCTAAGAAACTTTTTCAGTCGCCGACATTCGATTTGCCAAATGATTTGGAAATGCGAGATAGTTGTATTATGCCGTTACATATTATTAATAACGATATCCACATCATTAAACAAATGTTATAGATTATGAAAGGGGGATGTTTAAAAAAATAATGTCTGTAATGTCAAACGTTGTGGGTAATATTTAAGATGCATTGCGTAGGTAGGTAAATTTGGTATACATGCTATTTATAACGTACCTTGGTAGATTCAGGTCATTGTGCTAAATTAAAAAAAAACTATACCTTCTGTGTACTAAGATTGCATAAATAAACTCGCAACGTATATATATTTTTTGCATTATGCAATTATCAGATGTAGACATACAGGTTATAAAGACTTATAGATAAATTTCATAGTTGAGGTTAATTTCTTATTTTATTATTATTCCAAACCACGGCCATTTTTAGGGTACCATCCGTACCCAAAGGGTAAAACGGGACCCTATTACTGAGGCTCCGCTGTCCGTCTGTCTGTCTGTGCGTCTGTCACCAAGCTGTATCTCATGAACCGTTGTAGCTAGACAGTTGAAATTTTCACAGATGATGTATTTCTGTTGCCGCTATAACAACTAAAAAACAGAATACAATAAATATTTATGGAGGCTCCCATACAACAAACGCGATTTTTTTGCTGTTTTAATAGATAATGGTACGGAACCCTTCGTGCGCGAGTTCGACTCGCACTTGGCCGGATTTTAAATCAAAACGCCACAAAGCCGCTCGCTGTGGAGTTTCAAAGCTGATGATGCCCCGGCCTCGCAAAGGCAGTTACGAATATCTTCTCGTATTTATTAAAACTGTAGGTACATTTTCAGAATCATACATATTGAAGAACTTATGAAGGAATGAAATAAATGAAAGAGACTAATTGAACAAAAAGCAAGGAATTTTACATAAGACATAGGTTTAGTTAAGTAGGTATTCCTGAAAACTGAAGTAAAATCCACGTCACGGACTTTCCATAAAACTAGTGAGTACAGCATGTAACTAATCTTTCGTAAAGTGCCCTGTGAAACTACCTTTTAGTTTCACGTTTAAGATAAAAGAGCACTAAAAATAAGTGCTTACTATAAATATTTAGTGCATGGCACTTAAGCTCTAGTGAGTGTACCGGCGATTTGCAATTTGTTTTATTATTGGCTATTAAGTTGTATACCTACCACAATCACAGATAATGGAAAACACTTCTTTTTTGTATTTTGTACTAATGTTTACCGTTACTTTGCAGTAAAATATATTAAAGGGAGCCACTTCATTATCATTTTGCTACTACTTGCATTTTGCAAGTTTAAAATATTCCATCTTATACTTCGAAGAAACACTGCCCCTATTCACGCCAACGAAAATAGTTCGCTCCGTAAATTCATGCACATCTTTTGAATTACATTTTAAAGTCAATTAAATTTTAAGCTTTACTAAATTTCGCGAGCGCAAGGAGCCTTTTGCAGTAACTTGTGCCGGCTTTATGCAAATGTCCAGTATTTAGTAGATGTAACGTTGTAATAACAGGGTTATAACTCTGCCGCGCTCGTTGTTAAATGGCGCGGAGCAGTGATAGGTCGGACTTACTGCACGCATTCATATTACGCGCTCGCAACTGCGAGTTCAAAATTTAATTTACTTCAAAAAAAGTACTGCCTTAATATAGGGTGGAAATGAACATACGAAAATAAATGAAAGCACAGGTTGTACTATATATATAGTTTATACAAGTATTTTTTGTTGAAAAGTAATGGAGCTTTACCTACACAAAATCGTCGATAAGGAGTTTGTATGGAACATCTGTTTTAATTTTTACGATTTTGATATTCCTTTGATATAGACTAGAAACTGTGTTCATTTATCGTTGTATGATCTTTTGCACAATAATTATAGTGATTGCGAAATATAAAGTTAATGCACTTTTGGCTGCTATGTTCGATGAAATATCTAACAAAACTCTAGTTGTGTTCTAAATTTAGAGGTTAGTTTTAAGCTTTTAAGACTCTACTAGCAACCTAAAACTTAGATGTTTTTAAGATTTATTTAGTGTTGTGGGTAAACTTTCTCTAGATTACTTTGACTATTTTAGAGCAGTTTTCAATAATTATTAAATATTCATAAAATGAAAACCTGTATTTACTGTATTCTGTAACAGTAATTACGTTTGAAAACCATTAAATGGGGTTTTAGATTTCGGTAGGTACTATTTTTATGTAGTTGTACATAATAGTTATTTATTAAAGTGCGTTTATGTTTAGTTGGAAAATAGTGTAAACAAAATTGGCATTTGTTTATACAAAATTCAAGTTTAAAAAACCAATAGACTGTTAAAATAAAAAGTTTTTTGTAATAATTAATAATCTTAAATGATGATTAATTATTACAAAAAACTTTTTATGATTATTAATTATTACCCCCTATTATTTTTATATCGATCATATTTTTAAATAGATAATTTGGTTTTATACAATTTTAAGATTTTTTACTATATTGCTAAGCAAGAAACCAGCCTGATTCTTGTTATGTGTTCGGACTTTTGTATTTAACTGCTCGCAACTCGAACAGCCCTGAAAAATTTACATTCTTTAAGCTGCTATGCTTTTATAAAATTTGATGAGATTTGATTTATAGCGTTAGAAGTGATTTGATTTTGAGTGCGGTGCCGTGTGTTAAAGTTGAACTTTTCGTACGAGATACAATAGTAGACTCAGAAGTTTTATTGCTATTACGTCGACAGTTGTGCCTGGGAAAGTGTTAAGTTAGTAAATACCTTCTACAACAGTTTCGTGTTGTGCAAAATGTTATTGCAATTAATTGTAAATAATTCGACTTTAGGGCATTGCAGACGGACTGCATATGGATTGCTACTGCAAACTAACTGCACAGTCTACTTGCAGTCTGCGTGTAGTCCTAATGATTGTACCTCAAGTGTAGTCGTTAGGACTTTTGCTGGACGTTTACAGTTATGGCAATTAAACAGAAACCGCATCCAAACTACAATTTTGCAATAAACTGGCAATTTGGATTGCCAAATGCAGTCCATCTATAAAGGCTCTTGATACTACAGGTTGATATTTTATCAGCCCGCCCGCCCTGTTAAATTGCGCGGAACAGCGAGAGGTTGGGCTTACAGAATGCATTCATATTACGCGCCGAAACTGCAAGAAAGAGTAAGTACCTACTACTAAATTACTTTTGCGGGGAAGACGAATGGGTGTTAAAATAAGTTATTGAAACTGCCTGCTTAATAAAATGGTGGCAGGCTTTCTGATAGGCATAAGTTATTAGTGAGTTCTGCTAGTTCAAAATATATTTTTAATATATATCAGTGGCTTCTAATGGTTCAAAATAACAATATTTTTAAATAAAATAAACCTGAAATGTTCTTACGAGGCTTATTACAAAATTTTGATAGTTTTGTGGTTTTTTTATGATTACTGGTCATTCAAAAGATAAATCGAAAATCGAAGGCCGCTACGTCGTACGTATGTCAATTTTTTTTAGCTGAAATTATGTACATTTTGAGACAAGTGACACTCAAGATTCTCTAATTGGCGTAGTCTAGAAAAAAACATGTATCTAACACGGTAAAAGGGATATGAATAAAAAAATAACTACCTCGAGACACGTTCGTGGATACTTATTATTGCCGCCTATCCATTTTTGTTGGTAATTGCTAGACCCATTTCGGTTCGATTACCCAGGTATGGTCTACTAATTAAATTAATATAAGTAAGCCACAGGCGGTAGGCTATTATGCCAAGATAATGGTGTATAAAGGTAATAAAATAACAAGGGTATTTCCTTGTTTTTACTATTGACTAAAGTTACATTAGTAATAGTTAATAGTACCTTGGAAATCTCAGCAGGAGCTGCGAAAACGGCACAAAACTTTTACGTGCCTTTTCTATAACGTGTTAGTCTACCTCAAAGAAGGCAAATAAACCAAAAAGCAGCCCATATTTAACTTGTTCCTCGTAGGAAGTAACCTGTTGTTCGGAGCCATCTAGGATTAATTTAAGAAGTTGCACCTAACTGCGAGCGCGTATGGTGACTAGCGAAGCGAAGACTACACTACAAAGTTTTATATCGCTTAAACTTACTAATCGCAAGGAAAACTAGATTCTTCTCTCTTCTAAAAAGTCGTAATTATGATTTTATGAAGTTTTTATTGTAAACCGTTCAATTAGTCTATGTAAAGTATGATCCCAAGCAGCATCATTTATGCATTCTCAAGATGATTATCTATTTTAGATTGATTATACCGGGCGTGGGATGCTAACGAAAGATATTTTTTCTGCGTAATCAGCTTATATTAAATCTATCGAACAAATCAGTCAATAAACGGTTACTAAGTACGTGATAGCAAGAGAGCCCAGCTGCACCAAAGATTCTAATCTGCACTCTAACTTCAGCATCGTGTCTACCTAAGTGGGTCACTTGAATGCATCCTATACTAGGATACACACTGCCAACTTCCATTACTAATTTACATCGAACTGAACTTGTAAGCTCGTTGAGAAAGAAAGGATTAGTGGCGACCACGGTCAAGAAGACGCAATGTTAGCAGGCCTTCTCCTTGGTGTCCATCCAAACAGCCCAGAGTCGCTAGCTGTAGCGTCCCAAAGGGAAGACCAAAGTTCAGCAGTTACCTTCCTAAGCCTGATGATAACAGCTTGTTTGCCTTAATGGTCCGTGGTTCTTATCATGGGCAGTGGATCGAGTTCAGGCCACAATTAGCCGCTCCCGCCTGCTTTATACCCTCTCGCTAAGTTATCGCGTGTGTCGCCAGGCTGCCTGGCGCGCTCCCAGCGCAACTTCGGGGAGACAAAGCGATAAATCGGCAACGGTTCGCTGCCTGATAAATTAAAAGTTGGCAACACACGATCATAAGGGGAAGTCGTTCAGCGACGGATATCGTGGTCTATTAATCCTTTGTTGCCGATATTCCCCGTTTTATGTTCTGTCTTTGCATCTGGTAATGTTATTGGCGAACATTCACCAATTTTATGTCGGAAACTGCAAAACGTTCTGAAAATTTACGCGCAAAATGCACGGGAGTTAAATATTTGATAGTTACATTTAAAATTACGGGCACGGTAATATCTGGGATAACATAGGTATTGTGTCATAATAAATCATTGGGGAATATTGCTCTACAGGACTCGTGAGCTATTCGTAATACGGTATTGATACAATTTGTAAATTATTTTAATTTTATTAATACGAAAGAATAGGTTTAAATCACAACCTAGGAGATTTTACGCAAGTATTTTTCTTAAAAATTTTAAAGCGACTTGATTGTTTCAGCTTTTTGGCATAGGCGCAAGAGTCGAGGCACAATAGAGGTTTGATTTTTAGTCAGGTCAATATAGGAATGAAATTTTAAAAACTAACTCGTGATTAGGTGTGCCGCAAAACGCTTTTTTTTGCAAGGAAAAAACGTTTTCTGACACCTGCTAATGCAATCATGTTATTATATTACCTTACTTTAAGACCTCCATCGGGTGTTGTATGGTGCATCTTTTAACCGACACGAACGAAAATTTAGAAAGTGTGTTCTAATATTACTTACTTTATAATGTTATAAGCTAGCGTTGCAGAAAAGTTAAACAAAAACTGTAATTGAACGAGATCGTGGCCTTTTTTTTGTTTAAAAACATGAAACTTGTGAAAAAGTTGCGAGTTAACACAGTATCAAAGCTAGAAAAAAAACAAGAGTTAAACCCGATTCAGGCGACGGAGTGAATAATTTAGATATCAATGCTAGCTTAACCAGACCAAGTGGTAGGTACTGCTGTGTGGTTAGTTTAATGAATTTCATTGAAGTGAGTTCCGCGATTTAATTAAACTTTATAAATTCGCTAGCGACCACCCGCGGCTTCTTTTTCCTTCCGTTTGAAGCTGAGACAAGTTCTTCAGAGAAATCTTTATTTAACGTTTTGTGTCTTCAGTGCAAGTAGTTAAAAAGAGAGATGTTAGGATTCATTTTAGTTTTGTTAATTGCTGTAAGAAACGTGAGTGTCTAAAACTCCGATTATACTCGATTTTCATAAGGGCACCTGACAACTCTTTTGTATGAAGTTACGACCACGTTAGTACTTATGTCTATCTTCATTGGGCAGTACCTACCTAAGCAGCGTCGTATTATAACGTAAAATTGTTACATACAGAAAAAACTAAACACAAAAAACTAAAAATAAAAGAGCTTTTACGCTTTAATACGTAGTGCAAGTGAGTTAGTCGGGGGTGTCTTGCCAAAGGTGCATAGTATAATACCCACATACCAATATCGTTCGTGACTTTGAAAATCACTTTGAATAATTTTTGGACTTAATTATCTATTAAATTATTTTCTAGTCAAGCTGTAGTAGGTACACATACTAAAAAAAATGTGTTTTAGAACATAACTATTGTGCAACTACAAACGAACTCAAATTGACTTGAAATTAATTGTTTTGATAAAATTTGTATAACTTATATAAGCTTCCAATCGGCCGATCTGGAAGTCACTGGTGGAGGCCTATGTTCAGCAGTGGACGTCCTGTGGCTGATGATGATGATGATGATGATAAGGTCCAATTTTATTAATTAATAATGTTTTTCATTTTTAGTGGTTTTTTTGCGACATTATTTCTAACAATTGATTTTTTTTTGTTTTTAGCAATTTCATGCAAGGTTTTAATTGAAGATAAATAACACTTGAAAAAAATCATCGACCTCAGGTGGGACTCGTGTTTTTTTTCATTTCATTTCATGGAATTGCTAAAAACATTTTTTTTAAATTATTGAAGTATTTCTGATCTTAACAAATTTTAATAGTCAAATATTTGTAAAAATATTTCTATCGGGTGTATGTATACGCTGGCTTCGACAGCGAGAAAAAAACACTTGCTTGAGATATTTCCTCGTGTCACATGACGTCCTCGGTAGCTTAGTTGGTAAAGCACTCGCCCGGCATGCGATGGGACGTGGGTTCGAGTCTCACCTGAGGTTGATGATTTTTTTTCAAGTGTTATTTATCTTCAGTTATGTCTAACAGCTTATAATACAAACTAAGTAGATAAATTATGTTCTTCTATAATACCGTAAGCAAATAGTTTGCGGTAAATTGATAATGTTGCCAAGAATAAAATATTGTTCAAGATATTACTGAACCACTCTAATAATATCGTGTAAGGAATCAGAGATATAAATTATTAGATGGTTATTTTGCTCCATCCGATGTGTTCCTCCAACCGTATGAATTTATTGCCTAGTCCTATAAGTTTGTATGGAACATTATAATATTATTATTTCGGGTGCAATATGTTACGTGTGTTTTTAGCGACTAGAAGTGTTGCAATAAAAAATGCGTTTAATTTTTACAGCAATTTCTATAAAACCTTAATCATCACTAAGTTATGAGCTATGCTTTTTTTCTGACGAGCCTTTAATACCCCTTTTACTTAACTAACAAACAGGTGAACAAATATATCAGTAGAAAAATTAGAAACCTACTTTTAAATTGTAATTGTTTTTATTTCATAATTACATCATTGTTATTAATGATCCACAGGTGCCTTTTATAAGTTCTCCTTTATTTAGAATTTAGATTGCGTTATTAGGTATTATAATACATCAAAGAGCGTCAATCTTTTAATGAAGCCTTACGTATCGCATCTAAATTGCGAAATTACATTTTTATTGCAGTATTTTATTTTAGACGGAATATAATGAAAAAGTCATAGGTGCTCTAATTAAAATTATACTTTAAAACTGGTAACAAACGTTTTAGAAACACCTTTATGATTTTTGTAAGTCTTGCAAGAATATCATAGCAGTACTGACCATCAAGTTCATCATCCATCAGGTTCAGGTCCAACCTAGTTGATCGCTAATTCTTTATAGGGTTTCACGTAAAAACAATACTAATAAGATACTGTTTAGCATTCATAGTTATATATGGCCTAGTTTTTTCTTGGTCTGGTCTTGTTCTTGGAATTTTATAAGCAAAATATTTAATTATAAATTGTGGCAAATAACAAAAAAAAAAGTCTGAACCCTTAAGCATTATCATCTCGTAGAATAACGGCATGTATTTAGTAAAGAGCTATTATTTTCATATGACAAATAGACACTTTATTTGTATACATTGGTTACAAAGTTACATTTTGATTATATTGGCTAAATATATTTGGCAAAACTAACAATGTGAGATGCTATTTTTATACCATTTAAAACATATTTTGAGTAACAAAAATATTTTAATGTAATAAATCCCCTTTAAAAATATATTGGAATATGATATAATAGAATTTGCTTTAGCCGCAGTTCATCCAATTTATTTATCAAGGCTTTCGGTTTAAATATATAGTCTCTCAAATACACATTAACGAGCCAAAATTTGCCGTGACCCTTTTGATCGACTCTCATAGTAATGATTTTGACCAACGGGACATTATTGGGGGCCAATTACTTCATTAGACGACCTTTGGACGGGTTCTGTATACATGTAGCTCATAATATCTGATTCAGTATTTGGAAATGCTTTTACTACAGGTTAGGGGTCCTAACACCAACATAGCAACTTTATTCACTTTAGTAGCATGATTAAAAGGCCCTGATGAAAATACAAAAGTAGCCTATCAATTTCAGAAAGTTGCAGAATTGAGTACCAACACAAGATTTATAAAAAAGTACCTAGTAGTAGTAGTAGTAGTAGTAGTAGTAGTAACAATCAGCCAGGATAATTATGCATACTTTCGATTAGATGGGTATCAAAGTAATAATAGTAAAAGTAGTCAAGCCATATTATTTTAATAAAAAATGTTACTTATCTGACCCGGCATCGAATGCGAGAGTTTTTCTATTCGTGACTAATTTAGTAGTAGGACCCCAAGCTGCGGTTAATACCTTCTATTATGACCCCCTAATGATACACAGGTGGCGTTACGGTCGCCCATTCATTAGTGGGGTCAACATAATTGGGATGTTGATATCATTAAATATATCCCAAACATTTCGGTACAAAAGTCACTTGTGAGCGCGTAATTGAGACGCAGGTGTCTGATAATCCTAATCCAGTTTATGATAAAAGCTTTGTCATCTAGTACTCTTAAGGGAGCTCGGAGTAACGAAAATCATATATTTGATATAGAAATGCCTAAATTATGTCTACCCTTCAGGTAGAAATGGTGATTGGATGCTGCAGTAGCGCTGAAAACCGATGTTTCGGTGTATGTTAAACAATTTGCTATCATAAGATTCCGGCAGACACAATAGTCAGCAGACACTCGTCAATAGGATAGTAATGCATGACATTATGCAGACAACATAGTGTCATGATATTATAATAAAAAAATTGCAACATTATTTTTTTAAAAGGCACTAGACAATTATTTTAGCCAGGAACGTCTCTTATTTGTTCTCTATATAATTATATCTTATTTGATCCAAACTGGGAATAGAATGCGGAATTACGGCACTACTATCGAGTCGTCAACATGTTTTTTGCTAAATAAAATTTTGTATTCTGAGAAATCCGTAAAATTTGGAGAGGCAAACTGCGTTCCGTAATAATTTAGTGCAAGCTGCAGCCAAAACATCCTAAATAATTGAGATGGGAAACAGATTTTGCTAGTCTGTCTGATAGTGACTGTGAGCGATACGTCGCTTTGTACTACATCAGCTTAATACAGCGCTTATTATTTCTCTTGTACGAAAAGCCATGATACAATTTTACAAAATACCTACAGCAAAGGTTTGTAAAGTTATTTTATCCTAAGAGATACGATAAATATAATATCGTTTAAAAACTTTATTATGTATTATTAAGAATAACCTACAATTATTTACTCAGAAAACTTTGGATTTGTAAACACACTTTTTCAATGATTATTAAGAGATTTTAAACTGATTAAACTTTTAATATGTGTAAAAGTTTTACCATGTTTCATGTAAATAAACTTGATTTAAATTTAGCGATATCTTTTTTGCTCGATTTTGCGGCTAAAATAGAACTAAGTAAAAATAGGTAGCAAAATTGAAATCTCAAAAATAAGTTGTACGATTGGCGATTAGTTGAAGTATGTAGTTTTTGAAACTTCGTTGTCTGTTCCGAGGTGAAGAGGTGTTTTTGTTGGATCCGGAGTCCGTCCGTAAAGAGTATTTGCGTAAGTTCATAATTTATGTATAATCAATCATAAATGACGAAAACGTAATTTAAATCTTTAGGAATTGATTAAAAGATCGGACAGAAAATGGCAATACTATTAAAATTAAAAGGTTATAATTAAAAATTCATAACCTTAATATTCATTAGCCAATTATCTTTTCCTTATATCTAGATAAAGCCACGTCTCAAAGTCATTATCATAGTAGGTACTTATGACACTGAGCGTCGCTAGCACAAATGAACGGGGCAGTACACAGTAACTTCACTGCTTTGACATAGGCAATTTTTAAAAATACTTTAACCGGTTGAAACACTTAAATTTTAACTGTCGTTAAGCAAAAGACTTGTGTCTGTTTGTATTTATTTTCTAGACCACTTGTCAATTCACAAAAAACACTCTGATAATTTATCAATAACTAAGAAATTTTATACGTTTTTAAATCAACAGCTAGGATAGTTCGTTTACTCGTTCGTTCGTTAGTAAAGTTTAATAAAGATTGAAGTTACAGCTTAGTTATGCCATAAAAAAATACCTAAACGGATAAATTGCGTTGCCGGTGGTGTTAACTACCCTATAAAATTAACGATGGCGCTTGACTTATGGTTCATCGTAATTATACATGTGGCGATAATATGCGTGCCTATTTCGCAACGCACACTATGAAAAGTACCATAATAGTGCATAAACATACTAATTTGTCACAATCTATAAGGGCAGTGATGTTGTCAATTTTTATCTCCACGGGTGTCAGTCTTCAAGCACATGTCATTGCATTAGGCATACAGATTGCACCTGACTCTCACAAGGTAACGTAAGTAATAATAATAAGTACTTCTAATACATTGACTTCGTTCTAAATGTGTAAAGAGAAATAAAATAATGGTAACACCTCCTATGATGACAATTCTGTTGTCCACCCCATATTACGTTAAAGTTCGAGTAATCGTCACGCGCGATCATATACCTATTAATACAACTATGCCCACTGCACCCATCTCTGTTATGCCGGTTTCCTCGGTGTAATATGAGCTGACTTATTAAGAAAACTTGTGAGGTGGAAGCCTGGAGCGCCATTGCAGTCGACCGTTGTGTTAGCAGAGATATGAACTTGACGGATTAATTAAAGTGTGTCATCCCGTATGAAGACTAATATACAAAGATTATAAAATGGAAAACTAGTAATATAAAAACCACCACCATACTTACTTGATTATATGGTAAAACAAAATACAAATTAGGATTTGTAATAAAAATATAATAGACTAGTGTGGCATTGGTAATACGCGGCTGAACGCGTTGGCAAAAGCTGTTAAAATAACATTATAACATAAATATTTAAGTAACATATGTCTTCAAAATCTGTTTATATTATAAATTAAGTATTAACATTAATTCATCATCATCATCATTTCTGCCACAGGACGTCCACTGCTGAACATAGACCTCCCCCCAGTGACTTCTAGATCGGCCGGTTTGAAGCGACCTGCATCATCGACCAGGTCGTCTGCCCACCTTGTGGGTGATTAAAATTAATTGCCGAAAATTTAATGTTATCAGCATTTGCTAGCGGTTTAATACGTCATGCGTAAACAAGGAAAATATGAAAGTGCGAACAACACAACAAATTTTCTTATCTTGTGAAAGCGCACGAAAGGAATGAACATTATTAAATCATGTCGTATGGTGGAGTTGAGAATGAGTGTTTTATTAGACCCCTGCACGTGGCTACAGAAATAGCGAGTGTTCCGTGTATAACGTCATAATATCTTCTTAGAGTTACAAGGAACGTGAAACAATACCGTGTTCATATAATTCAATATTATAATTTAATATTAACTAGAAATTCAGCTAAGATGCGCGCAACATAACTTTAGATTGGCTAATATTTGGATCGGTTTGTGAATTAAAATTAATATAATCAGCATCATTATTTCGGCCATAAAATCGACGTCCACTGCTTAACACACGCCAGTGACTTCCAAGATTGTCCGGTTGGAAGCGGCCTGCATACAGCGGCTTCTTGCAACCTCTACCAGGTCGTCTGTCCACCTTTTGTGTTGGACGTCCGTCTTGTGTGTATCAAATAAATATCAACCGATTACACTTGCAGGATCGACCGATACAGTGTGCTGGTCACATACTACTAGGTATTCTTAATAATTATAAAGAACGATATAACTATTGGCAAATAAAATGATGCTAGTCTGATTGACCGCAAGTTAATACATGTATCTACAAATAACTTCAATACCTACTCACTGCGATGCGGATGCTCTCATTATACATTTGAACATTACACGGTTAGCCTGCAGTGTGTATACTATCTCTAAGTCAAATCTTTTTTTAGCGTATTGAACTGGAAAATCAACTGGTTTGATTCGTGGTTCGGGATCGGGTCAGTTCTGAAATCATATTTCTCTAAATCGGCTAGGTTCTGGCTGGGTGCATTAGGACACGCTTAAGCTGGGAAAATAAACTGCATACTAACTACTACTACTAACTACTTAATTTAAGTGTTACAATTATTTTTTTTAACTTAATCAATCAAATACCTATTTATATTTGATTCAGAAATATTTTATTCAAAACAATAAAAATACTTTACCTACTCGTATAAAGTAAAGTACGTTTTTATCTTCTGTTTATTGTATTTTTTTATTTTCCATCGATATCTTACAATAAAGTAGAGGCTTTTATTTTAGTTTTATGGCCCAATTTAGAAATACGCATGGATAGCATTAACCGCCAAAATTATATTAATACAGTAACAGCAGCGAGCTTTTTTTTACGTAAAAACCTTTTTATTACATAGTCCCCAATTTCAGGTTATTGCTTTGTTTGATCTTATCTTTTGAGGATGTCAACATGTGCCTTCCTGGGCTCACATGAAGATAATGTTACTTATGAAAATGTCCTGTCCTGTAAAGGAAGTACCTGCACTCAAAGTAATAATTGTTGAAGTAGCTAACATAATTAAGTGATTCATGAATAATGAAACAATAAAAAAACAATTTAAGTAAAGGATACATTTAATTACATATGTTGAAAAGTTTGTTTGATAATAGTAAATCAATTTAAATGTGAATGTACTGTATGTAGTAATCCAAACACATAGACTAAACAACAATACCTCTGAAGATCAAAATAGACGTGTTTTTAAGAAAGGAATATTTTATTTAAGTATTTAACTAAGTTAAAAATAATATTTCAAACCTTGAATGATACTTTTATATTTCGGAGAAGTAAAGCTAATCTGCTATCACCTTACCTACGCGTGTAAACACAAAGTTTTTTGGGTGGAAATTTAATACTCTGCCCGAAAGTTTACACGAGGTACCGCGTACAGCAAAAACTAGTTAAAAATCAATACGGACAGTGTTTACACGTAGTCATAGCGAAACGAACGAGATTGGATATCGGCCAATAGCGGGCGATATTTGCTGAACGCCATGACAACGGGACGCACCTGCCCCGTAAATATTTGGTCAATACGATGAACCTTTCACATAAACGCACTAACCACAATGAATCAAGACTCAAAGAAAACTACCAACAACATATACGGAAGAGTAAACGTGCCGCCAGTTGAAAGATGTCGGGTAAACTTTTGCACCGATCTAGAGAAGTCAGTTCTGATGAGCAATTTCGAGAGACGCGGCTGGAGCCAAGTCGGCCCCGACGATGAATGGAACTTTTATTGGGCGTCAACTCAGACGTGCCGAAACCTATTTAGCGTCGAAAGTGGCTACAGAATGAACGACAATCAAATCATAAACCACTTCCCTAACCACTACGAGCTGTCAAGAAAGGATTTGCTCGTCAAAAATATTAAGAGGTACAGAAAAGAGCTTGAAAGGGAAGGCAGCCCTTTAGCGGAAAAAGCCGAAGTTATGTTACACGGGGGGCAAGTTGTCACTCGATACGTTCACCTCGACTTTGTACCTATCACTTTTGTCCTCCCGGCGGACTATAACATGTTTGTCGAGGAATACCGAAAATCCCCGCAGAGTACTTGGATTATGAAGCCGTGCGGAAAGTCTCAGGGCACGGGAATTTTTCTCATAAACAAACTATCGAAACTGAAGAAATGGTCCCGCGAGGCAAAAACTCCTTTCCACCCGCAACTGAGTAAAGAAAGCTACGTGATTTCCCGATACATAGACAATCCTTTGCTAATAGGTGGCAAAAAGTTCGATCTGAGACTTTACGTGTTAGTCGCGTCGTTCCGACCTCTAAAGGCTTATCTGTTCCAACTCGGCTTTTGTAGGTTTTGCACTGTGAAATACGATACCAGCGTTACGGAATTAGATAACATGTACGTTCACCTTACTAACGTCAGTGTGCAGAAGCACGGAGGTGACTATAACAGCATTCACGGCGGGAAAATGAGTGTGCAGAATTTGAGGCTATATTTAGAGGGGAGCCGGGGACGCGCTGTGACGGAAAAGTTATTTGCCGCGATGCAGTGGCTGATAGTGCACTCTTTGAAGGCTGTCGCCTCCGTAATGGCCAATGACAGGCATTGCTTCGAGTGCTACGGGTACGACATTATAATCGATAACCAGTTAAAGCCATGGCTTGTGGAAGTGAACGCGTCGCCATCCTTGACGTCTACTACTGTAAACGACAGGATATTAAAATACAAGTTGATAGATAATATTCTGTCATTAGTGCTACCACCTGATGGGGTGCCAGATGTACGTTGGAATAAACTACCAAGTGCAGAAGCTTTGGGAAGTTTTGATTTACTCATTGACGAAGAATTAATAGAGAAGGATGAGCCAAGCTCTGGCAATCGTAATGGGAAAAATCGGAAAAGCTAGCCTGTATTGTTTCGAAATCAAAATCAGCGTCAGCTGATATGTAACATATTTATTAATGCAAGTTCACAATAAAATGTTTGCAAAAAGGCAAATGCAAAAATTTCTCGCGCGTTTGTGATTAACACCTACGCCAGGGGCCGTACGTAAACAAGCTCATGAAAATGTCGCTTCAAAGTGCATCAAAGGAGGCGTTTGTGGAGGTTGTGCACATGCCATCATTTGCATTTTAATGTTTACCGCCGCGGAAAAATAACACCGGCCGCCATTTTATATGCTAAATAGGAGTGAACTCCACACCGATTAATGTTGCGCGAGTTTTATCTGCTGTGGGAAGTTAGCGTTGTCACAAAGGAAGTTCATAATTTGGTGCCGCCGCGGGACAATCGGAACTTCTGGAATTGGCTAAAGATGTCGCGGTTTCTTGCCGGGTTTTGTTTTATAATGTTACTGGCGAGCGATATTTCTTTGGACTTTTGTTAAATTGCCCTGTTTGTTTTGGAAAACAGATAGAACTAAAAGTACTTAATGCTAATGGTCTGCTATTTTAATTTTTTTGGATACCTACCTGCACTGCTTGTAACTTTGTACACTATATGATGATTTTAAATAAACATTAATTTATTACGAGCTGTTGAGTTGTGATGTTACCGTTTTCATTATTCATTTTAATATAGCGGTTTTGCGAATATTAATAAAGTTTTAATCATACGTACAAACAAAAGATTTATTTTCAACAATGATGGGCATAAGTTTGCTGTAAAACACACTTAATTGTTCGATCGAATCACAATTAGCAAAAAATAACATTATAACTTTAGGCTAAAATGAAAAATAAATGCTTTTAAAATACACGTTTCGTTGTAATTAAATAATGTAGTGCCAATTAATGCAGCTTTCTGTATACATTTTGGAGTAGCGCAAACATAATTTAAAAAAATGTAGTCATGCATAAGCTCCGTTTTTAGGGTTCCGTACCCAAAGGGTAAAACGGGACCCTATTACTAAGGCTCCGCTGTCCGTCTGTCTGTCTGTCTGTCTGTCTGTCCGTCTGTCCGTCTGTCCGTCTGTCCGTCTGTCCGTCTGTCCGTCTGTCCGTCTGTCCGTCTGTCCGTCTGTCCGTCTGTCCGTCTGTCCGTCTGTCCGTCTGTCCGTCTGTCCGTCTGTCCGTCTGTCCGTCTGTCCGTCTGTCCGTCTGTCCGTCTGTCCGTCTGTCCGTCTGTCCGTCTGTCCGTCTGTCCGTCTGTCCGTCTGTCCGTCTGTCCGTCTGTCCGTCTGTCCGTCTGTCCGTCTGTCCGTCTGTCCGTCTGTCCGTCTGTCCGTCTGTCCGTCTGTCCGTCTGTCCGTCTGTCCGTCTGTCCGTCTGTCCGTCTGTCCGTCTGTCCGTCTGTCCGTCTGTCCGTCTGTCCGTCTGTCCGTCTGTCCGTCTGTCCGTCTGTCCGTCTGTCCGTCTGTCCGTCTGTCCGTCTGTCCGTCTGTCCGTCTGTCCGTCTGTCCGTCTGTCCGTCTGTCCGTCTGTCCGTCTGTCCGTCTGTCCGTCTGTCCGTCTGTCCGTCTGTCCGTCTGTCCGTCTGTCCGTCTGTCCGTCTGTCCGTCTGTCCGTCTGTCCGTCTGTCCGTCTGTCCGTCTGTCCGTCTGTCCGTCTGTCCGTCTGTCCGTCTGTCCGTCTGTCCGTCTGTCCGTCTGTCCGTCTGTCCGTCTGTCCGTCTGTCACCAGGCTGTATCTCATGAACCGTGATAGTTAGAAAGTTGAAATTTGATGATAATAGTTCACAGATGATGTATTTCTGTTGCCGCTATAATAAAACATACTAAAACCCAGAATAAAATAAACTGTACGGACGGGAAGCAAGTGCTTCCCGTCGGCTAAGGGAGTCTTGGCCGCAGCGGAGGGAAATGAGAACCAACACGGACGGTTGATATCTGATTTATAATGTAAAATGTTTCGTTTATATACAAAAGTAATAGGATGTAAACATGTATAGGTTTATCGTTGTGTGCCGTCGGTGTAGAGTGCCGACGGTATATGTGCAGGGTCCATGGGTCACGCTGGTTTGTAGGTCGCTGACGGCGCAGCAGATAAATATACGAACGTAGCTCGTACATATTGGCATCTTCAAGAAGGAGACGAAGAAGCAGGTGAAGGCTGCGGCTCCAGCCGCCAGCAAAATGTGTTGTGGTGTAAGAGGTTGCTTGTACATAAACATTTCATTCCCATACACCAAACGTGTTTTTTTTTGGTTGTTTTTATAGATAATGGTACGGAAACCTTCGTGCGCGAGTCCGACTCGCATTTGACCGGGTTTTTTTAGATAAATAATAATACGGAGTCTTAAATAGATAATAATTTTATCAGAACTGACTCAGGCAGTTTGAGTCTTTTTAGCTGAATCAAAGTGACTTACTTACTTGACTTAATGTCCTAGGTCCCTCAGATGGGGCAGAGGGCGTCCACAGTAGCCCTCCATTGCGTTCGGTCTTGAGAATAGAATAGAATAGAATATTATTTATTCGTCTAATTAATGGTACATGTTCGTGAGTGCGTACTTACAAGCTACTTTATTGCAGTTTGCATGTAATTACTCTAGGGGTATAGTTCATATCCGAGTACCGGTCCTTGGGGGAGGGATCATTTGGTTATCGGTCTTGAGCTTCGCGTTTGATTTCACTCCAAGTCTTGCCGATCTTTTTCGCCTCATCTGCTACAGTGCGACGCCAAGTTTGCTTGGGGCGACCACGTTTGCGTTTTTCTTGGGGATTCCAATCCAGAGCCTGTTTGGGAATATGATCGGGATCTCTCCGGAGAGTGTGGCCAATCCAATTCCACTTGCGACGCTTGATCTGCTGGTCGATCGGGGTTTCGTGGCAGCGTTCCAACAGGTGTTCGTTGGAAATTTTCTCGGGCCAGTACACACCGAGGATTTGGCGAAAACAGCGGGTGATGAAGACCTGGAGTTTGTGCGAGATGGACTTGGTGACCTTCCACGTTTCGCACCCGTATAGCAATACAGATTTGACGTTGGACCCGAAATCTTGATCTTAATCCTTCGAGTCAGTTTCCGTGACCGCCATACAGGCTGAAGTTGCGTGAAGGCAGCTCGAGCCTTGGCAATGCGCGAAGTGATGTCCTCTTCTGTGCCTCCTGTTTCTGACACGACGCTCTCAAGGTAAGTGAAATTGCTAAATTAAAGTACGGAGCTTTTAATAGATGATCATTTTATCAGAACTGACTCGAAGTTTGAGTCCTTTTAGCTGAACAAGTATGATGCTTACATCTTAAGAATTATATTTATCTAAAACGACTCAGATGCTTTAAAGCTATTTAGATGTATTAAGATGATGACCCTCAAACATGTGGGTTGAGTCCATGTATTTAAAATATGTACTTGCAGTGTGTTTACTGATATGATTTTTGGGGTTCCGTACCTAAAGGGTAAAACGGGACTCTATTACTAAAGCTCCGCTGTCCATCTGTCTGTCCGTCTGTCACCAGGCTATCTCATGAACCGTGATAGTTCGACAGTTGAAATTTTCACAGATGATGTATTTCTGTTGCCGCTATAACAAAAAATACTAAAAAAATATAATAAATAAATATTTAGGGGGCTCCTATACAAAAACGTGATTTTTTGCCGTTTTTTATAGATAATGGTACGGAACCCTTCGTGCGCGAGTCCAACTCGCACTTGGCCGGTTTTTTTTTGGTGGGTTACGTTCTGCTTTAGAGATTTTTCTAATTTGAGCCTACGTGAAAGTGCGCTATCTTCCAAATAAATTTTAATAATAGCAGAGCACCTATTGTGCGTGTTCAATGGTACAGCACTACACTCATGCGTAGCTTGCTATTTTTCGATAAACGCAAGGAAATAAGGGTCTAAAGTGGATGATATTATGAACCTCTGCTGCCAACTGTACACCGTGAATGGCCAGATTACGTGTATTTATCGGAGGTCCTGTCATTGGCAAGCACTCAATTCTAACCCCGTAGTCGTTAGAAATGATTTAGCAAAACTAGTATTGGTAGAAATCCAAGTTGCTAGCAAAATTGTATTTATAACGCGAAGCATGTTTTTCATTTAGATGAATGTATTAATCTGCCATAATATGTAGCTAGGTTTTCAAATTTGTAGTAGGTACTAGTATTACTTAAGAATACAGTATCAATACACGCTCAAATAAATTCTTATAGGTATTACCATAGGTAATACAGAAGGCTCCTTCATGTAGGTACTATATGAAGGGGCCTAATTAACAAAAAGACCATCATTAATATTCACGTAGAATTACAATAACATAAATCCATAAAATTTTCAGTAAACATATCGCGAAATAACGAATGAAATAGCTTTACTTTACGGAATTTGGCACAGTACCGATGAAATCGATCGGTAATTGGCCGGCTGTAAATATTTTAGTGACCCATATTGTTCTTATTTCGGGAGTTTCGTACTTAAATTATTTCAACTGACAAAGTTATGAGTCACCTGGCTCCTGGTGACCTATTTGATATAAAACTGCCAAGTGCGAGTAGGACTCGATCACCGAGGGTTCCGTACTAACTTGTAGACATGTTAATAGTTCGTTCATAACGGGAATCGATTACGACCATTTTTAGCAGTTTTTTAATTAGGTAACAAATTTATGGTTTTCGGACTTAGTCCTTAGTCTTTTACTAGAGTTAGAATACACTGCTACTTACCAAAATTGATGATTCTAATGAATGGGAAGTATCCTTTAGATTTTGATTTCCTTGTAGGGTCAATAAACTGCGGACCTAAGTATTTGAGATTAATTTCCACTTGATACTTCACGCGTTTTTTATACAAAGAGTTTAGCAGACAGACAAACAGGATAACAAAGTAATCCTTTAGGTGTTCCTTTTTACCTTTGAAATACAGAACCCTGAAAAACGGTCAAGTGCTTGTCAGAATACATACAGGAGTTTCGTAAAGTTATGTTAATAAAGAAAAAAAAGTTAGATTACCTCCAATTGTAGCTACGTTTAATATTTTAGATATCAGACGCGTAACTCGAAATATTAAAAGCTTTAAACCTTTTATAACCTTTTACCTTTTTTAACCTTCTTTGACGACCTCCGTGGCCGAGATGCGAGCATGCCAGACTTTGAATGGCGCCGCCATCTCTGAGGTTCCGATCCGATGAGGGTTCGATCCCCGGTCGGGTCAATGTAGAAAACGAACTTTTCTATATTATTGTCTCGGGTCTGGGTGTTGTGGTGCCGTCGTTGTTTCTGATTTCTATAACACAAGTGCTTTAGCACTTACCTTAGTAACAGAGCAATGGATGTGATGTTGTTCAATATTTATTTATTTATTTAGTATATCACAAATGGCTAGTTCATATTCAAAAGCTTAGGATTAGACATACAAGAAAAAATAACACAGTCACTGCTTTACATGTTGGATCGTCTTTTGCGAAAGAAATACTATTGAATACTCGGTCCATGCTGAATTTTATGTGACTCTTATTTATGGGTTGCGAGCATACTAGTTGTGGTACACAGACGGATATACCAACCAGACCGACAGATGAACATGGCGAAACTGATATTATTTCTTGATAACTACGGAATCCTAAAAATTCAGCACTTAATTGGGTAAAAACAAATATCTTCTTTTTTGTATTTCATTATAAATGTAATAGTCTCTTCGAGATTCGGTGGAGGGTAGTCAAACGAAATACATGGTCGATCTATTTTGATGGTTTTTTATTTATTATATAAAGAGCTTTAGATTGCACGTTTTGTGTAGTCTGTGATCTAATATTTGGTAAAGTGATAGATAGTAGTAGTTATAGTTGTGGAGTGGAACCATTGAAATATTATTGTATTTAACGCGCATCGAGTGTCAAGTGACTTGTCTCGTAGACGACTTGCCTAAGACTAGATGGCGCCTTCACGGAATCATTACATTAAAACAGACGATTTAAAAAGAAAAATATTTTTTATTCATTAAGGTTGGGTTGCTCCATAGCATCAGTTAAAGTTAAGGTCAAAGTTAAATTTAACTTTAACTGTAACGCTAACTTTAACTATTTGAGCGACATGGGTTGCACCATCGTATTCGGTAGCAAAGTTAAAGTTACCAGGGTTACAAGTCTAATGACGCCTTATTTACACCTAACTCATTGTAGAAAACTATTTGTGACATGGCAATGTTCCACGTAACGTCAAAAAGCTAATACGGTGTAATCAGTTTACTTGATCAGTGGTGTTATCAGTCATTGAATTGTCAAATCATTCAGCTGTCAAACTATAACAAAGTTTTTCAATTTCTTTATTATAATTACTAATTTAACCACTAAATTTGCGCAGAGCATCGTGAGACTTGTTAAATAAAATAAATTGTATCAAATCGACGCTAGGTAGGGAAATTAATGGACACCTTGCTCACAAACATTCCTACAAAGTAAGTATCTATGAGTTGCGTGTTATTTTTTGCACTGTTATGTATTGTAACTTCATTCATTTAATTCTTAACGTTTCAGGGAACTTCAGGAAAGTGGAGATGGAGAGATTGCAATCAATTGTTGCTAAGCATAAAAACATATTATTCTGCAAAAAGACAGACGGTGTTAGCTCGAAACAAAAAGACAGTGTGTGGAGTGTGATCCATTGTGAATTCAATGCTCTCGGAGACATTCCACACAATGAGACAGCTTAACCTGCAGGAGCTGGAGCTCTAGAAAATAAGGGATTCAATCAGACACGCTCAGGAGGTCCATGACGTTACAATGAAGAGAAATACAAATTACAATTCGAAAATTTACATTTAGAAATAGAATTATTAAATAAGTAAATATTAATGAGTACCTATGTTCTATTTTTTTATCCCATATTAATAGTAGAAACTAGCCGTGCCCTGCGGCTTCGCTCCCGTGGGTTTTCGGGATACTACTAATACATATATAGCCTTTCCTGATGAATATCGCTATCAACCTCGGTAGCAGAGAGGTGAGCATGCCAGATTAGGCGTCGCAATCTCTAAGGTCCCGGGACTCCCGGGTCAGTGAAGAAACCGAAATTCTCTATATTGTCTTGGCTCTGGGTGTTATGGTTCCTACCGTCGTTGTTTCTGATTTCTGTAACACAAGTAATTTCGCTAGGTACTTACCATAGGATGAGAGCAATCTTTGTGATATTGTCTTATATTTATTATAAGGTATGCAAATCCGTCACCAGCAAACTCTTCAGCTTTATAATATTAGTTTAATTAGTAAAGTATCATGTTTGTTTGTGCCTGGTTCATACTAAAACGGCTCAAAGGATTTAGATGAAATTTGGTGCACAGATAGAGTATATCCGAAATTACTATTTATCTCAGTAAACCCATGAAATGAAATTCACGGGGTAAAAGCAAATAATGTAATAAAACTACAAGTAAATTATAAATTATATTTATTTGTATCAAACAAAAAAACCATCACTTCGGCTCGCATACACAAAAGTTATTGGCTCAGCCTACTATAGTAAACTGTTGCAATCATCATTCTGGCCCACTCTAAACACAACACATAAACACAACATGTTCCTCATCGGATGATAATTTTTTGAGACTCGAAATGTCGCTAGGAACGAATCTTCGCCACATTAGGCAAATCGATCGGTTCTTGGGATATATACTTTTCTTTTTCTGTGCCTTATATTGACCACCAAATAACTATCGTCTTCAGAAGTAGTTTCCGCGAATATTTCTCGTATCGACATTTTTGGAGGTTAGAATATTCGACATGCATGACAGATACTTGACAATAACTTTAACTTTAACTGGTCGATCTTGGGCGGTTACGGTTAGAGTTAAGTTATGACGTCATTTGACCATTGTCAAAATGGTGCAACGCATTTTTTACCTAACTGGTGTTTTAACTGAACAGTTAAAGTTAAAGTAAGTTCGTGCAACCCAACCTTAAACTTGCAAATTAAAAGAAAATAAGTATAAAAATATTTTTTATTCATTAAGGTTGGGTTGCTCCATAGCATCAGTTAAAGTTAAGGTCAAAGTTAAATTTAACTTTAACTGTAACGCTAACTTTAACTATTTGAGCGACATGGGTTGCACCATCGTATTCATATACACTGCTTCAAGCTGAACACGGTTCCGAAGCGTTCCAACTAGAGCTGAAAAATCGATTCGAAGCGCTGGGAACCGCAGATAATGTTGACAAGGACCTCGACAGCGTAGTAGGCGTTATACGCGAGGTGGGAGCTAGGCATTTTAGAAGGAAGCGACCAAACAAGGGGTCCAAACTCTCGGGGGAGACTCTAGAGCTGATGCGACTGCGACGGGAAGCGCCAGAGGGAGCTCAGTCAGATGCCATCCATAAAAGGATCCGAAGATTGGTGAGACGCGATCTCCGAAGCTTTAACACCCGCCTCATACAGGAGGCGATCGAGCAAAACCGGGGGTCAAAAGTCTTTGCCCAACGAATGGGGAGATCGCATCTGACAAAGCTGAAAACCTCGGATAGCAGAACCGTCACATCAGTTCCGGAAATACTCGCCGAGATCGAGGACTTCTACGGCCGCCTATACGCCTCGCATGCCCTGAAACCTCCAACTGACGCAAATGATCCTAGAGCTACGCTTGTACGCCACTACACCGATGATCTCCCAGAGCTAGACGTAGACGAAATTGAGGCGGCTCTCAAACAGCTTCGTAATGGGAAGGCTCCCGGCGAAGATGGAGTCACTTCAGAACTTCTCAAGGCAGGGGGAATACCCGTTCTTAGGGAACTGAAGGGACTGTTCAACTCCGTAATAGCCAATGGGACTACCCCGAAGGCGTGGAGCGAGGGCGTGGTGGCTCTGTTTTTCAAAAAAGGAGATAAAACTCTTCTGAAGAACTACAGACCGATCACGCTCTTGAGCCACGTCTATAAGCTGTTTTCAAGAGTCGTTACAAATCGTCTAGCCACAAGATTTGACGCCTTTCAGCCGCCGGAGCAGGCTGGGTTTCGTAAAGGCTATAGTACCGTAGACCATATCCACACAGTAAGGCAGATTATACAGAAGTCAGAAGAGTATAATCAGCCTCTGTGCCTAGCCTTTGTGGACTACGAGAAAGCCTTCGACTCCGTCGAGACCTGGGCTGTTCTGGAATCCTTACAGCGATGCCAAATCGATTGGCGGTATGTAGAGGTGCTGAGGAGCCTGTATAAAATGGCATCGATGACTGTTCAGGTCCAAAACCATAAGACGAGACCTATCCAGCTGCTCAGGGGTGTGAGACAAGGAGATGTCATATCTCCGAAGTTGTTCACAAACGCACTGGAGGACGTCTTCAAGACACTGGATTGGAAAGGAGCGGGCATCAATGTCAACGGCGAACACCTCACGCACCTCCGTTTTGCCGATGATATTGTCATTATGGCGGAATCGCTGGAGGATTTGCAGAAAATGCTGCAAAGCCTCAACGCTGCCTCGCGACGCGTGGGCCTGGGGATGAACTTAGACAAGACTAAAGTCATGTTCAACGATCATGCCATCCCCGGACCGGTCTCCGTCGAAAGCGTGGCGCTCGAGGTTGTCAATGAGTATGTCTACCTTGGGCAAGTGATGCAGTTGGGTAGAGACAACTTCGAGCGGGAAATCGCTAGGAGGATGCAGCTTGGCTGGGCAGCGTTTGGGAAGCTGCGTCATATCTTCTCGTCGCCACTGCCACAATGCCTGAAGAGCAAGGTATTCGATCAGTGCGTCCTACCGGTGATGACCTACGGAGCTGAAACGTGGAATATGACAGTAAAGCTGGCCCACCGACTACATGTCACTCAGCGAGCTATGGAAAGGTCGATGCTTGGGATTTCGTTAAAGGACAAAATCCGAAATGAGATCATCAGGCAGAGGACTAAAGTAACGGACATAGGCCAAAAATGTAGCAAGCTTAAGTGGCAGTGGGCTGGCCACATCTGTCGCAGAACCGATGAAAGGTGGAGTAAACGGGTTCTCGAGTGGAGACCACGCCTAGGCAAACGTAGTGTAGGACGACCCCCAGCTCGATGGACCGATGACCTTAGGAAGATGGCTGGCAGTGGATGGATGAAAAAAGCGGGAGATCGTGCTCTTTGGCGCTCTTTGGGGGAGGCCTACGTCCAGCAGTGGACTGCAATAGGCTGAGATGATGATGATGATGAAGTATAAAAGGAAATATATGAGCTTACTTAAGTTAAAAATGTTTCTTTGTTACTTTATCACGCTTTAACGGCAAACGGAATTAAGTAAAAATTCGAACACAATATAAAGACAGTATTTATTTAGCATAATTATTAATATTTTATACCTCGTTTTTGTATTCCCTTATACTTGTTTGCCTAAATTCTGAAGTCTATGCCTAACAAAGAGACAAGGTCGTCAGCCAGAATAATTACATTTAAAAAACTGCTGGAAGAAGCAATCTCTGTTAATGGCTATCTAGTATTAATATAACGATTCCATTCCATTCCCTCTCCAAAAGCGCAGCAAAAGCTACAAAATATCTAATTCTACTTCAAATAAAACGGAGGAATGTTGCTTCCGTCTCCGACTAGCCGTTGCTGTAGAAAAATTTAATTCAGCCAACTAAATGTACAGCACAGACGGCCTAATGCAACAGACTTCCCAAATATTTGACAACATCACATAAATTGCTCTAATCCTTAGGTAACTAAAGCATTTATACTTTAGAAATCTGAACTACTGACGGTACCCAACACCCAGAAATGAGACAACATAGAAAGTTCGTTCACCTCGACCCGACCGACCGGGAATCAAATCCAGGACCTCAGAGATAACGACGCCCATCCTGAATACGGAGGTCGACAAAGAATCCTATGGCCCAGCTATTATTGTAAACCTATTTCATCCAGAGTATATAGATATAATAGGCAAAGTAGCAGGCAACCTGTTCAATTTTAATCTCAATTATGCGATTGGACCAATTACGTTATAATAGCTTGCTGTCAGCGCATCGATCAATAATGGCATGACATTTAAATTTTAAATATTTTTACTAGTTGTTACCCGCATTGGCCGGTAGGTTAGCATAAAAACTGTTTGACCTAGCTAATTTAAGACACATAATTTGTCTGTGATGTACGGAAAGTCAACATGCAGCGCGAATTCCCGTTCGGTCACGCCGTGTCTAAAATACCAGCCATACTCCGCAATTCCGCCAATGAACGGCAGGCGGGATTGGCGGAAATTGCACTCAATTGGAGACACCGTCACGTGCCTACGAATCACGAGCACTATGAGGAGAATATCAGATAGGATCTACATATTTGAGGCGGCTGCTGCGCGCGTATTGTATTCATAACTTAAACCGTATTGGGCGAATATCAAGGATACGTCGTCGGATAAAAGACAGTTCCTGTTTTCCAACAAGAAAAAGAAAGCAGCGTCTTTGTTTACGTTCCTATTTCATTGTTATGTTCATCAAAATCTGCTCAGGAGAAAAAGTTGAGATTAATTTAATAGCAATAAACTTCAACATTTAAATAAGAAAAGGTGTAGTTTTATAGGAAAATGATTTTTATCAGATTTACTTTTATTTATACTGTCTGTTCAAGACTCTATGCTTTCGCAATCATTTCACCAAATATTTTGAAATGAATAAATGTGCTCCACATAAAACACCGATTTTCATGATCTCGAAAAAGGAACTAAGATCAGTGAGTTTACTAGACAAGGTTTTTTTACAGTGGGCATCTCCCAGCACACCTAGACGCAAGACAATTAAGAAGGTTTGTTTCCTACATCATCCAGAATGTCTCAAATTTCCACATTACGCTAACCGGGTCGTCATGCAATCAAATACGTGCAATGCAACATCCTGTCCAGACTTAATCACCAGACTCCATGTTATTATTAAATCAATTTGCAGACTAGACATCAAAGTATCCAACATAGCGGCAGAACAGTAAAACATACAACAATATCCCGGCGCCATAAACCGGGTTGCAGCGGGCTCGTAACTCCGCCGCACGTGTTCCAAATGCAATCGAAGAAACAGAGCAGGCCGACATTTTATAACTACCGACAACATTGAAAATTTTGATTTCGTATGCTTTGGAGATTTCGGTCTGATCAAATGCGCGGCTATGGATCAAACTAAACTAGTTTGATCAAGTTTATTATGCATGGAATTACCATGTCTAACCCGAAGGACTAGCCAGCTAAAGTGGCAATGGGCGGGGCACATAGCACGTAGAACTGACGCCCGATGGGGCAGAAAGGTTCTGGAATGGAGGCCACGTACCGGCAAGTGCAGCGTGGGACGTCTTTCCACAAGTTGGGCAGACGAGCTGGTAAAGGTTGCAGGACGACGCTGGATGCAGGCCGCATCCAACCGACCGATCTGGAAGTCACTGGGGGAGGCCTATGTTCAGCAGTGGACATCCTGTGGCTAAAATGATGATGATGATGACCATGTCTATAGAGATGAGATAGTAGCGTGTGCGTCATATCATTCCATATCAGGTTTATTAGTTTGTATACAGAATGATTGCTGTCAGATATCATGCCACCGAGTAATAGGGGAGTAGAATACCTATCGCGTGATTTCGCGATTTTCAACTGTTAAAACATAGTATTTTTACAGCTCACTGATTTCAGTGACCAAGCACGTGGCGAATAGAATAAAATGGCGACAATCAGAAGTTTGATAATTCAATTGTTAGATACAGTAGGCCCCTATCACCTGGCACCGAGATGACGCCTTATAAACTCCTTTAACAAGCTTAGAATATCAGTCATTTATCGAAACTACAAATATATTTTATTGTGTCTTCAATTCAAAATTGAATGCAGGAAGGTAAGTACCGGTTTCATGTTAAGCTATCCTTAGTTAATAATTTAATATAGACTAACTAAGTTCTATTTAATATGGGCGTGGATTTCTTTGCATCCCCTTGCCCACAACCGTACAAAGTTGGTCATGTGCGGAGCCAGACGCTTTGTAAATAAAACACGACGCGGCCGGTAACCACTTCTATGCGGCGTGCTGGGAAAACTTTGTGGTTTAATTACTGTGAGTATAAGTAAGTACTTTAAGGCTTAACAGTGTCCAGTGGAGAGGATAAGTTGTAGGTAGCTCTAGCCAAATTATGGTTAGCCTACGATTGATTTGGTTTGTCAGAATAATGAGGTGCTACGAGCGAATTATACAGATACATAAGAGTTACTCTACCACAGTGAATTTAAAATGTATACGGTGCGGTACGTGTGGGAAAACTTTGCGGTTTTAATTACTGTGAGTACCTTTAAGTACTTTTAAGCTTAATGGTGTCCAGTAGCTTGGTAAAATCTATATTTAATTTACTAATATGTCTAAAATTACGTAGCTATCTACGTAATTTTAGACTTAGTCAGCTTTGATTAAGTTTTATTTGCCTGACACAATTTACATTGTTAAAATAATAATGTTTGTTCATCACAACGAATCTCTTTTGATAATTCCCAAAATTAAATCATGATAAAAAGAACATGTGCATTTTTAATAGGTACTTATTATTTTTGTAAGTTTCAGATTTTAACTCACTTTCTTTAAAATTGTGACTAACTGAATTTACGTCCTGTATTAAAATGATCAATTAACATGCAACTAGTAAATATTTATACTTTAGTTCGGAAATTCATGTTGTTTTTGCGTTAATAGAGCTCTGTGATACTCGTTTGTGTTATAAAATATTCTAATGTTAGTGTGTTAAAATAATTCTGCTTGGCCAAATTCATTCCAAAAATATTTTTGAATTAAAATTTTGTTTTTTAGCATTGACATGCTAGGTTTATTCAAAGTAATATAATACTTTTAAAAAATTGACCGCCTCGGTAATTAGAAAGGTGTTACCTTCGACCGCGATATTTTACTTATATTTATTTATTTCATCATCATCATCATCATCTCAGCCACAGGACGTCCACTGCTGAACATAGGCTTCCCCCAGTGACTTCCAGATCCGCCGGTTGGAAGCGGCCTGTATCCAGCGTCGTCCTAATTATTTATTATTTATTAACTTAATCAAAAACTGCAAATACCCCTAAAAAGCTAAACTTAATATTACTCAATAAACAGTTTTTTTTAGTTATGTAAACTAGTATGAAAATTGTAAACATTGTCTTGTTTCTAAAATAATTTAAACATACGTTAATTGTAAATTGTATATGCGAAATATATGGCTACATCTTCAGCTAGACAAATGTGTTGTTTTGGAACCGCAACACCCCTCGTTATTATTTTAATTAGTAAGAAAATAGACGAATACAGCTTTGTAAGCCTAAAATTAATTAGATTATGTAAGGGAATTATCACAATACATTATAAAGATACAGGTGCTTTATTGAATTAAATAATATTTTGTTTTTGTTTGGCGCCTTTAATAATAATGAATGATTCGGGAATCGGTTATTGACTTTTAAAAAATATAACTTTGATTACACATTAATACATTGTATATTATCATAATGAATGTAGGCATGATTAACGTAAAAAAGCACAACACATGCAACGTCAGTCTACTGCTAGACAAAGACACCGCTCCCATGCACTCCAGCAAGTCTGATCCTAAGCTATTATACGAATGCTATCTAACTGAAAATAATACGTATTTTACATTGTTTTATCCATAATATAATCCATTAATTATTTCGTTTCTAATGCAGGTTTTTTGTATGAAATTCTGGTATCAATGATAAGCAAAATGAAAAACTAATTCAGCGACACAGTTTAACGTGTCTTTAATTTTTTTTAAAACATTTCAAAAGTGGAAAGACGTGATTTATGCGAGTTCCACTGCATATTTCACTGTTAAATTCTGTGATTTAGATGACTTGTGAAATGCAGTAATGTCGTAAAACACACGCCAGGGTCTGTTTTCAAGAGCCAAGAGACTGATAGTCGGACTTACTTTCAAATAAAGTCCACTGCTATTTTTTAACTAGCGCAATTATATCTTACCCTTTATCCTATAACAGCACATACTCTATAAAGTAGAGATTACATTTAATTTGATCGACAAAGTTTTTCGCCATTTTACTCTGCATTGGTATTGCAGGGCGTGGATTTCTTTGCATCCCCTTGCCCACATCCGTACAAAGTTGGTCATGTGCGGAGCCAGACGCTTTGTAAATAAAACACGACGCGGCCGGTAACCACTTCTATGCGGCGTGCTGGGAAAACTTTGTGGTTTAATTACTGTGAGTATAAGTAAGTACTTTAAGGCTTAACAGTGTCCAGTGGAGAGGATAAGTTGTAGGTAGCTCTAGCCAAATTATGGTTAGCCTACGATTGATTTGGTTTAATTGAAGATAAATAACACTTGAAAAAAATCATCGACCTCAGGTGGGACTCGAACCCACGTCCCATCGCATACCGGGAGAGTGCTTTGGTTTGTCAGAATAATGAGGTGCTACGAGCGAATTATACAGATACATAAGAGTTACTCTACCACAGTGCATTTAAAATGTATACGGTGCGGTACGTGTGGGAAAACTTTGCGGTTTTAATTACTGTGAGTACCTTTAAGTACTTTTAAGCTTAACGGTGTCCAGTAGCTTGGTAAAATCTATATTTAATTTACTAATATGTCTAAAATTACGTAGCTATCTACGTAATTTTAGACTTAGTCAGCTTTGATTAAGTTTTATTTGCCTGACACAATTTACATTGTTAAAATAATAATGTTTGTTCATCACAACGAATCTCTTTTGATAATTCCCAAAATTAAATCATGATAAAAAGAACAAGTGCATTTTTAATAGGTACTTATTATTTTTGTAAGTTTCAGATTTTAACTCGCTTTCTTTAAAATTGTGACTAACTGAATTTACGTCCTGTATTAAAATGATCAATTAACATGCAACTAGTAAATATTTATACTTTAGTTCGGAACTTCATGTTGTTTTTGCGTTAATAGAGCTCTGTGATACTCGTTTTTGTTATAAAATATTCTAATGTTAGTGTGTTAAAATAATTCTGCTTGGCCAAATTCATTCCAAAAATATTTTTGAATTTAAATTTTGTTTTTTAGCATTGACATGCTAGGTTTATTCAAAGTAATATAATACTTTTAAAAAATTGACCGCCTCGGTAATTAGAAAGGTGTTACCTTCGACCGCGATATTTTACTTATATTTATTTATTTCATCATCATCATCTCAGCCACAGGACGTCCACTGCTGAACATAGGCCTCCCCCAGCACCCTCCGTCAACTCTAGCTGTCGAATCTAAGACACTACCTTTGGGCAGTTTGATGTGTTGCTGGAGTAAAAAATATCATTATGAGAGACCTAAAAAGAGACTAAAAAATTCATTTTTGGGTCTTAAAACAGGATGACAGTGACATCCGTTGTGTGGTTTTGAAAATTTGAAATTTTGAATAGATTGCTGTGCTGTGTTTTTAATTTGTTTCTACTTTGTTTGATCAAATATTTTACGATAGTGACTGTGTATTTGTGTTTTAAGAAATTTACTCGGTGTTTGTTTCAAGATAGTGCTCTTTATTTAATAATATGTCGGCGGAAAGTAAGCGGCATTGTTTTAAGTGCGGACGATCACCGGCTGAGGGTCCATTTATCAAATTGTTTCGCTTTCCCAATCCTGGGAAGACTAACACACTTCGGTATGTACCTATTTTTACTACACTCTTCTTTCAGGGTAAGTTCATTTTGATTCAATGGATAATTTTTATTTTGTGTTTCAGTTGTGAATTATGGGCAAAGTATGTGTTTCCTGATAAAGAATACTGGCCCCAACAATTCTAGCGTAAACTTTATAGTGAACACAGAATGCTTTGCAACAGACTTTTTCCCAGGACTTCTTCAGCGATTTTCCTTTGGGTTCTCAGATGTTGCACAGATTTGCTGTTCCTGAGGATTGTAAAGAGGTTTGTCACTATACTACTGCTTAAAATTTCGCACACTATACAAATAATACTTGATGTTCCCTGTGGTTTGATCCACATGGATATTGGATTGTCATGAAAGCTTAGAAACTGTACTTCCTTTCTTTTTCATATCATACAATGTTCCAATGGATGTACCAAACAAACCAGAGTCATTGGCCAGCAATGATTTATTGATGTCTGAAAGAATTCTGTTAAATGAGGATTAATAAGTTATTATTTTACTAATTAATGTCTGTTATAAATAAGTTTTGCTTCCTCTATCTCAAATAATATGTCATTTTTGCACAATTAATGTAATTTTTATTCTAATTTCAGAATATACCTAAACCAAGCTCATCATACAATGTTTCAATGGATGTACCGAACAAGCCAGAGCCAGAGACATCAGGCAGACATGATTCATTGATGTCGAAAAGAATTCTGTTAAATGAGGTAGTTAATAAGTTATTATTTTATAATATTACTCTGTAAAGTGTCGAAACATCAGGTTAAATAAAATCTTATAAAAATGTGTGTAATTTTAAAAGTAAAACTAATGTTTACTTTCCCAAAATATTTTGTAAAGCAGCTCAGCACAGCTGTTCTCATATGGACGCTGCAAGCTCATTGCGTCAGCATGCATTTGAACGGAGCTGACCTGTACTTAGTGTATCTAATGTACAATGTGTAGTGTGTTTAAAGTTACTTTTTGTGTTTACATTAATCTACTTAGCTAATAATCAGATTAACCAAACTGATTAGTATGTTGGGTCGTTAATGGCTATAAACCACATAATTATTGATTGTATTATCTTTTATTGTTGTGCTACCGCTGTTGTTTCTGATTTCTATAACACAAGTGCTTTAGCTACTTACCTTAGGATCAGAGCAATGTATGTGATGTTGTCCAATACTTATACTTACTTGTGAATAAATAATTATTTAATTAAAGCAACATTATGTAAAAGCTGACGCCATTTGAATGATAATAAATTGAGTTAAGGATATTCTAGTATTTTTATTCATAACTATAAGTCATTTTTCTTTCCGATTCGGCGATGTAAATTAATATAAATGCATGAATTAGTTAGTGGGTGTCGTTCCTTCTGGTTGTACAAAAGAATGAAAAACTATTTCATTTAAATGAAATAATTTTCCATTCTTTTGTACAATCAGAAGGAACGCATCTACTTTATGAAAAATAATATTGAGAACCTTACTTTCAAATTTCCCGCCTCACAACATTTTTTTTGGGTTGACAATAGATGGCGCGGTAAAAAAATGTCCCTAATTTTTTTGTATGGAGTTGACATTCTTCCTCTGGTAGTAATGTTCCTTGTCCCCCAGTGACTTCCAGATCCGCCGGTTGGAAGCGGCCTGTATCCAGCGTCGTCCTAATTATCTATTATTTATTTACTTATTTACTTAATCAAAAACTGCAAATACCCCTAAAAAGCTAAACTTAATATTACTCAATAAACAGTTTCTTTTAGGTATGTAAACTAGTATGAAAATTTATAACATTGTCTTGTTTCTAAAATAATTTAAACATACGTTAATTGTAAATTGTATATGCGAAATAGATGTGGCTACATCTTCAGCTAGACAGATGTGTTGTTTTGGAACCGCAACACCCCTCGTTATTATTTTAATTAGTAAGAAAATAGACGAATACAGCGTTGTAAGCCTTAAATTAATTAGTTTATGTAAGGGAATTATCACAATGCATTATAAAGATACAGGTGCTTTATTGAATTAAATAATATTTTGTTTTTGTTTGACGCCTTTAACCCGGCGAGAATGTGCAAGGGTCAATTTGACCCCGCTGTTTTTATTATGTGCACAGCTATTTGGCCCGCAGCCCTGCGCTTTTGAACGTCTCAGTAGCTGTAGTTATTGAACTTCGCTCCACACTGCACGCCACTAGTCAGTCGACCGCAGCCAGCACAAGGAAATAGACGCAAGCAAACGTGAATAGGGTAATTATGACCCTTCCACAACCGCGATGTTGCATTTTTGTGTCATTTTTCGAGTTATTGTTTTATCGAATTTCCTTGTGTTTTTAGGTGTTTATTGTGTAAATTAATAAAGTAAAGCAAGGGGCAGAGCGGATACGTCGTTGGCTGGCTGAGGTATCGGATATGACAATGAATTTATGACAGATGGTAGTGAAAATGAATACTGAATGAATAACGTACGCACGCTAAGGACCAGAATGATCAGAAGTCCGACGAGAGGGCGAGGACACGATAATACTGAAATCCGGCAACCTATACTGTACTACCAACCAACTGTCCCAAGGTGGTGTCGGGTTTCTCGACCACAAGTCTCTCATTGACAACATTGTCATCATCGGAAGTGTCGAGCAGGGTTGCAGACCTGATACGAGTATCGAATAGGAGTACCTATTCGATACTCGTATCAGGTATGAAGCTGAGCAGTATGAGCTGAAGGTGATTCAGGTATATGCACCGCCCTCTACACACCCTGATGGGGAAGTGGAGGCTATGTATGAGGAGGACGTTAGTAGAGCCATACATAGTACTAAAACCCACTTCAATGTTGTTATGGGAGACTTTAACGCGAAACTAGGCATGAGAAACGATAATGAGCTGAGAGGGGCAATTTGGATATGGGCAACGGAATCCTAGGGGACAAAGGCTGGCCGAATTTCTGGAGAAGGAGGACCTTTTTATGACGAATTACTTCTTCCAGAAGCCGCCTCAGAGGAGGTGGACTCGGATGAGCTGCATTGCCAGGAACACATTGTTTCATTCTGTCAACAATGTGCTACGACAAGAGCTGATTAGAGCCTTACAAGACTGATATATTAATTGTTCTAAGATAGAAGATAATAGATCTTACTAATGATTACCAAAATTAATAACTTCTATAATAATTGTTTGACAATATATGTGTTTTGTTACATGTTAACGCAAAGTGCTGTTTAAGTTTAGTATTTTTTAGGCTTTTCGAAAAGTATAAATAATTAAACATTTATTTACCTACAGGTGTTCTATCTTATTTAAATCCTATTATTACTAACTATTACTTAAGTTTCTTGCTAAAGATTTTCTTAAATTGCATTAAATGCATTTAAAAATATAAATCAAAGACAGGGTCATGAGGACCCTTCCACATTCCTGGTGTATACTTTTTGTACCACATTCTCGCCGGGTTAATAATAATGAATAATTCGGGAATCGGTTATTGACTTTTAAAAAATATAACTTTGTGTACACATTTATACATTGTATATTATCATAATGAATAAATCATATAAGCGTTATTAATATTTTAATAGGCATGATTAACGTAAAAAAGCACAACACATGCAACGTCAGTCTACTGCTAGACAAAGAGACCGCTCCCATGCACTCCAGCAAGTCTGATTCTAAGCTATTATACGAATGCTATCTAACTGAAAATAATACGTATTTTACATTGTTTTATCCATAATATAATCCATTAATTATTTCGTTTCTAATGCAGGTTTTTTGTATGAAATTCTGGTATCAATGATAAGCAAAATGAAAAACTAATTCAGCGACACAGTTTAGCGTGTCTTTAATTTTTTTTAAAACATTTCAAAAGTGGAAAGACGTGATTTATGCGAGTTCCACTGCATATTTCACTGTTAAATTCTGTGATTTAGATGACTTGTGAAATGCAGTAATGTCGTAAAACACACGCCAGGGTCTGTTTTCAAGAGCCAAGAGACTGATAGTCGGACTTACTTTCAAATAAAGTCCACTGCTATTTTTTAACTAGCGCAATTATATCTTACCCTTTATCCTATAACAGCACAGATTCTATAAAGTAGAGATTACATTTAATTTGATCGACAAAGTTTTTCGCCATTTTACTCTGCATTGGTATCTAATGGCCAAGAGTTGTAAGGACTCATTTCATACTAAATGCAAGAAAAATATTATCACAAAAGCCGGTCCCTATACAGCACATACCTTATAAAGCAGGGTATGTGCTCGATATACCTAAGCCACAAGTTATGACGAGAAACGTGACGCAAAGAGACTTATGTAAAAAAACAGTTAGCGCTTTGATTTCTGATAAAATTTAGGCTACGTGTACTACGCGCTTCCAATCCCGGTATTTTCCAGTCACGCTTTTTGCGGGATTACGAGCGCGGTATTCAGCGGGATTTTTGGGACTGCATAGAAGCGTACTCGACTATTCGCAAGCTTACTATAATTAGAGCTGACTATACAGGGTTACATTGCAAGGTAGTGCCAATTTATCAGGGACCATTTCGAATCAGTAACTTAATGGATCTACGTTAAAATAAACGTTTTATTCATGTTTAATGTCTATATCCGCTGTTCAAAAATGGTACGCGTCGATAATCTTGTCCCATTCATAAAAAATACGCATATCTTTGTGCAACATGGAACTTCAAAGTTCAATGCATTACTAGTCACAGTGGCGCGGGAAAACAAGCCGAGCAGGTACACGTGAGTACATTGTTTTTCTCGGATATTTAGTTAATTTTATTAAAACAATAGTTAAAAAAATATGAAGACACACTTTCATATTATTTTCTAGATCTTATTTTTAAAATTTGGCATTACCTTGAATTTAACCCTGTATAGTCAGCATCTTTTAAAATTTGCAATAATTCACTTGGGTAAATATATGGGTAAAAAAAAATGGTTACTAAATAAAATATTTATCATTTACATGTTTATTGTGGAAGCATATTTTGTAGACAGCACTTTGGTTTTCTTACAAAAAATGTTGACCAAATTTAATACAGTTTTTTTTATGAGTTTTGTTTGTTAAACTGGTTTTTTGTTTCAATTGTAAGTTAAAGTATGATTCTGACATAGGTATTTTTGTTGTTTTTTCAGCTGTAAGTGCAATTTGATTGATCTCTTAATGTGGTAAAACTTTGATATAATAAATTCTAAGTAATAAATTCTATGCGGGATCCAGCTAATACCAGCTAATATCTTTTCTAAAACAAAATATTTCACGACCTTGCTATGAAATTTCCATTAGTGAGTTCTGTGGTTTTGCATTCGGTTCTCAAAAGGATTTTTAAGTGGAACCCTGCCAAACAAAGCATGACACGATTCATTTCTAATTAATCTTAAATTAATTAAAATTTTTGATGTTGAAAAAACCATATTTTTATTTTTTCGGTTTCGGTTTGTTTATTAAAATACCGTGCCGAACTGTAAACGTACGCTATTAAACGTCTACTTTATTTTTGGGCCAAATGCTCACAACGTGAGAGCAAAGCTCGATGATGATGAATTCGCTTAATGACAAGTCCTTTGTTTTCCCGGAAAAAAATGCGCACTTAGCTGTACGAGTGGGAGCTTGACGGATAAACAGTTGTCGCTTTCTCCGAAAAAATATTGCACTTTGCATTTGGGTTTTGTGAATCATGTCCATCATGTTTGTTTGGCAAGTTGCAAAGCTTTTGCAGTATTTTATTTTCATTAATGAGATGCATATTATCCTTTATTGTTATTAAAACTTTAACTGTGCACGGTGGTTTTGCGTTTTGGACTAGTGACACAGCAAGTTCAGTTCAGGGTTTGAATCCCACGAGGAGTAAATGTTTATGTGACGAGCATTTGTACCTATAATCATGGATGTTTAACTTAATTAGTAAAGTATGTTTTTCCGTTACAGACAAACTTTATTGCAGTAGTATTCCGGGCTAGATAACTAGTGTTATCGTGGAAATAATTTATTTTATTTATAATAATTAAACTTGTTCAAGATTTTAGGAAATACCCAAAAAAGTAGGATGTATGAAACATAGCTATACACAGTGGTAGTTAACTTATTTCATTAATCGGTATTGTAAATCGTCAATGCACATAGACAACATCTTTTAAATCAAATCTTACAAGCAATCTCAGACTAGTTTTACTAAAATTGCTAGGTAAGAGTTTCGTAGCATTCGTGTAGAAACTACAGTTTTGTAGCACCTTGATCGTGCTACGACGTAGCCGCTATTGTCGGAACTTGTAGCGCGTTTTCCAAGTAAGATTAAAAACTTTTGATAAGCTCAGATTTGTTCTACTAAGTTTATAAGTGTACTTATCATTATTGTTGACCTTGTATATAGGTATTTTGATTATTTAAAAAGTTTTATGTTTATCGGTTTTCTTTGATATAAACAAAAGTTTATTAGTACAGTAGCACATAATTATATCGACATGAACAGAAAATCTAGTAAAAGTATTAACAATTTTCGTATATTATCTGTTGGAGCTTAATGAGCTCATCTATCATTTCACACTCGCGCCTCTCGGTGCTTTATTTACGAACTAAAGATAATTATTTTAAAACCACAACACAATTTAGTGAAGTTTAATAATGAAAGCATAACTTTACAGCGATAATAAAGAGATGAGTTACGATTGGCGAAGTTATTAATGAAAAGTCAACCAAAATGAATTCTATGTGTAAATATATTTTATAAATCTTGTCACTAAAATATCTAGTAGCTGATGAACGCGGAGGACTTACAATGCACAGACGTCCTGGTAAAGGTTGTAGATAGCCACTAGATATAGGCCGCTTCCGGCCAATCCAAATGTCATTGATGAAGTCCTTCTTTGTATTCTTCTCTAGACCACTATTTTAATTTGGCTCTAGCTCGCAATATAACCATATGAATATTATTCCATGTTATCTCAAATAAGCGTTTTTATGATGCGACTGCCTTTTCCGAAGTCGAACAGTGAATTAACATAATTTTATCGATGATTTGCATTTTATTACAAAAAGTGCTAACGGGCGAATCAAACATCACTCCATTTGTGCTCGCAATCACGAAAGACTGTTTCCACGAGCCATTACACAGCCCCAATTTGAAGACTTTCTACACCAGAAATATTTATTAATTTTGCGGGTCAAGGATTCGGATTATACCCCGGTTTTTATACTTAATGAATGAAAGCCCATCTCTTAAAGAGATTGAATAGCACTTTACAAACTTGGGATTCATTAGTACAATCTTTTTATGGTTTGCAGCATCACTGCTCTTTTTTATTTTTTTCTGGTGAGCGCATTTCAGGGAAACCTCCTTTATATATCTTTTGTTTGTTTAGTACTTCCTTTCATTTACAGACAGGCTTTGTTTTAGTGTTGTGCCTGGATAGCCACTACTTTACTCCTCTGTGCTTAATTTAAAGTTCCTGATATTAATTACGAAATACAGCTAAAGTTGCATCATATGTTTTTTTTAATTTATTTTACTTATTTAACTAAACGCAAAATAATTGGATAATGCAATAATTCACGTCACCTACTATCGTATGCCTTTTGATAATAACGAGGTAGTTAAACCAAAAGAAACATAAAAAGCGAACAATAGATAACATGTCCCACGTATAAGTTGGGTGAAACTACGGGAAACCAATAAGAACAAGATGTGTTTTATCGTAATACTCCCTTACTCCCTGGAATAATATAAATTCTAGCGCGCCTCCCCCGCGACATTATAAAAAACTCATAGCGACAATATGAAGCGAGGGCTGATCGTGGCGTAGTTTAGAGAAAATGATACAAACAAACAAAGAACGGAAAATATTGAGCGAGATTTCCTCGGGGGATTGAAGTCTCCTCCACTAAAATTGGATGGTAAACTGAAGATACAATGGATTTTATTCTTTTTACCTTCGCGCTCGAATTCTTTTTACTTTTTCGTATGACCATCAATCAAGATTTATTTATGCAATTTGCTTTTCAAAGCATAAACTGTATTATATAAATAAATATTGGACAACATCACATACATTGCTCTGATTCTAAGGTAAGTAGCTAAAGCACTTGTGTTATAGAAATCAGAAACAACGACGGTACCACGACACCCAGACCCGAGCCAATATAGAAAAGTTCGTTTTCTACATTGACCCGACCGGGGATCGAACCCGGAACCTCAGAGATGGCGGCGCCATTTAAAGTCCGGCATGCTCGCCTCTCGGCCACGGAGGTCGTCAAAGTATTATATAAATCATTTTTATTAATAGTAGGATTGCGGATACAATAAGCTCGCGAAAATTGCCCCTTGATTATTTTCTGCGTAATGTCTGGTATTATAATTAATAATCCATTTGTGGTGTATTGTGTGTTGGTTCAATTTTCATTTTTAAGCGCAAGGTTCCTTGATGTCGAATACGCCGTGGTAAATGCGTCGTGATTGAGAAGCGCTATTATATTAGGTACTAAAAAAACATGTGGGTTTTTAAAATAAAAAAATCTAGGAAAAGCTTGTAGAAAAAAAAATTTTGGTAATGAAAGCAAGGAATTAATTATGTACTAAATTACTACTTCCATGAATGAAAGTGAGTTGCGTTGAATTTCGATTTATTGAAAGTTCATGATTCAAAAAGTTATGATATAAAACTCATTTTGTTTGATAGACGTTTTAAAAAGTTTGTTAAAACCTTTGTATTTAAATACGTTGTAAAATCCATAGTAGGTACATTATACCACATTATACCTCAATGGGAAAATCCCACAAAAATGTCAGTGTAATTGTCAAATATTTAAACAGTAATTTGGTTGTTTATTTTTATTATTTTTAGCTGCAATGTTTTGATTATAATTGTGTTTTGACAAACAATAGAAATGTCTCAAGAAATAAAGAAAGGGCCTCCAATTATTCATGGAAAAGTTTCGACATCGACTATGGACAAAAGAGTCACATATTGCACTGATTTGGAAAAGTCGGTTATTATGACCAACTTCGAAAGACGTGGCTGGACACAAGTTGGCCCTGAAGATGAATGGAATTTTTACTGGTCTTTCACAACGAATTGCCGTAACATTTTCAGCATCGAAAGCGGATATAGAATGAACGACAACCAAATGATAAATCACTTTCCTAACCACTACGAGCTATCCCGAAAAGATTTATTGGTGAAAAATATCAAAAGATACCGAAAAGAATTGGAAAAAGAAGGCAATCCTCTCGCGGAAAAAATGGAGGTACAGTTATCTAATGGTCAAGTCGTCACGCGTTATATTCACCTAGATTTTATTCCTGTCACCTATGTCTTGCCAGCCGATTATAACATGTTTGTTGAAGAATACAGAAAATCCCCACAAAGTACTTGGATCATGAAACCTTGCGGAAAATCACAAGGAGCGGGTATTTTCTTAATAAACAAACTTTCGAAACTGAAGAAGTGGTCTCGGGAAGCAAAAGCCCCGTTCCATCCGCAACTCAGCAGCAAGGAATGCTACGTAATATCGCGTTACATTGACAACCCTCTCTTGATCGGCGGGAAAAAATTTGATCTCCGTCTGTACGTGTTGGTAACTTCGTTCCGCCCATTAAAAGCGTATTTATTCCAGCATGGATTTTGCAGGTTCTGCACTGTTAAATATGACACCAGTGTTACGGAGTTGGATAATATGTACGTTCATTTGACTAATGTAAGTGTTCAGAAACATGGTGGGGACTACAACAGTTTGCACGGCGGGAAAATGAGTATTCAGAATTTCCGTTTGTATTTAGAGGGGACGCGCGGCCGATGTGTTACAGAGAAATTGTTCACTAAAATGCAGTGGCTTATTGTGCACTCGCTGAAGGCCGTAGCGCCTGTGATGGCTAATGATAGACATTGTTTCGAATGCTACGGATATGACATTATCATTGACAACAATCTGAAGCCGTGGTTAGTGGAAGTTAATGCGTCGCCGTCTTTGCAATCTACTACGCATAACGACCGGATTTTAAAGTATAAGTTAATCGACAACATTGTCTCAGTTGTTGTGCCACCAGATGGCATACCTGATGCGAGATGGAACAAGATACCAACAACTGAAGCACTCGGCGACTTTGACCTATTGATTGATGAAGAGCTTATTGAAAGAGAGGACGTCAATTCCCGTTATAATAAATTCCACCGTTTTAGACAGTAGTTTATTTTTTGTTAATAATATTTAAATTTTGAAATAAAGTAATTTCATTAATACATAAGGCTTATTTCTTAACTGAATTTTCATTCTATTTACCTACTAGCTGACCCGGCGAACTTCGTACCGCCTAACAGTAAATTTATTTTCGTCTTTTTTTCGTCAATTTTTGTTTTTTATTATTTATTCTGCTTAAAAGACAGAGACAAATACAACAAATTATAAACCCTGAAAATCGATCCAGCCGTTCTCGAGTTATAAGTGTTTGTAACAAACCCAACTATGTTGTATATGTAAAAAAAAAATGTACTAAAAAAATGGCATAGGTTTATGCAATATGGTAATTTTAATTAATCGAAATTAAGAGGAAAACGAAAATGATGTTGAGTGTCCATAAAAATAAGAACAGTGACTATAATAAAACATTTGCATTTATTTTGCTGCTTATACAATTCTAAAATCTAATTATTTCGGGGTTTAAACCGGTTACACGTTTTACTTTCTTGCTGTAAAAGTTCCAAATGCCCTTTGTACATAGAGTCTTCATCGACGAGTATTTGGAAATCTCCTAAAGCCTCAGGAGTGGGCGTTTTATTCCAGCGAGCGTCTGGAACCCCATTCGGGGGTAATACGACTGATAAAAGATTGTCAATGAGCTTATATTTCAGGATCCTGTCATTGACAGTTGTTGCCGTCATCGAGGGGGAAGCGTTAACCTCTATAAGCCAAGGCTTCAAGTTGTCGTCAATGATAATGTCGTACCCGTAGCACTCGAAACAATGGCGGTCATTCGCCATTACAGTGGCCACGGCCTTCAATGAATGAACAATCAACCACTGAATTTCCTCGAATAACCGATCGGTCACACTTCGACCTCGCGTCCCTTCCAAATAGAGCTTTAAATTATTTATGCCCAGCTTCCCTCCGTGCTGGCTGTTGTAATCCCCTCCGTGTTTTTGCACGCTTACATTCGTTAGATGAACGTACATGTTATCGAGCTCTGTAACACTTGTATTGTACTTCATTGTGCAAAATCTGCAAAATCCATTCTGAAACATATAAGCCTTTAAAGGTCGGAAAGACGTAACGAGAACGTAAATCCTCAAATCGAATTTCTTCCCTCCGATCAAAAGGGGATTATCTATGTACCGTGATATAACGTACGTATCCTTGCTGGTGAGTTGATGCTGCAAATATTTTTTTGATTCACGGGACCATTTCTTGAGTTTCGACAATTTGTTTATGAGGAAGATGCCGGCGCCCTGAGATTTTCCGCGCGGTTTCAAAATCCACGTACTTTGCGGGTGTCTTCGGAATTCCTCCACAAACATGTTGTAGTCTGACGGTAATACGTAAGTCAAAGGTATGAAATCGAGGTACAAGTATCGGTTTACGGCTTGCCCATTTGGCAGTTTAATTTCGGTTTTACTTGCAAGAGGGTTGCAGTCCTTCTCTAATTCTTTTCTGTACCGCTTAATATTCTTCACAAGTAAATCTTTGCGTACCAACTCAAAGTGATTGGGAAAGTGATTTATCAATTGGTGGTCGTTGAGCCGCCATCCACTGTCTAAGTTAAATATATTTCGACAGTTCAACGTATTGGCCCAATATATGTTCCAATCTTCGCTAGGACTTACTTGCTTCCACCCTCGTCTCACAAAGCTATTAATTACGATAGACTTGTCGAAGTCTGTACAGAAATTGACACGTTTGTTATCCATTCTTGAATTATTGTTGCGGCTACTACTATTCGATGCAGATTTTTTGCCATAGCATGCTATAAAGTGATTCATTTTACTAAAATTATTTTTATCGGTTTATTCGTAAAAATTAATTGACCCTATCTGCTATCCATGACCAACACAAATTATATAATAATGTCACAAATTATGTGCGTTCTCCATTGTGTTGTCTAATTTTCAAAGAGAATACATTTATTGTTTTTTTAATCTATGGATATACCTAGTTAGGAAATAGTATAAAAGAGCAGGAGCAGTTATGATTCTTTAAGTGGTGATTACATTACATAAAAAAAGATTTATAAAACTAAGTCAAAATTCAAATGCCTACTACATAAATGGGAGAAAACTGTTAACAGAAAATATAAACAAAACACTAGTAGGGATAATGATAGAGGTACTATCTAATAGATTTTATTGATTTAATTTAATTGGATTGCATTCTCATTTATTGAATGCAAGGGTTCTAAACACTTACACATAAACACACTCGTTAAGCAACTTGAAGATTTAATCACACTGCAATACAATTTGCTATCCAACGATCATACCTAGATAGGAAATCTGAATTATCTATAACGCGCTGGCTTGTGAGGCAGGTATGATGGCCGTGATGTGCTCGTATATTCAATCAATATTTAACGCAATTGCCCATTATTTCGCAACTGAAGTCAAAGCGATAGTCCTCCAAGAGGGTTTTCTATACGACCGTTATTAGCCACCGCTAAACCAGCTTTGCTATGAATAATTTAAACCACCTCTGGCATGGGAAAGGCTCTTTACCTAAAATATTTATGTTGTTCTTTCGCGCGTTGTTTTTGACTAATAAATAAGTAATCACAAAACTCAAGTCGATCAGGAAAAAAATAGATTTTATTTTTTTGACAGATTACATTTTTTTAACCGTCCGCAATTATTTTTTTTGTTGTTATATTAGAATTGCCTGCCAATTGCTCAGTGGCGGTTGCGCTTTGGTAGTAAATAGGAACCCCAGCCACGGTTGTGAGTTGATGGGTGAACATTCGACCCGTTTATTGATATTTATTACAAGCATCTCTGTCCTTCGAAAAGCACGTTAAAAGAGGAACTAATATCGCTTGATACTAGTCGTGAAGTCTAGTCAGAGGTCTTAAGCCGGCTTATCGCATTAATTTACAGTAAGATTTAAGTTACTAGCCAGAGGCCCCTCCGGAAATCGTTAAAGATCAATTATTTTTGCTATTACAAGCAACAATTATAAATTTGAAAAACCACACAATAATCTTCAGGTTTCCTTTAACAATAATGTTATTATTATTTTATAATTATATCAAAAATTTCATTAGAAAACTAGACTCAAAATGCGCTATAAATCAAGCAAAACCGATCGTGCACCATGATTTGATTTTTACGAAAATGAGACGATTTATAGAACCACGGGGTGGTATCGCGTTAGTTATTGTGCTTCTCTTTTAGTCGTTTAAATCTATCTCGCGCGGGCTTGGTCGCTTTAGTTAGATAATAATATATACTGTGCTTTAGTGGCATTTTACTTTTTTATCAGTGTTGATTGCTTTTTGTAACAGCGCCACTCTGAATCTCTTCTCTTTCTGGAACAAATTTTGACATTTCACTTTTGTTAAACCATATAAATGGCCGCTTTCAATCTGTCATTAGACGTACTCTATCTAATCTGTGCGTAGGACGGCCTCTTAAAACACCCCAATCTGTACGGACCCGCGTGGTTTTTCGTCAGTCAGTTCGTCAGTTTATCACAATACAATACATACAAAAAAGGACATGCATGTAATAAAATAATATAAATAGATATACATTATGAGCATCTACATGTAGTCCAATTAGGGTGCGTAATTATGTACGTAAATGTTCATGACATGTTGTTTTTACTCAACAAAATAATTATTTCGAATTCAAATGTTCAGCGCTGAGTAATTACGCCGCATACATTTTCGAAGAACCTAGGTATGAGATAACACGCGGAAACTTGAAATATTGTTCGTATGATAAATGGTGGCCTGGGGTTATTAGACCGTAATATGTAAAGCGCTGTTCGTACATGATGACTGACAACCACCTCGTTTATTTGTTTATAAAACACGCCCAATTATCGATCCGGGAAGGCAATAAATAGAGACAGGTTGGTGTGTAAATATTGGGAAATACAATCGCTGTTATTGTGACGCATTGCAGTGAAAATGCATATGAGGTAGGTACATCAAATTGATGGAATGTGCTATTAAATTTTATGACAGCTGGTTTGATTTCTTACAGTGATCATAAAATAAAAAATGATTGAAATAATGACAGAGTTATTTGCGCTGCTTTTTTTCGGCGCCTGCCTAACGCTTAGTTTCGTTAGATATGCTTTGACTTATTACTTTGCTTTTTTAGATGCGGCACTTATGGTTATTGAAGGGATTGTAATCAGACCTCCGTAGCCCTTGAACAGAGCGACTATATTTGAACGCTGGCTACACATCTAGTGCCTTAGGAATATATCTGAAGCATTAGTGAAGTAAAAATGGATGGAATTTTGGACTATTTGCATAAATACATTCGCAATTTTTTCGAGCGTATTTATTGGTTTTATTCTCAATTTACCGTTTGCTACTAAGGAGCTCACATTGGTGAGATTAACATTACCTATCCACAGCGTGTAGGGTAATAAAGTTTTCCATAAATTGTAATGCACAGTCAACATCAATAATGCCTTGATAACGAATTTTTTTCAAAGTACCGCATGGCAAAACATTCATAATAGTCTGACTGAATCACTTCGTAAAAGTGTAATAAAGAGTTTTGGAAGTTAGATTTTGATTGTACCTACTACACAAAGAGCAGCAAGGTTCTAACGAAAGGTTCTAACAGTTACAAATCATTATTTCATCATTTTAAATCTAAGGACAGGTAACATTCCCTTGATTGACGTACTTACAAGTAATGAATTAGAAACAAGCACTTATTGCAAGCATAACATAATCTTTGTGCCCCGTTCTAAAAAGAACATAAAATGAATACCTTTGGAACCCTAACCAATAGTTAATAATTAACACAATGTAGCATTTTACTTACGTACCTAAGCTTTAGAACTCTGCTGACATATTTTGACGTCAAATGAAGAATCATGTTTTTTCTCTTAATTATTACTTATATTATATTTTAGTAAGTCCGCCTGTCTGTCTGGCCGTTTGTGTCTGTCTGTCCAATTTTTTCTCACTGGGCTCTATCTTTTTAACCGTAATGGTGGTACGGAACACTTCATAGGCGATTCCGATTCGCACATGGGCGATTTAGTCTAACATTCCTCTCTTTAAATGGAGTAAAAAGCTGGTGCTGGTGGTGATGATGAAGATTGTCAGAGTAAAATTTGTGTCATATTAAGTAAATAGTTAGTCTGATGTTGCAAGAACTTTATACTTATAACACCAACACTAAATTGCAAAAAAAAACTATTATTCTTTAGTATTTATCGATGCACATCATTGGTTTTATTTCAATGTTGCTTTCAAAATCATAGGGATATTATTACACTGTAGCTTCTAATTAAGTACGTACTTTGAAGGACTTATTGAAAGACTGAAATAAACATAATATATTTTTTTTGTATTTTTGATTTACAAAATTTATGATTAAGATCTGAGAAATCTGTGTTGCACTAATAATAAGAGGTGTATTTAAACAGCAGAATACGTTTTATCTAATAAAATAGGAACTAATACAGTCTGTAACAGAAAAGTTCAGTGGTACTTTGAAGGATGATAATTATGGGAGTCAGCTAGTCATTTAGTATGAGGAAGTTTTTTTTTTAAATCCTGATGTTTGTCCTATAGTAAAACTTGTTACCTTTGAACAGTAGAATCACATACGAAAGTTCCACTGGACCTTTCTTTTACACTCTGCACTTATAGCTGTAACTCCTGTGAAAATTCTAGACATGTCAAGAAACGAAATTTACCTGAAGGCTCAAAAAGATAAACTAAACGTTTACGATTTCTCGTCAAACTCAACCGAAAAGCCAAGCATCGTTTTAAATTCTAAATTCGTTACCGAAGGCTGTAAATCTAGTTTTACGATTCATTGGTTAGTTATCAGTCTCCGTAAAGTTTACGTTGCTCGGGAATTTCCCAGCGAAAAGCCGTTGCTCGTTTATCGCCGGAAAAATGGAATGTCGACTTGTTGGAGTTCTTATTTCAATTGAAGTTAGTATTCACAACCAGAATTTCGCTGCACAATTCACGGCTGGCTTGAATTTATAGCTGGAAGTTATTTCAGCTGCAAGCTGCATCGCTTTGGACTATGTTCACACAGCATTGGGTGTATGATAGTAAAAGTCACTACAACAAAGTAAGTAAATCGAAAAATCGAGCCTGAAATTCTAAAAATATGTGGAAATATTCGATAAAAATATATTTATTCGACAAACAGCGTTGGTAACCGTTTTTTATGACCTTTAAAGTAAGCATACAGACATCTTATTTCTTCATATGATAATAGGGCAAGCTGCTACCTTTTGACGACCTCCGTAGTCGAGAGGCGAGCATGCCGGACTTGGCGTCGCCATCTCTGAGGTTCAGGGTTCTTTTCCCCGTCGCGTCAGTGTAGAAAACGAACTTTTCTATATTGTTGTGGTATCGTCGTTGTTTCTGTATGTCTGTATTTTCATAACAGTGCTTCAGATGGACCTTAGGATCAAATCAATGTATTATATAGTATGTGATGTTGTCCAATATTTGTTTATTAATTATTTACCTGAAGATTTTCTAAAAGAGATCGACCGAAGACAGCCTAATTAAGACACGTCTTTGTAAAAAAAACATTACCTGTAACTTTTTAGTATGGTGTATTGTGTACTCTTTATTAAAGAGTAGGTATCTATCAATCTATAACGGTTCAACAAGGCTGCAATAAAATAGGTATACTAAAGCCTGCAAAACTTTGTTTTTAAAGAGGAATCGTTTTTTAAACTATTTAACACAATTTGACAATCTCTTTATACGAGAAAAAAATAATTAAAGTATAAATTAATTTACCTCTTTGTTTCATGAGTGGGTTCTTAAAGTTTCACGGTTTATAATAAGCCGTTCATATAAACGTGTCTTTACTGCCAGTTATGGGGTGAGGCGTGGGAAGCCAAAACGTTTAATATGTCAAACTTTCTGGGAAAGCCTATTTGCGTACTTCATTTTGAAATCATTTCACGGTCGGCATGTGGCATGTCGGCCCGACTTTAATCACGTGCCAACTAAAAATATGTTTGTAAAAGACACGACCTTCCAAAATCAAAGGGTGGCAACGGGGTCCTATTACCAAATAATATTAAGGCTATGAGGTTATCTGTCAGTCCGTATTTCGCAAGGCTTTTTGTATCTTAGTAGGTAGACAGATGAACCATTTTTTACTAAAATGTTTAAAATAATATTTCTGTCATGTTTATTTAATGGTTCCTACAGTAAAAAAATACTTGTATTCTTGTACCAGTTATTTATTTAATAAATGAAGCAAAGAAGTTGCATTAACAAGTACCTAAAGTAATATGTCAAGCTCAAAACACCAAGCTACCGGGTGTATGAGACTCCGTAACAATAAAATTTATACATATTTGTGTTTCGGGGCCGAGCGTAAAAACAAGAGTTTATACTTGAATAATTTTTGAATTGAAATTGTTAATAGCTATTTAAATAGTTCGTATCAGAACTATCCATAGATTCTTGAACTTTTGGAATCTTATCTAAGTACTTTGATTGCCATGCCGCTTATACATACAAATAAAAACTAAATAACTTGGTTTCCAGTTACTTTGCACTAAGCGAAAGACAGCCGGTGAGGCAAACAAATCAAATGTGGTGTAAGATTTACTTCTCACTGTAACTTTCGCTTCATTTCGCAGATGTTGAATAATGGACGCGGCCACCAACGGGAGCCCTACTATTGGATTTTTAACTAACTCGAAAGCAACCTTTTTATTTCTACCTACTTTGGTACAGTTGCTTATAACTAGTGGAAACAGTGTTAAGGTAGTTATATATCAATATTAAACAACCCACGCCACGGTTGTGAGTGGGTGATCACTCCGACCATGTTCGCTTGGTTCGGGAGACACGGGAGTTACAGGTTGGTCACAGCATATCTCCTGAGACTAGTCGTGAAACCTAGTCATAGGCTAAGGCGGCTTTAATACATCGAACAAGAAGGAATCAAACTTAGAGCCTCCTTTTTTATGTCGGTTAAAAAGGTGTTTTGATATAATCACCCCCGATGGGGTGAACTTGGGATGCAATTGTATATGGAAATTCGTTCGTTTTCAAAGTAAAGATCACTTTAATTATTATTTAGGCTTACGGTTAGGCACCCACTCAAAGTATATCGGTGTTGTTGGAACCCTTAACCATTTCATTTGTTTTGTAGTTTTACGTTAAAAAGATACCCTTCAGAAATCATAGTTGGGCTTTAGGTGCCTACTTGAGATACTAGAACCTAGTTTTATATTTCTGCTTTGACGATAATACAATTTCATAATTTTAGTCTGGATACAATAAGAAACAAAATGGCGACACATTTTTATTTTTCTGTCTTATAGTAGGGCCTTGGACCGAAATCAGCTGCGTGATTCTTACAAGTTTGTTCCTTGCGTAACTACTTCTCCACGTTTCAGTGGGTTTTTGTGGCTTTTTCTATTTGCTTTCTAATTTCCTTGTGGTTTATGAAAGAGAATGTTGCTTGGGGACACTATTGTCTATTGTTTTCGGCGGCCTTTGTTGTATTATTGTAGGCTTACATCTAGTCATTGTCTGCCTGTACCGTACAATACCTAGGATCAAGTAGGTACTCTGCGTTTCTTTTTATCGCTCTTAGTAAGAATAAGAGATAAAAATAGCCAAGTGCTAGTTCTAACTCGCGCAACGAGGGTTTCGTGCCACCCTGTTTTGACGATTAGCTGGGGATTTGTGCATTACCGGTTTAATTAATTTCTATTTTAACTTTGAAGTATTCTCAAGGATCACCACAAGTTTGATGCTTGTTTGTAAAAAAATATAAAACTTTGTAAAGTTTCGTTTATAAATTATAAAAATTTGAAAAAGATTTCATTAAATTTCACTATGTGTTTATATGCATAAACAAATATGTCACACACCTTTTTCTGCTTTATGGTCATGACGAAGCAACCTTAATATGATTTTTTGTATGCGATGTCGGCTACCTCTTTTAACAATATACATTTTTTCCTATTAAGCATTCCTATTAAGTTTAAGAAACTACAGCAACATTAAAGGTAAAACCAAGGTACGTTCAGATAACATAGGTCCCTTTACATCCCTTGGGTAGGTACGGAATCCTAAAAGAAATAACAAAGGCAGTATATTATTATGTTTTCGCTACGTTGTTTTTGCGAAACAATAGGCTTCACTTCTTCACTTACAACTTTGTCCGTTAGTATATTTGAAATAAAAATAGGACTAGGATTTTGCTTGCTTTAAAATAGCCTTATAAGTTTATATTTTTAATATCGCAGAATGGCATTGACCTATTTGTTACAACCAAGTGCGGAACAGACTGAGGGTTCTACCAACATGTATTTTTTTAAATTGACTTCCTTGATTAGATTTCTTTTAATGAATTTCTGTTTAAACACAAAGTCAGTCTGTACCATAATAATTGGTGATGCTGCGTGCGATGTATTATAATAATAAAATATATTATAAAACACATTTTTAGTTTTTTACTATGTATTTTATCTGCCGTATAACCCAATCTGTAGAAAATCTAAAAGTTACTTATTAAGATTCACAAGCTACAGCTTTTTAATAATAGGTAGGTCGTATAAATGAAAAAACGGACGAGAACATAGGAATTCTTAAAATATGCCTAAATACTCGTTATTACAGGTGAATGAGCGTTCCTGCCGAAAATATCTGGTCCATTTTAAGGTTTAGTGATCTGAATCGAGACATTAATCACCGTCAGCACTTGACGAGAAAAACCTTTTCTTAAAACGTTTCGCATTTATTTATTTTCACGAATAATTTTTAGGTTAAAATCCACTTTCAGGTTAACAAAAGTGCCCTTTGGGGCCCATTCACGTAAATGAAGGCATCTAATTTGCATGCCTTAAAAAATTACCCAAAAAATATCTTACCTTAAAGGTTTTTATTGTTATTATTTGAAACGTAGGTATTTATTCTTTCAATTGATAAATAGCATAATTTAATTATGGAATTTCTATCTGGGAATATAAAAATTTAAGTTTGTAGATTTTTACAACGAAGCTGAATTTCGAATAATGAAATAATTACTTACACCTTGTTAAATAGAAAAATAACAAAAAAGAACCCAAATTACCTTAAAATATTTGCTAATTGGGGTCTTACCAGAATTTATTTAATTTTAAATTATTGAACGTGTAATATGGTAAAATGTTTAAAGGGCTCGCTCAGAAAAACAAGCTGTTTTTTTTTTATAAAAATACCCTGCTCTGTGGTGAATGGGTACTTTAGAATTCCAGCTTATCTCTAACCGTGTAGCTTTTTGCGTCTGGGATTAGCCCTAACTACAACATACCCTTTAAATATTAAATTTTAATTACTTTAGTACTTACTGAAATGTATATAATTTATTCATTTCCGCCAAAGGACGTTCACTGCTGAAAATCTAGGCCTCTCCCAATGAATTTCAAATTGGCCGGTTGAAAACTGCCTGCATCCAGTGGTTTCCTGTAACTTGTACCTGGTATTCTGTCTACCTTGTTTGTAGGTGAACGTGCTTGTACGTAGCCTCCATTTCAACACTTTCTTGTCTCACAACGGCCGTCAGTTCTATTTGCTGATGATAATATAATTTAATTAAAATACTTAGCATGAGTATTTTAACCATTGACTTATATATTACTTTTAACTAATGTAATACTTATATTGTTGGATGACCTAATTAAACCACTAACACAAAGTTTCCCTTCAAGCTCGGCTTACGCCACAATAGGTTCATGCCTTTAAAAATATCTTTGTTACAGTAATGTCATTCGAGTCATGAATACCGGAGAAGAATATAATTAATGACTTAACGAGCAATATCTACAAATATAGCCCCGAGAAATTCATTCTGAAAAGTTCAAACACAGATTGTACCACTTGAGAATCAGAAAGTTATTTTACATGGCTTCAAGGCTTTAAGTGAGATTGGAATGAGACATTTAATTTTTAAATTCTCTGCGGCCCAGTTTTGCACCAAGCCATCGTTTGTTACAACTTCTTTCACTCCCATGTGAATAGGCTTTTCATGCGTCTTCACAAAATGTGACTAAGCAAAGCAATAGAGTTTACTCCATAGGCATTCACAAATAATACTATGATTTTTAACAGTAAGCACAACGCGATTGAATATCTATATTAGATCTGCAATAATCTATTCATTAAGGTAAAATTAAAAATATGTATTTGGATCTAAGTTTCTCAATCACGTTTGAACAGGAATAAATTTGGTATGCATATAATTTGAAAAGATGAACATATGGTAAATATTATGTGCCCGCCGTGTCCCCCGTTGCGTCACGTCACCCGCTAGGTACTTCACCAGCCGGTGCAGCCGCGTCATTCGCAGCGTCGCCCGCCGCTTCATTTGCTGCATCTGACGCGGCGTCGCCCGTCGCATATGAAGCTCATTGATATATATGTTAACACTAGATCAGCAGTTGCCGCGCTAAACGCGCGTTACTGCGCTGATGGCCGCAGGCATTAGTTAGTTAAGTAAGTAATTCGTTTTTGTGGAATATTAATGTAAATAACTCAAATTACTAAATAAAATATCACAGAGCATATTTGAAGTTCAGTGTTGCCAGTAAAAACATCATTTGGTTTTCCCATATCTATGGGAGATTTTTTATGTTGATAAAATTATTTAATTGGTAACCGTAGTATTTTTTTATTGGCATTATAATTATTTTACAGAGTACCTAAAGATGCAATACGACGCGGGAAGTGGATTAAAGTCATAAGATTACTAAGAAAAGAAACAGATTGGTTACCTTATAAGGCTACAATTATTTGCTCTTAGCATTTCCAGGAGCAAGACAAAATTGACCCTACAACCGACTGCGATCGTATACACTTGTCCAGTGAAGCAAGACCTATGCTTTTTGTTAGTAATAATCAGTTAATTTGTATATTAAAAATAAAAATTTGACAACATCACATACATTGCTCTGATCCCATGGGAAGTAGCGAAAGCACTTGTGTTACAGAAATCGGAAACAACGACGGTACCACAACACCCAGAGCCAAAACAATATAGAAAAATTCGTTTTGTACATTGATTTGACCAGGAATCGAACCCAGAACCACGAAAATGGAGAAGCCTAGGTCAGGAGCTCGTCACTACGGTATTACAGTAATAAATCAATAATTAACCTTTTTTGATTAGGTTTAGATATTCCTTTCTCTCTCTCGATTAAACGAAAAGTGACAGTTTGAATGTTTTTCTTAAGAGCTGTCAAATTAAGTTATCACAAAAAATACAACATGATTAGAAGATTTTCATTGGAAACAGATTGCCATCACTTAAAGAACTTTTTATGTTGAATTGAAGACCACGCATTCGAACTTGCGGGCAAGAGCTAGTTTCAAATAATTTAATAATAATAGATTTACATAGTCATTTGTATTTTACCTTTTAGTTTTACCTTGTAGTCGACTTGAGAACCTCCTCCGTTTTATTCGTCGGTTGAAAAGTAGAGAGTTAACATAGTGACTGTCTTTTGATTAACACAACCCGTGTTAATCAAAAAAACAGTCTTGTTTTGTTTGCAAAACCAAAGTAAAAAGTTCGTTCTTTAATAAGAGTGCGTCTCCAGTCTACAACGTTGCTATATACTACACAACCTGTAGTCCTCGCGAACGAAGTTGCAGGCACAGCTAGTAAGAAGTATAAATTTATAAGTAAGTTTAAAATTCAAACCTTATCGAATTACAAAATTTCATCTTAATCGTTACAGCCATTTTAAAGATAAGAAACGCATATTTATATTTCTATTATTATCATTTGTATTATTCAGATGAAAAAGTTCTCGCTGGTTTAGATAGAAAAAAGGTTTCGTTAAATTGACACCAGGCGGCTCCACCGCAAGTATTTCGCGTTTATACTTTCACACATACAAATCTGGAAAGGCACTCTAACTGTTTATTTTATAAAAGAACAACGGTCACGTTTTAATGCATTTAATAAAGCACTCTGACAACACTTATTTATTTATCAACTTTTTTAAAAAATTTCTTTTAATAATTATAAACACATCATATTAATAGTATTTCATACAAAATTAATCGACTCAATTACTCTTTATTTATTTAAAATGGGGTAAATTCATATAGCGAGCAACACTGAGCCCGCCAAAAAAATAATATCGCCATCTTTTTCTTTTTAGAATGACAGCTCGTTTCCAGACACTAGTGAAAGTGAGACAAATATATGTTTTTATCTGAATGTTTAGTCGTTTCCAAGCTACGGCTTTCAAACTGACATGTAGAAGACTTTTGTTGCCGCGAGACAGTGAAGTTTGCTTCTCTAGTGTATTGAACTCAATGATGAAGCTACAATTCAAACAAACGCATGAAAAATCGTTTCTCCTTGAACGCTCTATACATTAATGCAGTATTTTTTTCTCCGGCTGCCCGCTCTGCGAACCGCGCCACCCGACGAACCGCGTCTCATTGAACGAGGCCTTAGTGGAAAAAAACGCACCCCATTGTCACCATGACTGTTAAATTAGAGACCAGTATAGCTAAAACTTTAACGCTACAACTACGTTAATAGGAAGGCTCCGAAAACATGTTAATTACTAACTTAATACAAGAACAAAAATGAGAGTCATTAAAAGTTTGTTGAATAATAAATTGAACTCATCATGGCAGTGTAGGCTCGATGGAGGCATTTAACTTCTGTAATGAAGGTTTAATGAGCTATTTTAAGATCCAAAAGTTGTTTTTACAAAAGCGGCCATTCTGTAAACGATTGGCTTAAATTTCAACAGAAATAATGATTAGATTACAAGACGGTTTCAATCCATAACCTTTGAAAATGTAATAAGTGATAAGTTTGTTATCCTGCTTCTTCTAAGCACATAGGAAAGTACGTACATACCTACGTTCATACCAGGTGTTAGAGTAAAGATTACTTAGTCAAGTAGCCCTAATATGAGAGAGGTAAGATCAATCTTTGCGACAGCGACCTTTGTCTATATACAGTTGTGTATAGATAGACAAAGGTCGCTGTTAAAAGTAATGCTTCAAAAACCTTTCAGATACCCACGGAAGATCTAATACCGGGAAGCCAGACTGATGTCCGCTGGACAACTGTATATCTTAAACATTGTACTTAGAATGCACAAACCTCTACCAATTGATGAGAGTTTACTGCTATGGAGAAGCAGGAGGAGCGTGCTATCTGCGCAGGAGAAAAAATTATAAAATTGCGATAGTCCCTATAACAAAATCTGAATTTGCCAGGCAGCAGTTTTCTTGGCAATCTGCCTCAATTTTTAATAATATAAATAAACATTTGAACATATACCCCATAAATATAAGAAAATGTAAGAAAATCGTTACGGATAGGCTCCATTCATTAGGCTACTCTGAGACTGAATTAATAATAAAGCAAGCAAACTGAAGTGATAATACCGTGTATATATATCCTAATCTACTAACTATATCTACTTTGCACACACACACACACACACACAAACATACACATTCCGTAGTACATTTGATCCAGTCATAATAAGTAAATAATCCATGAATACATTTAAATATGAAAATCAAATCAAATGAGCTCATTTTGATAACTTAGTCACTCTGTTCTATAAATGATTATGTGCTATTTGTATTGAAGAGCGGTTCTCCCTAACACAGGCTGTGTTATGCCTAAAAGGGAGTTCCCACCACTAAATATGTAGTTAGACTAAGTTTATGAAATAAATGATTTTTAAATTTAGAAAATAGCCTCCATAAATAACCTCTTGTAAAAAGGGTCTCCTTATTACAAGAGAAGAAGTGTCGTTTTTGTAATGTAAACAGAAATATGTTTTTCTAACTTATCATACCTGTGCGTGAGGCCGCGTAGCAATAAAATTTATAAAATTAATTATTTTTTGCAAATAGGCCTATCGAACGCCTAATTAAGCTACCTATTTATTTATTCCGTCTTAACTAGTCTAGGTGAAATGCTGAAATTGATGGGTAATAAAGTTCATGCCAAGTGATTGATAAGTAGTTTTATTGCTTATTGCCAGTGTTTGTGATACAACACCAATTTTATAAAACCGTTTAGTTTACGGTTTTATATTGTGTTGTTTTGATAAGCTGAGGGGAGGGGTTACATCAATTTTTAAATACAAGAAGCATATCTTGATCTGGGATTTGTGTTTAGAGTTGAAGAATTGAAGTGCTTGAATTAATTTTAAAATTTATTTAAAATTGTTGTTGTATCACAAACACTGGCAATAAGCAATAAAACTACTTATCAATCACTTGGCATGAACTTTATTACCCATCAATTTCAGCATTTCACCTAGACTAGTTAAGACGGAATAAATAAATAGGTAGCTTAATTGGGCGTTCGATAGGCCTAACCTATTAAATAAACGTCGCTGTTTATGTAATATTATGTTATTCAATCCTAAAGCTACTTACAAAGTTTTTAATAGATGTACCCATTTTTATTTTTGTAAAAGATACTGGTTGTAATGTCTCGCAAAGAAATCATACATTCAAATTATTCCATAAGTGTGAAAATCCGAAAACACACGTTTTCATTTTTATTAGATCCCCTCCAACGCGGTTCACTGACCGCCTGTCCTCAATTTTCAAATTGATCGACTTACTTTTATCGAACGGATATGATAATGGAAGACGTACGGAGAAACGATTACGTATTTGAATGGCATTTTATAAATTCCACAAGATAATGCGTATAACAGCGAATTGCAAAATTGAAAGTACGGATCAAATTTTCTGCTGTTGCATATTTTATAATATTCCATTTCATTAGTTATTTTTAACACCGTGCGATGATGTAGGTAGCAGTTCTGGCAATTTGAGGTTATTGTAAAAAAAAAAACGATTTACGAATTTAAATAGGTATTATAATTAAGGTAAGGTAAATGAAAAAGTAAAAAAATAATTATTGTAAATAATTCAATTTCGTGATTATTTTGTTTGAATCAATACGTCATGATTCTGTTAAGCCTGATTTTTAAATTATAGCTCCCTACATACCCTTTAGGGGAAAATTGATTTGCTTAAAGATTGACTATCTCTGCATTTTTAACGATTGAATAAACTATAAGGGACAACCCTTCGTGTTTATGCTATTATCTCTCGTTTGAAGCTCGAGTTGGCCTACTTCTTTGATGGTATTTCTATGGCAGTATTACGTGTATGGCATATGTATATATATATGTATGTATAGATTGTTAATATTTAAACATAGCGTCACAGCACAGATATTTAATATCTACTTTATGTTATTACAAAAATAATAATTTTATATAAAATAGTATGAGCAAATTTAGATAGTAGTTTCTGAAATAAAACTAAAGTTATATTTATCTTTCACAACAGCTGTAAAACTTCAACAGGCGGATGTTGGCCTGGTCGTTAAAAACAAGACCTACAAACTACTAGTGGACCCGCAGTAAAACATAAATTGGTCGTATCATATTTACTCGTTGCCGGTATACCTCGTTGGCCACAAATATGATGTTAAACATTTTAAAGTCTATTTCTATCTACACACAAAGCTTTACATGTTAAAAATACAAATTTATCGATTTAAAATAGTTGTAGGGCTACATTCAAATAAAGATAATGTGTTTTAATAATTAAGACCTTTAATGATGGAGAACGGGTAATGTAATTTGTTACACAACTTTTTATGAATTAGTAACAAATTGCTGGTTAATTATTCTACGGCTTGATATGAAGTGAGTTTTGCTTATACAGTCCACACTGATAGACATTAGGCCTCTCTTTAGCTCCCCTGAGGGTTTGAGTTGGTTTGAGCTTATGCAATAACTTAATATCCATCCATCTATGGATTTTATAAAACACAAATTTAATTTCGTTCCTGTTTTTTTCGTAAAGATTTATTTTTAACTTAACGCAATCTAAAATCACGAATACAAATGCAGCCGTACGTAAGTATCTAAGTAAGTATGGGGATCTACCCAATTAGATCGACATTTATCGTTCGCTTTAAGAATACGTATTCGTCTCCTGCAATCTAGGGAGTAGCGGCTTATTCGATTATGAAAAGGAGCTTTAAAACATTGTCTTATCCCGGTGCGACGCCGGGTTATCGTAAGCTCACACTGTAGGAAAAGTGAGTTATGGAGACAGAGGAAAATTGGTGAAATATTTAAGGTACTTTTGAAATTACCCATGGGTGTTGGGGACTATGAAAAACACGACTAACCCCTTGATTAAGATAAGTAAGCGAAACCAATTGTTTTTTTAAAATCTTTGGTTTAGTTTAGTTATGTGACAAAAATTAAAAAATACTTGATACTTTTGTTTGCCTAATACAAGGTGTTAATCAAATAACCCCATTTAGGAGGTGATTTTACTGCTCAAATTCAGCAACTTTTTATATGGGGACAACACCGAAATGGCAAAAAAATACAGTTTACCATAATTAACTAACATTGACTAGCTGAAATCAGTTTCTGTGGAAACTGTCAGTACCACAGAAAAAGTGTAATTGTATTTGAGCATTTTGAGCACCATAATCATTTTTTTTTGTCGGTTTAAGAAATTCCAAATTAATATTCATGTAAGTAATTATTTTATAACATAACAATCATTCATAATTTTATAATTTGTCCCCATTAAAGAAATTCTATGCCTGTAATGGAAAAATGACGATATTGTTATTATTGTCTTTCGATTTTCCATTAAAGTTGCTTGCAATTTGGTACACCATTTTCAAGAATATATCGCAGCATAAAATGCAATATTGCATCCTCAATTTGCCTCGCACGTTACACTCTCACAATATATTTTTGTTCAGAAAGTCAGACGTCAGGTTAATTGGATGTTAAAAAATAGACTAGTTGTATTTTCTTTTCAAAATACCGAATCTCAAAGGAAATAATAAAAAATAATGTATTGTCGTGGCATATTGACGAAATTCGGCCCGAGCAAGAACATAATTATTTTCGGTGACTTATATACATTGTAATACTCTAAACTTACATTTTCTTTCGACTTTACACCGTATTGTAACTAAATAAGTTACTCAGTGTGTACATTTCATTGCTAGTGTAGCTAGTATTCCTCAAATGTTAATTTATTGTGTTTCAATTATGATGTAAGATATTTTTCTTATCAGTAAGTTCAGTAGGTAATATAAAACAACATAGATTATCCAAATCAATGAACTAATTTCCCAAAAACTAGAAAAACAATCCGTTATATCGCACTAATACAGGGTGTAGAAAAGTAGTGACTAACTTTTCAGGTGTGTATAAGTATCGGTTTTTAATCCACAGGAAAAATGTAAATCAAACATGACGTTAACTTTTCAAGCAATAATAAAGAAATGTTTTTTAAATTCATGACTGAATCAGTATGTATGTATAAATATGTGTATGTAAGTAATGTAGCCAACAATTTTCCATTCTATATAGCTATTCATTCAGAGGCCTTACAATTGAATCGTTCCAGTAACAATTGTTGGCGTAAGTGTGCCATCTGAAACAGGATATTTTTCTCTTTACGACGACTAAGTTAGGGAAAACCCGGAAACATAATGATGTTGCGTTTGTGTTGCGCATTTCTTTGAATACCGCTTACTTTGCAATTGTACAAGACTGGTAGTTAACAATAAAATAATATTATTTTTAGGGTTCCGTAATCCTGATAAGGTACCCCTTATAGTTTCGTCATGTCCGTCTAATCTGTCTGTCTGTCCGTCCGAGATCTTGCTTGGAGACTGGTCACACTAAAAAGCTGTAATTTTCGACAACAAAGTGGTCGAATAAAGTTTTAATTTTTTTTAAGGGTAGCTAGCTCCCATGCTTGTATCGGGAACGGGATGATATTTTTTCATCGTCTACCCATCGAGTGGGGTTTCGTTAAATAGGTCCTTTAAAATGATTATTGATTAGACTATTCTTCAATTTAGGGATCCATTTGCGAAATATTAAACTTTAAAGTGCCAATTTTTGTCGAGTAGGGCGCTGCCTCTAAAAAAACTATTGGCTTCAAGATCTGGAAAAATTATGATAATAGTGTTTTTCATGAACTTTAATGAAAATCATAACGGTTTAAATTGATCAGTTAGTTTAAGGGTAATAGTCGTTCAACTTATGAAATAAAAAATACTTAGAGGAAAACATTAAAAGTGACTTAAATGAAGTAATTGCTGAAATATATGGTGGTAACAACGGGCAACTATGGATCCCTACACTGCGCGTGGCACGGCAAGCACTTGGCTGGATTCATTTATTTCGAAACGTAATACTTAAATGTTATTTACCTCAGTTTTCATTTGTTACTTAAATATTTAGTAAGATTAAAAAATATATGAATTATTAATAACAGTATGGATTTATATAACTTGTAAAATGGTGGGCTTGTTGTCGAACGAATATCTGAAGTATTGCCTTCTTGTCTCTACACAGGTTTAGAGTTGTCTAAAGTATTTTATTGATATAAGTTATATTTTCTTTTTTAAGTTTAAGTACGTCCATACGTTAGTTCCATAAAATATAAAATTGCATTGAAACCAATGATAGGTGAGTACATTAAAAAAGTCTCACCACGTAAAAAAAAGTGAAAATCACATCACTTGGATCCGTCATTTTACTGTGGGCTTGGGATTATTGTCGCGGTGCCTCAAAGCCAGCGAATAAAGGGAGAGGAGACACCTTGCTATGAATTTTAATGAATGAGATCCGAAATAACTCCTTTCACGCGAATGAGTTTGGGATCGAGGGGGCTTTTTGGGTCACCTTTGTTTCTATAATGTAGACTAACAAAAGGCATGGCATTTCATCAGTTGGTAATAATTTCAAAATTTGCAAATTTAATAAACAAAAGACGATTACAAGATTTAAATCAATTGTTTTTTGGTCTTAAAAATATCAACAGCAAAATATACGGTAAAAAAAATATTCCAAAAATTACAAATTAAACGTTTTAAAAGTAAGAAGGTTAGTATACATATATTTATTTAATGAATACATGTATTTGCTTAAAAAGAATTTTATTTTATTAACAAAATCAAAACTTGTTTAATCCTATTAAGGTATGAACAAACAAAGGGGGATTTATATCTTATTATCTTTTGGACAGAGATCAGGAATTATTTGAAACCGTTCCTTCGTGAATGAGTCGGCAACAAAGCAATGGTAATCTTGATTATAAAGGTCCGTAATTTCACCGTTGTTTGTGTTTATTGTTTCCACAAAAGAGTTAATTATATTAAATAGAAGAGTCTTTGGGCTCGTTTTTTTAGTTGAAGGGTAATATTTATGTATATACTCATCCAGTGTTTACATCTTTTAACCTTTCGTACAAAGTTTTCAAGCCAATCTCTGAAATGGTCAAATCAATTTTAATAAAATATTATAATTATGCATATTCAAAGCAGAACGTTTCTAAAATATCTAATTAAAATAAACCGCATACAGCTAGACAGACAGAAGGACAAACATGGGGTAACTATAAGGGTTACATTTTAACTTTGGAACACTAATAAAGATAATTATAACTAATTATTCCAATAGAAAATACTCTTCTTACCCTAATACTATTTTCATAAAATGTTACATTTGAAGACTTATTCCGACATGCAAATAGCAAGCGTCTAATTTACATGAATCTTTTTTCGTCCACTGGCTCATCCGTATCTAAATAGATGAATCTAAAAGTTTTAATGAATTTCCCTACAGTGTAATCGATCTTAATATTTGAACAGCTAAGCATTGGTACATCAATAGCACCGATGAATTCTGTTATGATGTCATCAAAATAGCCATGTAATTATTTACTACAAAGTATTTTTTGTGGGTTTCTTGCTAACTAAGTACTATGAGACTTTTTATTACTTATTTCAACAAAACAATTCAAAATAGCCCAGAAGTTCGAAACCCAGCTTCATGCTCATGTTACATATTTTAGCAGGAGCTACGAGTATTTTAACTAAAACGTATAAACAAGTCTTCTTAATGTAGCCATAATAATGTACAAGTATTAAATTGAAATGTTCTAGGCCAATATTGAGCTATTGGGGATGATAATATTTTCTCCCGTACGTTTACGGTGTAAATTTTACGATGCTCGTAAATTGTATCATTTTGTAAGCACTTAAACAGCGAATCATAATACTTTTTACTATGGGAAAAAAAAATATTTCCCAAAAATAAAAGAAAATTTGTTTTAAGGCAACCGTGAATACTTCGATCACTACAAATGACGTCTTATTGTTTATCAATTTGCGACTTTTTATTATTAAAATTGATATAAAAGCTGCGTAGGGTACTCAGCGTCAAGGTATTTTTTTTTGGTTATGGTGGTGGTAATTATGGTAAAACTTTGGTGGGTATCTTGGGTCTTTTGAGGATATCTATATCTATTGAAGACCACGCGAACTCCAATTCTTAATTAGCATACTTTACTTCTAATAAATACATAAAATACGCACAGTTTTATGTAGGTTTTATTTGTCACATTAAAGAGGAAATGTTAAACACTCTATTAAAAAAAAATGATTCCCCTAATATAGACAAAAGCAGATCATCTAGTCCAAAATATACTGTCAAATCTTCTTAAACCCCCGCCAAATCTCAAATTGGCTATTCAAATCGCAGTCGATAAGCAACTTTATCAGAACTCAAACATGTGTGAACATAAATTATCCCCGAAATTCCAAGAACTTTGTATACCTAAATTTTTCATATAGGCTGAGCAAGTTAGTATAATAAAATCTTCTTGTCCCATATTTGCTCGATATTGTTAAAGTAATGAGGACTATAAATTCTGTCTCATACTTCTATTGAAAGTCTACATTAAAATCAGGATTCTGAACCATATCGTCGCAAAATAAGAAAACAATTTTCACAAAGAGGAATAATTTCGTTAAAATTATCATTGTTTTTTTATTCTCCTATTGATACTTAAAACTTTTTTTCCATTACTGGTGATACAAATTCCTTAATACGTTACGTACAATTAAGAAGGTGGTGTTACACATACTCTACTTATGTGTTTTATTACTAGTACTGCTATGGTTGCTATGGAAACGAATTTAGATTTTAAATCAGGAAATATACCTATATAAGTATATATCTATCTATCTTCTATACAGGGTGGCCAGAGAAGTGACGTCCAAACATTTTTTTTAGGTGCCTCGTGTTGAGATGTATCTGAATCACCCCTATGTATGTGTACTACGATTTTTCGTAGTTTTCGAGTTACGTTTTTTTTAATGAATTTTTGCAAAAATGCGACCGGATCAGTTTAAAATTCAAAAAAAATTAACCTCGCTTCGTCTTTGATGGCTGATTTCAGTGAAAAATAGCCTATGAAGTACTACTTTTTTATTATTATTATGAAAGCTTAGAGTCTAGCGCATTCTCTAAAGCTACTTAGAAACTAAGAAATTATCAGTTTAGATTTTTAATTTTAAGTTGGTAATTTAAATAATAACTCACCTGGATGTAGCGGGGCGTATGTTTCCGTTTAGGTGTACCAGCCGACCCTATTGGGTGGTGCATCGACAGGTACAGGCGGCCAGCAACTCTAGCCAGTGGCTCCAAGTAGCTGTAGTGCTCGCAGCGGCCACATCCCGGTAAACCGCGTCAGCTCGCGGGCTAAACCTGGTCGAGGGGGACCTTTTGTGTTTCGGCAGACAGGTCTGATGCGGATGCCTCCCGCATGAGTAGCACGAAGTCAGTCTTGGCGCAGAAGGCAACCCACGCTGATTAGCAACGGACCTTGGCGGACGCGGCGAGACAGCAAGGCATTGTGTAAGGCCGAGGGTGACGATAGAGGTCAAGATCAATCGTCGGCCAGACACTGCATCCATCTCTTCTCCAGTCGTAGCGGTTCTCCATTTCACTAGATCAAGAAGGGTTAGGACGAGAGAGTGCATCTGTGTTTGCGCGTACACTCATGCACTTAAATATCTCCTGCGCACCTGACTGCTTCCGAACATGGACTTCGATTACGCAAAGTCTCGTGGCGATGGGCCGAGGTAGAGAGGTCCGGTTTGATGCAGACTGGGCTTTGTCTGAGGCTTGCACATAGGCGGCTCTGGGGGTGTTTCTAAAACGCCGTAGTCGCTTCCAGTCTGCAATGGGGTGACAGAGGGGATTCGGCAGCACCTGGAGTGACAAAGCAGCCCTATTTAGGAAGGCACTGCTTTCCCTGCTCAGCCGGGGAGGGGACTAGAAAAGGTGTCCCAAAAACTGCTCACCCCGCCTACTAGGATGGTAGCAGCCGCGGCTGCCTCCGCATCATTAAATTCGCAATAATAATCCAACAACATCTAACATGATATTTGGTGCGTGGAACGTGCGAACACTTCTCGATCGCGATATCAACGCCTGTCCAGAAAGGAAAACTGCCATTGTTTCTCGGGAACTTCGTCGCTATAATGTTGATGTGGCTGCTCTCAGCGAAACACATCTTGCTGAAGAAGGAGAGTCGGTAGAGCATGGCGGGGGTTACACTTTCTTCTGGAATGGTCTCCCTGTTTTTGAACCTCGAAGGTCTGGGGTTGGTTTTGCAATCAAGAACCAGCTTGAAAAGCAACTACAGGAATATCCGGTGCACATATCAGACCGCGTTTCCACACTGCGCCTTCACCTGGAGAATGAAATCAACCTGAATATCATAAGTGTCTACGCTCCTACGCTAGATAGGTGATGATATTAAGGACAAATTTTATGAAGAATTGGCCCGAAGTATTGGGAATATACGCCCCAGAAAAAACTTGCTGTTGGGGGATTTCAATGCCAGAGTAGGACAAGACTATAAGGCCTGGCCTAATGTCTTGGGCAGACACGGACTGGGTAGCATGAATAGTAACGGTCAGCTGCTACTTAGTTTAGGTGCTCAATTCCACCTTGCGATCACGAACACCATGTTCAGGCTTCCCGCTAAGCACAAAAATACGTGGATGCACCCCCGTTCCAAACACTGGCATTTAATAGACTATGTCATCGTAAGACAAAGGGATGTCTGTCAAGTCCAAATCACCCGCGTCATGCGTGGTGCGCACTGCTGGACTGACCATCGACTTGTTCACTACTAAGCTGCGTCTCCGCCTGAGACGTCCTCATAGGTCCGCGAAATCTAAGTCTGTCTGTTTAAACATAGACAGTTTGAAAGATCGCGAGATTAGGAAGAACTATGCTGACGCCTTGGCTTCCTCGCTGCCTTCCACGTATAAAGAAGCCGATGATATCGAAAGTGGCTGGGACACTTTATCTTCTCTAATTTTTAACATTGCAACAGTGACACTAGGTCGTAAAGTCCGTAAGAACGAGGACTGGTTTGATGAGAATGATAAGGTGTTATCAGAGGCACTGGACAAGCATCGGCGTCTCCTTCGACAGTGCAGCGGAACACGCTAGAGCGGAAGCAACGTGGTGACAACGCAAAGTGATCTGGAACTACGCAGACTATCTCGAGACACTAAAGATAAATGGTGGCAAGATAAAGCTCGTCAGATGCAGTGGTTAGCTGACACAAACCAGCTCGGGGAATTCTATCGTGAGGTACGAAATTTGTTTGGCTTGACTTCCCTTGCAATGGTGCCCCTAAAGTCTAACGATGGGCAAAACCTTCTGAAAAGCAAGGATGACATGATCAAGCGATGGGCAGAATATTTTAACACCCTGCTCAATGTGAGCAGGGTGTTAAAACATCTATTTGTTTATTTATTTGTTTGGTTATCTTTTGTAAATTTGGACCACATTTGTTTGATTCCTCAATACCCCACTGCTTTTGAGCTGGATGGGCCACTGCAACGTGAGGAGGGTCGTTCTAGCTATTAAACAACAGCAAAACAAGCGCGCGGTAGGCATATACTCTATACCGGGAGAAGTGTTTAAATAGGGCGGTAAAGAATTGCATTCAGCTATATGGGAACTTTTTGATCTTATGTAGAAGAAAGAACAAGTCCCATCTGTTTTCAAAGTATCACGCATTAGGGCCCTGTATAAGAACAAAGGTGACCGTTCTGATTGCGGTTCTTATCGCGGTATTTCATTATTATCAGTCCCTGGAAAAGTCTTTGCCAGAGTCGTACTAAACCGCCTAATAAAACTATCGGAAAAGATTTTACCAGAAACTCAGTTTGGCTTCCAACCTAACCGTGGTACATGTGAGGCCATATTTTCGTTGCGCCAACTTCAAGAAAAAGTAGAAAGCAAGAGCGCCATATGTTATGTTGATAGTGTGCCACGTGAAGCTCTCTGGGTTGTGCTCGAGAGGATAGGATGCACGGAGAAGTTTGTACGATTATTAAGACTCCTGCACGATGACATGCAGTGCTGTGTTGCTGTTGACAGTGAACAGTCTGACTTTTTCCCCGTTACATGTGGGGTAAAGCAAGGCTGTGTCCTGGCGCCTACTTTGTTTGCACTGTATTTTGCAGTCGTAGTCAGAGAAGTCCTGCAAACGACTTCTGAAGTGTTACGCATCCGCTTTCGCACCGACGGTAATATCTTTAATTTAGCCCGGTTCAAAGCTCGCACAAAAGTGTCTTACGCAATGGTCACAGAGATTGCGGATGACCTGTGCTTTGTGGCAGAATCCTCAGAAGGCCTGCAGCAGCTAATGTCCGTCTTGCACGAGTGTTGCTGTAAATATGGTTTAAAAGTCAGTGTCAAAAAGACTGAGGTAATGTCCTTGGACATTAATGGTCACGAGGCACTTACCATTAAACTCGGCGAGGATACGCTGAAGCAGGTCGATAAGTTCCGCTACCTGGGAAGCACTATTACATCAAAGTGCGACCTCGAGGCAGAAGTGAACAGCAGGATCGGAGCTGCAGCTGCAGCGTTCGGCAAGCTTGATTGTAAGGTCTTCTGCTCGCATGATTTGAAACTAGGCACCAAATTGCAGTATACATGGCAGTTGTACTCCCTAACATCTTAAACCCAGTCGAAACGTGAACTGTGTACCGTCGCCACATTCGCATGCTAGATCGTTTCCACCTAAGATGCCTACGTAAGATCCTAAATATCTGATGGTCTGATCGCGTACGTAATACAGAAGTACTGCGTAGAGCTAATGTAGGTGAAATAGAGGCATACCTCATGCGATGACAACTCCGATGGTGCGGACATGTTTCACGAATGACGGAAGAGCGAGTGCCAAAGCGCAGCTTCTATGCTGAACTTGAGGAGGGCAAGCGAAAACATGACGGCCAACTCCTCAGGTATAAAGACGTGCTTAAGCGGCACATGAAAAAGTGTCACATAGAGCCCTCGCAATGGGAGCAACAGGCTGCCAAACGACCTGAGTGGAGATCCATGGTTAAAACCAGGGTTTTCGAATTTGAGTCTGAACGGCGCTCAGACTTAGACGCCAAGCGCGACGAATTGAAAGCCCGACCACCAGCGGCAATCAATTACAATTATATAAACGGTGTGCTCACATGCCCGCAGTGCGCGAGGACATTTACAAAAAAGATTGGCTACATAAGCCACATTCGTGCACACGAACGCCAACAACGGAGTTGAAGCTTCGACTGCTTCAAACCGAAACCGGTCGGAGGATATTATTATTAATAACTCACCTAACATAAATTCTGTTTTCTTCTGTCTTCAATCTGTTCTGGTCGTAATTTTGCAAAAAATCATAAAAAAATCATAACTCGTTAAATATGAAAAATTGTAGAACATACTTAAGGGTGATTCAGATACCTCACAACACGACCTACAAAAAATTTTTGGACGTCACTTCTCTGGCTACCCTGTACTTATAAAACCAGCCACATGCGAGTCGGACTCGCGCACGAATCGTTTCGCACCATTATCTATAAATTAAAACGAGTAAAAAATCACGTTTTTGTATGGGAGACCCCTTAAATATTTATTTTATTCTGGTTTTTAGTATTGGTTGTTATAGCGGCAATAGAAATACATCATCTGTGAAAATTTCAACTATGTAACTGTCACGGTTCATGAGATTCAGCCTGCTGGCAGACGGACAGACAGACAAAAGGACAGCGGAGTCTTAGTAATGGGGTCCCGTTTTACCCTTTGACTGATTTGGACAATTTTTTTCTTGAAATAGTCCTCCTGGAAAGGTTGGATGGTGAGATAATATGGGAAAATTCCAAAAAAATGCCAAAAAAGGTATAATTCTAAGACGGTAGAAAGTTTGCCGGGTCAGCTAGTTAGAAATAAAATGTGTGTTGTTAAATGTTTATTTTAACTTGGTGATAATAAAATTATTATAAGATTAATCATTAACCTGTAAGCTCGTGTCGCGCACACATGTCGTCGCATCTGTATATTCTTATTCAATTGTTATCTTTTTTTTCCGAGCATAAAGGTAATGGGGGTTAAAACAAAGTACATTTTATAAATTTGTACATCCCAATAGTGAGTTTTAACCTCGGTAAATGTGTAATTCAACAATAGTAACTGTAATAAAGAGTGAGCTAAATAACAACATACACTGCAAATAGGTTAAATTTAATTAAAAAACCAGACAAGTGCCAGTCGGACACGGCTGATCAAAAATTTTGTGCCACACGTAATTTTTTTTTATTGATTTTTATTATTTGTTTCATCATTAGTAATTAAATCTCTAATTAGTCTATTTTATGTGATTTGGTCCTAATTTTTTAAGACAAATAAATTAAGCTTGTTGTTCTAGTATATCCGTTTCAAGCATAGAAACTACCCGTTATTAACATAAACCTACGGATTAATAGAAGGCCATAGATATCAGGATCCCTAAAAATAACTTCGTCGTCAACGCTTTTAGCGACTGCCGGACAAAATCGTTTATCTTAATATCCGTGGTACGGGTGGCGTCGCGGTGTGCACGTCGGAATTTATTTATATAGCAGAAATCTAGTCTGTGGTGGAAAGTCATGAAATCCATGTGCCCCGGGAATCGTGCTCAGAATTTTTATGGCGTTTGCATATTTAATTTTTTATCAGGCTTTATCACCTTTGTTCATTTTCGCGTATTCGCTCCGGTATGATTTTAGATGCTCTGCGTTTTGATATTATCATACATTCATGTTTGTAGTCGTAAAAAGGTTGTGAAGGATGTGTAATGTTACAGGTGCGCAAAACATTTATAAATATTAAAGTTTCAAATTAAACAATCAAATAAGAATTTTGTTTAAACTGGCATCTTATTCAAAACCATTCGATAGCTAATTGTCAACCGATAAAGCACTGAATAATTTAACATTTGATTGTATATTTTTACGGAAATATGTCACATATCAATTAGGTTAAGTAGATTAATTTGCTTCATAATAATGCATAGATTGCATTTGAGTCACTCCTCTTAGTGCTTCCTTTCCTTTTACGTGAAAATGCTCTGTTTGTATAGTGTGGGCACAGGAGTAAAGAAAACGAAGTGGGTACACTCTATCAAAATATCTTCGTGTAAACAGACGCCAAGTATTCTTTTGTTATTTCGCTCGCAGGGATCTTAGAGTTTAGATGTGAATACACATCTGGGTTATCACATCTAGCACAATGATAAAAGTGTATATAGGTAAGTTATAAATTATAAAGAAGTAATTATTACTTACAGAAGTAAGTTCGTTCCTTAGGAAATCAGTACGCTTTATTAGTAAAGCTACATTGTTGTGTGATGAACATGGGCACGCCAAATGTTTGTGTGATGATTGCGAGCATTTGTACTGTCATGAATGTTTATTAGCGTAGTAGTAGCGTATTTAGGCTGTTTATCCGTTATCATAGTCGTCATAATATAAGCTTTGCTCTTAGTTTGGAGTTAGATAATTGGTGTGATTGTGAAAAAAAAAAAATTTATATACACTAGTTTTATTTGTGAGACTAAGCACTTTTACATGTATTAGTTCTTTGAATAACCTAAATCAAAGTGGGCCGCGGTTTCACGGAAAAAGCTAGTCTAAATCTCAACTAATAATCTACCAGCATATTCTTGTAAGGTGTAATTTTCTTGATGATAGATAGCATCTCACGACAGTCTATCAGACAGGGAAAATAATGAAAGTCCATGAAAAATGGTAACGCGTACCATAAAAGTGAATTTCGTTATAAGATGCGTGGAAGGGTAATATAGGAGTACTTTAAGGTACTTTGACGTAGCGAACTCCTGACTTCATTTATCACATTTTCATCTTGTGGGTTGTTCGTGTAACGTTGAGGTTCTAAAAGTGTGCGTAACAATCGATATTGTTGGATATGTTCTTTTGAATGTTTCTTCCATTGTATTCGGCCACAAACGTTTTAGCTTTGCTTTTGTCTGTGCGGTTCACATCACTATATTTGTGATATTGTAACAGGTTTACTAGCAGAAATACTTTGTTGACTGAAAATCTTTACTTTATCTATAAATCCCACCTCTTTTTTACTATGTATAAAATGAGTGATAATTTAGTATGGCAGGAAATAAATTGATGTATTCTATTCAGCACATGGATCTTCTCTATCTGAGCGCTTTTTAATCGTTTGTAAAACAGTTTATTATCTTAATTTTAAAGAGTCCTACTATATGATGTTTACACAGGATTGCTGTCTTAAAATGTATATTTTTTGTAATGAAAATATCAAATCACATCAATATAAGTAGTGATGTAAGTATCGTATGAATTCCCAAAAAATATTGAAAATGACGATCCGAAATGATACACTATTTCAAACTACTATATTCAAAATGTATCGATTCGAAACCACAATGTCTGTTCCATATCAGCTCGTACCATAACAAACTATACGCGACGCAATCAAATTATCAATTACGCCCAATTTTCAATCAATATTGACTTTACAAATGAGTCAGCAACGTCCGACCGTAATGATATGAGCCAACTTCGCTCATCTGATACGCTCGACCGTGATTGATCGAAATTGTATCAAAATTACTGCTTTCGGATGCAATGTGACTCGGTTTATTAAGATTATATTTTTATTGTGCAAATAAAATACTGTTTGAGCGACGCGACCCTCAAGTTTGAAGACCCCTTTAAATGGGAAATGAAAATTGCATTCAACCATCTGGTTGATTTGATGAAGTGGCTTGAGCAGCTTACAAGTAAGTCATGAGTAAGTTTCTTCAAGACATTTCATTTAATGCTTCGATGGCTGGAAGCGTTACGTCCTAGGAAATGTATACAATTCCGAAGCTATTTAGGAAATGTATAAAATATTGATTCAGAGATTATTTAATTCGCACATATCCTAGTAAATGTATACATTTCCAGTAAATAGTAATAGTAAATGTATACATTTCCTAGGTATTTTATAGAATTCCAATATCGTATTAGGAAATGTATAAAAGGAACGTTATGTGTGGATAAAATAATAAAACACGCCTTTGAATGAAGGATCAGAGTTTTTATTAAGGCTCTCATTGAGACAATCAAGTAACAATCATACGGTTTATAAATTATAATATTTGACGACCTCCGTAGCCGAGTGGCGAGCACGCCGGGCCATCTCTGAGGTTCCGGGTTCGATCCCCGGTCGGGTCAATGTAAAAAACGAATTTTTCTATATTGGGTCGGGTCTGGGTGTTGTGGTACCGTCGTTGTTTCTGATTTCTATAACACAAGTGCTTTAGCTACTTACCTTAGGGTCAGAGCAATGTATGAGATCTTGTCCATTTTTAGGTTATATTAAAAAAAACTTCATACTGCTTGATAATTTAGGAAATAGAGTTTTTATTTAGGCTCTCATTGAGACTAAGAAGTTACAATAATAAGGTATAATATAATATACTAATTTAAGCTTAAAACATCAACTATTTATTGATTCTTAAGGCCCATTTATCACAAAACCTACTATATTTTCATATAAAGCTCAAAGCACCGCATGTCCACGCGTATTCATTGAAATCTTAAATATATTACATTTCCGATTGCTGTTTAGGAAATGTATAAATTTCCTAGGAAATTTGTCTAACATAATTTACATCACACATTTCCGGATGATTTTAGGAATTCTATACAATTTCTAGGAATTGTATACAATGACGGATTTCATACATTTCCTGTAACATATACAAAAATAAATTATTATTTCTAGTCGTCCTACGACACACGACTAGCGGCAGTTATTTAAAAGACTTGATTGTAATCAAGTCACATGCGAAAACTTTTATTTCAGTTCATTAATTTGAAGCTGCATTTCAGCTTTTGAAATTCGCGAAATGTCTGTTAAAAACAGAAAAGCAGACGATACGAGTCTCGCTGCCGGTCATTTAAAACGGTCTTTATAGGGTTCCGCTGTCTATTTGTTCGTCTGCCCTTGTTCTATAATGAGCTACGGTTATTAAAAAGCAAATTTCAACACAATGCTTATATTTATGGTATATTATTATGTAGGTATAAAGTATACAAAAAAATTTACGTACGTACAAAAAACGTACAAAAAGTTTTTTGTTGATTCTGTTCTCCGGAAATACATTAAAATTACAAGTTTCTGGAGTAACAAAAGTGCAAACTAAATTGTACAACAGTAGCTAACATACCTACCGGTTAAATGTGTATCAAATAAGCCAATGCTGAAAATTATAACTGAATGAAAAAGAAAGGTACTAGAGTCTCGGTGCGCGAGTCCGACTCGCACTTGACAGGTTTTTTGTAGTCTCGCTTCTCTAATGGCCATGAGTCAGACACAACTGCATTCAAAGCTGTATTTGTATTTTGTACACTTTTTGTTGCTCTGCAAAGTTGGTACAAATGGTGTGTCGCCTGTTAGTTACTGGACAAAAACTGCCGCATACGAGTTTTAGATAGGTGCGGACTTTTAATTAGCATTTGCGGGAAGAAATACACCTCTTTTAGAGAATAGTAAATGGTTTTTGTTTAATTAACTTTTCTAGGTACTTTCGTTTAACCACAATGCTACGTAATTCTAACATACACTAGCATTTTCCTGTGTCTCTCGGAATAATGTAATGTAGTAGTATGCTATTTAGTAATAGTACATTATGATACAAGTGTGCTACGTTGGTCATTATACACGAGGCATTATTATAAGCGCGAGCCGCAGGCGAGCGCGGTAAGGAAGCCGAGTGTGATAATGATCAATGCACACGAGTTGCATACGACGTTTTTCAACACAATTGCGAGGAAAAAACAAACTAAAATCTAAAATACCTTATCCGAATAAGACTTGGCGTTTTTGCTGTTTTTCTATGCATTTTGGCGGCAACAGGCTATCACTCGCGTTTCGTGCCTCGATAAGTATTTCCGACAGGGTTGAATAACATTTTACTCGTCTTTACTATTTAAAGTAGACATTTTTGATAGTAATTAACCACACAGCAACAACTTTATCAAATAATAATGGAAAATAGCACGTAAGTTTTGTTTTTTTGGCGCGCCGCAATTTCGATGCGCGCGCAGGTTCTATAATGGCACAGGAAAAACTGGCTGTTTAGCCGAGTAGCAGCAATTTAAAAAATAAAATAAACTATAAATTATTGTTTCTAAAAATGATAGTTAAGTTAGTTTGTGTTTATTAATATACAATTTAATAAAATGAAATAATTATTTATCATCTTAACCCTTAAATAATTTAATATTCGTAAAATATTCAATGTTCTTAGACACAAACTTTTGCTGGATTTTTAAAAAAAAAGTTTACATTACCGCACTAGTGCGATAATCTTTTTACAGCACAAGTGCGTAATATGATGAGTTATGATACTAAAAAAGGTGTTATAAGAGTGAATTTACGAGCAACTGTGTTGAAAAAGCATTTATAAAATGAAGACAATACATAATTAAGATAGCAAAACCTACTATCCAATTGATTATATCTTAATATTATTACTGTTTATAGTTTATTGTTAGTGAAAGCTTTAAAGTTGCCTTATAGTCCAAGATCCCAGGGCCCCCAGACATATCTTATTTTCTTACAAAATGTATGGGATTAAGTAGTTTAAGTATGTGCTTCAGTGTATGCGTACCTGCTAGCTTGGATCGACGATCAACTAACAGCATCCGGTGCTAAAGTTAAGTAAAAAAATAATTAATTAATAAAATCAAAACACCCGACTGCGTCAAAAGTGAACTTAAAAGATGAAAACAATATTTAAAGAATCAATTTGCAGTCTGAGGCATCAAATCTATGTTACTGAATTAGGTACTAACGCAGTGCATACCAAGTCAATCATCATTATGCTGTTAATGGATTTGATGATTCCGACTGCAAATTGATTCTTAAAATCTTGTTTTTATCTTTAAAGTCCACTTTTTACGCAGTCGGGTTTTTTGATTTTTTAAATTAATTAATTTTATTTTTGACTTTTTATTTTGTAGTGTTCTACTACTACTTTTCAATGAACTATAAAGGCTTATTTGTAACTCTTCATTAAAAAAAAAGGTTTTAACTCTAGTAAGTGGTATCTAAAATCAGTTTTTCCTGTTTACGTATAGCGGCGGCGCGCTAGACAGATAGGCCACTCGGAACTAAGCGTCAAAATCGTTACGCACAAATTGACAATTGCGTTTATATGCAATCTCGGACGATTCGGGGCAGTACTACAGCAGACTGTCACTCACGACAGTTTACTACGCATTGATCATTGTTATGCGAAAAATGGATTTAAGCGTTTTTAGTAGGTACTGCTGCAGTGTGTTTGGATGTTTGAATACAACACAAAATTGTGATTACACGTTCTTTAAATTTCCAAAATAATATTAAAAGGTATATAAAACTAGGTCTAAGTTTTCTCTTGTAAGTAAAGTAAAGTAAGTAAGTAGTAAAGGTAAAGATAAGTCTTTATAGCGATCAATCATTCATTTCATAACACTACACATTCAGCAGGAATGAGCTTTTAAATTTTACTTAAATCGTCCTTGGTTTAACACCAGTGTTTTAGGTAAGCTTGAATAAAAAAATATAAACATAGGTATTAAATTATTCATTGATTTTTTTACATTGTCGTTGCTAGGATAAATACGCCACCTAGAAATGTCAGTATATGTCATAACAGTACCTAAGTAATGAAGTTAGTACGTATAATTTCTAACAACGCGCAGCTGCCGCCGCTGTTAAAAACGACAGTAATTGAAGAAGCCAAGTTGGGGAGAGTAATTATTGCTCTGTCTTCCCATTTATTTATTCATCTTATCATACGTCCAGGACGTATGATAAGATGAATAAATAAACTAATCGTTGTATCGGTGTAATGAGGCACACTTATTTATTTCAAAAATCAGAATAGCAACCCTAGGCAGTCAGCCCAATTTGGGCAGTTGTTTTCGAGAACGGCGGGAGTGGACCTTCTGTAATTTTTCTATTTTGTGCTTTATGCATGTCTTGGGTGAAATGTGGTCCATCAGATTGGCCTGGCTGCTCACAAAGTGTATTGAAATAGTTCCATTAGTATTATGTTTAAAAGATTATAGGTACGTAAAATAAAAATATTTTTTTGGTAGTTTTAAAACGTCTGGTAATAAGTTACCGCCGAAGGAAAGTGGCTGGCAGTAATGATTATTAATTTTAACTGCATTTTCTAATACATACGTAATAATCAGCACTGAAACTTTAAGAAGTGTGATTTTTTTACTTAACTTTAGCACCTGTTAATTGGCCGTCAGCCTAATCTAGCAGGTACACATACACTTAAAGTTACAACATACTTACACTAGGTATTTAATCCCATACTTTCGGTTTGTGAGAAAATAAGTTATGTCTGAGGACCCTGGATCTTGCTCTATTATATGTAGGTCCAGGCTTACGAAGTCGCTGGCACAGCTATGAGAATATAATATAATTTATCTTTCCACGTTCTGTATCAAAAATAACTTTTTTAACATTGATTTGTAATCCATTGAATACAAAATGAGTCTGGCAGGGTTCAATCTGCTAGCTGATAATTTCCGATTCATAATAGAATCAGATATACGATTCCATTCGGTACGTGATCGAAATCAGCCAAAATGTGCCAACTGTATTTTGTGTGGACTGATCAGCCAATGTGGAAATGTTAATTTCAATTGATCTAGATAGGTAAGTCTCCTATAGATTTTACATTTAACTGATCTGAATTTGTTTCAAAAGCCATGGACGCCATTCAGGGGTGTGCCAATCAATGCGATGTAATTCTCAAAAGATTTCCCTTTCAAAGACCGTTTTGGAATAGAAGTTATTTGTTTTTGTTCGCGCAACGAAAAATATATTTATATTCCATTTCTGTTTTCATTTCGTGCCCCAGTGGGACCCGGGTTTGGGCTGACAAGTGAAAGTTTATTTTTGATCCCATTGATCTAAGCTTTGACTCGCGTGACCTTTGCTTTGGGAGTACAAAAAATAAGTTTAATAAAAAACTAAAAACCGACTTCAAAATGAAACTAAAAAGCGAAAAATAATATTGACTAAAACATACCTAATCAGGGCGGTACCTTAAAACAATCTCAAATCTGTCAAACATTATCATTTCTGTCAAATTTTGTATGAAATGACGTGCCAAAATTGACAGATTTGACAACTTTGAGATTGTTTTTAGAGTTCATGGCTACCCCGCAGTTCTTTTTGGAGTCGGTGCCAGCCATCGAGAATTTAAATGAGTTCATTCGCACCGACTCAAAAAAGAACTGATTACGTATGTTTTAGTCAATATTATTTTTCGCTTTTTAGTTTCATTTTGAAGTCGGTTTTTAGTTTTTTATTAAACTTATTTTATTTCACAATTTTAAGTGTTAAGTCCTCTATTTTTCCCCTCCTAACTCCGCCAAAAATGACTTTACAGCAAAGTGACCTCGACAAATGTTGTTCTTCTGTGGACCACCCACCCAATGGTATAATAAAAATAGGGTGCTATTAATGACCAATTTTTCGACGAAATTTATTACAAGTCCCAAACGCCTTTAAAATAAGCTTCAGTTTTTACCTTCCAACTCCGCCAAAAATGACTTGACAGCAAAGTAACCTTAGCTAATGTTGGTCCTCTATGGACCCCCCATCGAATGGTATGATAAAAATAAGGTGTTATATTGGGTCAATATTTCGACGAAAATTTGTAAGTCTTAAGGAAAGGGTTTTCCTACACTCCAACCAGAACGGCGGCTATTTTGGTGTCGTAACCATAGGATAAGGTCTTGCATTAAATACCAAGTCAATTTAAGAAAGGAACTTTTAATTTTTTTTCGTTACTGGGTGTGTGGGTACGCCCCCAGTAAATATAAATTGTCGGTCTGGTACCTCATAAGCTCCACGTCTGCTCAACACACTGCGAAATACGTTCTGTCGACAAATTGCAGTATTATCTTCTAACTCCTATCCGTTAAGGAGTTCTGAGGCTTCCATCATCAGGTCAGCAACATGACATGATGATTACCAGACCCAAAAATCAGCATTGAGTCAGAAAATATATGCAAAACATTATGGGTGCCTATAAAAATTGAGAGTTGCCCTCGATTTCCCAAGGATCCCATCATCAGAATCTGACTTGGTGTAAATGGGACCACCCTTTCAAACTAAAAAATAAATTTTGAAATCGGTCCATAATTATCGGCGTAATCGCGTTACAAACATACAAAAAAAAAACAACATTCAGACGAATTGAGAACCTCTCTCCTCCTTTTTTTGAAGTCGGTTAAAAACAGGATAAAATATATCATAGTGTACTGTTGTCTTTTATTTACGCGAACACGATACATTTAAATGAAACTACTTTTACGGATTATTTCGCGATTTATTAACATTTTATTTAACCTGACGTTTCGAACACTTTACAGCGTTCGTGGTCACAGGTAGACTAACGTGTTATTCGTCTTTACAATATTTTGAAAAACTATAAACTACCGTCACTCAGTTAATATTAATTTGTGTTCCTATCTACGCAAAAAGAGCTAACTGTATCTAGAGGTCTTGCAGTGCGGGGCCTAGCATGGGATTTCGTTAAAACAGGATCCCATGCTGGTGGTATTTTCCAACCATCTTCTCTGTTGAAATTCGGGTGTCTTCTAATTTCAATTGCCTCCCGTAACATGCGACTAATTTTTAAAGTTAATTATTGCTCGCTATTGTTAACTAACCAAACATGAATATTATTTTTTTAAGTCTTTAGTAAAAATTATTTAAAACTTGTTAAGCGTTGGCATCTGGAAATGGAATGGAATATTGTGCACACAACCAATTGAGTGCAGGTAAACTACACATCAAACTGTAACAAGGCACCTGTCCTCGCAAGCCACCACCACGAAACACGTTCATAGACCCGTCGATTTCAATCAGGCAACCGCAGATGGTGTTGCGGGCGTAGTTTACGCGGAAATTGCATGTGCACAACGCATTAGTGCCCCTTGCAATTACGTCGCAATCTTGAGCCCATCTATGCGGGCTGGCGGGAGCCGCGGTTTTATGGACGTGAGGCCGTGGAATTTTATGAGCATGGAAATTTCACGAGTGCTAGGTGTCGTTAAAATACTGTTAAAAGTGTTGTGATGAGATTTGTTTATGGCTGATGTTTTTTGTGATCAACGCCTTTTACGCACGGAATGGTTAAGGCAATAACAAGTTTTTAAATCGATGGAAACCATGGCACCTTATGATTGTTTCCACATTTTAGGGGACTTGATAAGAACAATACCTAAAGAGTTGCTATCAACAACTTAACTCGATTACAAAAATTAAAAAAAGTTGAAGTTATAATGATTTAAAATATGGGTACTATCTTGGACCTCAAAATCAACTGTCGCTGGTTTCAATCGCATAGGAGGCAAATCAAATGACATTATCACATTAGCATTGGCACCTAATTGTTTAATCTGATTATGAATCGTCAGGTACAGCTTGCTTTGTTTAAAAAGTTTGAATAAAAATTCTGATCCTAATTCCTACTTAAAAATAAAATACATATCAGCTTTTAGGGTTCGTCATGTCCGTTTGTCTGTCTATCTGTCTGTCTGTCCGTCCGAGGTTTTACTTGGAGCCTGTTGACCCTAGAGAGCTGTAAGATATGTATATCAATCACGCCGACAAAGTAGTAGAATAACATTTTGAAAAGTATTTTTTTTTAGGGTAGCTCCCATACCTACATGTAACGTGGGAATAATGTTTTTTCATCGTCTACTCCATCGTGTGGGGTATTCTGGAATAGGTCCTTTAAAATGACTTAGGGGTTTTTAAGACTTTTTTTCGATTTAGGGATCTGTTTGTAAAATATTAAACTTTAATGTGCCATTTTTTCTTAAATCTGGAATGATAATAGTGCTTTTCATAAACTTTCAAGGAATATCACAACGGTTAAGTTAAAGATCAGTTATTTTAAGATTAATAGTCGTTCAACTTAGTCGTTCAAAAATTCCTTAGAGGAAAACATTAAAAATGTATTAAATGCAGTATTTGCTAAAATATATTGTGGTAACGACGGGTAACTACGGAACCCTATACTGCGCGTGGCACGATACGCACTTGGCCGGTTTTTAGGCTTCCGTACCCAAAGGGTAAAACGGGACCCTATTACTAAGGTCCCGCTGTCCGTCTACCTGTCTGTTTGTCTGTCTGTCCGTCTGTCACCAGGCTGTATCTCATGAATCGTGCTAGTTAGAGAGTAATACTCGTGTTATAAAGATGTATTTCTGTAGATATATAGATACTCTGTATTGCACACCAAACAAAGAAGTTACACTTGATATTTACAGAATGTTGTACAATTTAGGCGGTCTTATGGCTAAAAAGCGTTCTCTTCCAGACAGCCTTTAGGCAGGGGACAACTATAAAGAAGTAGAAGTTCTAAAAAAAATAAAAACAAAACGTTAGATTCAACAGTTTAGTAAATAGAAATAATGCCAATACGAACCGAATCATTAGTTTATTTTATTGTATTGTTCTTGTAGTCGCAATTCCAATGGCTAAGTACTACAATTAGTTTCTATTTTCTACGAGCTCTTTCAATCCTAGGTACCTACCATTTCTAATTCTATAAAGCTGGGATAAATACCTTTTGTTTGCTTTACTTTTAGTATTACTACATTGAAAATAGTTTAACTACTTTATTTTTGTTTGATCAATACAATTTAATACAAACTTAATACACAAATACAAAGTATAATTTAACAATTCGTATCTATATTAAATGAATTTGTTTATTTGAAAATATTGATATGTACATTTTTATATTATATAGATGATTATCATGTTTTACCTTAATTCTTTAATTATAGTCATGTCAAGAAATAGCTTTATAATTATTAACATCAAATTTTTCTTGTATTTATTATTTTCCTAAAAAAAAAAACACTAAAATCTTTTGGTTTGGGATTCCGCTTGAAAACGTGCTACCCTATTTCCTCAGACGGTATGTGTTCTCACAAACTTATCTTCGCACACCCCGCGTTACTTACTTCGGATGCTGAGCGAATATCAAACGGTTGCTACAAACTGCGAGGTGGCGTAGCTCTGGAATACGACTGGAGTCTTTATTGTACCTTTCACTGGAGATTAAAAGTTACTAGAATGTCACGGAATGATATCAACTTTGGTTAAAAAAAACAAAACTCGGACTAGTATTAGTACAATAGGTTAATGAAGTTTTTTTTTATTTAAATCACCTGTAGACATTCAAATTCAAATCGGCAAATTTATGCTGTATTAACGCTGCGGGAGCTTCTTTTACTTTAAACATTTATTTTGTGCGGCAGGCATTACTCAAATACGTCACATCTCGTAAAATAAACTATCGTTTCTCACGCTTACGAGTTGATGATAATTTTTTTGATTAGTTGAAAACAAAATATTTTTATTAAAAAAAAAAATAACTCACATGATTCGATAGTACTACTCAAGGTAAATCGTTCTGCCGCGGGAAAACAACCACTAAAATGTCTCGGTGTATAAAAGTCACCATGAACTGAGCAATTAGTCAAATTAAATAATAAGTAAGTATACAAATAATTTTGGACCACATCACAATATACTTAATTTGGTAAGTAGCCAAAGCACTTGCGGTAAAGAATTCGAAACAACGAGGGTACCACAACACCGAGACCCAACACAATTTGGGGCCTACTAACCACGGAATGGTTATTCCGTGGGCCTGTGCGTTTTTTTAAACAGAATTACTTTAACCTCGGTTTTTAGGGTCCGTGCTCAAAAGGTAAAATGGTACCTTATTACTAAGGCTCCACTGTCCGTCTGTCTGGCCGTCTGTCACCAGACTATCTCATGAACCGTGATAGTTAAACTGTTGAAATTTTCACAGATGATGTATTTCTATTGCCGCTATAACAACAAATACCAAAAAAATAAAATGTAATAAATATTTAAGAGGGCTCCGATACAACAAATGTTTTTTTTGTCGTTTTTCTAGTTAATGGTACGGAACCCTTCGTGCGCAAGTCCGACTCGCACTTGGCCGGTTTTTTAACTGTTAATAGTTTAAAGTAAAAAAAAAATGTTTACGTATCGATAAAAGTTCATAGCTAGGTATCTGTACCCTGATTGAAAATGTAATAAACAGCACTCCACTACATTAACATGCAACGTAATCAAAGAAATGTATGTGGTTCTTTACAAGCCATTTTTTTCCAGACAGTCTTCAGATATATATTGTTTAAAACTTTCATGGTCACTAACATTATTCTATTCTAATAATAGTCTTCACATATATTATTATGATAACCATAGAGGAAGAGGTAAATGCTATTTAATGGGGTAAAAAATAAAAGATTTTTATGACTACGGTTTGGCTGCAGTAGAAATTTTGTTGGATATGTTGTTTTTGTTCCTATCGGCATTTAAACAGACACGGAAATTCATCTGTTTATTAAAACGACCATTACATCTTGTGGTAAGGATTAGTCAGTTGTTCCCTTTATTGATCAAAAGAAAATAAAACAACGCAATCCATCTTTGTAATACGTGACTTACCTTATTTATGACCATATCCGTCACTACACTGAGACATATTCTATTTAAGAACTTCATATAGCTGTCTGAGAGTTAGTTCACGTCTACCAAATGTCATATTATAAAGCCTGTAGAATTTCTGGCTTAATCATTTTGGATTTAAAACGGTCTCGCTCGGCTGCGACACAAGTTGCTTGGCGTATCTCGTGTGATATGACGGATGTAGGTTACTTAAATGAGCTTACTTGTCGCAGCTGCGATATTACTTACTTTTACATACTCCTCCACACATCTCTAGATTAGGTATGTATTATATACTCGTACTATGTCAAGGAAACTTGCTAGGTTGAACAATTATCTTAAAGTTAGTAGTTGTAAGTATGAAGATCCTATTGGCACAGAAGTACAATAGTGCACCATAATCGCGGGGGTCCTGGGCTAGATTCATGCTCGGGTTAATTTAGGTCATAAACTTTATAATTGACTCACGTTACGTCTGAGGTAAGCTGGAGGTCGCCGCCGTCCTTTTATAACACTAGGATCTTTATTTAAAGTGAATTTATCATTATTACCAACAAAACTAAGAAATATTACGACACTTAAAAAAAGCAGTCATGTTGTACATTCCGCTCACTTGAAGGGTTTCTTTAGTACGTAGAACAGCTTGTACGTAGAACAGTTGATTGCTGTTTTCTTAGATATAGTAAGTACTCATATTAATTTTTCCATACTTAGTTTTAGCACAAAACAATTGAATGCATCGTCCATTGCAAATAACAGACGCATGTGGGCAAAAATATTTTCAATGATACATTGACAGCATGCCAAAATATGTCTGGATTTCTAGAATAATATTGTTGAGTTGCAATGTGCCTTGCACGCAATAAAAATGTCGGTGTTCGAGTATTGATAGAAATCTTTGTGCGGGGCACTCGAAATAGATACACAAGTACTAGTTTTAGATTTTTTTTTATTAAAAACAAAAAAGTTCACTAATGATGATTGAGATGCACAGCAATCTCAAACTAACGAGATAGTATTTTAAACCTCTAAGGACACCAGCTATGTAACTAAATAGCTGAGTTTTGGACACCCTAATTTAAGCTATTATATTTGTATATTCCTTCATCTTTTAAGTTCACATTTTACGCAGTCGGATTTTTTGATTTTTTTAATTTATTAATTTTATTTTTGACTTTTAATTTGCAGTGTTCTACTCTTTTCAATGAACTTATAAAGCCCTATTTGTAACTCTTCATTGAAAAAAAAAAAGGATTTAACTCGAGTAAGTATAGTATCTGAAATGGGTTTCCCGTTTAATTCATGTACCAATAGGAATTCCGGTTAACATAGCCTATGTCACTCCCACAACTAAGACAAATCTAATGACAAATCATATGTGGAAATCCATTAAACGGTTTTTCTTCCTATTTTTTCAGTGTATTTTTTTGCCTGTTCCCGTAGGAATTTTGGAAAATAAACTATTGAATACTATTAGTACTGAAAATATGTGACCCTAAGTTAATAAAAGAAAGTTCCAAAATCGGTTTATCAGTATTGCAGATCCGTTTTTCCCGCGAAGTTCTGTTACCGCGGGAATTTCTGTAAATAGCATACCACTTGTCACTCCCACAATTGTGACAAATCTATTGATATATTATACTTTTATATCCGTTAAATGGTTTAGGCTGTAGGGCTTGCCAAAGAAATAGACATACTTAAATACATACATACATACGCTCGAAAAACATAACCCTCGTTTGGCAGACGGGTAAAAAGTGTTTAAATTTAAATCTTCTAGAACTCCCACTCGTCTAATGATCATACCAATTATGATCCCCAAGCTAAGCAGACTAATATAAATTGACGGTTGGATATAATATACATTATAATTATGATATAGTATAGTCTTGTCTTGTGCACTTCACACAAACACTAGCTCCTTGTGAGATTCAAACCCACGCACAAAATTAGGTCGTAAAAATACTAAAATATTAAAGGCACAGCTTTTAAATTTTATGCATGCATGCATTTTAAAAATATGTATGTAGGTAAACGTTGTACACAGCCTTCTCACCTACTTCTAGTGTGCTGGCTCTCTTTGCTAAGCTTTGGGAGTATGGCGGGTCGTTGTATCTCGGATAGACGTTCGGAGGCCATATTAATGGGCCTACCTGCCGCTTGACTGAGACAGATCGCTCGCGGCGACTGGCGTGACCCGACACCTTCACTCCCTACCCTATTTATTGTGGCCCAATTTCGTAAGTGATTTTGGTGTACCATGTCCTAATTTAAGAGCTGATAAAAGCTGATGTTTATAAATTGCTTTAGCAGTAGTATTTTAATTGGCTGTTTGCTGAATAATGCCTTATTTTTCTGGCTTTGCTATCTACCTGAATATTGACAGAAATATTTAGGGTTAGAGGCAGAGGTATAATAAATTATAATGATATGAAAATAGTTGTGCCTGCCCAATGTAGTTAAAATGAGCCACAAAATTTTTGTATGTTTGAATTTTTAGCATTCGTTGAAATCAAACTTCAAACTTACCTACACATTAAATGTTTTTGTTAAATTATTTACGTAAAATATTACGTAAGCATGCATGCATGCAAGTAAGCATGAATCAAGCAAGCACTCATGCAGGCAAGAAAGCACTAAGCAAGCACTCATACAGGCAAGCACTCAGCCAGAAGACTCGCCTTTTTCCCCTTGGCATTGGTATATTGGTTGGTTGGTCTAGCCAAATCGAACCACGGCCAAGTAGAGCACTCCGATTTGTATCTTGATAATACAACATTGACATATTTTGTGATTGTTTAAAGAGTTTATGGTTAACCCCTGGTAAGTATTAACACGATTTTATTTACAATTTACTAATTAACCTGTCAGGCCAAGGTCAAAAGACACAATAAAAAATCTATTTTTCGCGGCCACCTGTGGGTAATTGAAGCTTGATAGCAGGGGCGTGCGGTGCATATAGGCAATTAGGCAGTGCCTACCTGATAAATCAAACGAGGTAGGTAGTATGTCCTTACTAATGTGTTTTATTATTAAAAACTACTGATTTTCATCAATGAAACACCTTAGTAAGCACCTACTGCCTACCGCCAAATAAAACCAATGCCCGCCACTGCTTGATAGGTCAAAACAACGTGTTTATGGCAAATATCTGGTATCTATCATAAGACCCGTAATAAAATTTTTGTTTCAGTAAAGTGAAGGTATGGAAAATAAATCATCTAGCACGAGAAAAAGTTTAAAAGAGATTTCGGCCAATAATAAACATTTATTTGGAATTCGGTATAACTTTGACGGTTAAAATGATATTTACGTAAATGATGTTTTGATAGTCTAAAAATATAGCAAACAATAATTAAAGCACACTCAGTAACAGTTTTTGGTCAAATGAAATTCGGAAAAGTAAATTTGGACAAGTATAATTGGTTTCAAAACTATAAAAAACTGGACAAGTGCGAGTCGGGCTCGCCCACCGAGGGTTCCGTACAAATTAAGGACATTGTTCTGGGTTTATTAACTGTTCGCCCAAGAACCAACAGTGATAAAAGTACTTTTCTATGTTCAAAATGACATGTTCTTGTATGTAAGCAAAATAATTAATGACCGAAACTTAATAATTAGCTTTATCATAGTGATATTTAAGTTATGTTTTATTGAAAAGAAACAATATTGCTAATATAATGTTAAGAGCATATTAACAAAGAAGAATATGAGCAAAAAATTGTACAGAGGGGTTGATGCCTAGTCTCTATCTCGTTAATGACCTTGTAGAGCAGACAAAATCGGAACTGGATGCGAATCGCGATTATTTAAAGGCTAATAGCAATCTTTTATAATTCAGTTGACGTTTCCTCACGTGCATGCAGCCAATGCTCTCGCACATTAAATTTACTCACAGATTGGGATAATGTACCTAGTCTGCTAATAATTAGAACCTACCGGTCACCATAGCCGGTATCAGCTAAGAAGTAATAAGAATCTGTTCATCTTCCAGCAACGTAGAGCCACAATTCATACAAAATGTAGATTCCATTGCTGGTCCGTGAATCTGTAGCAGAACTCAGAAACTTGGGCTTTTTTCATAAGCACAAGTATTACTTAAAATTTGGTAACAATGTTTAAATAGTAACGTTACTATTTAAACATTGTTACAAAGTTTAGTCATATAAAATAAACACGTATGATAAATGAAATATTTTATTTTTACACACACGGACGTAAAAAAAATACGGACGTAACACCACATTAAAAAAATGTGAAGCATGCAAGGTACGACAATTTCGTTTGTTGTACATGATTTACACTCACACATACACACCAGGTACGACAATCCGCCGCCATTTCGCCCCGAGTGACGGCGCCAGTGACACGTAGTAAATGCGTACGTTGCGTCAACGATTTATTTTCCAAAAATGCCGTCTTGTGTTGTTAAATCATGTAAAAACTACCTACATGAGTAAACGTAAAAAGTCACATGGAATCACCTATCATACGTAAGTTATTACGATTCGTGATAAAAAAAAATATTTATGTTTTAAATACTTTGCCGAGAATTATAGAGGTAAAATGCAAACAGTGTTGCCACTTTATTAATAAAAAAATTACCCTCAAGGTGGGGAAATCTATATTTGTATGCAACAAACTATGTATATGACTCTCTGAAATCAGATTTCGTCAGTTTTTGAGTACCGTTTTTTAAAAGTAAAATAAAAGATCCCCATACTTCTAATATAAAATATCTCTTACGTATATTATCATATTTCTAAAATAAAAAGTATTTCCCGCACATTAGACAACAAAAGACAAGTGTACAAAAAGTTGACACAACATAAAGGATTTTAGCGCATCTTTATTAATTAAAATAATAATATACGTACTTAACATTATTATTATACCATTATGATATATGATGTAAACGTATTTTTGATTTTTAACCCCCGACGCAAAAACGACGGGGTGTTATAAGTTTGACGTGTCTGTGTGTGTTTGTGTGTGTGTGGCATCTTAGCTCCCGAACGGATGAACCGATTTTGATTAAGTTTTTTTCGTTTGAATAATTAATTACTCGATAGTGTTTTTAGCTATGTTTGATGAAAATTGGTCCAAGATGGCCGCCGTAACAAAATGGCGGATTACCTATTTTTGTTAAACTTCCTCAATATGGGTATCCAATGAAAGGCCTGACTAGTAGAATTTTTATCCTTTTTCAATTACGTATTAAGCGTCGTGGGGTTTTCAAAATTATTCAATTTTACTTTTTGTTATTAAAGGGTTAATTTTATAGATAGTCATAGCCTTATCACTATTATTGTCATGTGTAAAAATATATTTCTTTGTACGTAACATGTGTTTTATTTTCTATCACAGTGATCATAAAAAATATGTTTGGTAGGTCAACATAGATGGTTTATATTTCTGTTAAAAAATATATGTAAATTACAAAAGTTAACTGAGATCGATTGGTACCACCAAACAGCAGGGAAATTGATGGTTTATATACCAACCCTTAAATCACGCACACAGCCTAAACGGGCGGCCATTATTATGCTTCACTTATGGTTAGACGAGGTTACGTCCGTATTTTTTTTACGTCCGTGTTTACACATTAAATTACATATCACACTTAATCTTTTTTTAGTTTATTACCTGATATTCATTCTCACCGTTATCCAAATTTTGTTTACCACATAATGTTTAAGTTCTCAATTAATGATTTATAAAATATTTTGTGATAATAATCAATGAGGATTTAAATACTACTTAAATAGCGAATCCTAAGTCTATGACGTGAATAATAATTTGATAATTATTTTGACGTAACTTGACATAAGTCATTAATCACATGTGTTTTATTTTTCGTAACCTAAAGTTAACAGCCAGAAGTAAAATATATACTTAAAACGTGCATTATGTGCCATCTAGTGTTTTCCGCCGGCATCATAGGTTTAACATGCCAAATTGAATAGTATTCATATTTGTTTAGAATAAGTTAAACAAAGCGTACATCTTTATTTTACAAGCTTACCCTACCCATTGACTTTTAAGATTGAAGGTTGGCTTGTATACAAAGTAAAAAATCATAAAAGTTTTTTTAAATTGATTTCACAATGCAGAAATGTTCGTTTCCATATTCTGATAAATGTTGATTAATGAAACAATAGGAGATGCACATTGGTAATTTTCAAATGTGTTTTGATTCGTAAGCGAGTTTCAACAAAGTCTTTTGGAGCAAAAATTGTTCCTTGTTTATAGATCTCGTTTTCTTATGATTTAATTACAAATATACAGTTTCCAAATTTAACCTATACCTACTTGTGGTACAGGATGGTGCTACTTGCCAAATTTCATAATTCTAGGACAACGGGAAATACCCTATGCATTTTGATTCCCCTTGAGAGTATCGAAATATGCGTTATTTGCAACATACATGGTCACATTTTTTTTTAAAGTTAACTTAGAAGTTTGATTTTTTCACAGCTTCAGGAGACCGTAGGCTCGAGTATATCGTTTAAATTTTACCTCGATACTTGCACGCCTTGCGGCACTAAAGGGTCTTGACATACACGTTTGATGGCGTATCTTTTTTTCAAGTTAACTTAGAAGTTTGATTTTTGCACACCTTCAAGAGACCGTAGATTCGAGTATATCATTTAAATTTCAACTCGATACCTACACGCCTTGCGGCACTAAAAGGTCTTGACATACACGTTTCATGGCGTATCTTTTTTTCAAGTTAACTTAGAAGTTTGGTTTTTGTACAGCTCCAAGAGACCGTAGATTCGAGTATATAATTCAAATTTCAACTCGATACCTACACGCCTTGCGGCACTAAAAGGTCTTGACATACACGTTTCATTGCGTATCTTTTTTTCAAGTTAACTTAGAAGTTTGGTTTTTGTACAGCTCCAAGAGACCGTAGATTCGAGTATATAATTCAAATTTCAACTCGATACCTACACGCCTTGCGGCACTAAAAGGTCTTGACATACACGTTTCATGGCGTATCTTTTTTTCAAGTTAACTTAGAAGTTTGGTTTTTGTACAGCTCCAAGAGACCGTAGATTCAAGTATATAATTCAAATTTCAACTCGATACCTACACGCCTTGCGGCACTAAAAGGTCTTGACATACACGTTTCATGGCGTATCTTTTTTTTAAGTTAACTTAGAAGTTTGGTTTTTGTACAGCTCCAAGAGACCGTAGATTCGAGTATATAATTCAAATTTCAACTCGATACCTACACGCCTTGCGGCACTAAAAGGTCTTGACATACACGTTCAAATTTTAACTCAATACCTACACGCCTTGCGGCACTAAACGGTCTTGACATACACGTTTGATGGCGTATATTTTTTTCAAGTTAACTTAGAAGTTTGATTTTTGCACAGCTCGCAAGAGACTATAGATTTGAGTATATCATTTAAATTTCAACTCGATACCGTCACGCGTTCCGGCACTAAAGGGTCTTGACAGACACGACGGACGAACAACAAAGTGATCTTATAAGGGTTCCGATTTTCCCTTTTGAGGTACGGAACCCTAAAAACGACTCTTTAACTTTGTCACATGTTTTTGGCGCACAAAGTGTATTTGAATGGTCAGGAATCATTGGTATTTTAACAGCGGATTACCAGTGTAGGTAAAAGCACTCTAGTTAGTTTCTTTTGGAGCTTTATATAAAGACGATATAAAACCAACAAATGAATCTAACAAATCCCGAAGGCCAGAGTGATATACAATGTGTGGCTATATATTGACAGATTACATATTGATAGACTGTGTTATCTTTTAGACTAGCGTATTTATAATGTAAACAGAAAATGGAATTCCATGTTTGTATTTTCTTTTATTACTTTCGTCTAATATTAGACTACAGGATATTGTGAGTCAATATGTAACTAACTTAATTTGATCGTGAATTGATTTTATTGGATTAGCTAAAAAAATATAAATAAAAGCCGCCTATAAAAGGATAAGACAGATAGGTAGTTATTTTCTGTTAATTCACAAGTTTTCATGTAAAGAAACCGATCTTTTTTGTGATGTATATTTTTAAGTTAGATTTCCAGTCCAATGTAATATATGAGTTTAAAATCAAAGGCGTATTTATATTATTTGTCAGGTTAACCCGTCACCGGTCGGTGGCAAAAATGTTGACACGTTATTTGCAATTTATTCTTCGTTATGCAATGAATCTGAATTAAAATACTGGGGGCCAAGCGCGAAAGTGTATCGTTCGGTCGGTCGTATTAGCCGATCAAATTAAAACATCCATTCCCCCTTAACAAAGGTTTGACAATTTATGAGCAATTAAAAAAGTCGGGTTTTTTACACGGTTAGATTGAGTTGGTCATATTTTATCAAAGGATTGACACATGAGACTTACCATTTTAATTTGTTAGGTTTATACGACCGAACGAAAGATACACTTTCGCGCTAGGCCCCCAGAATCGGAGCGGTCGAAAACCAATGAAAGTAACAGATTTTAGACACGTTATTTTCAATAAACGTTCTACGCATGCTCATTAGTTTGATAGACATAGGCATATTAAGTTTATCTAATACAGCAATGATTTTTTACAATAAAATTAAAATTTCGATCGACGTAGTGATTCGATGGTTTAAATGGCAAAACTCGCGTTTCGGGTTAATTCAGTATACCTATTAGCTTTTCCCAATTTATTCTTGCCCGGTTAAACTAAGAGATATCTTTGGCAAAAAAAGACTGATAACTTTCTAACATGAGAATGTGGATTATTATAAATCCGAGACTATTTGTGGCTCATTTGGAAAATACGAGTATAATAAATTATTTGAAATTAACCATTCCTGTTTTACGTAGCTAAGGAATAGTCGACTCAATTAGACTCCTTTTTCAGTATTCTATGTATTTAACAGCTTCAGTTATATTGTATTTTGAAATGGATTACAAAAACCCAACAAATTGTACCCACATATTTGAAATTTGGCCTGGCAAGCCGCCGTGCATCTATTTTATTTTACTTCTGTAAAAAATATTATACGCAAGCGTAAGCCAAACCTAGTTTTGTGTTTCCTGCACAATTAATGTTCGTAGCGTATCGCTTTCCTTACAAAACTTAGTTTTGGCAAACGTAGATTGCCAAGTGGGGCTTATTGTTCTATTGTTAATTCGTTAAAAGTAGAACAGGGGAGTGAGAAGATTTATGGCTGAGCAAATATTCAAAATAATGCTGGTGAAGTTTTGCGTAGTCTATAATTTTAATAAGATCTATTAATACCTCTTTGATAAAGTCTTCTGCTTATGTTATACTTGCTAATTATCATGATTGGACCCAACCATCAATCTTAAAACTGTGTTGTCACGTTGTTTCATTAAAGATTTGACGTAAACACAATTCTGCTATAACGTGCTTATTCATCAACACTAAACTGAATGAAGATTTATTTGTCATTTTTAAATTATGGTTATTGTATTTTTTTTACTTGTAACTAGTTGATTAACTAATTATTTAATACACATTTGACAGTCCAAGCTGGCAATCGAATGAAAAACCTTGCAAATTAGAAGAAGCTTTTAATTTTAATACTTCACGTCATTAATAATCCTCCTAACCGAGTTCGGTTACGGCGACCACTTCTACTCCCTATTTTGCTGTCGTCGTTCGTGTGCCCTAACATGGCTTACGTACCCATTTTGCATAGAAAACAAGAGTGTTAGATTATAGGTAGATAAACTAGGGTAATAATGGATCACAGTAATCAAATGTATCATAGTTAATTAGCCAGACACGTGCACTAAATCGATAGCTGTTGACAATAATTAGCCTTATCAATTTTTTAATCTCTAACATCTGAATAATAATATTTTATAATATAATCGATTAAATTTAGTAATCCTTGAACCTAAATAACACTTGAAAAAAATCATCGACCTCAGGTGGGATGATTTTTTTTCAAGTGTTATTTATCTTCAATTAAACTTTGCATGGAATTGCTAAAAACAAAAAAATTACAATCCTTGAACCGTTTGTGTATACACTCCAGTTAATAGTATGTACTACACAGAGACAAAATATAGTGATTTTCAATAATAGCTTTTTGTTGACTTTATAAGCAGGCTTGGAAGTATTTTCATACTGTACAAACAAAAGCTCGTCAACCAACCAGAAATTATTAATTGATATTGGTCTCTATGTGTTAGTTTAAAATCAGTTGGATGACCTTTAACTTTTCGGGAAGGTTGACCTGCCATTGGTTGTACATAAAATAGGCTGTGACAATAATATAAATAATGACTCCTTTTATTATGATTAACAAATATTTTTGCAGTCAATGCCAGCCATACCTGATGGCTTTGGCTGGCATCGACTCCTGACTTCGTTTTCATAATTAAATGAATTCATTTAGGACAACATCACACACATTGATCTGATTCTAAGGTAGTATCTGAAGCACTTGTGTTTTAAATATCAGAAACAAAGATAAATAAATAATTGTCCGGATGGATTTTAATTAACTAGTTCACTTCTCAGGTTTCAAACCTTTCCTAAGAAGTAATCGAAACCAAAATCCATTCGGGTAGTAACGGTGGTAGTCTAGTCAATATCGAAGTAATTATGTCAATTCTAAAGATGCCACTCCCAATTATATTTGCAAATAGGTATTAGGAGATCATAAGCAAAGTTCTTTAGGAAGGCACATTGTATATTTTTAATTTAAATCCACTCTCCTAAAGTAATTATTTGCGTTTCGTCAAGTTCAATTCTCGACACAGGAAACCATGTTTTGCATTTAATTTGAAACATTCCATTTTGTCTTAGCCTTTGCCTACAATTAAATCAGTGTATCTATGTAGCTTGTTAAATGAGAACTTGCTCCTTACTATGAACTCTAAACCGTACGCAGTGTTATTTTAATCTCAAACTCTACATAGACAAAACATAAGCAAGGTATAATTAAAACTTGCTATCTTAAAACTTATGGTTAAGGTTTTTTTGTGGAAGTTAAAATAATAATAAAAAAAGAAAATATTTAATATTATGATTTATTTAACTAATGGCAATGCTTTATGGCAGGTACGAATAATAGCTTTCCAAAAGGTTATAGGTCATGTTGTATTTATCAAATTCAGATTATTGTTATTTATCAAAATTTTAACTTTCTTTTGTTTTAAATTGTAAAAAAAAATACCAGTTTTTTATCGACATAATGCCATTGTATAATCGAATTGAATGTGACAGTAAAACCTATACCTGTGCGTCAATTTGAAGCTCCATGCAATTCGGATCAGTACAGACCAACAATAACCACTCTATAGATCTGCAAGCGATCACCTGGTTCCCAGCAGGGCTGCTAGTTGTTGTTTTCCGATCGTTTTTTTTTAAATATTAAACAACTTAACATACTTTGCTCCGATCCTAAGCAAGCTGCTAAATCATTTGTGTAAGAGAAACAACGACGGAAACATAGAACCCAGACACTAGACCATATAGAAAAGTTCGTTTTCTACATGGACCCGACCTCCCGGTCGAACCCAGGACCTCAGAGAGATTTTTATAAATAATTACATTCACGACAAACCTCGCAAACATGATAATGATAGGATTGATGTTGAAATAACAAAACGCCGAATCATGGCGCCTGGCTTATTTTGGTTATAAATTAAAGTACGTTTTAAAAACTAACTATGGTTAAAAATAGGGACGCATGTTTGGTTTGGTATTGCATTGTACCCTTTTTGACAACCCTGCTTCCCAGAATTGAATTGGAATTCCCGACATTTAATTCTGAGCTCCGCGCTTTGAACAACTTCCCCGATTGAATAGTTGTGTCTGCTTGCTGTGTCGCATGCCGAGTGTAGCTGTGATACGTGACAATATCTTAGTAGAAATTCCAAACGGCATTAAAACGCATTTGCGATTTTAGATATTGATGTATTATGCAAAATTAAAAATTGTTTCACGGTGTTAGTTATTTAACTAAGACTAGTTTCGTCGTTACAATCTTTCGTTTGAACTCACTCACACGTCACAGTTCAAACGAAAAAATATACAGAATTTACCTTCTCAAATAAATAATCTTTTATGTAAAAAAATATAAGAATATAGTTTATGAGAAACAAGTATACTTGAATATGGTCAATGAACATGTGTTAAGTTCAAGATTTAACTAACTTTTGTTTCAAAGACAAAGTTTGTTGTTTGCTATTTGCTGATAGGTAACGCGGTTGCTATCAATGAAGCTCTTTGTCCCTACCTCTTAAACGTTCCATCTGATTAACCTATCCACATCAAAACTACGGCAAAAGCATTAAAGGTTCTCAATTAATCACGCCAACCACTTAAAGTGTAATGAATAGTAAACACCCGGAAACAGGACGAATAGTTAATTCGCTTCGCAATCAAACATGTTTGATCACGACTCACGAGTTTGATTGCCGATCGGCTGTTTATTAAACGCCCAAAATGAATTAAAAATTGATGCAGTAGGCCCGCCCTATCAAGGTACTTAAAATAACCAAGTAAATTTGTTCCGGGAGTGATTTAGAATCTAGGAAATTATTTTTATTTATTTTTGCAAGAAAACGAAGTTGATGGTACATTAGTTAAAATGCCGGCACAACAAACACTTAGAGGTCTAAGTTTTAAATCCCAGGACGGATAACTCGTCCTAATAAGCATACGCGAAGTGAGGTTATTACCTAGGCAGGCGATAGTTATCAACCTTGCGACCACCGACCAAACGTTTAAGTAATGTTTTTAATTTATTGTAATGTTTGCTTTATCGCTAAAATATTTTATCCTGTACACTAGACTCAATTCGACCATACTACTAAGTAGTACGTCTAGTAAGTACTCAGTAAGTACTACGTCTCATTTTCTAGCCGCACCATTTCTGCAAGTCCTTGCTTGTAATTTTGCGCTTGGTCAATGAGTCAAATTGTTTGGTTTGCATTGTATTAGACTACGTGGCCTACATGTCACTGAGTATAATTATAATGCTTATTAGCCTTAGTAATAACCCTATTTTCTACACAGCATTTTGCACTACTTTCCCTTTTCTTTATAGTTGTCATCTACCTGAAGCTGTCTGGAAGAGATCGCGCTTAGCGATAATACCGCCTTAATTGTACATCACGCATGAACGGCTGGACCAATTTCTCAATTTTTTTTTTGTTGTGTTTTTTATTGTCAGGAGAAGGTTCCTATGAAAGAAAAAAATAAGAATATTCCGCAGAACGTAAGAAAATTTGAGAAAACTTGACGACCATATTTACTTGTCTAATGTTACTAAGTGCTTTTGACAATATGTATAAACTTTTGTAACCATAGACTTAGGATTCGCTATGGTTAAAGACTGACAGAGCGTGTAAAAGAGACATCATATCCTTGCGGACACCCTAAGGGACATCCTACCAAGATAGAAAGAGATAAATGACAATGTACCTACTAGTATTATTTGATCAGTGACCTACTGTGACAGAAAAAAAATCTCGATTTCATAAATTAAAACTAAATAAATTATAATATATAAAAATACAAAAGGAAAACATATTTTTTATATTTTCGTAGACAGGGGGTGTCGTTCAATTATCAATTGTGATGTAACAAGAAAATATAACCCCAATCAATACACATTTTACAGGTAAATACATTTTTGATACCAATATTTCGAAACAATATGTGTCTAATTCATAATAATTAAATGTTAAACAAGCAATCAATCCCAGTTATGTGTTTTATTTAAATTAGCAATACGTGAAATGAAATATGGTTTTAATTTAGAAACCATCACAAAGGTATCAAGTTGAAACACTATAAACATGTGTATTAAACCATTTATACAATGCAGATGTAGTCGTAGGGGCACAGAAATGATATGATAATAAATTCAAGTTAAAGCGAAGCTTTGTTATATTCCAAGGTGAGATAAACGTTAGGGTAGCAGTATATTCGAGGAGATACGGTAAGCTCACTCTTCTTCGTGTGGGGTTTTAAGACCCCCCATTTAGTGCGCACTAAATGGGGGGTCTTAAAACCTGCTGGATCCCTATCCAGTCTCGCCATGATTTGGATATTTGATCATTGCCAGAGCTTATATTATGCATTTAAAACGTTATTTTAATACTCAAAAATGTAAATGCTATATTATAATGTGATAACAAAGTACCTACTACCACAGCCAAAAATTTTGTAGGTAACTGGCATGACATTACCTACCATTTGGCAACATCGTAAATTGTTGCACCCATTGTGAACTTAGTGTGATCCTACCGCAGTTCTTTTATTAATTAAACGAACTTACCTTAAGTGAAGTTCTATTATAATTGTACGAACTGCACAGTCTCGAAATGATATAGATTACTAATGTAGTATTCGCATCCTGCAGCCTCAAACCACGAGAGTCCAGAGCACTATCTAGTTTTTGAACGAAGAAAAAATAATACAATATCAATTCCTGAACGTCTTCAACCAATCAGCGCCCTCGGCCGGACCTGTCATTAAGTTTAGAGCAATTAAGAAATAATTAGTTAGGTACTTAACACAAGTTTAATCAAAATAGTTTGTTTTTGTTGATTATTATTTCACGATTACTAATGTTTGGGCCATGTCAAAGTGACGGGGTGGGCGGGTTAGTATATCATTTCGAGACTGTGCAGTTCGTACAATTATAATAGAACTTCACTTAAGGTAAGTTCGTTTAATTAATAATTGTACTTCACTGCACAGTCTCTCATGATATAGATTACTAATGTAGATGTTTAGAGTTGTCGTGAAATAATAAGATGATAATAACGATTACAATCATTATTTATGTTAGGAAAATCTTGTTTTCATTTTCATTAATATACGTTATACTTAAGTCAGTTATTATCAATTAGACTTAAAAAACAATCCTTTCAGGAACAGTAAAAATGAGCATTTCTATGAAATAATTAACAAAAACAAATTATTTTATTAATTGGTTATACAATCAATCACATTATCAAAAAAAAAAATTTTTTTTTTTTTTTTTTTTTTTTTTTTTTTTTTTTTTTTTTTTTTTTTTTTTTTTTTTAGATAATCAGATGACTATTTGTCATAAAATTTTGCTAAATTCACACACAATAATTTGCAGCCGAAATGGCATGTCTTATAATATGAGCTGTGAATATAGAATTTATAATGCCCCTTATTTAAAATGTAATTTTTTAATCATCAAATAATTATTTGTAATGTAACTTTGTAATAAGTATGTTTTTTTAAAACAGTTATTGTCATGTTTAATTAAGGCATTAAGGTTTTCTGCTGGGCATTTTTGGGGTCTTTCTTGGAAAAAGGTACTGTTAGAAGAAGTTGGCTGGAACCCATATCTTATATCTTTATTAAATCTGGCATTTTAACTAATATCTGAAAGAGGAGATGATGTGATATTGTTTTTACTCTCTAGCCTATTAGGCTAGTTGACACCATCAATTAATTGATATACTTTTTATGCGCTGTCAAAAAGAACCTTTGTCCTAATATTTGTAATGCGATTAGCAAGCTATGTCATCAGCCGGACAACTGCTTGACTTCTTATTGATTATGAAGCAAATAAAAAAAAAAAAATTTGATTATGTACCAGGTTTTCGGGCCTTAAATAAGGTGTCATATTAATAAATAATGTTTTAGAATTATTTATGATTGGTGTCCTTATCTCAAAATTTTCTAGGGTTAATTAATTTTAATTTGATTACAATATTAGTACCATTGTTTAAAGTACGTATCATACTGTATGGCGGTGCTGTACGATTGTGACATCAGTATTATTTCGTAGCTTTTTTTTTTATTTTTTTTTATATATAATATATCTATTTGTAAACCGTAACAGTGTCGCGACAACCAGGCTAAAACGGTTTTAGAACGTTGAGTTACTGGAAAAAGATTTAATTTAATTTTTAAAAGATTTAAAACAAATCAGTATTTATTAAATTTTTGAATACCCAATACCATCGTTGAGCTTGCTATTAGGGTACCACCACTGTGTTTTCTGATTGTTTAGTGATAATTTTTCGTAACATATTGAAGAAACATAGAAAAAACAAAATATACTGAGATCGAGGAACTGTAAACGTATTATCTTATATGCATCCCAATCGCCTTTCCAAGATTGAATATCTTGACAATGACATTTAGCGTTAGCTTAGCTGGGAACTAGGACTAAGAAATGGATTTGTTTCTGGTGAACCAAAAGTATCTGTGATGTTTTAAAATAATTGTCACTATACAATTTCTAAGTGTTTTCTTCTGAATTCCTTGTCCTTCCTTCCTAGTTAAATAAGATGTAAATAATATAAAAAATATTTTGTGGTGTAACCATTTTAATATTTTTAGCATTACAATTCAGATGGTTGACTGTAGACTGCCTCCCACCTGGTAATGATGAATCAAAATAAATTCATTTTTGAAATTGTTTTAAATGTATGATTTCATTGTTAGTTTTTTTTTTTTTTAAATGTTTTCAGACCACCACAGTACAACTTATTTAACACTATTGGAAATGTTAATATATTGTTGTATACTTAAAACTCTTGTCTCTAATTTTCTTTTGTGTATATCCAACCATATTCCACGGCTAGGCAGGCTAAGATAAGAAGATCTTGCAGATGTGCAAAGGGTTTTATTTTGTATAAATTAATATAAAGAAATTTCCTAATTTCAGTTTTGATTTACATATTTTATCCTTTGGAAGTGACAGTTGAAAATTTTCAAAATCAAAAAACAGCCCTTTGAATTTTACTGATTTATGTGAAAATCAAGACTGGTCAGTATTATAATAAATTTTAGATTATACACACTGTTTTAAAATTCTTTTCAATGAAAATTATTATTATTTTATATCGTCTAATATAATATAGTTATGGGAATACCTTGAGATCTCAGCCACTAAGCAACTGGTTTCATAAGTTTAATGAAAACTGGGAGCTGTGTAAAGGCCAAAATAATTAACATGAAATTAATACATTTTGACTTTCACATGCGAAGGTATTTTATGATTAGCATGAATAGGCAAAGAAAAAGTCTTAAAAAAAAATATTATATCTCTAGTGGCTAAATAACAACTAGGTGTAATCAGTTTTAGAACTGTTTACACTTTAATTTAAAATGTTCTGTCACAAGGAACTTATTCAAGTACTATAAATTTAAAATAAATTTGCCTTCAGGTTTAGGAACAGTAATTATTTGAAAAAATATTGTCTTTCGGCATGGTTTACAACTAATAATTTCACCTCTATCTAGTCTATTTATAGTTTATCTAGTTATAGGTTTCAGTATAAAACATCAATTTCCTTAAAATTTCTACAGCAGAAAAGTTATTATTCTTTGAATTATGAGATCGGGTTGGTTTACAGCTACATGGATCATATATAAAGAGAGATTCTGCTTAGTAGTATCCTTTGATTTTGTAATTGGCCACAAAAAATCTTGGCAGTTGTACAAAGTATGTACATAATTAGAATTTAGCTAAAGGCATATTTTCTATCACTTGCAAATGATCAGGGATTTGCACTTTTGTCGCGACCCACATTTGGGGCAGTGACATAAGGTGAATGTCACCATACATATGCATCGCTACAATAAAGCAGTGTTCCATAAAAAACCATGCTGTTAACTTAGGGGTTTTATTTAAATATTTTAGATTTCTCTTGGGCATTGAGAGTTTAAATGATTTTTGTAAGAAAATTTTTGTTAAAGTTTATACTGCCATCAAGTCTCGCCCGTTGTTCATTATAGCGGCAAACACATAGTTAACGAGCAGCATCACTTATTAGCTCTATGCTATCTTTGCTACTCATACTGGAATTACACGGAAAATTTAACTCCGAAAACAGTACTACCTCGCCTCAAGCCTATGACTAGGCTTCACAACCAGTATCAACTGATATTGGCCAGGGCCAACTTTCTTTTGAAGCACGGAGATGCTCGTGATAAAAATATCACAAATATGATCGGAATGGTCACCCAGCCACTCACAACCACGATGTAGGTTGCTTAACTTATGTAATCGATACCAAGGAGCTGCCGCCGCTGAGCTACGGCACCCTTTTATAGCCTCTATGCTCGATGCAGCCTGTGCCTCAAGGTTCAGCTTTGGTGCATCAATAGGTAGATAAAAAGTTTTTACATGCTTGGCCACAGTTCACGGCCATAAATGGTTACAGTAAAATTGCCCAATAATTTCAGAACATCGGAATCCACATCTTCAGTTATGACTGAAGATGTTTATTGTATTAAAAAAGAGAAACAAGGATCTACCAATACAGTAGAACGCAGGTTTAGTAGGACTTAATATTTGTTGTATTTAAAAAATAGAAAAACAAGGATCTACCCATACAGTAGAACGCAGGTTTGGTAGGACTTAATATTATTTTGTTGTATTAAAAAAGGGAAAACAAGGATCTACCCATACAGTAGAACGCAGGTTTAGTAGGCCTTAATATTATTTTGTTGTATTAAAAAAGGGAAAACAAGGGTCTACCCATACAGTAGAACGCAGGTTTAGTAGGCCTTAGTATTATTTTGTTGTATTAAAAAAGGGGAAAACAAGGATCTACCCATACAGTAGAACGCATGTTTAGTAGGACTTAATATTTATTAAGTGTGGGATTGACAAGAAAACCAGGGAACTACACAACTTTGTAGCACGCCATGCTTGTCGTTAGTTGGGAATTACTCTACTTAGTAAGTCGCCAATAATTATCCCATAGTTAATCACTTACCTGTAGATTCCTCGGTTAACAATTGGAAATTAGATTTCTTTAACTCTGTGATGAGCAGGCGATGAAAGTAACCTCGAACGAAATCTTGTTTATGTTTTGGTTCTTGTGCGAACCGGCGTGTGGGATTGACAAGAAAACCAGGGAACTACTCAACTTTGTAGCACGCCATGCTTGTCGTTAGTTGGGAATTACTCTACTTAGTAAGTCGCCAATAATTATCCCATAGTTAATCACTTACCTGTAGATTCCTCGGTTAACAATTGGAAATTAGATTACTTTAACTCTGTGATGAGCAGGCGATGAAAGTAACCTCGAACGAAATCTTGTTTATGTTTTGGTTCTTGTGCGAACCGGCGTAGAAGTGTTAGCGACGTAAACGAAGCGACTGTTGTGTTTTCCTGGTGGAATGTTATCTCTACCTCACTTTAAGATTATTTTTGATGTTCCTTAACTTTGTCAACAGTTTTTCTACAGATTTCTTGGGTTCTTTACCCATTTTTTAAGAAATTTTAACAATAAAATTTTTTAAAACGCAGTTTACTAGGCTGCACGAAAACGAGAATGACAGGTCCGGCCGAGGGCGCTGATTGGTTGAAGACGTTCAGGAATTGATATTGTATTATTTTTTCTTCGTTCAAAAACTAGATAGTGCTCTGGACTCTCGTGGTTTGAGGCTGCAGGATGCGAATACTACATTAGTAATCTATATCATGAGAGACTGTGCAGTGAAGTACAATATTAAGTTATGGCGAAACGTGGTAACTTGGCTTTTGCGATACTAATTCAAACAAAGGGTAAAGTCAAAAGGACGAAACGGTTTTTCAGTTAATTGCGACCTTTCATACATACACATTAATTAGATCGTCTAGGGCCTCTAGGGAATGAATAACATACGTTTTGAGCTGTTCATTACTTTAACCTTATAAGGTTTTAACTTAAGGAGAACCTTTTTTCTGATAAATTAAATGAAGAAACATTAAATAAAATTGTGTACACATTTATCTATTCATTAGAGCACAGCGGCGGGCGGCGCATGCACATAAAGATACAAGGTGCAAAGGTACAAAATAACCCCCTCCAGTTCGCTGCAGTGTACGTTTACGTGTTATTTTTTCCAGTTATCGGTGTTCACTGAAATACTGAATATCATACACGATAAAATCAACACGCCTAATCTGTTACGTGATTACGTAAAAATGAAAAATCTTAATCGTCAGAAAGTGACTTTTACGCCCATGGAAGCACAAATGCCTTACTTCGAAGAGTTTCCGAGTTTAAGCAAAGATAATGTAATTTTAATAGCACTAGGCACTTATCATTTGAAATAGCTAAGTCTTACTGTGCAGAACATTTACGAAATAGATTATACATTATTGAATTATATCGCGAAAATGCATTGAATGACTTGTCAAGATGTAATATAATGATAAATAATGTATGGCTGATAAGAGCGCTAATACAATGTAGACAAGTTAGATCGCGCATATATTATTCGTATGTGCTAATTGATGGGAATACTCCTGATAGATATGCTATTGCACACTATTACTGTACTTTCTTGACGAGCAGTCGCACTGTAGGAAGTTGTGCTCATATCATATCCATTGTATGGTACATGGGAATAGGTCGTCACACAGATTTTAATCTGCCAGCGCATCTGTTAGACTGCATTATCATTGACGAGTAAAAATAATATTTGAAAATAATACATAAAATGGATACATTTTGTATATTTTGTTTAGTTACTCAATCGTATTTAGTACTGTAATATAACCATAATAATATTAAAATAACTTACAAATATGTAAAAAAATATATACGTTAATTAATAATTCCAAATTGTTATTTAAATATATATTCCCACTGATTTATCTAAAACAAAGGATTTTAATTAAATAGGGAGCACTTTAAGAACACATTGGTATCAGTGCCATGTTTGTTGGTAGGTGGGGACGGAGCCCATACATTTTTGCCCATGGTCATTTCAAGGATTTTCATTTTTTGTCTGTAATTAAAAAAATAAAAGAGGTATATTTTTTTTATATTTTTCCTCGAGTTACCACTACCATCACCATCTGGTGCCGTTTTATCGTTGAATTTTGGGACACCTTGTATATATCTGCATTCTACAGAGGCTACCGCAGTTGCGGGTCCCGCAATCGCGGCGGGCACGGTGCATAATCGCTTCGTGAGTTCCTATCCTTAGTGCGCGAATAACGCGCGAAGGCCGCGAAGGTTCGCGAATGCTTAGTATGGAGCCGATTATCATGTGCATTCGCGGGACCTTCGCGGGTTGTTCGCCAGATTCGCACGCGATTCGCGAGTGTAGGTCCGATAAAATGGCAAGTAAATTAAAGTAGCCTTACAACAAAAAACATAGACTAGGTTTTAACACTCTCTAAATATTAGTCGACCAATTGAAAATGTTTGTCAATAATATGTCTCGAATTTCTGATGTATCAACATTTCAAATTGGTCGGCTATTACTTTAGACATGGTTTAAACCTGTGGTTTAGTTTTGATACTGTATATTTAGTATATTCTTTTATTTCACTCACCACGTTTTTATAGGTTAAAACGCAACAAAAGCACTTATAGTGTTTCATCCCATCCAACAGCGATGTTATCCTTTGGAACAAACGCTAGATTCAACACCAACGTCTTGCAGTAAAGAAAATGTCCTACGAGTAGGTACTTCATATTACTGGCTAACGCTTTAAAAATTGTAATAGAAGCACAGAGATTCGCTACCCTACAAACACACGTTGCTAGAACCATGCCTTGCTATTTTATTAACAACTCGTTTTCATTTACGGGATAAAACTTTAATATAATTATTACTACTACTACAACTAGCGAATGGACTAGATAGAGGGCCCTCTATCTGCCACTCGGGTACGTTCTTTCGCTTAGTACTGTGTGCCGTTAATTTAAGTAACACAATTAAATATTATCTTCGAATATAATCTTCAGACCTTGTAAATCAGTTTATTTATTAATTAAAACTGTATAAAAATCCCTAAATTCATTTAAGAGATTAGCATATACCATCTTAAAAAGATAAAACGGGTTAATGTTCTATAATTCTGTCAGTAATATTGATATTGATTATTACATATACGTAGGCTGCTAAATTAAACTTCGGTTATGTATCCTCTCGGGACCATCCCTGAAATTACATACCAAGATGTGTGTTGGTTTTAGGACTTTTACGTAACATGGAATAATATAAAAACTTCTCTACCTTTTTGGCACTAATTTTTGATTTAGTTTCACAAATAGGTACATTTTGTTTGTAACGACTTAGTTATTATATTAATTTTTAAGTTTTATTATTTATATAAATGTTTTGAAAAGTAGGTAGGTTTAGTAGGTTTGTATATTAATTAGGTGATAGATAGGTACTTATTTTTTATTCCAAATTCCATAGTACCGAATTAGTTTTATTTTGTCAGAGGATACCACACCATGTTCATGTTAAATTCTTACATCATGTCAATGATAAATAAGAACTTAGAAATAGCCCCTCCCGGTTATGGTTATTATCTGATTACTGTGTATCAATAAAAAAATATTTTAAAATTGATTTTAATACGCACGGAATAATTGCTACAGCATTAAAAATAACCCCATTGTCTGTATAAATCTTAATCCATTCCAATTTATTTCTAATTCAATGATATAATTTCATTCGAAACACACGCCCGTTTTCTATGAGTGTAATAGCCAAAAATTCATATAGAAATACCCTACACAAAAGAAAATGGAGTGCCGACGTGAGAAGGAAACCAAATATTATATACTTTGGACATTTAAACGTTTGGAAGTCCAAATGTGACGGCGCGACCGAGTAATGTGAATGGATGGATTTCAGAAACCATACTTATCCATTTAATCTTGAAAGCTGGGGTTTATTACAGAGCGAGGGTTAAGATCCAATATGCCTTAATCCTTGGATTTATTTTTATAAGTGGTAAGTAATATATAAAATCACACATTTAAACAGTACATTTTTGCAACTTTAGTTTTAGAGTGGAAATAAACGAGCGGGCGTCCTAGTATTGCTACAAAAACATATTTATGGCTTTTGCAACCTTACCTTTGGTTAGGTTTGAATCCTTCATAAGACGTTACTTATATAATTATCGATTTCTTTTGTGCAGTCTTCATTTATTCTTACAACGATTGAATTTGATTTGCATATTAGTGAATGCTTTCTTATATTTTTAATGGTGAGATCAACATTATTTTTGAAATATCTAAAAAGTAGGTGGATACTTGAACTAACTCCTGAAATGAACTTCATCTCAAAGGAGAACATCTAGGCCACCTGGAATATTTCTTTTTTTTTTCCACAATCACACCAATTATAGCCCCAAACTAAGCAAAGCTTATGCTATGGCGACTAGATAACGGATAAACATACTTAAATACGTTTATAAACATCCATGACTTAGGTGCAAATGCTCGTGCTCATCACACTAACATTTGCCCCTCGCGGGATTCGAACCCGCAACCGCCATGCATTGTAGTCTGGAGCGCGAACCACTACACCAGACGGTCGTCATTTAACAAAAAAAGCCCAAGTGGTCTCACTCATTTGGCGTCTTGTTTACGCCATTAAAACCATCATATAGTAAATATTATCTGGATTACTCTAATAACACTATAATTGTTTTATCCTGAGAGAAATACTTACTGCGAATCGTTTTCTCTCAATAATTTTCCAAGAAATGGTTTACATCCAGAAATAGCTGTCGACGGTTCAATTTATATTGACTATAGGAAAATAACCAAAAACCGAACTAGGTATTATACAATAGTACATGATGTCATGCGCGCGCCGCAATTTAATGCGCGCCCAGGTTCAATAATGGCACAGGAAAAACTGGCTGTTCAGCCGGAGTAGCAGCAATTTTAAAAATAAAATAAACTATAAATTAATGTTTCTAAAAATGATAGTTAAGTTAATTAGTGTTTATTAATAAACAATTTGATAAAATGAAATATTTATTTGTCATCTTAACCCTAAAATAATTTAATGATGGTAAAATATTCAATGTTCTTAGACATAAACATTTGCTGGATTTAAAAAAATAAAGTTTACATTACCGCACTAGTGCGATAATGTTATTACAGCACAAGTGCGTAATATGATGAATTATGAAACTAAAAACGGTGTTTTAAGAGTCAATTTACGAGCAACTGTGTTAAAAAAAGATTACATACAACATCAAACAAATTATTTAAACTTACTGTACTCATTTGTTAAGCCTAATCGCTTTGACAAAAACCGCAGGCCACGTGTCGTGCATTGTCCCGCTCTCTCATACATCACCCTTAACGCAATAAAACTGTATGTATACCCGGTCACAAAAACTTGAACCCGGGCAAGAGCCGTCGTCTCAAAAACGATTTATCGTAGGTAATGTTGCACTGAAAAAATAAAATTTCCATTCCCACATAAATTTAGCGAACACAATTTTAATTTCAAATTCTAGTTGATTTTGCAACAGTTTAGTTTTGTAAATGGAAAAAGCGAAAACATATTCGATAGGCATTTTTTAATTGTTTTAGTGGTTCTCAGTTCCATTTCGATGTATGTACTCATACCTACTTATTGTCATGCCTTATACTTACGCAAATAAGGTCCTTTATATTATATAAAGGTCGCTACCGTTACCACTTTATCTGTTCTTTCTTTGTTCTGTTTCTACATAGAAACAGATATCAGGAAGATTCCTGAAATATATATTCATAAGATTTCACTAATATAATTCCTTGGTGGGTGGGTGATGTGGAACGTTTAGGCTATCAATGTAGAAAATAAAAAAAATATATATAAAAAATATATAATGCGTGGAGGCAACAAATTGTAGGTAAGTTCAATTATCAAATACTCAAGTTTGCAATCCCATGCAGGTTAGGAAACAATTGTCAATGCAATCAAAAGGTACGGCCGGTCATATCGGCTATTTTAGGGTTTCAATGGAATTAAACCTAGCTTTATAAAATTTCCGTAGACCTATAATCATGAAATTTGGAAAAAAGCAATGTCTTGTAGCAGAAATAAAAAAAAACTAAAACCTTACAGCAATCTTTTTTAACAAACTCGGAAAAAGTGGCAGAAATCTTCGAGACGCGACTTTATTAGAAGAACTAAACATATTTACAAAACGTACAAGTTTGTACGATACTTGCACCTGGCTAGTTTTTTGTCTAGGTCACTACAAATAACAATTTCGAAATAAGAATATTTGATCTTGGCAGATAATTAAATTTAGTCATAGTATGGTTATAAAAGTGTAGGTAAATATGATAAATATGACTATTTCTTCGGCTGTCTACAATACTACCTACTCGTGTGAGCGGTGAGTGTGTGAATACGTTAGTGTCAGAATAAAAGATAAGACTCATCTTCACTGGGATATGGAGCTCAAAAGTATTGTAAATTGCTTTCAGGAAAGTGTGAAGTGCTGCGTTTGAGCTTGGTACATTTGGTAAGAAAAGTATGATATTCTCAGGCGATATCGCAATTCTAAACTTTTAGAAGTTTTGGATAGTTGCATAATATACACAGTGTGGTTTTGAATAAAAGCCTTACTTACAGAGGGGAATGAATCAATATAAACAACTTTTACTACAACGACATAATCATGAAAAAAAGTCTGCTTTATATATACATTATCATTGAGGTAGAGCGTAAGTTTGTATGGATAACCTAAAAAAAATCGCGTTTTTTGCTGTTGACTCCATCGTAAAAGTTTAATTTGAAGAAAACCACAACATGTATGATAAAGCGGTAATAACCTTAATTGGTATATTATGCATTACGGTAACATGAAATACTCGTACATTGTTTTTTGCAATTACAGGTGGGTAAGGGGTATCGATCCGTCTCTTCGCTGTCCGTTTGACTGCTCTTTCAACCGAGCTACCGAGGGATGATGACGTAATCTAGCTTACTCTTCCAACTTTGTAATGTTTAATATACAGGGTTATTTAAAAAAAATCAACAACCTCGCATGACTAAATAGCTAAGCTAACATCATAAACAACATCATTTGTTCTACGAGTGTTATCATAACTCAATACATTAATTAAAAATGATTTTCCAAGTTTTTATTTTTAAAGTTGGGTCAGTGCTAAAGAAATACTCCATTAAGACTGTATATACTCCGTTATCGAAAGTCACAAGAAGATGCGTTCACCAAAAGATGTATATTACCTGTGCAAACGCCGGGTGTTTATAAGATTGACTGCAGCTGTGGAAGTGCTTATATAGGCCAAACGAAGCGTTCAATCGCGGAAAGGGTCAAAGAACACATCGCAGCTGTGAAGAATCGACAGACGTGCAAATCCGCGATAGCTGAGCACTTATTAAACACAAACGTGAATCATTGAATGGAACTACATGCACCAAAAATCCTCTCCACTGATCGTCATTACCACTCAAGGTTAATACGTGAAGCCATTGAAATTAAGAAGCATAAAAATTTCAATCGAGAAGATGGATTTAAATTATCACCATTGTGGAATACCGTGATTTCAAAGTGCAAACCGCGGGTTAGGCCGTCTCAAACAATTCCCGATACTGTTAGTGTATTTTGCCGGACTGACTGTACCAGTGCCGGAAATGTTGAAGAAATGTCGGTACATCGAGAAAATTCTTCAACTCGTTCGAGACGCAACGCCAGTCAACACGCGACCACGGCTCGTGTAATCGAGCCGAAACGTCGGGACAAAAAACAAATCGTTTTAGGTATGTAGTAGCATGCAGTCCCGTTAGAGTGTAATGATTATATTATTATTATTTTTATTGTATGGTCGTGACATTTGTAAGTCTATGTTAGGCGACGCGCGCGCGACCTTAGAGCGTTTATTAAATGCTCTAAACGCGCAACGCTCGCGCCCCGCCCTCCCCCGCCCCTCCCGATGTGAAGGGCACAGAGATCAGGGCCCTAACCATGAACTGTTAAAACAATCATAAATCTGTCAAACATTATCATTTCTGTCAAAATTTGTATGAAATGACGTACCAAAATTGACAGATTTGACAACTTTGAGATTGTTTTATGAGTTCATGGTTATGGCCCAGAACATTCAGACGTAAAATTAAATTGATATTTATTTTTGTTTGAAAGTAAAATGTGTCAAATTATCTAAAGTCGTAGAACAAAGTTGTTGTGTATAATGTCAGCTATCTAGCCGTGCGAGGTTGTTGATTTTTTTCAAATAACCCTGTTTATATCATTTTTACTACTTACCTCTTAGTTTCAACTTTCAACTATCATCTAAATACTTTGACGAAAAGATAATTTTAAACAATTGAGTTGGTTTACTTTGTATAATAATGTTTATTAACCGTGTCACGCCCCACTACAGGACAAACTTCGAATACCTAGAGACAGTCCGTGGACGGTCATGTTTAGAATAATACGAACTTTAGTTATTGTTGACTTGGGAACAAGACTTCATAAAGTTCAAGTATTGTTTTTCGCTTATTTTTTCATCTCCTATATAAAAATTCGCGTGTCACAGTGTTTGTAACAAAACTCCTCCGAAAAGGCTAGACCGATTTCTATGAAATTGTATGTGTATATTTAGTAGGTTTGAGAATAGGACGTAAACTATTTTTCATACACCTAAATGATAAGGGTGATCCACCCCATTTATTTATATATTTTTAAGACATTTTTATAATGATTCGGCATTAGAAATCACTCTAATACAAACTCCTCAATTAATGTAAGAATTTCAGTTAAAAAGGAGCCATATTAAGTGCATTTTCATGGGTGTAGGAAGTTGCACTATTAATAAATAGTACAAGTACGAGTATGTATTATACCTGCACTATTGATATACACTACTTTAATTTAATTACTTAGATTTATTTGCAGTATTTTTGGCGGATATTTTCAAACTAGACGCTACATAAAAAACACACCTTATGAAAAACCTTTTATTGGTAGTGTCTGTATTCGTATTTATTATTCAGTCTCATGTCATTGCTACCTACAGTGCAATGGATTTGATAAAAAATTGCCACAACTAAGATTGTTCCAGAGATGGAATGTTCTACTTTGAATCACTGCACTGGAATTCATAATAGTTTGCGATGGCTATGTGGAACAGTTGAAGTATTTGAAATAGTAATTTATAAAATGTATTTTTAAAGAAGGTCATTACGACTTATATAAGTGAATTAATTTACCCCAATTCACACATTAGGTCCACGACAAGTAAACTAACTAAATTACCGAGCGTTATAAACTGTGAAGGCACTTTCCTTAACAAATACAATTCAAGAGTCACTCAAGCCCAGTGATGTGAATGCAATTATTATCGAGGGACTCGAGCCAACAAGCGCGCCTTCATAACCTAGCACCCTTGTCAGGGTGTCACACTTGAGAACAGAGGCCTGTGTGCGAGCGGCGATTCCTATTTTCCACTGTCTATTATTTTTAATATCTTGATACGAACATGGAAACACCGGAGGAGTATAATTATTATAGGAGTAGGTCACATATTTTTCTGTAACCAACACTCAGTCACTCTATATTATTATTTTGTTGGTAGGTTAACAGGGAATCGATTATCTAGGAACATCCCTATGAGCGGTTCCGGGCACTAGCTGTCATGTGTCATCGGGACGTAATCTGCCGCGATGAACAGAATACATTACAGCACGTCTCATGGTATCCAAAACTGGCGAATTTCCTCAATCGATTTTCAACTAAATTTTCATGCAATAGAGTTTATTATTACCATAGACGGCAGTTTACACCATGTACTAGAGAAGCATTTACTTATTCAATATCTTGTAAAAGTATGTTAGCAAACGTACCTATGTATATCGCAGTGAACGTATTAATTTCATCACTGAGAAGACACATACCATAAGCAGATAAATATTAAGAGCAAAATACCTCCCCACTCTGGTTTGAAACAATTAGAGCAAACACTGCCAAATTTTTGAAAATTATAACCACCTGAGAACATTTACGAAATTGAATTTGTACCCATTATGGAAACGGCAATATCAACCAATAGCCAGAAACAGATCGCTGGTTTGTCCCGTAATTTGATCAAGTGCTTTGCCAAAGCTCATTCTAAACGTTTGACCGATAGTCATGTTACCGAGGTCACTTTGTGTGCTGTTTATGATTTAACATGTAATTTTGACGACAAGAGGTAACATTCGATTCAAAATGAGCGAAAATTCAGTTTGGCTGATACCATACACTTTTGACGGGTAACATACTTTATGTACACTTTGTTGGGTTATTGGGTAATAAGAGAAATTTACGTACACATACACGTTGGGCATGTACACATTAATGTCTTGTATACAATATAATATCAAGGCTTATTTTAAATTGTTTGATGTTTAAAAAAAAAAGTATCTAAAAGTTTATAACTTCTGTTGTATTTTAACAGATCTTAAGTGCTTAGAAGAGTTCGAAAGATAGATCATATCATATTATTTAGGTATTCCTTCCTTTGGCAAATAATTGTTCGCCTAAATTTCGCTTCCCAAAAAACATATCACCTATGTTTTATTTCCCAAATGAATCTTTAGCAAATGTACATTTCGCACTTTATTCATTTGGTCAAATTATCATTTGGCAAAATTTTACTTTGACAATTTTTTACTAAGACAAATGTTAACATAGCAAATGTTTTATTTTGACAAATATTATATTCCAAAAATTGATTGGGCAAATTGTCACTTCACTCATATATAGAAACGAACTGCTGACGGGAAATTTGCATGGTTGTTAACAAAATGCATTGATTAAAATTATTACTTACTTAATTTACCAAAACTTACTTTATACATACGGAAATCTTTCCTACAGAGTCCAAAGAGGATTTAAATACTAACAGAGTCTAGGTTAGGTTAAGTTAGAACAGTGACTCTACAAATATAAATTCTCGATTTAAATTTTTGCTTCCAATAGTATATTTTCGAAACACTTAACTTGCCAATAAAGACTTTTTTACATTGTTTATTTTTCGATTTCGACTTGTAAATGTAAATCGAATTATGATATACAATATTTTGGGAAGAGTATGTTATGCCAAACCAAACATTGCCGCTTGAAAATTGCTTAATTATTTGTTAAACAATAACTTGCCAATAATAGTGTTTGCCAACTGTAAAATGCGAAAAGTTGTTTTGACAAATGTTGATTTGCCAAATTTGGGAAAGATAGTTAGGGATGTGATACTTTGGGAAACGTTTTTTGGCCAAACATTAGTAATCCTATTATTTACGATACCATTTACTGTTTAATTAAAATGGTTCTACTTGTATCGTATTTTGTTAGGACCTCCAGAGGACTTAATCTGCCTTTATGTAGTTACAGAATTTACAGCATTAATTATGTATTAATTAATAGCAATACTAGGAGGTTTAATTATCTGCAGATTCGATAACTGATACCTACAACGTTCACTCTGTTTAGAAATTTATTAAAGACTAAAATGTAGCAAGATTGTATTATGTTCATCGGGCTAAACTTAGTATAGGTAAAAAATAAAGGGGGACTATATTTCTTATCACCAAAATTTATATTTGTCATCAAGTTGTATCACCTAATAAATAGATCTATCGATCTATCGAAATATTTTCGGTCTCAGATAAACAAAAAGTGTTCCCAGGTATGAATTATCAAGTTAATGTTAATATACTACTCTGTCAAGAAAGTACCGGGAAAAGACTAATAAAATACAAAATGTTAGTTATTCATCCAAATTTATTTTATCACCTTCAAAGTATGCTCCTACAGAAGCGATACACTTACGCCAACGAATAATCCAATCATCAAAACATTTTTTAAACGCTTTTTCCGGAATCGAGTTCATTTCTCGCCGCGAATTCTCCTTTATGTCTTCTACCGAATGAAACCGGGTGCCACGAAGTGGTAATTTGAGTTAAGGAAAAAAAAAAGAAGTCGGCTAGAGCCATATCTGGTGAATTAGGTGGCTGCTTGATGGTATTTGTTGAGTTTTTGGTCAAAAATTCGTTCACAATGATGGCCTTGTGGGAAGGCGCATTATCGTGGTGCAAAATCCAAGAATTTTCATTCCACAAATCTGGCCTTTTTCGTCTAATTTGCTCTCTTAAACGCCGCATAACGCTTAAATAATTCTCTTTTTTTATCGTTTGACCTTCTGGCAAGAATTCTGAGTGCACAACACCGCGACAGTCAAAGAAAACAGTCAACATGACTTTGACTTTCGATCGAGTTTGGCGCGGTTTCTTCGGCTTTGGTTCAGTTGGAAGGCGCCACTCCGAAGCTTGTTGACTAGTTTGCATGTCAAACTCGTAAACCCACGTCTCGTCACCAGTAACAATGCGTTTTATGAATGTTGGGTCGGAATTGACTCGTTCTAGCATGTCCTCAGCGACTCTTTTGCGATTGAGTTTTTGGATAAAATTCAGTTCTTTTGGGACTAGCCGGGCGGCAACATGTTTCATACCCAATTGATTATTTAAAATGGTACGAATCGACTCGCGTAACACAGAAAGTTCGACGGCTATCTCTCTCAAACTTGAATGAGGATTTTCAGTCACTATTTCCTTCACTTTTGCGATGTTATCTTCAGTAGCAGACGTTGATGGCCTACCAGAGCGAGGCAAATCTTCCATCACATCTCGACCGCTTTTGAACGCTTTGTACCACTTATAAACACGTGTTTTTGATAAAGTCGATTCACCGTTAGCCTTCTGTAACATTTTCAGAGACTCCGAACACGAAATCCCATTGGCGATGCAAAATTTAAGACAAACTCTTTGTTCGATGTTTTTGTCCATTATGAAATTCGCAATACACACTAGATATGGTATAACTAAAAACAATACTGTATTTGTAAATTTTTGTTTTTAACAATTCCATGCAAGGTTTAATTAAAGATAAATAACACTTGAAAAAATCATCGACCTCAGGTGGGACTCGAACCCACGTCCGTCGCATGCGCACTCGCCCGGCATGCGATGGGATGTGGGTTCGAGTCCCACCTGAGGTCGATGATTTTTTCAAGTGTTATTTATCTTTAATACTGTATTTATTCTAATTATCAGATGAAACTCAAACTCCGCGCCAAAATGGAAAACAGTTGTGCCAATCTAACAACAACAAACAAAATATAATTTTGAATTTGGAACCATAAACAAATCATCAATTCCCGAAAGTTTTTTGACAGAATGTATGTGTAAAATAAGAGAAGGATTACCAATCAAATTGTAGTGCATGAAATGAATATAAACTTCGTTCTTAAAATAATAGTTTAATTACTTAAATAATAGCTTGGTGAAACTTATAATAACGGGTCTTAACGCGATGTACTATATTATGCAGTAGTATTGATACTACTTACATTCCTCGACGTTTCGACCGTGATGCTACGGATGTCGTGGTCACGAGTGGACTGGTGCACGACGCCTTCGTCTGCATTGGGTGGCCGGTTCTTCTGCTACCCTCGAACTCTCCGATATTTGTTGTGCACTTGAACTAGAGTCAGTAGGTTCAGTGCGACACACAACACTCACAGTATCCGGGTTAGGCTGCCATCAGACAGACTGCAACACAGCAACTGCACGCAGTCAATATAATCAACTGCATTCAGTTGTATGTTCGACTTCGTGCAGTCATGATATCAACTGCACGCGGCCGGCTGCAGTCGAGTGAAGTCAATATCAACTGTATGCAGTCGTGCCTTCAACTTCGCGCGGTCGGCTACAGTTGTTTAGTATCGCCGCATACAGTTGATGTGTATTAGTCAAGGAGCAGGACGCACGTATGTCGCGTTTAACGTCTGAAGGAGTTTAACACTTAGGGACTCGCGCCTTAATTTGTAACACAAACACTCGCTACCGGGTACAGCGGATCCACTACAATATCACGTGTTTATTTCAAAACTGCTCAATGAAAGTGGTTGATATATTTTAAAATCGTTATAAAGGTTCAAAAGAAAAACATATATTTAATAAAAAAAAACGAATATTTATTGTTTTAACTCAATCATTAATCCGTACAAAAATAGAAGGAATTTTGGCTCATTTTTATGACTAAACTTAGACTAATAGTTATAAATTCTGTAACTATCTATTTTAAACAAAATCTTCTAAACTTTATTATACTACTAGAATGTATCTACTAAGACAAAATAACAATGACAGATCAATCATCATAGGAACAAGCAAAATCAAATTTGAAAATCCACAAATTTTAGATTATTATCTTCGTTGGTATAAAATCACTTTTCAACGTAGGTTTACATCTTTCTACATCAAACTATAAAAATTTGCACAAATCTGTTTCATGTGTTCTCCACAAATTGGTGTATTACATGTTGCGCAAAAAACCTTGGTTTTCCTATCTTTCTTCCAGTTACATAGACTGCAACGCACTTTTCGTCCACTGGTTGGTAAGAGTGCGGAGGATGTTGAAGATGGTTCCACTTCTGGTATTATGTTTTTGATACGGGTTTTGATGTGCTGTGGAATATTAGTGACAGAAAATCTGACACAAAAATGAGGTTCAATCAAAGAAATAGCCAACGTTTTGATAAAAAAGTAAACAAACAGAAATAACAAAATGGGAAAAATCACTTACGTATTTAGTCGCTACCGAGTCCAGCGGACCCATACGCACCTTTCACGTCCGTAGCACTCACACGCAGCACGCTAACTGACGGCTCAGACCGCCATCTACCGCGCCACACTATGGTCGAAAGGTACTAAAAGCGAAAACGTCGCAAACTTCGTGTTTTTTAAGTTGTTCAACAAAATACAAGGGACTGGGTCTACCAGACCCATTAGCGAGTCCTTAAGTGATAAAAATGGATGGAATGAATGGAGCAGCAACTTACATTCTAAAGTAGTTGTAAAATGTGCCTTCATTTTTGGGATAGGTACAGTATGAAAAAATCTCCTTTTGTAACGCAAAATAATAGCAATGGATTATCCGCGCTGCACGTTGCAGTTTTTGAATTGGATTACACCGCTGCCGGCGGCAGCCCCGCTTCCATAGTGACATACACTGTTACACTGAGCTCCTGGGCTAAATGCTTGGCATCAACTGCGTAAAGTCAGATCCGACTGCAGACAACTGCATGCAGTTGAATATAGCGACTGCGTGCGGTTGCTGATGCGACTTCGTGCGGTTGTTGTGGTGCTGTCCGTGTGATGGCGGCCTTATTGTTTATTGATAAAGGCGACACACGCGGTTTGCACTTATTAATCAGTGGAATATTATAAGTTTAAGTAATAATGCAACGCGAAGGTTTCTAAGATTATAATAGCTTGGTGCTCAGAATGGTAGATCTGTCACCAAATAAATCGATTATCGATCCCTGACTGATTCTCATTTTTTATTTGTTATTTTGTCACCAATACAGTTGTTACATTTTATTTCGTTCAGTTATTACAATAACAGTATTCGTTACCAATTTAATACATCGATTTATAATTTTAATGAAAATACTAATTTAATGTTCAAAGAGGCAGTGACAAATTGGCGCGCTTTTAAAAATTGACCAAACCGGCTTCCACAATGGGTTCGTAGGTAACAAAAAATATATGTGCATTGTGCAAACATATTAACGGAATAGCCATACGCTTAAAGCTAGCCAACCCCTCACCAGAAGCAAAAAATGTGCTTATCGGCCGGAAATGAAAAAGGGGGTGCCCTTCAAAATCCAAACCAGCGCTGATTATTCAGTGATTATTGTTTTTCACAATAAATATTAATTATTGTAACTTTGATTAAGTGTTTTATTTACTATTCTGCTAGAAATTTTATTTAAATATATTTATACTACCTGTGGAAATTAAGATCCTTGGGGGAGGCATATGTCCAGTTAAGTAGTAGACTATTTTGGTTGAACCGATGATGGCGACAACCCAATTTTTTTTTGGAACTTTATGAAATTTTCTAGTGACATAATATATTATTTATTAGTGATCCCTTTAAATATGTTTGATTTAATACTTATTAGGACAAACCTATTATAATACATACAAAATCATTTGTTTGGCACTATATCCTATATCTCCATGATTTTTGGTGATTTATTGTGGAATTGATTTTATATTGTTTGGTGACTACATTTTGGTGACAAATCTACTATTTTGCGGGCAAACCCTATTATTTAAGAAACACAAAACTAATTAAATTGGCGATAGCTTAAATGATACCCAAAATAAAGTAATCCTTTTATCGTCCCACTTCAGGCTTCAGGGCACTCACCTAAACGTCCGGTGATTTGGCCATAGTCTCCTAAGTAGCGGGCACTGTTTGGATTGATAGAGTTTACAAAACTAGTCACTAAACCTGACAAGGCTTCACGGTGAGTGTGAAGCAGTTAACCCGGGATCAGCTTTTAGCAACTCAAGAATGGAGATGCTTGCGATAAATGACACTTATGGGATGTTCATCCCGCCGTTCAAACCAGATCGCTGAGCCTGTCTCATGCACCTTGTACTCTAAAAAAAAAACTAAATATCTAGGTCACTTAACGTTGCTAGTTTGGTCTTCTACTATGAGACTGTCAGTTCAAAAATAGTCTCGTAACGAAGTAGAAAGCAGAAACTTGTCTTCATCCAGTTGCTCTGTAATCAAGTCACGGTCGGTCTGAATTGGGTCAAGAGAGACCGTTTGTTATATGTGGACGGCTCTAATAGGGACAAATGTCTCTTTTTGACTTGTCTTGTTGAGGTATAAACTTGTGGATAGTGAAAAGAATAATAACGCTGTCAAATAATAGCTAGTTATTTTGTGATCGTTGAAGTTTTTACAGCGATTTAATCTACACACGACTCTGAAATGTTTCAAATTTTGTCCCATGTTTTAAGTTTTGCATTAAACAAAGTGCATGTTACTCAAAAAATTTTTGGTATTCGGGTATTAAAATTGTATTTAATTGGAAATTTTAATAACACATTTAAAACAGCATTATTGTTTTAAAAGCATAAATCAACTGGATAGATCAAGCGAAATACCGCAGCAACACGCTAACCGAATTGTAATGCCCGACATTATATCATTTGTAATATGCTTACCGAAACAGTCCTCTTTGCCCATGTGAAATATCTCTGATTACTCAATCCAACTGGTGTTTGTAAACGATACAGGAACCGTGCGATAAGGCCTTATACACACTCCTATCATTTGCGATTTCGTCGCTAATGAAAAGACTGATGTTTCGACTGAATAGAGGGTCGCCATGCTATCTCTTAATAACTTTAAAAGCTCTTTTTATGCAACGTATGGGCACTGAGCTACTTCAATCACAAGTTTCGTCTGTAGTAATGTAAAGACATGAAGATTTACGAAAATAAAGCCTTGTTTACTTGTCAAACACAACTGGTTGTTTCATTTTAATTTTAGAAATGTTATTCATGTTAGTTTATTACTTATTTTAGTAACTTGGTTGAAATTTTTAATGTTAAGTAGGTACAAGAAAACAATATCAACCTTTGAAAACACTATTGAAAATGTATTTATAAAATTTTCACATATTCAGGGTTAATATTTCTATTTTTAATCGCAAAGTTTGCCTAGGCTGGAAAATCGCTAGAACAGCGATACTGCATAGTCAGTTTTTTATTCAAGTCCAGTAATTGTTTACCTAGTAAGGCTTATGCGTGGACTCGGACTGTTAATTGAAAATTGCGCTTAAATCCTATCAAAGATGTTCGAAGCTCAAGATTTATAATAATATGATTTATATAATTTTATACGAATAAGTTTTAAATTACATTGTAGAAGTTCAAAATGTAAATATTTTAATGATTATAACTACATCCCACTGCGAAACAAAATTAGCAAACTAACGGTTTGAATCCCTTATCGTCTTTAGGTACTAAAAGTATTAAGTATGCGGGAGCTCTTAACTAATGAATAGACGAGCTAATCCCTATACAAACTTGTTAATATTAGTTAATTAATTAGATCGCCCCGCCTGATACCAAGTTTGCCAATAAACATGAAATTGTGTACGGATTTGTGGATGATAAGGCTGTAGTTTTGATTAATATTCTCAAATGGGGAACCTGTTTTTTGAATTTGATGTAAGTAAAACAAGGATAGTATGAATACGTGTGGCAAAAAATTCACGAAGAAATAAAAAACCGGCCAAGTACGAGTCAGACTCGCGCACGAAGGGTTCCATACCATTATCTATAAAAACGACAAAAAAATCACGTTTGTTGTATTGGAGCCCCCTTAAATATTTATTTTATTCTGGTTTTTAGTATTTGTTGTTATAGCGGCAACAGAAATACATCATCTGTAAAAATGACATCTGTCTAACTATCACGGTTCATGTAGCGAATCCTAATGCTATGGGTTCATGAGATACAGCCTGGTGACAGACGGACAGACGGACAGACGGACAGACGGACAGCGAAAAAAAGCCTTAGTAATAGAATCCCGTTTTACCCTTTGGGTACGGAACAATTGTTTGTTCACTAAGTAATCAACAAAGCTTTGTATGAGAGAAGAAAGTCAAAAGTAATCAGTTGTAATAAATAGCCGATTTTTGATCATATGTTGTATTAGAATGTTTTTATTATATGTAAAAACGCGAATAAGCGGAAAAATTTGTTGACAAGTCACGGGTTGTGACTGGGATATTAAAGGTGTAAATGGTATATAAAACAAAAACTTTTTTTTTAAGTTTTCATGCCACGACCATTGCAACGAACCAACATTCGGGTCTCATCTGAGGCGGTTAATTTTTTTAAGCATTATATTATTATCTCGAATAATTTAGGTTATAAACGTAAGCAGTTAGTGAAATTGGGTAGGTACCTACCTTTCATCCCAACTTCTGAATCCTATGTATTTCTTGTTCAAAGAAGCAGTTGTCTAGCATTCTATGTGCAAGCTCGAAATGCATTCCTACATGAATACCGCTCATCAATATTCCAGAACTAAATTCACAATTACTCTATTGTTAGCCAAGAGTTGAAGTAACTTGAGCTGCGGAGTGCATTCAATGGCTTTGCAAATTTGTCCGCCCTGTCTGGCCGTGCATAACGCATTCATTTATTTAATGCCACACAATGTAGGCACACAAGGACTTATAAATTTACATCTTGGATTCACATATAGACCTCATAAAGGACACAAATAATTCCATTCATAATTATGTAAATTAGAATTTTAAAATGATGTGTGAAAAAAAATAGTTTGATGCATACCTTGCATAGGTACCTAACATTAGGAGGAATGAGTTCTTTAACAGTAGGTAATACTTTCATTAGTTATACAATGTACAGAGATTACTCTTGTTAGTTTGTGGTTTCTAAATAAATTGAGATTTTGATATAATTATAAGCAAATTCAATAGACTATATTCAAATAGTTCACTATAAACAAAGAAACCTTAAATTTTCTCTGCTATAAATGAACAAAATCTATGCGAAGTCAAAATCATTTTGTGTCTAGTTAAAGTAAAGTAATAAGCACAATGTACAATATTAATTAACTTTAAATTCCAGTCACATCGCTTCGTAAAAATATAAGGTGATAATTGCTTAAGTACCTACTTCTAATACTACTACTAAAATTAATTATAGTACAAAGATGCTACGTAAACATAATAGGCATCTTAAAAGCATTCGCAAATTATAACAATACCTCTTGTGTTTGCTCTGAAGGCTAAGATGTTTAATTAGTAGATCTGCAGTTGATACAAACTTTGATGGAGAATAAGTTATTATAGGAGGCAATCTATTCGAGAAGTTAGCAAGGCGTGGGTGTCAAACACACGTCCTCCCTCGCTCACACTTTATTCCTATGTGAACCAGTAGGTATATTTCGCTCGGGCTCTTTAAACACTTAGCGCAGAGCATTTATAGGTCAAAAGCCTTGTTCAAATGTTTTTCAGAAAATTTACTGTAATGTTTAATGTACTGTATTATTAATGTTTTCTGAAATTTAATCGACCAATAAAGACCAGATTATGACAGAACACTATGATTAGTTTTCAGACATTTAAGTTATCTTTGTTTTGTAGAAATTGCCTTCCCCTCGTAAGGTCTGCAAAAGAATTTAAATAACATAAATAATTTAAAACAAGAATAATAATTAAATATACGTTCGCAAAAATCCGAGTACCTACATGAAGCAAACAAGTGATTACCAATAATAAACTAGTAACTACAGTTCAATATACTAATAGAATTAAACCTACTGCTTTAGACTAGAGGTTCACAAAGTTGATAAAGTATCTTAAGGAATCTTACCTTAATCTCATTAAACTACCTACCTATTTTTAGGCGCAAAAAGTGTCTTATGTAACTTTCTAGTAACAAAGTTTCTTCAGTTTTGCTTCTTAAGCTACCGCAGCCGATAATATCCCTGAAGGTACTAAGGCTATTTACTAATAAGTGTCACTGAGCATGAATATTTAAACGCTCTAAAAAAGTTGAAAGGCCTATGACCTTTCAAGATGTAGTTCTAACACAGATTTATTGATTTCACTATCATGTATTTTTTTAAAGTAAATTACAAATTGTGTTTTATTAAACATTTAAATCGATAAAAGGAAAAACGTGATTCCACATCCGTAGGCAAATGGTGGTTAAAATATTTCGAGTAAATCGAGGTAGGTGTAATATGTGTGCAGACAGTCTGTGAGTGTTAAGTACACTGTTTTGAGCAAAAATATTGTTTTTGCCATATTATGATATCCCAAACACTTCAAGCGAAATGTGTGAGTAAGTTTGTTTATCATCGCAATTTCGAGCAGTTGAAATAACTTTCCTAGAAAAAACATGTTTGTATTAATTATGCGCGATAAAGTTTGCAGACCTCACAATATTTTTTTAAATCAACGACCATGTTTACTATTTTGATGAAAGTAGCAATGAAACCTGTTTTCAAGTTAAAGTCAAGTTGTTTGAAGGTACAATCAATGGACCTTCATAAATTAAATAAATAGGTACTTTAATGCATAAGGAAATTAGCACTCTAAATAAAATGGTTAGCTTCATTGTAAGCATGTAATAAGGTAGGTCGCCACTTGCACTACTTGACTCAGACACAATAATATAAGTTTACTATGAGCAAACTTTGTATAATCATGTTCCTATTTTACAAGCTGAAAAAATACACAATATTTCACACACACAAAATTAGGAATCACATAGAAATTCCATAAATATGCAGATAAAGGCGATAAAGACGTTTACTCGTATAAAACAAAACATTGTATTTGGATATAAACAAAAAGATATAAGATCGTGTACATAATGTCATGAAATTGGATCCCTAAAAGAAAATCACATTTCGTTTATTTTATTCCAGCTGTAACTGTACAGGCTTAAGCGGAACGATAAAAAATATGCGCATTTAAAAACGCAACGATAAAGTTTGTTGGACCTTAATTAAATTGGAGGGATTCGGGATTCTTTATAGGCCTTTTCGGTTTAGAGACAAATGAGAATCTCGCTATTCACTTTATTAAGAAACGGCTCAACGCGACGGTATGTTTTTATTAATTGTTCCCTTAGAATTTAGATTTCTTTTAAATATTTCAGCGTGCAGTAAATCCAATGAGGGTTATTCAATAGGGAAGTTAAATGTATTTTTACATATTATTGTAAAATTCTAAACTAGATCTTTATTACAAAAACCAAATCGTTTACATTTTCACTAAGCTTAAATACCAGTCAGCCATCTCATAGCCACTTATCTCGATATAACCGATGTATACCTAGAATATATTATTCTATAGTCTGGTAAAATAAGTAACGGGGTGACATTAAATGCACGGCTGCATACTGTTTGTTGAATTTAATATTTTTAATGTTCTGGTAAGAAAGCCTTTTTATTATATTTCGAGTAATTATGACATGTGTCTGCAGGGCACAGGCCTCACCTCAACTATGAGGTGGTTTGGGCCATACTCCACCACGCGGGCCCGGTGCGGATTGGTGGAGGGGTGTTGTAAGGCCAGTGACTAAACCTTACTGTCAGATGTTATCAAGCCGCCTTAAGGCCTCTGACTAGGCTTCACGACCAATATCAAGCGATATTGGCCGGGACCAACTTTTAACGTGCCTTCCGAAGCACGGAGATGCTCGTGATAAAATGTCACTAAATATGGTCGGAATGGTCACCCATCCACACACGACCGCGGCGTTGGTTGCTTAACTTTAGTAATCGATACCAAAGCGCTGCCACCACTGAGCTACGAGCACCTCATACATACATTACTCACCTTCGGTTTGCCGACGATATTGTGGTCATGGCAGAGTCGCTGGAAGACCTCGGTACAATGCTCGATGGCCTTAAGAGTGTATTGCGCGAAATTGTGAAAATTAAGGTATTTTTATATCACTTTTTCTAGACGCTGAATTGATTAAAGACATTAAAACTACCTTTGTAGGCTAGCCTGATCCTAGATCTAGGTCGCCGCCTTGTTGAAATTTTGAAAAAATACCTTTAAAATAAAAAAATACACATGAAAGGTAATAACTTCTAAAATCATTTTTTTTCGATTACTTTATCAATTTTACGCATTAAACAATGATTCTCACATAAAAATGTTTGTATTGCAATCCCGCAGACCGCCCCCTTCTTAAAATTTAGTATAAATATAAAAAATTAGAATATTTTAAGATTTCTTAATTTAAAACACAAACGCCTGATATATTTTAAAAGGAAACATTGCTCTTATTAATTTACTAGGCGCACTTAATTGAATGGTGTGATGCGTATTTTCAATAGATTCCTTGGTGAGGTCATGCACATGAAGCACAGATATAATTTCAAGCCAGCCTGCCAGCTGATGATCATCCCCGAATTCTTCCCCGATGTCCCCAACTAAAGGCAGCCGTGTTACAAATCTATACTTTGCAGTACATTTTAGTGTTTTTGCTGTCTTTCAACTCAAATGTCAAGTCTTATCCCGTACAGAGTAGTGCAAACGCAGAGCATGCAAACCAATAGGTATCTAGCTAAAACATAAAAGAGTCTATGATACTTATGGATGTCATCAATAATGTATAAATAATAATAAAAATTGTAAATTCAATGTTTCGTTCACTTTTTCGTCAACTGTGAGATTTATTATAAGCAAACGGTGCATATTTTTATTTCGGGCTAATTTAAAATGTTATAATACCTACTTGGAAAATAGTTTTTTCTCAAGTAGGTATTATAAAATTTTGGTGGTCCCGATCAGATGGGACCCAAACCCTGGACCATTGCATACCGGGTGAGTGCTTTTCCAACTAAGCTACTGAGACGTTAGCAGAATTGACAAATTTTTCAAGTGCCAAAAGAATATAATTTTTTTTAAAGATTTTCTGATCTTAATCATTAGTTAAACTTTTTTTTTATTTAATTTTTGTTACAACCAACCCAAGGGCTCAGTCATTATCTAACATTCACTTGTAATCACCATTCACAAGAGCCCAAAAACGCTGTATCGGCTGCCTAGGTGTTGATTACCTTACCATATACTTTCAATATTATTGAAATAACACGGTACCAAATTTCTATCTTTAAAATAAATATAATCTTTAGCCTGCCGCTAACACTCTTGCGCCTCACACAGACACTACAATATACATGACCTGCACCCCTCGCGTAAAATGTACAGACAGTAGTCGGTGATCCGCCGGGAAAACAATTTTTGTGGAAATTGGTGTTGTTTTTGTACAAATTACGTCGAAGCACGACAATCTGATTTTGTAACGGGTATGTGATCTTTGAGCCAGCAGTCATTTTAATGTCGTCCTCATCAAAATGACTGCTGGCCCAAGGTGGAGGCGAGTAACCCAGGATAGACCTCAGTGGAAATTATTAGAGGAGGCCTATGTCAAGAGGCACACTGAGATTAGAGATATTTTATAAGCTAAGTTACCAACAATGTGTATGTTATCTATAATACCAGAATAAAGGGCTTTATTATTATTATTATGTGATCTGTAATCTGACCTCTTTATTATTATTTGTAGCCCAATATGTTTGCGAATAATAATCTTAAAATATGTAATGGCAGTACATTATATTGTATATTTATAAATAAATTATCTTTATCTTTATACCTATAAACGTAGCCATTTCGTTGTTATCACACCATAACCTTTAATGTCTGATTATCCTGCCACTCTTTACCCTGTTCTGAAAGCAGGTTAATGAGATTGAACCTCCACAGCTGAACATAGGACTCCCACAGTGAATTCCAGATCGGCTGGTTGGAACCAACCTATATGGACCACTAGGAATAGCTTTTGTGCTCTGCTCCTCCACTCGGACCGACATGGTGGCGTTTTTATATAAACACTTCAGCACCTCGATGTACCTATAGTTAATATTGCGCAGTTGGAGAGACTGTAGTACTGCCCAAGTCTCGATCGAAGCGAAGGGCTTGTCATAGTCCACAAACGCTAAGCATTGTGGCAAGTTATACTTTTCTGTCTTCTGCATAACTTGTCGCAGCGTATGGATGGGACTTTGGAGCCTTTTTGGACTACTAAAACTATGTGCGAGACGATTCGTGAAGATCCTCGAAAACAATTTGTAGATATTGCTCATAAGCGAGATTGGTCTGTTATTTTTCAGCAAGGTGTCATCCCCTTTCTTGAAGAAGAGCACCACCGTACATCTGTTTCATGCCTCCGGCGTTATCTCCTCGAGCAAGACGGAGCTGAAGAGTTTCTAATGGACTTTCAGTATCTGTGTTGTATTGAATCACTGAGGTAATTCCACCGTCACCCGGCGTCTTTTTGTTCCTATGCTGTTTGTGCATGTCAGGTTGGTAATAAAAAGCTGATTTTGCATGGTTAACTGTTTTTTTTTTCTACTTACCAGTTCAATTTTCTTAAACTTAGTACCGTTTCTCATTAACCTGTACAAAAGCTCTTTAACCTGTGAGGCAAAAATTTTAAAAGGCTGTATTTTCCATATTTATGTCTAAACTCCGTTCCTTTCAACTAACTATGAACACAAAGTATACATTAATTCGATTTACATTTACAAAATTTCATATTTGACACATTTTTAAAAATCGTTAAAATAATACAAGTGGTGCCACTTTTTTGAGAACGATCCTTATCTATGACACAAAAACTAAACGAGAATCGGTTCATCCGTTATTGAGAGCTACGATACCACAGACAGATACACAGACAGACACGTTAAAGTTATAACACCCCTCTCTTTTGCATCGGGTTCTAAAAACGCTGGCACCGACAGCTTCTCGCTGTCAGAGCCAGCGTTTTTGACACTTGAAAGATTTCGTCTGCTCTGCAAACGTTTCGGTAGCTTAGTTGGAAAAGCACTCGCCCGGTATGCGATGATCGTGGGTTCGGGTCCCAACCCTTACACACACACTTACACACCCCAATTCTCAATTTGGTTGCAATTTAAGTGATTCAAATATAACTGGAGAAAATAAAAATGGTTTTCATTACTACTTTTACATGGTGTGCAAAATTAAAATTGGAGAGTTGTAGAAATCCTCAAAGCAGCAAAGAACTGACACACAATCACGAGTAACATTATGTCTATCTATAGGTATGGGAGTAGGTGCCCTCGAGTATGTCAAAAATCCTCTTGATATACCCTATATATCGGAAAATCTTTAATGCTAAATGTCATGCTAAAGTATGTGAACTCTGGGAGCTGGACAAAGAGAAAGTCATAGAGGAAATAGCAAAAAAAGGGAGCCGAGAAGAATTTGAGTGGCTATTAAAAATGGTGGCGTAAATGCATGTGGCGTACCGATGATAACAGTTGTAGCCTCTTACTCCATCATGCATTGTTGGAGTAAGAGGTCGTATAGAAAAACATAACTAACTTTATCAGGAGCTGCAATTATCATTGGCTACAAAAAAATCTCTCTACATTTGCTGATAAAAATGAATAGTGTATGGTATGCGCGTGAGCTTAGAATTGCAATCTTGAAGTACCTGAGCATGTGTGCTATAAAAATTACTCTGGATCATCTAGCGGTACGGAGTCAACTGCCATAGTAGAAGGCTTCAAAAGTACGTTAAAAACTAATTAGTTACATACTCATAGCTGATGGTATTCCGCAAATTGTGTACCGCGACACACTGGTGTGCTGTGGTCATTAGTTAGTATGCCTCGGAATAATAAGGTTATCCCTGTCAATGATTACTCAAAATTAATTTCGAACAATAAAAATAGTGTACTCTATTATTTAGATCGCCTATGTTCAATTAAACTGGCCTGTGTTTCACATTCCTTACCTAAATACTTTTTCTGCAATTTAAAGCTTAGGTTTGCTTTTCAATAAAAACAATGTTCCGTTATTAATAATAAAGTTTGTAAATATTATTTAAAACAAAAGTTTAGGTAGGTATTTATAAACTAAATATTATGTATGATCTTAAATAGTATTTACTTCTTTACATTATTTTTTTCTTTAAGAAAAAGTAGCAGGTAATGTTTACTCTGTCGTTCAGCCTACTCTGTAAAGCTATTTTTCTATGTGTGAGTGTTCACGTACGGGCCCGATCGGCTCTCTCCGAAGTTTTTCGTTCGAATGGCACCCCCTTAATAGAGTTTCCCAACAGGTAGGTCTTCAGGTGAACATGGACAAAACAAAGATTATGTCGAATGCCCATGTTGCGCCCTACCCAGTACCAGTTGGGAGCTCTATTCTTGAAATTGTTGACATATATGTTTACCTGGGACAAGTGATCCAGTTGGGTAGGTCCAATTTTGAGAAAGAGGTCAATCGACGAATCCAACTCGGATGGGCAGCGTTCGGGAAACTACGCAACATCTTCTCGTCCAAAATACCTCAGTGCCTAAAGACGAAAGTATACAACCAGTGTGTGTTACCAGTGATGACATACGGAACTGAAACGTGGCCTCTTACTATGGGCCTTATTAAGAAGCTTAAAGTTGCACAGCGCGCTATGGAAAGGGCTATGCTCGGTGTTTCTTTGCGAGATCAAATCAGAAATGAGGAGATCCGTGAACGAACCAAAGTCGCTGACATAGCTCGACGGATTAGCCGGCTGAAGTGGCAGTGGGCGGGGCACATAGCACGTAGAACTGACGGACGATGGGGCAGAAAGGTTCTGGAATGGAGGCCGCGTATAGGCAAGCGCAGCGTAGGACGCCCACCCACAAGGTGGGCAGACGACCTGGTAAAGGTTGCAGGACGACGCTGGATGCAGGCCGCTTCCAATCGGCCGATCTGGAAGTCACTGGGGGAGGCCTATGTTCAGCAGTGGACGTCCTGTGGCTGAGATGATGATGACATGTGTCTAATGACCGAAATAGATAAAAAGTCTGAAGGATAATGGTACCTCCATTATCTTTTATCTTTACAATTTGAACAAAACATAAAACAAAATAAAGAGCAACACAATGTCTCCATTTCATTTGTTTCATGTAAAAAATAGTTTACGTGGCTGTCCAAGCTAACAGACTTTACGAGTATTTTCATCTTCAATTTTTCCATTTCAAAAGTGCTATGCAAATAAATGCGAGGTATAAACCTTGAGATAAGCTCCGCCTGTCTGCACATCCAATAGTCCGCCCACTATTGTGAATACTACTCGTATTAAGCAGTGCGTCTACTGACCGCTCTGATTTTTAGTTTTAACCTTTTGTTACATTGCCGTCAGCTTTAGGAGTAAGATGTATCAGTCATACAAACAAATCGCCGTAGTGGCGTATTAGTTTGATTCCTTTGGGTCAATTCAGAAATAACTAACTAGAATTTGGTGCTAGTGCTAGATTTTGGTGGTAAGTTTTAAAATATAATTCCTTTCCCCGAACGGTTTGTTTCTCTTATGGGTTATTATTACAAGCTAGTGTAAAGCACGTTTTATTAATTTCGTTTTTCGACAGTTACCTCAAATAAATAAATGGATAGGAAACTAACTGGATTGACAACAAGAAGCTGGTCGTCAGGTTGATCACGAGTTCGAATCCCAGCTCGTACCTTAGGATTTTATCGTTAGGCATTAATACCACTTGATCAACTGACTGTGTGGTAAAACATGGTGTCACTAAGTTGGTGTAGTATATCAGCTTAATTAAAGCAATACAATTAAAAAAAATCAAGCAATAGGTACAAAATAACTAATATAGATAATTGATAAAGTAAATAAAGCCATTATTATTAATTATACTGGATATACTCGTACTACATTATTTTAAAGTTTAGGTATTTAAGGAAACTCTCTCTGTGACGAAGTCTATGGACAAGATCTGGCCCACAGATAAGGGTTTGACAGGTGATGAAAGCTCCCAGAAAAGAGGATACCTAACACTCGTCGCGACTGCCAACTAAAAAATCTTTAGAGTTACGGAAATCTGAAGGTATTTATTTAGTTGTGGTCAAGCACACAGAGGTAGCTTGAGAAAGAGAGAAAGCGCTGAGGAGGAGATTTTGACTAATTTATTGTTGCAACAATAAGCGTCATGTAGACTGATCAGTGTGATGTTACAGAAACGTCGTGTATGCCTTCAGGAAAATGCATGCTATTAATGCATTGCGGCCGCTGCGGAAAGTGGGTGCGCAGCTTATGTTCTCTGATATTTGAATAGTTTCGTAAATATTTGTGGCGCGGAGAGATTTGTTTGGTTCAAGCGCAAAAATTTCATAAAAGTTCGTTGCATTAACACGGGTATATTAAAAAAGTCTAGTGACTGAGACTATTCAGCGTGTGATATTATTTTATATCATTGGACCCGATGATCGATGACTTATAACTAGTAATATTTTGACCTAATGGAAATAATAGGTGTTTCAAAAATATCTGCCGTGGCTGCTATAACATCCTGCATCCATATGGATGAAAGTATTACTTATGTAGAATACGATAGTGAAGAAATCTCATGGCCAAGACGGCATTCATTTTTTTATTTAAAAAAAAACTAAAGATTGAGGTTCATTTTCTTTAAAACCATACACACCTATCCAACTAACGTAGGACTTCGTAAGAGGGGGCTGGTTGGACAGGTGTTGATGGTTTTAAGCAAAGTTAAGCTTAATTTTTAATTATTATTATTTTTCAAATAAAAAATAAATGAAGTCCGGGGCATGAAATTTCTTCACGATCGTAATATATGTAACACTTTTATCCATAGCAGACGCGGCAGTTATTTTTGAAACACCATAGTGTGCGAAGTGGCAGTAGCAAAGTTAAATTCTCGCTTTTGGTAAATTCGGCAATCGAAAATTCCTAATTTAGCTTGATATTTGTAAATAGGAGATATATTTAACTTATTATTAAAAATTTAAGATTACACTAAGGACCTGTTTCAATGTCCGGATAAGATATTTTTTACAAATCTGAAGTATACACACTATTTTTGCGTTTCACTGCAGTCAAAATAGCGCTTTAAGACACGTTATGTTTAAGAACTTTTATCCTCTACATTATTTATCTATTCCATAGCTATTTGACACTTTATCCGTATATATTATTTGTTATACAGGCCCTTTATAACGAAACTTATAATTTAACAATATGGTTTACACATTATGTAGTCTCGTGACTGACGCAAGCAGCATTATGGATCGTTAATACGTAAAATGCAATTTGTAGGTACATATGTGTTCAGAACATTCGCTGGCCTAGGTTAAATTCAAATATTTAATATTATGGAATACTCCCCAAACGGGGTTAAAATGAGCACACAGCACCAGGCAAGTACCTACTTACTAAAATGTTAATGAATAGAATAGAATAGAATAGAAAAAGATTTATTTGACACACACAGAAAACAAAAGGAAAAAAAAAACATAATGAGAAGCATAATGAATAAACACACTTCTCATAAAACCTCATTTGAACATCGGGGCCGGGTGTTTGATTGACTTAGGACTATATGCCAAAATGAGGTGTTAAATTAATAGGTACTTTACTTTTACGTTACCTTAAAACCTTCATACATTCATACTTTATTAAATAAAAGAAAATTTTCAATAAAAACATTGTTTTTTTTTTGAAACTTTTTTTCATAATATTATATCAATATTGTTTATTTTTAAATATTATCTTGTAGTATGCGAGTATCACCTCGTGGTAACAAAATACCGATGATTTATAAAATCCCACACCAAGCGTACTTGATGAAAACGAATACATTTTCCCCCATTTCTATTTCGGATGTGATAAGTGTTGTTTATTTAAAACAGTTTGAATAGGTATACTCCATGCAAAACACCACTAAATGCCATTATACTTACAAATGATTCATGAACTCACGGCGTCGAGTGTTTCACGGACTAGAAGTCCGCTTTCGACTGTTGTAAACCTATTATGTTAACCACATAATCCCTTGTAAATAAACTTTATTCGGAGAAATTTTGTTTTATTAAATGGGGCGGGAAGCCAACTGGAATTCTGAACCTCGCGACTCTATTTGGCAAGATTCCATTTTGAAACCTTGTTTGTTATACATCCAATTTATCTTTCTGAGTCTTTATGAACGATGCCTATTCATAATTGCTAAGTATTTGAACAAACCGTGTCCCCGGTTTGCTCAGCATTGCGAGATTTACAGAGAAGCGTTGATGCGCAAGATGTTATAATATAACAGTTTATATTATTATACCCGAGGTCTATCATAGTCAGAGAGGTGTGTGATTTAATATATTTATTTTTTCTTTATGCCTCAGGTGAGTATACTATTGGTGAACTCAGCCAATTTGTTGTGTCAATAGGAATAAAGGTAAGTTCGTCCGTTTCGTTTCAAAATAGTTTTACCTGACCCATAGTAAAAAGTAAGCCTTAAGTTCAGTTAAATTTTCTTGTTCGAGTTTTGGATATAGATACTACAATTTTTTAGCATAAGGTACTGATGAGGTTTGTCTAAAAACGACTTTTTCCAAATTATGAATTATGTTCACTCCAAAAGACATTAGTAATAAAAAAGTTTCAAAGTAAAAGCATCTTACAACTACTATTATCGAATTTCATTGCGATTACTCTGACACTTCGTAGATTACAGTATGATTAATTCTAGTTCTACATTTAGTTTTAAGCTTAAAGTCTAATATTTAAAATTATTTTTTGAGAGATAAGTAGATTATTTATTTGTGTAAAGAATCCAAGTAAGACTCATACGAGTATAAAAACCGTAGTAGCATCTCGTAGGCCATAGTAGGCGTTGACGCTATAATGTCGTAGCAGATTATCTAAGTACGTTGTGGTATTTCGTAGGCGCACAGAAGTCGTAGCTGAGAGACTATTAATGTCGTAGCATATTGTCTACGTATGTTGTAGAATCTCATAGGCGCACAGAAGTCGTAGCTGAGAGATTATTAATGTCGTAGCATATTGTCTACGTACGTTGTAGCATCTCATAGGCCATAACAGTCGTAGCTGAGAGATTATGATGTATCATATTATTGTCTACGTGTGTTGTAGTAATATCTCATAGGCCGCAGCAGTCGTAGCTGAAAGACTATAATGTCGTAACATATTGTCTACGTACGTTGTAGCATATCGTAGGCCGTAGCAATCGTAGCTGAGAGACTAATGTCGTAGCATACTGTCTACGTACTGTAGCATCTCGTAGGCCACAACAATCGTAGTCTGAGTGACTATGAGTCATAGCCTATTGTCTACGTACGTTGTAGCATCTCGTAGGCCGTAGCAATCGTAGCTGAGAGACTAATGTTGTAGCATACTGTCTACGTACGTTTTAGCACCTCGTAGGCCACAACAGTCGTAGTCTGAGAGACTATGATGTCGTAGCATATTGTCTACGTACGTTTAGTAATATCTCATAACAGACAGTCGTAGCTGAAAGAAAGACTATAATGTAGTAGCATATTGTCTACACACGTTGTAGCATCTCGTAGGCCGCAGCAGTCGTAGCCGTGAGACTATTACTTAATGTAGCAGCAGATGGTCTGCGTAAGTTGTGGTATTTCGTAGGTCGTAGTAACTAAAACATAATTGAATGTTTGATTGAGCAGATTGATTTACGTAAATGAAGGCTGTACTTTATAGCTATAAGTTTAAAAGCTACTAAAGTTCCAATAATATTATTATTTTGTAACTATCTGGCAGCCAGTTTTAGGTAATAACAAAACAGCTTCTGAGCATTTGATTTTTATTTAGATACTTTGATTTGTTTAACTGCTTACTAAATTAACCAATGTTTTCATATCGTGGATTTGAAATTGATCCAGGTAAAAAATCCTTTATTATCCCATCCCTACAAAACTCCTCGGAAAAATACTGCGATTGTTGTGTAGCGAAATAGCAAACAAAAGCAAGTATATTTTAAATCTCAGAGTGAAATCGAAACACATTCGCAGCGAAGCCATAGACATTGCACAAACAAACATGGCTGCACTAGCAGGTAGTAGTCGGTCGCCGTATTGGAGCGACTATCTAAGTGCACATGATGCTCGAAAAAGACAATCTCTGGAACTCCGATAGTAATTTCCTTTAGCTGAAATATAGCGTGGCAAAGGACACCGTCTAAATAAAAGAAAAATAATTAAACTTTTCCGTAGCCAAATGGCAAAAAACGGAACCCTTATGGATTCGTCATGTCTGTCTGTCCGTCCGTATGTCACAGCCAATTTTTACTGAAACTATAAGAACTATACTGTTGAAACTTGGTAAGTAGATGTATTCTGTGAACCGCATTAAGATTTTTACACAATCACAGAAAAAAAAACAATAAATTTTGGGGGTTCCCCATACTTAGAACTGAAACTCAAAATTTTTTTTTTATCAAACCCATACGTGTGGTGCGTATCTATGGATAGGTCTTCAAAAATGATAAGAGGTTTCTAATATCTTTTTTTTTATAAACTGAATCGTTTGCGCGAGAGACACTTCCAAAGTACTAAAATGTGTGTAACTTTTAAAATAAGAGAATGATAAAACTAAAAAAATATATGATTTATAAATTACCATGCAAACTTCCACCGAAAATTGGTTTGAACGAGATCTAGTAAATAGTTTTTTTTAATACGTCATAAATCGTAAACCTCAATTAGATAATAGTACGGAACCCTATGTGCGCGAGTCCGACTCGCACTTGGCCGGTTTTTTAGTGAAACGATTTTCAGTTTTTTTTAAAAAACCTCAGTTTTGTAAAAAAAAACATGAATTTGCATTAAAAAAACAAAGTTTTGGAACTCTTTAAGTAAGCTAAAACTTTTCAAAATAAGTTTTATTAAAATTTCTACCAAATACTGAAGATACTTTCTATTGTGATCTATGAAGATACTCATCTATTATGATGAACTTATTAGATAGATATTTTAAAGTGTCACTAATCATTACTATTTCCATTTATTATGATATCCACTATAACTTCAGCTGAACTTTTTTTTTGTTTTTTTAAGTTTATTACTTTGTGCTAGCAGTCACCTTATTTTTCTGGACTGCCTGTACTAGTAATGTGAACGGCTTCTTTGCCAGATCGGTTATATATTTCAAGATCTCGCTCCCGATACCTATCCTTGGAGAATGCAGCTGAATAGAACATATAAATTTATATTGGAATGTCCATTGTAGTGTTATGAAGCAAGAAGATTTGTGCGACCCCTGATAGGACGGCCGAGACGGTTGGAAATTCCTTTTGTAATATTGTCATGTTACCAAAAAGATTCAAGCGTTGGTCATGATATGTTTTCGTAGCTCAGCATAAATTTTAGCTTGAATAAATTGAGAAAATATAGGTGGGTTTTCTTTGATGTTTGTTTTATTTACAGTGTAAAAAATATTGACCTCAAAAAAATTTATAAAATTACTCGTAAAAATCAATCGCAGGGAAATAATGAAACGCTTTACAGAAATGGTAAACATAAAATAAATATTTTATATGTTTTCAGGAGCTTACCTTTAAATCCTGAAAGTTTTAATACCAATTTACATTGACAATTAATAATAATTTAAAAGCGATCTACGCAAACTCTACAAACAAGATTTTGCGCGATCGGATAAGTCCATGGAACTGATAAGTCAAAGCAGCTACAAACACGACAAACATGAAGCTTATTCTGTATTCGAAACTGCAATAAAACGTTACCGCCTTTAACTTACGAGAACGTCGGTAACATCTAAATTTCCCCATTCTACTAGTTGTAAATGCAAGTCGTTATATTATGAAAGCTCCACTGCGCCTACCACAATGTTTAGCAACGCTGTTATAATAGCTTCAGAGAGTAAGCTGGGGTAAATAAGATATATAAGTTTTGTAATTTTTATTTAATCATAATCATTTATTTGTTTGGACATGTGTACATAGTAGATAAGATGTTATAAAATTTAGTTCCAACATGCCGTACCAAAACGGTGTACAAATTTTAAAAATAGAATTTAATAATAATTTCATTCCATATGTCATATAAATTGAAAATTAAATAATGTCAAAATTAATGTCAAAATGGAAATAAAGAATTAGTCAATATATAGATGTCAAGTTTAAACTAATTATAGTTGATAATTTAATTAGATTTGTAATTTATCATTCATGAAATCTCGAATTGTATAATAGCACTTTGTAATTAATAAATTCTTTAATTTCACCTTGAAGTCATTAAAATGTGATTCTCTTAATGTTAGGGGGAGCTTATTGTATATTTTAGGTGCCATGCATAATACATTCTTGCTCATAAGAGCTGTCCTCGATGTGGGCATACAGAGTCTAGTTTTGTCACGACGGCTGCGGCTTACCACATCTGCCCATGTTTTAAATAATTTTGGATTGGCTTTTACAAATATTGCTATTTCCAAAATGTACATGGACGGAAGTGTTAGAATTCTGTGTTTTTGGAAATATGATTTACAGCTATCGGTTGTTTTCAGTCCGAACATAGCTCGTATGCACCTTTTTTGTATTTTAAAAACAATTTCCTTATCCGTGGAGTTTCCCCAGAATATAATGCCATATCTCAGGTTTGATGCAGCTAGGCCATGATAGGCTAGGAGTAGGGCATCGGTATTTAGTACAGGGGCTAGTTTAAAGAGTGCGTAGGCACAGCTGCTAACTTTTTTACTAAGATACTCGATGTGAGCTTTCCAATTAAGTTTTTTGTCAATAAATATACCTAGGAACTTGGCGTTGTCGACCTCATATACTTTGTCATCTTTATAAGTTAATTCAATACCCGATGAGTTAGGCAATCTTTGATTAAAATGCATTTGCTGAGTTTTGCTTAGGTTAATTTTTAGGTTATTGTTATTCAACCAAGAAATTATCAATGTCAGGGAGTTATTAATGTCATGTGCATAATTGTCAGGTTCTTTACATGCTACTGTTAAAGTGCTGTCATCTGCAAATAGGGTCATAGGGTGGTTTGTCACTTTCGGTAGGTCATTTATGTAAATTATGAACAGAAGCGGGCCCAATACGCTACCTTGTGGTACTCCAAATCTAACAGTTCGTTCTGTCGATAAAAAGTCTTCCTCTTGTTTGGTTTTAAAATTTATCTTTGAGTTTGCTGTTTGCTGTTTTCTGTTTGTCAAGTAAGAGTGTATAAGTTTTGCTAAATTTCCTCTGATTCCATATGTCATAAGTTTATTGATTAAAATGTCATGATTTACACAGTCAAAAGCTTGGGTCATGTCACAGAAAATAGCACATACTGGATTTCTCCTGTCAACATTAGGTATTACATTATTTAAAAATTCAAAGATAGCCATGTTTATGTTTGTATTTTGTCTAAAGCCGTGTTGTTCTTTGCACAAAATGTTATGTTTTTCTAGATAAGAGTAGATCTCCCTAGAAATGTATTTCTCAAAAATTTTTGAAATAACTGGTACTAGTGCTATAGGTCTATAGTTTTCTATTTGTTGTTTGCTCTCTTTTTTATGTAAGGGTTTGACAATGGTGGTTTTGAGTTGATCAGGGTATTTTCCTTCGCTTATACACAAATTGATGATGTGACTCAAATGACCGCATATTAAATCACTGACTAATTTTATTATTTTGGTTGATATTCCATCGATTCCTTCGCTGTTAGTGTTTTTTAAACTAAGAATAATTCTGTGGATATCAATGGGAATACTTGGTAGCATAAACATAGAATGTTTTTGAGTTTGTATATTGGATGTAACATTATTGCCAGAATCGGATATTGTTGTAATTTTATCGATAAAATAGTCATTAAAAATATTTGCAATTGTTTTAGGGTCATCTACAATATTATTTCCTATTTTAATGTCTTGTATGTGTTCTTTAGGTTTATTTTTTTTGGAGTTATTTTAAAACACATTTTGTGTAATTATGCAGCTCGAATTACTAAAATACTTAAACAGTCACAAATGCTATGAATAATTCAATGTTATTATGCAGTGGTTTCGTATTTGTTTCTTGAAAGAAAAAAAAAGATATGTCACAAAAAATAAGCAACGAAAAAAACAGTTCGAATATTTAAAAACAGCAATGCTTTAGTGTTGTCGATTAGCCTAAAACGTTAATACTACATTTTATTTTGACCAGTGATTCCGGTTCATTTAAAAATAATGAAAACACGTGTAAATACTGTAAAAAAACATTAACTTACTATTAGGTTTGGGAAAAAGTCTTTTCGCATTATAGTATGTATGAAATTGTAATAAAATCTCTTTGGCTGTACTATTTGTACCTGGCTGGTTTTGGTATCATTAAAAGTTTAAATTTTAAAGAAGTTAATCTTAAATTCAAATTAGGAAATTGTGTGTTTTTCGTTTGTTTTTTGTACTGTCAAGATGAGTGAATCTAATGAAGAAATTCGATAAATTTTAAAATTTTACTACAAAAAAGGTAAAAATGCAACGCAAGCCGCAAAAAAAAAATGCGATGTTTATGGACCTAGTGCAGTGTCTGTAAGATAGCACACATTTGGTTTAAGCGCTTTCAACCCGGAAATTTTGATGTCAAAGATGCACGTCGCTTTGGTCGTCGCGCTCTATAACAGATAAAATTGATGCCATTTTTGACAAAGTGGAGCAAGATCGGCATAGTTACGACGTTGCTGAAGAAGTGGGAATTGACCACAAAACAATTTTGGCGCATTTGAAAGAAACTGGGTACATAAAAAAGCTCGATATTTGGGTACCCCACGAGCTCACTGAAAGAAACCTAATGAACCGTGTACTCTTTATTTGTGATTCTTTATTACGACGTAATGAAACCGAACCATTTTTGAAATAGCTGATAACTGGTGATGAAAAGTGGATCATGTACGACAAGAACGTGCGAAAAAGGTCGTGGTCAAAGGTCGGTCAGGCTTCACAGACTGTGGTGAAACCCGGGTTAACTCGCAACAAGGTGATACTGTGTATGTCGTGGGATTGGAAGGGCATTATTCATTATGAGCTGTTACCACCAGGCAGGACCATCGATTCTGAACTCTACTGCGAACAACTGATGAGATTAAAGCAAGAAGTTGATAGACAGCGGCCGGAATTAACCAACAGAAGGGGTGTGGTTTTTTATCATGATAACGCTAGGCCTCACATATCTTTAGCCACTCAGCAAAAAATAAGAGAGTTTGGCTGGGAGGTGTTAATACATATATACCGCCGTATAGTCCTGACCTTGCACCTTCAGATTTCCACCTGTTTCGCTCTCTTCAGAATTCTCTAGGCAGTGTCAGGTAAACATCACGAGAGCTCTGCCAAAACTACTTGTCGCGGTATTTTGATCAGAAGCCCCAAAATTTATATAGCAATGGGATCATGTCCCTACCTACAAAATGGCAAAAAGTTATCGAACAAAATGGTACCTATATACTTTAGTTAAATTTAAATAAACTAATTTAAAATTGTTTTGATTTTTTTTTTAAATGCGAAGAAACTTTTCCCCCAACCTATTATACTAATACAATTTTAAAAAAAACAGATGATTCTTGAAGGTACAAAATATTATTCAACAGGCGTTTTCAGTAATGAATTGAAATATAATTCAACATTTAAATCCTAGTTAATTTATTGTTTTTTTCTTTCAATATTTGTAACTTAGTTTATGACTGCCGCGAGCTTTCATAAAATGCAAAATGTAGTTTAGAAAATTTCCAATTCCTAGTTCTTCCTAACCTACCCTGGTACAACAACACTTGCTAGTGCAAGTGGTATGTATTACGTTTTCGGGACGCAGGTCTGTGGTGGAAAGTTGCCTGCGGAGTTCTACGACAGGAAATTAAAGTTCGCAAAATTCGACTGCTTGAGGTTAAACTTCACTTTCAGATATTTAAAAAGTTTCACTAATATTGTACAAATCCTTTCGCAGACTGAACTCATCCCAAGTCGTTGGTGAAACGTTTTAACCACTCGTCTTTCAACTTGACAAGTGACGGGAGTAACTTTTGCTCGAGTTGTGATTAGGTTTGTACTTGCAAGCGATGTAAGAGTTCCGTGGCTTTAATTATTAAGATTAGTTTAATAAACCTACTTACATTAGATAGTACAATCTTTGCCTATATTTCATAAAAAAAGATTTAAATAAGAATATAATTAGATGTAGAGTTGATAGACAAGCTTTCAGAAATTATATTTGCAAAAATCGACAATAGAAATTCCGTCACTCAACATTTATTTCACCGTTAATTTATTAACGAATTTTTTTGTAGATATTAGCCGCGCAGGTATTCTTCCACGAATCCATTTTCAATTGCGAAGGAATTATTTATCATTCCCATTCAGATCTCAACGTAATTCTGTGTGACAACAATAACGAAAATTTCAATTTACCCATTTATCATGAGGGTAAATGATACAAATTTGTCAGCGACCGGATGCCACGCGGTGTTAGGGCGTCACACAATATTAATGACCCTATACCAAAAGCGACGTAAGCCTGCCACACTACAAAACCTCTACTACCACACTACAATAACAGACCAATCTAGATTAAAATAGTTAGCTTGATAAGCATGGACATGTTTATCCTGGTAACCTACTAAAAATTAAGTCATGTTATTCTTTGAAATTACGTAATCAACAGCTTATCTAACTTTATCACGATGAAAACAACATTGAAATTGCAATAGGTACATGTTTATTGCCCATACTATCATAGTATCAATAGTCATTTATTCAGTAGAAGCTGACCCGGCGAACTTCGTACCGCCTACGCACACTGTTTGAGAGGACGAACAATTTGTAGGAGAAAATAAATTTGTCTTGCAATTTTTTCTTTTTCTCACTGTACCTTCTTCTTTTACGAATATCTCAAGACCTAAATAAGCCAAAACAGTCCATCCTTTCTTAAATTTCAGCGAGACTAACGCACAGCAATTCATTTAATATAGATAAGTCGGTCACGCATACACTATCCTTAACGACAGTCTTTTTAACCGACTTCAAAAAAAAGGAGGAGGTTCTCAATTCGTCTGAATGTTGTTGTTTTTTTTTTTTTATGTATGTTATGCGATTACGCCGTCAATTATGGCCCAATTTCAAAAATTATTTTTTAGTTTGAAAGGGTATACTCCCGAGGTGGTCCCATTTCCACCAAGTCAGATTCTGATGATGGGATCCCTGGGAAATCGAGGGCAACCCTCAATTTTTATAGGCACCCATAATGTTTTGCATATATTTTCTGACTCGATGCTGATTTTTGGGTCTGGTAATCATCATGTCATGTTGCTGACCTGATGATGGAGGCCACAGAACTCCTTAACGGATAGGAGTTAGAAGATAATACTGCAATTTGTCGACAGAACGTATTTCGCAGTGTGTTGAGCAGATGTGGAGCTTATGAGGTACCAGACCGCCAATTTTTATTTACTAGGGGCGTACCCGCACACCCAGTAACGAAAAAAAAAATTGAAAGTTCCTTTCTTAATTTAACCTGTTATTTAACGCGAGACCTTATCCTATGGTTACGACACCAAAATAGCCGCCGTTCTGGTTGGAGTGTAGGTAAACCCTTTTCTTAAGACTTAAAAATTTTCGTCGAAAAATTGACCCTATATAACACCTTATTTTTATCATACCATTGGATGGGGGGTCCATAGAGGACCAATATTAGTTGAGGTTACTTTGCTGTAAAGTAATTTTTGGCGAAGTTAGGAGGGAAAAAATAAAAGACAACACTTAAAATTGTAAAATAAAAAAAGTTTAACAAAAAACTAAAAACCGACTTCAAAATGAAACTAAAAAGCGAAAAATAATATTGACTAAAACATACCTAATCAGTTCTTTTTGGAGTCGGTGCCAGCCATCGAGAGTTAAAATGAGTTCATTCGCACCGACTCCAAAAAGAACTGATTAGGTATGTTTTAGTCAATATTATTTTTCGCTTTTTAGTTTCATTTTGAAGTCGGTTTTTAGTTTTTTATTAAACTTTTTTTTCATATTTTTGAGAGTGGTTGTATATCAGTATCTGGTTGTGTAATATTACTTACACACTAAGTTATCGGTGCCTACACACTAATACACGATTATGGAATATACGAATTTTTAATAATTTACTGTAGCATACTTTGAAAGCCTGAAAGGTGTTTGTCTCATAGGTTTGCGCTAGAATAACGTTTACGAGTTCGAAACTGACTATTTAAAATCTGTGTCTTAATCTTCACTTAATACGCTTTAGTTAGATGCTTGAATAGGACTAGTACATCAGCACTAAACTAAAAAAGAAAGCTTTAATAATTCAGTTACCAAAAATTTTTTGTTTCAAAAATTCTGGCTAATAAAAAACCGGCCAAGTGCGAGTTGGACTCGCGCACGAAGGGCTCCCTACCATTTTTTTAATAATATCATTTTTGCTCCATGGGACCTCCCTTAAATATTTATTAAATTATGTTTTTTTTAGTATTTGTCGTTAGAGCAGCAACAGAAAAACATCATCTGTGAAAATTTCAGCTGTCTAACTATCACGGTTCATGGGATACAGCCTGGTGACAGACGGACAGACAGACGGACAGCGGAGCCTTAGTAATACGGTCCCGTTTTACCCTTTGGGTACGGAACCCTAATAAAAATGGAAGATTAATACTTGTAAAATTTGGAAAACAATTGTAATGACCACTATTTCCACTTTTTTGCTATAATAAAAGTTCCAGACTCATAAATCGAGACGAACTGTGATATATTACATGAGTCACAAGCTAATAAATATTGTGGTGACAAATATTGGCCATTGAAACAGTTATTTTGAGCTCTACTAAATAGACACATTACGATTCAGTACCTACTATTTTTTTATGAAAGTCTGCAATACTTTTTCTGCCAAATGCGTTGATCTTGCCTTCCACAATCGCACATTTACATAAACAAGCAATCAGAATAACAAAGGATACTGTGATGAAAGCTCATTGTCATAATTTCTCGCTGTCGTTCGCCAAGAAATGTTTTCTTCTACTTATTAAACGTATGCGAATGATTTCAGCTTCACATTTTAAATATAGTGCCCTAAATGTACGACGTTAGATAAATTTCACTATTAGGTAAAGTCTGCGATACATACAAATACATGACTACCCTACTATAATGATCTATAATGTGAATATTTAGAGGTTATAAACGTAATGAGTTAGTGATTGAAATTCGGTGGGATGTAGGTAATTAGTTTCAAATGAGTTTAATTAATCCGATTAGATTACAATTTGTTACACCAAGGTTTAAATTAAACTTATCAGTTAAAACAATTTAGTGCACACTATTAGATAATTAGTGTTCCGTGCAAAATACCCTTATCCGCTTTACTACTATTATACAGGATGTCCCGTAAATCAAGGTCAACCTTGTAACCACAAATTCTATACATCATGGTAAACAGCTTTTGTTATAACACTTTTGCAAATTTGCATGACAATTATTTATCGATATCCTATAAAAAATTTACAATAGCCGAATAAAGTATAGAAAGACAAAAAAAACAATAATATGCATATTTTAAAACGTTACAGAACAAAGAAAAAAGTTGTTCACTATCATATGGTGTATAAAATATGTGGTTATCTAAGGTTGATCTATTTGATTCATGGGGCACTTTGTATGTATAGGCTGTTGTATGTGCGTTGCTACTCTATTATCAAAATCATGTTAGTGCAATCTAGATGAATTTTAATAAACAGATGTATCTTCTAAAACTGTTTTCTGTAAAGCAACTTGTAATATCATTAAACCAACGTTGTCTATGTAGGTACAACAGATATTTTGATTTACGTGTCTAACTGAAGTAAACAAAGGTCACCTGAAAAAAATTACTTTCTCACAGAAGTCTTTTAAGGCTCCGTACCCGAAGGGTAAACGGGACCCTATTACTAGGGCTCTGCTGTCCGTCTGTCTGTCTGTCCGTCTGTCTGTATATATGTATGTCTGTCTATCTGCCTGTCTGTCTGTCTGTCGGTCTGTCGGTCTGTCGGTCTGTCGGTCTGTCGGTCTGTCGGTCTGTCTGTCTGTCTGTCTGTCTGTCTGTCTGTCTGTCTGTCTGTCTGTCTGTCTGTATGTCTGTCTGTCTGTCTGTCTGTCTGTCTGTCTGTCTGTCTGTCTGTCTGTCTGTCTGTCTGTCTGTCTGTCTGTCTGTCTGTCTGTCTGTCTGTCTGTCTGTCTGTCTGTCTGTCGGTCTGTCGGTCTGTCTGTTTGTCTGTCTGTCTGTCTGTCTGTCCATTTGTCCGTCTGTTACCAGGCTGTACCTCATGAATCGTGATAGACAGTTGTTTTTTTTACATATGATGTATTTATGTTGCTGCTATAACAATAACACCCTGACCTCAACACTTAAGGGTCTTCCAAAACGAGAAGTTACGATCATCCTGGGAGACTTCAATGCCAAAGTTGGGGATACCACGAACGATGACCACCTTCGTCGTATTGCAGGAGAATACGGAATCGGACAGCGAAACGAGAGGGGCGAGCGTCTGATACAATTCTGCTATGAAGCAAGTCTCACTATTACCAACACCTGTTTCAAGCATCATATCCGGAGGCTTTACACCTGGATATCACCCGGCGACAGATGTAGGAATCAAATTGATTACATATTGATAGGGACGCGATGGAGAAGCTCAGTGACAAACGCTATAACATTCCCGGGTGCTGACTGTGGCTCCGACCACCAACTTCTTGTAGCAACAGTGCAATTGCGGCTTAAAAGGATACAGAAACACAAGGCAGCTCTGAATATGCAAGCCGTAAACATCAGCGGCTTCAGAGTCAGTTTTGAAAAGTAAATAGGGGAGTTTCCACAGCACATGAAAGATAGCGACAGTAAATGGGAGTACTTTAAAGGGATAATAGAGGACACAGCTAAAGAACATAAACTAGCTAAACCAGCCATGAAAGATTTCATCACACCTGAGACCTCCCAAATCATCCTTGAGAGGCGTAAATTGAAAGAGAATGGCGTATGTTTAACTGAAGACCACCAACGTTATTCCGAACTGAGCCGCAAAGTCCAACTATGCTGCCGGAAGGATTATGATAGCCACATTAACGAAATCTGTCTCGAACTGGAACAACACGCACTCAAAAACGAATCCCGTTATCTTTTTCAAAAAGTAAAAGAATTGTCTGGAACACGTAAGCCGAGAACATGTGCCATCGGAGATAAAGACGGGCGTCTGCTTACAAATGTTACTGAAGTGTTAGAACGCTGGAAAAACTACTGTGCGGAGCTTTATGACACAGGTGAGCCTACGAACGCTGATATTACATGGGCGGCAGAAGAACCCGATATCCTTACGTCAGAGGTTGAGCATGCCATCAAAGCTCTGAAGTCAAATAAAACACCGGGTAATGACGCGATTACAGCCGAAATATTAAAAAACCTAGGTCAGCAAGGCACGAAGGCTATCACTGATATCTGCAATACCATTTGGAGCACTGGAAAATGGCCAAAAGACTGGACAGAGTCAGTGTTCATACCGCTGCATAAACAGGGCTCCTTAAAAGACTGTGGTAATTACAGGACAATTGCGTTGATATCTCATGCAAGTAAAATCCTTCTTCATGTGATTAATCGACGTCTAAGCTACTTTCTGAGCCGACAGATACCCGAAGAGCAGGCAGGTTTCGTCAAAGGCAGAGGAACGCGGGAACAAATACTAAATGTCCGTCAAATCATCGAGAAGAGCAGAGAATTTAACAGCCCCGTCATAATAGCCGAATAAAGTATAGAAAGACAAAAAAAACAATAATATGCATATTTTAAAACGTTACAGAACAAAGAAAAAAGTTGTTCACTATCATATGGTGTATAAAATATGTGGTTATCTAAGGTTGATCTATTTGATTCATGGGGCACTTTGTATGTATAGGCTGTTGTATGTGCGTTGCTACTCTATTATCAAAATCATGTTAGTGCAATCTAGATGAATTTTAATAAACAGATGTATCTTCTAAAACTGTTTTCTGTAAAGCAACTTGTAATATCATTAAACCAACGTTGTCTATGTAGGTACAACAGATATTTTGATTTACGTGTCTAACTGAAGTAAACAAAGGTCACCTGAAAAAAATTACTTTCTCACAGAAGTCTTTTAAGGCTCCGTACCCGAAGGGTAAACGGGACCCTATTACTAGGGCTCTGCTGTCCGTCTGTCTGTCTGTCCGTCTGTCTGTATATATGTATGTCTGTCTATCTGCCTGTCTGTCTGTCTGTCGGTCTGTCGGTCTGTCGGTCTGTCGGTCTGTCGGTCTGTCGGTCTGTCTGTCTGTCTGTCTGTCTGTCTGTCTGTCTGTCTGTCTGTCTGTCTGTCTGTATGTCTGTCTGTCTGTCTGTCTGTCTGTCTGTCTGTCTGTCTGTCTGTCTGTCTGTCTGTCTGTCTGTCTGTCTGTCTGTCTGTCTGTCTGTCTGTCTGTCTGTCTGTCTGTCGGTCTGTCGGTCTGTCTGTTTGTCTGTCTGTCTGTCTGTCTGTCCATTTGTCCGTCTGTTACCAGGCTGTACCTCATGAATCGTGATAGACAGTTGTTTTTTTTACATATGATGTATTTATGTTGCTGCTATAACAATAACACCCTGACCTCAACACTTAAGGGTCTTCCAAAACGAGAAGTTACGATCATCCTGGGAGACTTCAATGCCAAAGTTGGGGATACCACGAACGATGACCACCTTCGTCGTATTGCAGGAGAATACGGAATCGGACAGCGAAACGAGAGGGGCGAGCGTCTGATACAATTCTGCTATGAAGCAAGTCTCACTATTACCAACACCTGTTTCAAGCATCATATCCGGAGGCTTTACACCTGGATATCACCCGGCGACAGATGTAGGAATCAAATTGATTACATATTGATAGGGACGCGATGGAGAAGCTCAGTGACAAACGCTATAACATTCCCGGGTGCTGACTGTGGCTCCGACCACCAACTTCTTGTAGCAACAGTGCAATTGCGGCTTAAAAGGATACAGAAACACAAGGCAGCTCTGAATATGCAAGCCGTAAACATCAGCGGCTTCAGAGTCAGTTTTGAAAAGTAAATAGGGGAGTTTCCACAGCACATGAAAGATAGCGACAGTAAATGGGAGTACTTTAAAGGGATAATAGAGGACACAGCTAAAGAACATAAACTAGCTAAACCAGCCATGAAAGATTTCATCACACCTGAGACCTCCCAAATCATCCTTGAGAGGCGTAAATTGAAAGAGAATGGCGTATGTTTAACTGAAGACCACCAACGTTATTCCGAACTGAGCCGCAAAGTCCAACTATGCTGCCGGAAGGATTATGATAGCCACATTAACGAAATCTGTCTCGAACTGGAACAACACGCACTCAAAAACGAATCCCGTTATCTTTTTCAAAAAGTAAAAGAATTGTCTGGAACACGTAAGCCGAGAACATGTGCCATCGGAGATAAAGACGGGCGTCTGCTTACAAATGTTACTGAAGTGTTAGAACGCTGGAAAAACTACTGTGCGGAGCTTTATGACACAGGTGAGCCTACGAACGCTGATATTACATGGGCGGCAGAAGAACCCGATATCCTTACGTCAGAGGTTGAGCATGCCATCAAAGCTCTGAAGTCAAATAAAACACCGGGTAATGACGCGATTACAGCCGAAATATTAAAAAACCTAGGTCAGCAAGGCACGAAGGCTATCACTGATATCTGCAATACCATTTGGAGCACTGGAAAATGGCCAAAAGACTGGACAGAGTCAGTGTTCATACCGCTGCATAAACAGGGCTCCTTAAAAGACTGTGGTAATTACAGGACAATTGCGTTGATATCTCATGCAAGTAAAATCCTTCTTCATGTGATTAATCGACGTCTAAGCTACTTTCTGAGCCGACAGATACCCGAAGAGCAGGCAGGTTTCGTCAAAGGCAGAGGAACGCGGGAACAAATACTAAATGTCCGTCAAATCATCGAGAAGAGCAGAGAATTTAACAGCCCCGTCATAATAGCCGAATAAAGTATAGAAAGACAAAAAAAACAATAATATGCATATTTTAAAACGTTACAGAACAAAGAAAAAAGTTGTTCACTATCATATGGTGTATAAAATATGTGGTTATCTAAGGTTGATCTATTTGATTCATGGGGCACTTTGTATGTATAGGCTGTTGTATGTGCGTTGCTACTCTATTATCAAAATCATGTTAGTGCAATCTAGATGAATTTTAATAAACAGATGTATCTTCTAAAACTGTTTTCTGTAAAGCAACTTGTAATATCATTAAACCAACGTTGTCTATGTAGGTACAACAGATATTTTGATTTACGTGTCTAACTGAAGTAAACAAAGGTCACCTGAAAAAATTTACTTTCTCACAGAAGTCTTTTAAGGCTCCGTACCCGAAGGGTAAACGGGACCCTATTACTAGGGCTCTGCTGTCCGTCTGTCTGTCTGTCCGTCTGTCTGTATATATGTATGTCTGTCTATCTGCCTGTCTGTCTGTCTGTCGGTCTGTCGGTCTGTCGGTCTGTCGGTCTGTCGGTCTGTCGGTCTGTCTGTCTGTCTGTCTGTCTGTCTGTCTGTCTGTCTGTCTGTCTGTCTGTCTGTCTGTATGTCTGTCTGTCTGTCTGTCTGTCTGTCTGTCTGTCTGTCTGTCTGTCTGTCTGTCTGTCTGTCTGTCTGTCTGTCTGTCTGTCTGTCTGTCTGTCTGTCTGTCTGTCTGTCTGTCTGTCTGTCTGTCTGTCTGTCTGTCGGTCTGTCGGTCTGTCTGTTTGTCTGTCTGTCTGTCTGTCTGTCCATTTGTCCGTCTGTTACCAGGCTGTACCTCATGAATCGTGATAGACAGTTGTTTTTTTTACATATGATGTATTTATGTTGCTGCTATAACAATAACACCCTGACCTCAACACTTAAGGGTCTTCCAAAACGAGAAGTTACGATCATCCTGGGAGACTTCAATGCCAAAGTTGGGGATACCACGAACGATGACCACCTTCGTCGTATTGCAGGAGAATACGGAATCGGACAGCGAAACGAGAGGGGCGAGCGTCTGATACAATTCTGCTATGAAGCAAGTCTCACTATTACCAACACCTGTTTCAAGCATCATATCCGGAGGCTTTACACCTGGATATCACCCGGCGACAGATGTAGGAATCAAATTGATTACATATTGATAGGGACGCGATGGAGAAGCTCAGTGACAAACGCTATAACATTCCCGGGTGCTGACTGTGGCTCCGACCACCAACTTCTTGTAGCAACAGTGCAATTGCGGCTTAAAAGGATACAGAAACACAAGGCAGCTCTGAATATGCAAGCCGTAAACATCAGCGGCTTCAGAGTCAGTTTTGAAAAGTAAATAGGGGAGTTTCCACAGCACATGAAAGATAGCGACAGTAAATGGGAGTACTTTAAAGGGATAATAGAGGACACAGCTAAAGAACATAAACTAGCTAAACCAGCCATGAAAGATTTCATCACACCTGAGACCTCCCAAATCATCCTTGAGAGGCGTAAATTGAAAGAGAATGGCGTATGTTTAACTGAAGACCACCAACGTTATTCCGAACTGAGCCGCAAAGTCCAACTATGCTGCCGGAAGGATTATGATAGCCACATTAACGAAATCTGTCTCGAACTGGAACAACACGCACTCAAAAACGAATCCCGTTATCTTTTTCAAAAAGTAAAAGAATTGTCTGGAACACGTAAGCCGAGAACATGTGCCATCGGAGATAAAGACGGGCGTCTGCTTACAAATGTTACTGAAGTGTTAGAACGCTGGAAAAACTACTGTGCGGAGCTTTATGACACAGGTGAGCCTACGAACGCTGATATTACATGGGCGGCAGAAGAACCCGATATCCTTACGTCAGAGGTTGAGCATGCCATCAAAGCTCTGAAGTCAAATAAAACACCGGGTAATGACGCGATTACAGCCGAAATATTAAAAAACCTAGGTCAGCAAGGCACGAAGGCTATCACTGATATCTGCAATACCATTTGGAGCACTGGAAAATGGCCAAAAGACTGGACAGAGTCAGTGTTCATACCGCTGCATAAACAGGGCTCCTTAAAAGACTGTGGTAATTACAGGACAATTGCGTTGATATCTCATGCAAGTAAAATCCTTCTGCATGTGATTAATCGACGTCTAAGCTACTTTCTGAGCCGACAGATACCCGAAGAGCAGGCAGGTTTCGTCAAAGGCAGAGGAACGCGGGAACAAATACTAAATGTCCGTCAAATCATCGAGAAGAGCAGAGAATTTAACAGCCCCGTCATATTATGCTTTATTGATTACACAAAAGCCTTTGACTGTGTACAATGGGATAAACTGTGGAATGTGATGCTTGAAATGGGAGCTCCTGAACACCTCGTTGCTTTGATCCAAAGTCTGTACACTGAAAATCGCTCTTTCATCAGAATAGGAAATGAATGCTCCAATATGTTCCAGACTAAAAAAGGAGTGAGACAGGGCTGTATATTGTCTCCAGCACTTTTCAACATATATGGAGAGCACATTATTCGTAGGACTACGGAAAACTGGGAGAAGGGTTTCCCTGTGGGTGGTAAGAGACTTTCAAATCTCCGATATGCCGACGACACCATTCTTTTGGCAACATCCATGGAGGATATGAACGAGTTGTTCCAAAGACTCGAGCTTGAAAGTGGAAACATTGGTCTAGCAGTGAACAGAGCAAAGACGAAGCTCATGATAGTTGATCGAGCCGGAAAGTTAACAAATGTCACCTGCAACATTCCTGGCATCAACAAAGTCGATCACTACATATACTTGGGCTCCCAAATCAACAGTGATGGCAGCTGTGTCCACGAGATTAAGAGGAGAATCGGTATGGCAAAAGATGCAATGTCTCGTCTAAACAAAATCTGGAAGAAAAGAGGAATTGGTATCAAAACCAAGGTCAGACTGATACGAGCCTTGGTATTCCCTATCTTTCTTTATGGAGTAGAAACGTGGACAATCCTGGCTCGAGAAAGGCAAAGGATTGATGCATTCGAGATGTGGTGCTGGAGACGAATGCTGAGAATACCTTGGACTGCAAAACGCACCAATGCATCAATTCTAACCCAGCTCCAAATAAAAACTCGCTTGTCCACCGTGTGCCGACAACGTATTCTCTCATACTTTGGCCACACCATGCGCAGAGGCGACAAAAATCTTGAAAAATTGATCATGGTTGGGAACACTGAAGGCAAAAGATCGCGCGGTCGTTCGCCAACAAGATGGGCCGATCAAATAAAAGACTCGTCATCTGGATTTTACTCGGTTGTAAGAGACGCGCTGGACAGAAACCGGTGGAGGCAGATCATCCGCTCCAGATGCAACCCTGATGCTGACCACGATCCTCAGACATGAGGGACCGACCCGAGAGAGAGAGAGAGATAACAATAAACTAATAAACAGAATAAAATAAATATTTAAGGAGGCTCCCATACAACAAACGTGATTTTTGCCGTGTTTATAGATAATGGTACGGAACCCTTCGTGCGCGAGTCCAACTCGCACTTGGCTGTTTTTTTTTATATTTGCGTCCATTTGTCATTGTCTCAAAGTAAGGCATTAACATTCTGGTGGCACTACCTCCTGGGATATTAATGCAATCGAATGTCGATTTTGATTACTTTATTAACTTCGATCACCATACTAAAATAATCAGGAAATACGGTCATAATTTTCACATTACATATTACCTATCTTTTTAAACGTTAAAGAGCATTTCCAGCAACGTGACAATGACGTTATGAAAATTGCATCGGCTTCATTAAAATATATTTAATGGCGTTTGCTCATTCCCTGGTCAATTTCTCTCGCAATTATGAATTAATGATGTATTGTAAATCAGGTGTTCTGTCGTGTCACAGGGGTGAGCAAGTACCGAAGTGCTCGCAAAGCAATTTTTTCTGAATTGCATTTTCGGTCTAGTGCTCACAAGTGTACCGTGTATTGGTTAAATTACTGCTTTAGGTGTTTCATTGACAAAAATTATTACGTAAAATAATTAAGGCTACTCGTACCATTATAATAATATTCACAGTCACAGAAATACTTATTATACCACGGCTAACCCTAAGATATATTTCCACGGCGAATTTAGAAAGAAAAATGTTGTATTTGTGTCATATGACACCACAAAATAATTACAATATAGATATCTGGGCCATAACCATGAACTCTTAAAACAATCTCAAAGTTGTCAAATCTGTCAATTTTGGTACGTCATTTCATACAAAATTTGACAGCAATGATAATGTTTGACAGATTTGTGATTGTTTTAACAGTTCATGGTTAGGGCCCTGTGCTAGGACACTAACAGCGTTACTATTTTGAATTGGTAAAAGTAGTAATGATGTTAATTACTTACCTCATGAAAACCATTATTCTTAACAGCAGATAGGTTATTAAATGTTTTTTTTTATATCGGAGATGGTCCCGTCCCTAGCAGAAGAACGTGATTTAATCTGCTCCAAACCCAACGTAAATTCATCGTGTACAATTCTCAGCTGCAAATACAATAGTTACCTAGAAATCTTATTGTTAAACATAAATCATCCTATAACATCGGTCAACTTTAAGCTGACATGTGAACCTACTGCAACACAGACAAATTACCGCACAGTGAAGCGACCTAAATCAAGTGCATGTCTCATGCAGGCGTGTGACAGAGGCAACTTGAATGAGAGCTGCCCGAGAGCAATTCATTTAGGGTCGATTTTTAGCGCAGAGCCCAAGCGTAGCGGAGAGTCAATCCAAAAGTTTACATAGCAAGTTACCTTTTAAGTTTGACGCGAGTGTTCCGTAAACTGCGCGCATCTTTGGTCTCATAGATTAGACAGTATTTTGTTCATCTCGATAGAAATAAATACGAGTATAATTTATCAAGAAATTGGTTTAAAACTACAAGATTGCATTTCGCTCGCTCATAGAAAATCTAAAAGGTCTATTTAAATTTGCTTTTATCTTCATAATTTACTTGTTCCATTACGTCAGTTGTGTCATTTGTGATAATTTGAACTTTGAAGTGATATAGATAAAACTTAGAGCATTAGTAACACTTCAATGAAGCTCAGTAGGTTTTAATTACGCCTCCTCGACTTCAGCAAAGTCCTTTAAATTTTGTGAATTATTTGAGTTGTCAATTCATTTGTCAAAAGCCTTTTTTTACAGCTTAATATAGTTTTTAACATAATTCAACTTCATTCATTAAGAAATCAGTTGTTGCTTTTATAAAATAGTTTCTATTGCTTTGATGTACAGCTCAAATTATACCATGCATACCTTTAACCTTTGCCTTGTGATTGGCTTACAGTTAACCAATTAAGTTGATGTCTTACAATAAGCCTTAGCGAAATCTCGTTTAACTGGGAAATGTCCTCAAAAGTGGTAAAGCACTTTCTTGGTCGGCTGTAGTACATTACGTTTTATATTATATCGACCCGTTAGTGCTACTTCAAAAGGGCTTAGTAGGCATTTTCAGTTTTGATGAGTTTCAGTTTCATAGAATCGGGTAATTAGAGTTCAGTATCACCGTGCGTATATGATTTCGCTATGTTTAGATGGATATTAATACTAAATATAGTATCGCAATTTGATTGATGCACATACTATTATTATAATTTCTATTCATATCTGCATTGTTCAAAATGATGATACGTCTGTTATGTTTATTGGTAACACGTACTAAGTTGTAATTTAATCGTTGTAATCAGTTTTTTGTATTATCTACGAGTACCTACTTAAATACTAAATTATTTTATGTAAAATGCAAAATTAGAACCCAATATCTAGAGACCTATATGCACGGGCTAACGTTTTTACTCCAAAATGCAGAATATTCCAAAATAATGAACAAACATTTATCAAGTTTCATAAGACTTAGGTGTTAGGTTTAAAATTGATTATTGTTGAGGCTATTCATTCATCCCCTTGAATATTGTGAAGTTCATTGGGACCTGAAGTATCGACAGTCAAGCACAGAACCCACTAAGATGCTCAGCGACCGTATGCGACCGCTAGCGGTTCCTGTGTGACATGGTTCATAGTTATTCGAACATTTAACACTCCCGTCCCGGAACGCTCTCGTTACCGCCTCACTGACTTCTGTGCTTAAGATAGCCCTATAATATCTCGAGTTCTCGACGAAGCTCATGAATACAAATAGTTGTAGAAGTTGAGTCGAGCATTGCAGATAACACTATGTATAGTAGCGTGCGTTCTAATTGGAACTACGCGGACCGCGGACCTAAACTATGTAACATTTCACTTGGTACAGTCTAATTCGTATATCAGTTTTATTTATCAATATTCATTATATTTATTGTGAAATCCTTTAACAACAATAATCTTATATTTCCCTGAGCAACTTTATGTAATTGTTTAGTAAGAACGTAAACTATGCACACTGCATTTAATTTATACATATTTCTTATGTATCATATTTCGAATAAAATAACGTATAATCTTTTTTATTAATTTATTAAGTATCTTTTTAAATTAGCCATTTCTAAAATATGCTCAACACTAACTTTACTTGAACATCCTGCTGAATGCATATTGCACAATATCAGAATAGCACTTTCCTGCCTCTAATTGAATTATGATATAGAGATTACAGGTACATTATAAATCTAACATAGTGTAAATTAAGCTTTTTTAAATTTAAAATAACAAAATTAACTCTGTATTATTAGATATCCTAAAATATACATCACCAACTGTACTTACGTCCATACGTCGGGTGGGACATTATTGTGACTGTAGCAGGAAGTTAATTGCGTGTTCCTTGTCAAGCCGGGTTTGCGGATGATTTAGGGCATTTTAGAGCTACAGTAGCATAATAGATAGAAGGCAGTAGGTATGTTTAAAACCAGCTACAAATTTTAATGTCGCAAACAGTGATGATTTATTTATCCTTAGAATCCTAAATCAACTTATCAATACAATACAATCGCTAGTTCTATTCAACCTCATTATTCGTCAAACTTAAAAATGAAAAAAAAAAACATATAAAAAATAATAGTCTGAGTTTAGAATTACCAACTAAAAAAACAAAAGTTAGAAATGTTGGAACGTGAAATGCAAGTGCGCGAATAAGATTTGCTTGTTTTTTTCTACAAAGTCGCTTTGACTAAAAGGTTTCTTTACAAAATTTCAATTCACAACAAAACACTTTTGCATTTATTGTGAACTGGGTAGAATGAAAACATGAAACTACGGTTAAACACACAATATTTTAATAAATAGGTATTTAACTGGTGACAGTTTCACAAAATATGGAGGTTGAAAAACAACATTTAAGATTAAGGCTAGTCGAAATAGTCGTTTTTAATCTCCCACACTATATTGATCATTTGACCGGGTAGTTAGTGGGAAGGCTAAAACCAATTTTCATAGCTCGATGGACTGTAAACTTCAGGAAAATGATTGGCAGTGGCTGGATGAAAAAGCCAACAGTAGACTGCAAATAGGCTGAGATGATGATCATTATTTTGAACAAAGATTTTTCTGGTACCTACTTTATACAATTCCTAATTGTGTCCAAATATTTATGTTACTTATTGATTTAAAAAAAAACTTGAGACAGAGCTATCGCTCATCATGTCAAAGGATCAGACTCCATCAATATTTTAGATACCAGATTAAAAAGACACAACCTACCTACCAGATGATACCTAACAAAAACAAATACATGTCTGCCACCAACCCACCGGACATCATCAATTAATAATAATTTTCTTATGTAAGTGACTCTCTGATAAACAAAAGTACTCTATCCTTATTGACACCTAAATGGGTTTTTCTGAGGTTTTCTGCTTTATACCAATAGACTCTGTTTTATTTATAAACTCTCCTTTAGCCGTATAATTGACATTTGGTATATTATCATCCAGGACAGGACCGCCGCGCTGTTACCTATATAAGTTTTTTCTTTGACCTTTTATGTGTGGGTGTTAGAAAAACCTAGAATATTAACACAATTAAAAATCATTATTTGCGCCAGAAATTATTCAGCTTTGTACATTGCAATTCAGAACAATATAAAAAGGTTGACTTACAAATTAAATCGCAACAAGTTTTACGCAACAAATAAGTTGGGCAACAAATTAAATAACAGAGACTTTTTATTGTGAATATATTTCACAAAAAAATAACTATACATCATTTTGATTATTAAAATGAAATAAAACATTAAATGAATTTTTGCATTTCTGCCAAAATATTTTACTTTCTCGCCACAAGGTGCGAATGTGATTTAACAATAATTAAACTTTTAATTTATTAAAGGCTTTAAATTCTATAAGCTCTCGGAATAGGTAAGTAAAATTGGATTAAACCTTCCTGAATTTCGTTATAAATGAAAATCACTTAGCAGATGCTTCTGTAGCTTCTTATTAAAATAAGCGTTAAAAATAATATTTGTAAGATTTTGCGGCAGACAATGGTTCATGGTTCGCGTTTTGGATTATAGAACAACAGTTGTGGTTGTTGTTGGGTTCAAATAGAACAAAAAAGTGATGAGCACGAGCAATCAAGTACCTGAGTCGTAGATGTCATTAACTTTAATTGGAAGTACATTTGTCAGTTATCAAGTCATTGTTTTATAAATTGCTGCAAGCTACTTAGTTAACGGCTAGATCTAGATCGAAAAAAAGAAAGAAAGAGCCACAGTAACTAATGACGTTAAAAACTGAACAGATATAAAAATAACAATAATATTGATTTAAATATCGAATTCCACAGTATGTTTATCCGTTAACTAGACGTTGTTTATATGTGCTGCAAGCTAATTCGTTATATTATGCTTAGAGCTGGCATGAAGGAAAAAAAACAAACGGTAACTAATTCCGTTATTAAAAAAAAACGCGTTATAAAGTGTTTAAATATCGAATTCCTGGAAGCCGAGCGGGTGTTGCTGCTTGTGGACGCCCCTTGCCGGCTGCTGCGCTCTCGGTATGATGGACATGCGGCGGCTGGCGGCCGGGGCGACCTCCTCGGCGCGCGTGCCTGGCATTATTGAGAAGCGCCTGCGAAACGTATTAGTTGTTAACATTTTCTCTATGTATAGGCCCAATACGAAAATGTGTCGTTCGTTCTGACATAATATATCAATAAAATTAATATTAAAATAAATATTAGACAACATTACATCATTTCTCTGATCCTTAGGCTAAAGCACTTGTGTTAAAGAAATCAGAATCAACGATGGTACCACACCACCCAGACCCAACAATATTTAGAAAAGTTGATTTTCTACATTGACATGACCGGGAATCGAACCCAGGACCTCAGAGGTTGAGACACCGAGTACTGCGTGCTTGCCTCGCGGCAACGGAGAAAACACAAGCCAAATGAATGAAATAGTCAATCCTTTGACAAAGTTCAAAAAGTAGGGCAGGACTATTTTCAATTTCTATTTTCAATTAAATTGTTCATGGACTCCCATGAACAATTAAAAATAGTCCTGCCCTACTTTAAATCTGAGTAGATTTCATTTGTTTTTTTTTAGGATAGGCTAAAACGGCTCTGGAAAAACCCAAATTCAATCCATGTCACTCACCAAACAAATGAAATAGCTGTATTGACTACATACGATCCAGTTTCGGGGGCCGTTTTTTATCAGATCCATGTAGTTGTATTAGGCATAAATTGCCAAAGCTTTGACAATTTCATTTTATTAGGATTTAACGATGGAACCAATGACAATTAAATTATCATTCGTGATTAAGGTAGATAGGTGATATTTATTTGTTCTAGCACGAAAACTTAATAGGTAGGTGTTTAGTTTATGTGCCGCAGCAGCGATGAAAATATGAGTTCCGTGTTTGAGCTGATCTAAGAACAGGAGAGAGATTTTCATCTTTCGCCCCACTAATCATAATAATCAATTTACCGCTCTTGTTGGAATTTCTGAACTTTGCGCAACAGTCTAGAGGCTAGACATGTCTTATCTCAGAGATTTCACATTTTAATATTAATTTTTGAACAATTCAAAATTTGCCTACCACAATTATAATTTAGAAATTATATATTTTGATTTGAGAATATATATGGGTGTAATTTGCCTGAATAAATATTTATTTATTTCATTTAATAACATTATTAAAAAAAAAACTATAATTGCTGGATGTTCGAAAATTGGTTTAAATAATGAATATGATAATTTAAATCAACATAGAAGGAATAAAAATAAGTATTTATATTTTTAAATGTTACATCCAGGAATTCGTAATAGCAGCCGTAACACATAAATGTCTGAATTCAAAGGATAGAAGACAGAGACATTTCTTATTAACCAAATCCTTATAGCTTACGAAATGTATTATATTATTATGTTGGATCATATTCAAGGAACCTAACACCGCCTGCGATAGTTTGTAACCATGCCAAAATGCATACTGATCGGCTTATGTCTAGACGTTAGGCAAATTAAGTACTACGTAATACTTAGTTAGTTTACGAGTATGTTCAGTGAGAAGCTTGCATGATATGCAAAAAGAAATATTTGCATCAGTTCTTAGCATTGCTACGGTGATTTACTCCTAAGAAATGAACATGAAAACGCTTCTCTCCCGGAATATTTATATATTCATAAACACTTCTGATTCGATAACAGTTAGTAAGAACTGACCATTACTATGCGCAATCTGTAATGATATCATTTGTTACATTGCACTAAGTAGTAAGAGCACTAGTGCTATATAAATAAATAAATATCTTTATTGAAACACTAGAATTAAAAACATCAATGCAAAATAAAAAATTGGGGCTAAACAAATATCAGAAATGTCAGAGGTTCCCAAACTAAGCTAAGCCTGTTTCTTGGAAAACAGTTATGAATTAAAGAATATTATTTGTTTGGCGTACTTACACTGTATGTAGATGTTCGTGTGTGTGTTTGTGATGTAACGCCAATGCGCACCACTTGTAATACTTAATTGTGTAGCATCGGCTTAGTGGCTCGTCAGCCAGTTAAGCAGTATTGTAACGTAATTAGTCAAAATTGAACCTTGGATTGGTACATTACAGACGGAGTGTTCTTCAGTCAGTCAGGCAGTAAAGGTTATCGTTGTATACTTTTAGAACATCTTTTCAGACGCTAGTTTTCTATTCATACGACTACAAAATTGTCTCGACCCATTTCCTATACGAAAACTAGCAACATGTTAAACATAATTCTTCATATAAAAGTTATCTGGTTATTGAAAAATCTACCTTTATTATGCATGTATAATCTAAATTTAGCGAGTATTAATATTATTAAACTTTTCATTATTGTACATTATACCTTTCTTTATAAAAAAAATAAGTTGAGAAATTTTAAGGCGTCCAAAAAATAGTACGATTAGAAAGTTTAAATTAATTAATCATTATCTTTCATGTTTGTAGGTATTATGTTGTATAAATTTATTCCCCTTCCATAAAACATCAAACACAGTAACAAATTATTACCCCCGAGCTGAAGATAGAATATGATATTATGAATCGCATTATAAGGGTATCGTCTTATAAGGGTTTGTTTTAGGGGATTTCTTGTCTCTTTTATTCTGATGATACCTTTTTATGTGACGTTACATTTGAGGGTTATGCCAAAAAACGGCAGCACATTCTTACTATTCAAGAATAGTCAGAATGTGCTGCCGTTTTTCGGACGTCAAGACGTTGAGTCGTTTTTCTAGTAAGAAGTGAAATTCTGTTGTGTTTACAGAGCGTTAACAAGCTAAGAGATACTAATTTATTTCTTTTTCGGGCAGACAAACGACGCAACCGCAAAACTTTTTACCTGCCGTCAGTTTTTGTCATTTGCTTGTTTATCTTTACTACATAGATGTATCAGCATCCTGCCTAATTAGGGCATAGATGAGCTCTTAAAATAGTGTTAGGTACTAAACTTGTAAGTTATTTTAGAGTTTACTAAAATTTACATTATAAATAAATAAATAAATATTGGACAACATCACATACATTGCTCTGATCCTAAGGTAAGCAGCTAAAGCACTTGTTTTATAGAAATCAGAAACAACGACGGTACCACAACCCCCAGACCCGAGACAATATAGAAAAGTTCGTTTTCCACATTGACCCGACCGAGGATCGAATCCGGAACCTCAGAGATATACAGTCCGGCGTGCGCGCCTCTCGGCTAAGGATGTCGTCAAAATATTCCTTAGATATTTTAGTACATCCTACTTTATTTACATAACTATTATTATTTAGTTTCAGTCATGTTCATATTTTGATCCTTGTTCCAAAGTGTTAGTAAGATCTAAAAAACCTAACGTAGCGTATATGAGGGACAATGCTTTCACAAAACATTAAACAAAATAGGTACCTATAGCTAATTCGGTAAACAGGGTTTTGATTTTTAGGCAATATTATGCTATAAATGATCAGAACATAAACTTAAATTAAAATAATTGTAAGATGCAATGAAAATCTTACAAAACTAAATTATTTTACGTCTATCTGACACATGGTTAGATCTATCTAAAAGATAGTTCCAAAATCTTCGACCCTTTATTCGCGTAATGGTAGACAGTTTGATTAAACTATGAGTAGTAAAATTTTTAAATATATTTAAAAAAAATCAACAACTAAAGGAATGTCATTCGTTCAACATAACTACTTCTACAGGAATAATAATAATAAAATTCCTTTATTTTTCTCCACAATCTTATAATCCAAGCAATTTAAGGTAACAAAATAATAATACGAAAGATTATCGGACACTGGCTTCTGAGCTAGGCTGAGAGCCTGTATTACAGATAACCAGTACTCTCCTCTCTCGATGAAGTAAATTTAACAATACCACAGACTAGATTAAATAGCATAGCTCTTTTATTCAGAATCACGAATCGATAGGATTTCCAGGAAGCTAAGTTGTAAACTTGAATAGTGGCTACGGAAGTTTAAGCTTAACCTCTAAACCGGTACTATGTATTTTCCCATTAAAGTTCTGTGCAATCTAACCTTTTGCAAATAGTTTTGACCACACAGAGGATGAACCGTTATTATTCTTATTAAAGTATAACAGCAAGTTAAATAATTATTAGTTAGGATATAACACGGGTTTTATTTATTTAATAAAATGAAAGTAATGTTCAAAGCCCAATCCTATATTAAGTCACTATTAAATTTATCTATTTAATTTTGTCCAGGTTTTTTTGGACGTAAAATGGGTTAAATAAATGCGCGCAATCTTTTATACTTTACACCAGTTTATTTACGAGATAAACGATACGTCTATAAAATCCTGGCCGCATAAAGAAATAATCTAAGTAATATTTTTATCCTGGGACATAATAAGCCAAGTTATGCGACCACGTCTCTTCAATCCAATCATAATAGCTCGAGCCAACTTTGCTTTCATACGCGGTAATCATAACTCATCTAAAACTGGTCCGCAGTGGACTCTGACTGAAGTTTAAATTGTTTTACTGGTGAAAATCGTAAGTTTTGACGTGTGCTGACCGTTATTACTGAAATACGTATATCATTTTTATTTTTGTTTTGATATACTGAGATCACGGTCCTTTTTCAATATGTTTTTACATGTAGATTTAAAGAGTGTGGCGAGGTGTTCGCAAAAAGCTTGTTTGTTTAAATTGTTTGTGTACACCAGGAAACGATTGGCAAGCGGTGAGCGCGCCTTATGCAAGCATTGTAAGCCCTAATAACTGTACCGATTTACACTAACTGTCTTATTCAGAGTGCATTTGCTAGTACGGGACTAAGGTTAAAACTCTGACTTATGTACGTTAGTACTGGTTTAACCTTAGTCCCGGACTAGCAACTGCACTTTGAATAAGACAGTAAAAGTATTGCGTACCGGCATTTAAAGTTTTATAAACTTATAGACTTATTTGTATCTTTAGAAAACAATAGTAATCTGTCTCTATCTATATAACTATGTACATTCAAAAAATATCGGCCACTCTTTTAAAGAGTTATTTTTTAAAATAAGCTAATTATCACTCGATTTGTATTTAATGATCCTTTACCTGGATGCCGGAATGACAGTCATGCGTCTGAACAGGTGTTCAGCTGCGCTGCGGAGGTCGTCGTCTTGCATGAGGCTGACCATCGCCTTTTCACGTTTCTCAAGCGTCGCGTCTGAAGTTCCAACTTCTCCTTCTAGCGATATGTTTACACACTGTAAAATTTAAAAAAACAGATGTTTGTTTAAGTATTTACAGATTAAGAAGAGGGTATCGAATTTTCTATATAATCAGTTTACTAGTTGGAACATGTAGGTGGTACTATGCTAAAATACAAAAGGTTTCAAAAATAAAAAAATATCAATTCCATGATGTAGTAAAAGGCAATGTTATACCAACAAACAACTCAAAACCATCAATGGAAAGTTGAATATTATACAGCTAGGAAAATATTTTTAACAGTGTTTCTCACTCACGCGTTGCGTTACGAGTGATAAATTTTAATGTTCCACAACTGTCCCTGACGTAAACTGTTTACGCAGAATCGAAATGCTGTGTGTCACACCACACGACATTTTGTCATCGCGTGCATTTTGCACTTTATTTGATACTGGTGAACTTCCGCACATTGTCAAGTTTGGAAAAGTCCTCAGCCAATAATAAATTGGTCACTAAATCACACGAGAGTAGTAGGTATTTAAAAACTTGAAAAAATTACTAGCCAGGCAGGAACTTTTACCCTGCGAAACAGAAAGTAGCGTACTTTTTCGGTTTTAAAATTGCTTCACTTATTAATAGTTAATAGCCTAGCTTTAAAATTAGTTTCATTTAGCCTGGCCATTTGAGACGTCAATATAATAGAGATAATTATTAAACATTTTAAATCAATCTGAACCTAAATTATTATCTCATAGGCTTATACAAAAATAATTGCTTTTAAATAAGAACATTCGTTTCATAATCCGCCTTATTTTCACTTAATTTTATCCGCTTATCTACGAGTATCTGACGATTTCATGACTACCGATTATAATATTTTGTTTCTCGATAAAATATATCAGTTAAAATAATATTTGAGACTTATAATCGACATTCAAAACTCAATCCGCCTAATTTCTTAATCTCTTTCAATGCTTACGTAATAATTTCTCGATTCCGTTTAACTTCGTCACATTGAAAATTTATCTACGAATATATGCATACAAATCAGTTTTAAGGCTTGTGGAGTCGTCGTGAGGTTTATAGAGAATAATAATTTTACGATTGCCTAAAATTCATGATACCGTATATACCTACCTACCTAAGTTCAGTCGTGTAATATAAATGAGGTCAGATAGGCACAGAGGTCAGATTTATGAGAGCTCTCAAGTGAGGCTCAAGTGCCCGGGGCGTGCGGACATACTATTTATGACCAGGCGTCGTCTAATGTAATTCCCATAATCCCTATTAAGTCACGTTTTCACAAGCCCCAATTAGATTGAAAATTTGAGTCACCCCATCTCGAGTGGTTAAGCCATTCTCGGTATTATTTTTTCTTGAAACGTTTACGGTAAACGTTACCGCATAACGTGGCTATTAAAAACCTCTAAAATGTTATGGAACTTATGCTAGCACATTTTGCAGGCATATAAATAATGTGTTAATACGTTATTAACGTTTACTTTTTGCCTGCAGGTTAATGTTTTTACTCGTTATTTTATTTCAGGTAAGTTGTTAAAAGGGGATGGCAACATAGGACTCTTGCTAATGAGAACGTAATCAAGTCAGCATAATAATATCATTAAAAACTGGCTATCAAGAAACTTATTCTAAAACAAAAAAAGATTTATAAAATCTGTCATCTTGTAATTTCTTTTTTTACACCTACCGTGTCCATAAATGCAGCAACATCGCCATAGCCGTAAGTGCGAGCGAGTCCTGTTGCTTCGATCAGCGCTGCGCGGGCTTCGGCTCTATTGTTTTGAAGCAAGTGACAACGTGCCAGCAGAAATGTTGAGTTTAGCAGCCAAATTATCTGGTTAGCTGCGCGAGATTCTGTATAAATGTGGAAAACCAGGTCTATATTAATAAAACAGAAGAGTAAGTATGGATTGCCTTGGTGGCTACAACCCCCCAAAGGAGACCCACAGTCAGTTGCACCACTAGGTATTAAGAGCGGGGTCAGGCAAACAAGTAGGGTAAGGTATACCTCATAAAGCTCATTCATTTTATTCATAGCGCATCTGGTTGCGTAGCCCTTGATATCCAAGTGGGAAATAGCCCTACTTTTCATACATTCTCTTGATGCCCTTCAATGGTGCCTATGTAGTGCGTAGCGTTATCTGCGTATTGAGATTTTAGTCGTGGCATATGTCTGTCGCGCGTCAGTGGTTATAATAAGATTGCATTGACTCACGTTAACACTCTCCTTTCTTCAGTTATACCTTTTTAGTGAATTATACAGGGTGGTCCAGGCCAGATGGATATAAATTTTTTTAGGTAGTCGGTTAGGGACCTATTTTTACCCGCCAGGAAAAAAAACGCTTCTCAGCCCCTTACAAGATATGTTTTTTTATTTATTTTAGAAATATCACTACTTTTATTGTTTTATTTACTTTTAAAATGAAAAATTATATTATTTTTGGGTGCTTAGTTAGACATTGCACCCTCTCAGAAAAAAAATTGACATTGCGCTCTTTTAGATATTTCAAAAATTAAAGAAAAATATCTTGTAAGCGTATTTCTTTCCTGGCGAGTACAAATAGGTCCCTAAGCCGACTACCTAAAAAAAATATATCCATCTGGCCTGGTCCTGTATAGTGAAACCAAATTTTACTTCTCCATACTAAACTATGATCAACTTATCAACTATTGTGTAGGTGTACCTGAGGGTGGCTATGAAAATCAAACTTTTAATGTTGGTCCCATAATTAAAACTAAAAGTTTTTGTTCGCAGTAAACTCAGTAATTAATTAAATATAATATTTTAGTTTCCCCGGATTAATTGATCAAACTAAAACAAACACTTTAGGACGAAGATCGCTAATATTTAAGTAAAATAATTAAATGCCTTACCCGTAGAACCAAAGTTACCACTTAAGCTAAATTTAATTTGGATTTATCATAATTATTAAATTAGTTATATTATACTCTTAGGCCAAAACCTAATTGAAGAGCTGTCTAAATCATAATGGAGTAAATATTGTTAATCAGTTATCCAAACTAATAACACTGTCAAGTGATCCATTATAACCGAATTCAAGATGATTAACGCTATAAGTCACGTACAGTAGATATATCGATCTCATCTAATTATGTCCCAATAGGCTGAACAATCAATCAGTGATAGCGACTGTTCTGCGAGCTCGATGGTTGATACGTCTTAATGATCAACTATTGACAGGTGTAACACCTTGGGGAGATATCTGTGTAAACTCTGCGAGGTTCTACGTAATGATTGATTCAGAGATGTCAAGTTAGTTTGAGTTAAGTGGGAAATTGACGCATTGACGAAAACATGACTAACGACACTTTAATGTCGTTGTCTTGTTGTAGTCTTCGACGAGACAATGTTTATATAATGCAGTTATGTACTAATAATTTTAAAATAAAATAATTTGAAATGAAATGGTATATAAATGACATTAGAGAAAATGTGACTGTCATAGCCAAATATATAAGGTCCGATTTTATTAGTGTTCATCCTGTTAACCTGTGACTATATAGGTGAAAAGCAATCGTAAAAACCAATTTTCAAATGTGTACCATAAAAACTTAAAAAGTTAAAAATCAACAACATTGACTTCATATTGCATAAACTCGCCCTATCTTTGCTACGTTTAACCATCTGATTATCCGTCTTATTCCTTCCCCTTTTACAGAGCGAGAAAGAGTTGAAAATAGGACGAGTTTATGCAATATGAAGTTGATGTTGTTATTTTGTAATTTATTTTTAACTTTTTTAGTTTTTATGATAGACATTTGAAAGTTGGTTTTTACGATTGCTTTTCACCTATATAGTCATAGGTTAACAGGATGAACACTAATAAAATCGGACCTTATATTTTGAGATGGAAATATTTTTTTGGAGCTTGACTGTAAGGTAGGTATAAATAAGTATTGTTGTGCTTTTTTATTTCATAGGTATATCGTAGAGAGTAGAGTTCTTATTAATTACGTAAGTAATGCGTGGACAAGCATTATTCATGCATTACTTATACCTACTTTGCTCGCACGTTGCAGTTAGCATTGCTGCTCAATAGGCATGCATACAACGTTGCATGCCTACGTGGTCAGTAATGCACACTACCACAAAGTAAATGTATAAGTTTAATTCAATCTGTCTCATGTTTGTAAACAAAAGGTTTTAAAACGTACGACCGCATTTTAAAGATATACTTTGACTTTAACAATATGATATTATTAGATGACAAAATCATTTCCAAACATTAAATGGCTAGGAATTTCTTATATTATTAGATATTTCTATACATGGTGATTAACTCAGTTTTTTTTTCGAGGTAAGAATCTGATGTTTAAAATACCTCCATATACGATTTTGATAAAATTTATATTCAAATATTTTATTTCAGGCAAGGCCCATAGATAGTTAGTAACAATTTTCCTTACGAAACTAGTGTTAGTAGGTAATACTTTTATCAATTTATTTTATTTAATCTAATTCAATCAATCCAATTTAATGTAATTTAATTAATTTAATCCAATTCATTTTAATTTAATAATAATTTAATTTATATCACATGCATGTAATTTTATTTTAAGTGGGTTTTCACCCACCTTTGAAGGATAGGTGAATCCCATCTATCAATAAAAACCCTCAGAATAGTGTTGGTGCTGCCGCGCAAGCGAACCATCGCTGCGGCGCACCGTTTCCTAATAATTGCGGCAAAGCCATCGACTCGTGCTTCCGCGAACATGCCTGAAGCACTACATCGCCAGGGCAACCCCAACAATATCCTGAAAGCATTATTGTATTGTACACGCAGATCGCTGTATGCCTGCTGGAAAAAACCAGCCCACAGGCTGCAGGTATAGAGTGATTGGCAGTACGCTTTAAACAGCGTTATTTCGACTGCTTTTGTGCACTGCGCAAACCTACGAGCCAGCATGTTGCAACGCACAGCCAGCGATCTGCGTTCCCTCGCTATGTCTAGGTTGTCCCTTAGGTCCTCAGTGACCCAGTGTCCCAAGTATTTGAAACTCTGAACACGTTTCAGAGTCGTTCCACAAAGAGCTATTTCAGGAACGTGTGAGAAGTTCAGCTAGTTAGATTTAAAAATAAGCCATTCGCTTTTTTTTGTGTTATCCACAAGTCCATGGCTCTCCGCATATGACTCACAAATAGACAGAAGCCTCTGCAACCCGCTAACAGATGGACTCAAGAGCACCATATCATCAGCATAACTGATATTGTTTACAGATAATCCATCCACGTGACATCCTACATGGGAGTCATTGAGTCCACCTATCAACCGGTTAACATATAGGTTGAAAAGGCGAGGTGAACTAAGCCCCCCCTGCCTCACCCCGCACCGCAACCCATATACATCAGAGTAAGCTCCCGCCCACCTGACCATATTGGTCTGACCACTATACCAACATTTGAAAATGGACACAATTTCTCTTGGCAATGTAGTATCACAATAGAGTTTATGCCATAGTAGATCGTAATTAACAACGTCAAATGCCTTAGAGAGGTCAAGAAAGCATGCCAATATTGGTGTTTTTCTGGTTGTATAGTAGTGGACAACCGGCTTAAACCTTCCAGTACAGTTCAAGGACGCAGTACCAGTTTTCCCGTCAAGACGGTTTCTATATTTCCTTCTTTGCACGGTTATCCAGTCATCATCAGGTTTTGGCTTAGTCCATTCGCCGTTATTCAATATTTCCGCCATAGTCAGTTTATTTTTATTCGCCGTATCAACAGGTGCACTCGGTGATAACACAATGCTTTCCAATATTGTCGAGTTAGCGGGAGCGGGCGAAACGTCTTTGGCGCACGCTGCATCGTTTGTGCGGGAGTGAGCGAGAGAACGATAAGTCGGCTTGGTGATATCGGCACTGTGTGGCACCGTGTCGTCCTGCGCCCGCGTCGCAGTCACAGACTCGTCCGTTAACGGTAGTAATCCAAATGGACCGCTATCCGCAGCATACCCTCCTCCTCTAATATTGTTTACATTGGAATGAAACATTGGATTCAATATTGAATTTGATACTTTTTGTATGGAATCATCTAACTGTTTCTTAGTAACAAAGTTTTCTTTTATTTCTGTTAATTCACCACGTAGGAATAGTATATCCTTTAATAATTTGGAGACATCTATGTGGTCAAAGCTCACGGGAAGTAGTTTGTGCAGATAATATGCAACAAAAACTGGTAAATGATCAGGATCTGTAGTCTTCAACACCGATATAATGTCTTCCAAATCTTTTTGCTTCTTTTCTTTGCGTGTAGATATGAGCTTATTTCTCGTTTTAGTAGAACTAAACAGCAGTATCTTTGCTTCATTGATGTCCTCCTCGGAAAAGGCGACCCGCACAATCTTATCAGGCTTTCGGTGTCCAACACATCATGCCTACTTCGTATGAAGGCAAGAACTTCCGAAATAACGATGTTGCAGCTTGTACATTTGACAGTTTTAATTACTGACATTTTTACACTTAACAGCGACCGCTCGCTATGCGCGCACGCACCGGACTAATATTATGTCACCCGGGCCATTATTACAAATTTTGACACCTCGTTCATTAAAATCAATTCAGTAGTTTAGGTGCTACGGTGAAACATACAAACATACATACTTACATGCATGCCAAAATCATTATTCTTACTTTTGGCTTTGCCGTGGTCGGATAGTAAAAAAAAGATATAAAATAAGTTGCTGCATCAAAAAATACCTGATTGGCATTTCAAAGCGAAGAATCTTGCTCTATGCGCTTGTTTCGTATCAGCAAGGAGCCGAGCGAGCTCGTGGAGAATGTAGCACCGCTCAGGCGCTCGTGTGCTCATTGCCAAGGATCGCTCTAGGGTTTGTAGACGTTGCCTGGACAAATAATTTTGGTGTAAGGTTTAAATACATAAAGAAAAAGTTAATTTGTTAAGTAAAATTCAACAAATTCCATCCGAAACGAAACGGCACGATCATATTGGTAGACCAGAAACAAGATACGTTAAAACTCATAAAATGACCTCGTTTACAGTATCAACTCGCATATTTATTCAGTTATCTCTAAAAAAGATAGTATGACCTGGTAGGTTGAGATCTGTAGTAAAATTCAACAAATTGCATCCGAAACGAAACGGCACGATCATATTGGTAGACCAGAAACAAGATACGTTAAAACTCATAAAATGACCTCGTTTACAGTATCAGCTCGCATATTTATTCAGTTATCTCTAAAAAAGATAGTATGAATATTCGTATTGCAACTTAAAGAAAACACTTCGGTGATCCGCCCCAGGAATCACTTTCCCGTTACCGTTTAATGCACACGTTCCGGATTTTGTAGCTGACTTCTGAGGCTATAGCGATCTATGAGGGAGGCATTTTATGTAGCTGTGTGCTTATGGCTGTTGCAGTCATAACGAGGAAATGGAAAGAATGGGGGATTGACGTCGGGGCTCGACGTTTGCACTTTTGCATCATGTGCAGTTTCGACACATTTTTTGTCATGGTCTCAATTTAAGAATTTTTCAATTTCGAGTATGATGTACCTACGTGACTTAATGTTATTCTTTGAAAATATGATAACTAGATGCGTATAGTTTTAAAGCGTTTTTACCGATCCACGAGTAATACGAAAATACCATACGAGTCGGTCCGGGAGAAAACATCCCATCTCTGCTTGTTTTAAAATTCAAGTTAAAATTAAATTTTAAATTTCTTACAGGTAGAACTTTTGAATAAAGTTAGCGGAAAGTGTTTTAAGTGAATTAGGTAAACTTACTTGGCATCTCGAGGTGGGGCTGGCGGCCGGGCTCGGAGCACAGAGTCCCTACTCGGTTCCCGCGACATGTACATGCCGAGGAGGATGAAGGCTCGCTTTTCTCTGTCTGACTCACTCATTGTGTCTTTGACACGTTTCTGCGAGTAATAAAAGAGCTATGTGTAAGTTTATTGCTTGGGATACTTTTGTTTTTTATAAAAGTTAGTTACTTGTGTCGGGATGTGACAAAGTGTTTTAATATGTGTGTGTGTACGGTGTGTACCGAAATACAATATCAATTACTATAATAAATCTATAACGGGTCGAATTCTGTACATTGAAGATCATATTTTGAAAATTGTTTTTGGGGGGCACTCTTTTATCGATGCTGAAGCCAAAAATGCAATTGTTTTAATTCTTGTCTGTCTGTCTGTCTGTCGCTATGTATATTTTAATCTCCGAAGATATTGCACTGATTTATTTGCGGTTTTTACAAATAGACTAAGCTCAGCAATGTGCAACAGTTGGGCTTTGTTTTATTAAATTCTGATGCCGGTAAATAAAAAATCATTTTCAATTCGCCCCGCTTGCTGAAAAACTCTGGCAAAATGACACTAGAAGGATTAATTCGAATATAGAATAAGAAGGAACCGAAAATCTATTACTATTCTGTACATTGAAGATTTATTAAACCGACTTCAGAAAAAGGAGGAGGTTCTCAATTTGTCTGATTTATTTATGTTTGTTACCCGATCACTCCGTCATTTATAAACTAATTTCAAAATCCCTTTTTTTGTTTGAAAGGGGACTTATACTCCCGAGGTGGTCATTTTCCCCATGTTAGGATCTGATGCAGAATTACACAAAAAAACCCAAGGAAAATCCTTAAAGAATGTAGGCACATAGAGTGTGTTTATTGACCTTAAGCGCGCCGCCGCTATACGTAATTTGTGGTTTGGGACTAGATAATTGGTGTGATTGTGGAAACAATTTATTATTATTTATTTATTTATTACTTTGATTCGTCAACACAAAGTATTTTGCAGTGTGTTGGGCAGACGTGGCGCTTACGTACCAAATAGAAATGTTATTTATTGGGGGTGTAAAAACACCCAGAAACGAAAAAAAAGTTTTTCCCGAAGTGACTTAAGTATTTTAACGCAAGACCTTCAACTATGGTTACGACACCAGAATGGCAGGCTTTTACTTTTAACTTTAGCGAACCTAATGATGATAGATGCCTAATGATAACTTTTTGTAACGGGCTTCACTAAACGTTGTAAAAAAATAGTTTTATAAAAACTAAAAGCCAACTTCAAAATTAAACTAAAAAGCAAGAAAATAGTATTGACTAAAATATACCTAATCAGTTCTATTTGTAGTTGGAGCGAATAACACATTTTAACCCTCCATGGCTGACAACGACTCAAAAAAATAACTGATTAGTAAAAGGCTCTTTTCTTAATAAATTGTGCTTCGCACAGTCCACAGAGCTGCTTCATATGGGAAAATACCACTCATCCTGTGGTCCACGCAAACGAAGTTGCGCGCACAGCTAGTATTAAGTACCTAAATGTGCTTATAAATAGTCAATTTATTTCATCAAAATAGCTTATGTAACATTAGCCTATTTACATTGTGTCTACTGAGAACAACGGCTTTCGTTAATTCGCAAAAGAAACATTTTTGAAAACTCTACGAAAACCATGTTACAGTCAAAACTCATTGCCGGTCAAAACCACTTTTGACTGCAAAAATCAGTCAATAATGGTTTTGACTGATGTCTTTTGTCAAAGACAGTTTTGACTGATTTTGGCAGTCAAAAGTAGTTTTAACCAACGTTTTTAGTCAAAAGCAGTTTTGACTGCTGTTCTTAGTCAATACTGGTTTTGCCTGACTTAAGTTCAGACTATCGGTCAAATTCATAAAAAGTTAAGAACGGGAGTGAAAATTACTATTGAAATCATAAATTAAGTTTAAATTAAACTATTTTCATAACAGTTCAGGATGTGCAAACAAATATTACCATGGCAGGCGCAACAGTTTACAGTTTTAATTTTGTTATTTTTTAATTATCTTATTTTCTCATTTGTCACTAAAAGTACATTGTAGTAGATAAATAAAATGTTATCTATTTTTTTAATTTTCGTTGATAATCTTAAAAATATATTGAAATTTTATTTTTTTTCAATTATAAAAATAAGAAAATATAATGTAATTTTTTTATTTGTTTTATAATTAAACGATTTCCAAAACATTTTCTATAATTTTTTTAAATTAATTATTCTTAGTCACAAATAGTTTTGACTTACATTCTTGCTTAGAACCACTTTAGACCGTTACAATTTAGTGAAAATAACTTTTGCCCATTATTTTTGAAGTCAAAAGTGGTTTTGACCAACGTCCTTAGTTAAAACTACTTTTGACGGAGAGAATCAGTTAAAAGTAGTTTTGACCAACGTCCTTAGTCAATACTACTTTTTACTGATTTTTGCAGTCAAAAGTGGTTTTGACCAGTTATGAGTTTTGACTGTAACAACTTTATCTCGCAGCAGTTAGGGTTTTTTAAATTTTCATTTACTTTGTAACTAAAGTGAATCGTACCTGATCCAAAAATGTATTTGCCACAATATCATAAAGCTGCTGCAAAAACTTTTCCTTCGCCGGCAGCATATTAGTGTTCTTCTTGCCAATCTGTTCCATTGCGAACTCTGCGCTCTCCAAGCATTTAGCTGTGTCTCTTTGTTCATAGGTCTTCTGTGCTGCTCTAACAAGTCGTTTAGCGTCGATTGCGTGTTGGCGTTGTGCATGAGTAAGCTGTTGCTTTCGCGCGCCGATGAGACGTGCGCGCGCAGCGGCTTCTGATGCTCGGGCGGCGTAGAGGGGACGTCTTTCTCGTAGAACGGCCTGATGTAAGAGAAGGAAAAATTGCAATCGCAAAAGCAAATCAACTGCACAAAAAATAATGTTCTTTTATCCATATTGCTAAATGACTCGTTGGTAACGATTTATATTAAAAATATTAATGGAAAAGCAATGAAATAACCAGGAAGTGGATCAAATTTAAATTGCAAAATTTGATTACAGACAAACATCGGGACCAGGTGAAACTTAATAAAAGCTTATAAAATACCACAGTCGTTGCCAACCATGCATAATTACTCGCAGCATGGTTTCTTATATTCACTGCCACGTTTAGTTTTGTATGCTAGTTAGTATTCTATGCTAATTATGAACTGCTTGTCCTATTACCTGTCTTTTTTCTACGTCATCGAGTGCTTTATTGGCCAGCTCCTGCAACATTTTGGACCCCTGTTTGTTGGCAGAGACCAGCCGCTCGTCTTTGCTCAGCGCCGTGAGGAAATATTTGTCGTGAGCCATTCTCTCTAAATATTTTGAAGCCATGAGACGCGATATTTGTTCGGCTCTTTGCCTTTCCGACCGGGATATTTCTTGCACCTTGAATAAAAATGTATGCGGCCCTGAATATTGTACTTGATTATTCTTGGAAATATTATCTTATAAGCAGTTCGAAATGCATTTTGAACTATTTTTGACGAAATGAATGATATAAAATTAAATATTAGATTGTTGTCGTTATTACATTTATATGACGTAACACAAAGGTTAAGCCATTTCAATCCATGTTTGATCCTATGGACTCGAATAAGACAGTAAAAGAAACTTTGAACAACCTTTAAAATATGAAAATCATTTTGGCTCTTCCAAGCATACTTCCTTGATTGGCCATCGATTTACAGAGAGAATACAGAACAGGGTTTCAAAATAAGCAAATAAGTAAATTTTATATTTTAGATCACATTGCATTGGCTAATTTGTCGAATTTTATTAACGCAACCATATCCTAAAAATGTATGCACCTTTATGTTAGACGCATATCTGTGAAATTATGTCAAATTGCAACATTCTAACACTGAAAGGCTGCGAGCAAAATGACGGAAGACATGGTGAAAATATATAAGTTCTTGGTTAACTCAGAAAGTTGTAAAAGAAAACCTTGTAAATTACTACGCGCTTTTCTTCGCATTTTATCTGGTGCTACAGGAGTCCCGAGAATAAGACAAATAGGAATTCCACAACCCTTCCACGTCCAAGGTTAAGGTAAGTTATGTATGTACTTAGCGAGGGCATGAGCTGGGTACGTGACTCCCATGAAAATGTCTAGGTGAATCTCTGAAGATTTATGAATAGTTTAATAAGCTGGTTATAACACAGAATATAATTTGGAGACAGAAAACATACTTTTTGAGCAAGTCAAATACAATAAATTTTCTTTTCAAGACTTCATTTGACATCATTAATTTATTTTCATAGCAATGAAAAGTTGACATTCTAACTAATTACTACTGTAGAGGTAGAGTTCTACATAATGATAATCCGGAAAATTTAATAGCATCTCATAAAACCCAGAAATACTACCCATGTCAAATTTCGCCTCAAAATGTAGGTACTTGACTGTATTTCTCAAATTTAGAGCTGCACGATGAGAAATTAAAAGAAACCGAGTACTTTTGAGTTTATAAGAACAAGCCAACGATCTTGCACACCCTTAAAATTCTTTAGAGTTAGCAGTTGCAACCAGAGCGAAGCATTGCTTGGAATATATGACTCCATTACATTAAGTCGTTAGGTGCATTCGGGTTGCACGAGTAAAGCGACCGAACACGCTTTTGTTATAGCCAAGTTAAAAAAGAAAGTTAACTCAGTTTGATAAATAACAATACTCTTTTCATATCTAAAATGCTAACTAAACCAAAAGAAAAAAAAAGACGGGGCATAAAAACTATAAAGAAAACGATCCTGGAATGAATATCAGAATAATAAATAATATTATTTTAAACACCCGTGTAATCGAATTGATAAACCATTTGAAAAATAGGATCAGAATATACACAAAATATATCAATATGCGCCTGTGACACAGCGTTCAATAAAATGTTTCTTAATTATAGCAACATTTTATTTGTGTCTCAATTAGAACGCTGACAGTAACGTTAATGAAGTTAACAAGTGAATTAAAAAGTTGCTTCTGTCATTTGATAGGATCCTTCAACCTTTCTCCGTACTTCATCAAAATAAAATTAATGGATTACCAGTGAAAGCATAATAGAAAGACCGAGTTACTTTCTTCTTTAAAATATTAGTATGGATTATAGTAAGTAAGTCAGTATTTAATTCATCATCATCATCATAGTAGTAAAAAATATTTTATATTAGCAGCTGATTGCGAACTATCAAACTAAGCCGTTCTTAGGCCTTTGTACTCCAGTGAGCTGTATTTTTTCTTTAGGCTGTGGTCATGTTCATGTTGCCCGTGGAAGCATTAAAACCATTTGGCATTTTTGCTCAGATACTGAATGCAGCCATCTCGACGGAAAACTACACATTCCAAACATCTGCTATTGGAGAATGTTGTAAAATATCGTTTTCGTTTGTAACTCTCAAAATTATATTTTACACACCATGTGTGGTTAATTAGTGGTGTATGGTTCAATTGGTTTAAACAAATTTGGCAGGACGTATACGAAAATAAAACTACTTCCATTTTTTATTTAACAACGAACTTATAGATTCATTTTTTTGCGAAAACAATTATACAAATCTTACAAAACTAAATTTCCAAACGAATTTTTTACTTTTAAATTAGCTATAAGAATTACTTTTAAGTAAAACTAAACCTTAATTTAACTTGCATTTTGAGAATTATCAAAAACCAAAGAAATATGTATTAAATAAAACGTCCTGAACTGACATACTGACAATAATTGACGTCTGAACCACAAGTAGTTCGGGATTAATTTTAGTATTATTTTTATTATTTACATATATAAAAGTTTTTTGATCACCTAGGTATACTATAGTTTCTAAGACATAAAATGTAATATCATTGTACCTGTTGAGTGGGTTTCGGCTCCATACGACTTTGTCGGTTTATGACTATCGGTGCGTTGGCGTCCATTGATTCTCTCTTCAGTTCCACTCGACGAAACAGTTTTGGCACTGACGAAAGCATTTTCGCTGCACTTTTTCCAGCGCATTCTCGGACCTTTAAAGAAAGTAATTTAGTATGACGAACCATTTTTGTCAAGAACCAATGCTATATGAGCATAAGTAAAGAATGAAATCGGTGCGCTGTAGCAAATAATAAACGTTTTATAGGACTAAAATAATACGTATAGTATAGAACACCATATAAAAGGTAAATGATGTACATTTTGATAAAAAAAAAAAATGCCAAAAATCCAATCTAAATTAAAAAAAACTAAACAGCTCAACATATATTTGATTAGGTAGCCTTGGAGAGTTATTAGGTATGATTAAGTAAACATTTTTTTTTAATCTTTTTTTATTTAATTATTTGAAACAAATATAAAAAAAAATATGAACGGATTTCAGCATTAGCCTAATAAAAAGCAAAATTTTACGATGAGCTTAAATCATTTTTGTGTTAATAATTTAGAGCTCTTGATAAGGGGTTAAGATATTTTCTTGGAAACTTCAAGGAGCGAGGTTTGAGCAGATTTAATTAGATTTTGTTTTACATTGAACGTCGGGCACTTCAAATAGATATTTACGCTAACGTTAGAAGTTAATCCGGGCTCTGCAAATGCTTAATATTCAATAGATGGCTAATTGAATTCGGTTCCAATAAAGGGAAATTGCTTAATCTCAGCTTATAAGTTGCTGAAGGGTCATGACGGGGTTAACAACAGGCTTTAATATGCCTACCGTACTGGGACTAATTTTAGTTTTGTTTGTATTAAATTTCAATTTTATCTAAAAGATAATTTGTTTGACTATTTAGCTATGTTTCATTTAAGGTTTGAAACGAAACTAAAATCTTAATATTTCATTTTTTATTTATTTTTAATATCAAAATCGCAAAAATTTTCGTCTTCCCATACTAACATCCGACCAGTTGACATCAGTTTGAGTAGATAGTGTTTTTTTTAGATTTAGATTATGGCCAAATAGTTTTTTTTTTATTTAAACAGTAAAATCGCCCTTTTGGATCAAAAAGGTCTTTTTACACCTTGTGATACGGTTACTCACCGTCTCCTCCGCATGTCTTGCGCACTCGGCGAAGTTGGGGGGAAACCTGCGCAAGCGCACCCCGTGATGTGCGTGCAGCAGTGCGCGCTCGAAGGCGCACTTCTCGTAGTTGGTCTGCGCTCTTATTTGCAAGGCTCTAAGATTCTCAGGCTCTAATTCTGAAAATAATATCGGGAACAATGTCCTCTATGTTATGGTCTCCTTAGAAATTATTTCTCTTTTCTCGATTTAATGGTTATATAAGTATGGTTATTCTATATACGTATAGTCTCCTTAGTGTACGGGTTAGATTATAGAGATACGCACAATATGGTAATGTCAATGGCTTAGTTATTTAGGTCACTTTGCGACTGTAGTTAATAACTATTTACACACACATTAATAAAGATAGGCGTGCATGCAGACATATTATGATTCTGTATATCTCCATTTTAGACGTCATTACTTTCTGGGATACAAGATTTATGCTACGCGATAAACGTAAAAAGCATTCAAAATTGAAACCTATTCTCAATAGTCATTTCAATAGGTATCTTCGAAGGATGCAATGAGATGAGTTATTGTTCACGCGAACAATAGACCGGGATCCTCGTTTACATAATATGCCAAGTTACTCAGTATGTGCTTATATTTTCCGACTTAAATTTCATTCACATTTTGCGGGTACGGTACACTTGCGTATGTTTTATCAAATGGAAACCTTACTTATATTATTCCTTGAAAGCAGTAGTAGCTTTGTGCTTGAAGTCATATCTCACATTAATTTCTCCTACAATGGGTTCAAATCACAGTAGGTACAAACCTATAGATTTCTCAAAACTTATGTTCGTATGTATAGGTAAGCACACTAAATATTTCGTACATTTAGATAAAGCTTGATGCAGTTAGTCAGCATAGCTATAGACCAAATGCTCTCTGTCACACCGCTCTATAAGAGTATGAATGAATACATCTAATAGCGCTATGATGTCACGACTCGACACAGAGTCACCACATACAAACTAATGCTTGTGGTAGGCGGACAGCCACAACCTTTACCTAGAAACTTTGGACTATAAATCTCCTCATAAAAAAAAAGTTTAGGTGCACATATTTCTTTACACCACTCTTGAATACGATTTAACAGGCAATGACTGCATTCTTAAGTAGCCGTTTTCAGTTTTTGGTCGCGATATTTGTAGTTGTTGCTCGTAGTCAGTGTGTTAACCTAGTTTAGGTTAGAATTAACTCAACTTACCAGCAGCTTTTGCAGCATCTACAAGTGCGCCAACATAGTGTGTCGTCTTGACACGTGCCAGACTGCGCCCAAGAAGAGAACGGACATCGGAATTCTAATGAAATTAAGTCAAGTTAATTAATTAATCCAAACCCTATCTTGTAGCTGAGTAAACGCCTCCTATTATTTACTTACATTATCTTTTATTTTAGTTTTACTTCGACTTTGTTTTGTTTTCTCAAATTTTCTCCAAATAGAGTTTTGACGTTTGAACAACACTGCTTATGTAATGTATGGAGTTCATAGATTAACCCCTGACCGCGCGGCCTTGCCGCCTAGTGTGCGCTAGCTCTTAGACCCAGCTCATCAACGTTGATTTATATCCTACAACCTCATTATAATAATATATGGTGAAGGTTGATCGATTAATGCACATTAACTTCAAAATGCTCCCCAGACAAACAGAGGGGTAAAGGATAAGTTATTACAGCGAATATTAGTGCAATGGTTAGTATCTGTGGACTTTAATGTCGAAATGCTTGGAAACATGTTTTAAAAATGGATTGATCAGCCAAAATGTGCATGGTTCTTAATTACTGTACCCTGATATTAGGCCCACAATGTAATATAGTATAAAAAAAATCCTAGCAGTAAAATAAAATAACGTTAAGAAAGCTAGCTTACATAGGTTTACAGCTTGTTTGACCCCATTATTTGTATTTATCTATGTTATTGCAATATTCTTATCTTCGAGTATATCATTGACCCAGCTTATAATGATGATTACTTAAACGAATTTGTTACTTACACGACGTACTGTATGTCCATGTACTATGTTTACAAGTCACATGTTTAAAAAAAAAAAAAATTGGTTATGGGCTTAGTCATAAGGGATCGTAATATCAATGCATTTAAAATACTATTCGTCAAAATGGGTACTAATGTAGACAACCGATCTAATAAAATATTGTTATCAGTGTATCAAAGTACTTAGGTACAAAAATTTATAGACTTGCAGTTACAAATAGTGAAGCGTACAAGTTTAGCATGTCCGTCAGTCACAACAATAGAGGCTCAGCTTGTAGTTTGCAATTAGGTCGAGATACTGTCAGCTACAAAAATATAAGACCTGACATACATTACGATAATTATTTGCAGCTTTTATCATTCTACTCCTAGACAAAAGCATTTTGTGTGTTATTAATTTAATACTTTAGGTCTCATTCAAAAAATATTACTGAATCTTTAGCTCTACGTTTAAAATTTACTTGTGACTAATAGGAAGTAGATAATCAGTAAGTACCTTTTGTTTTCATTATTTTGCGCTACACAATGAATTATTTGACGATTTATCTGAGCTAATTATCATCAGATACCGGTAAATTTGCAGCTGTATTTTTACCGGATTGTGTATCTTCTACTACTACTATCTTCCGAAAAACATATCACCGGTACCAGATTTAGTCGGTTCTTTCGGGTACCAAAAACACAAACACTTTCGCTGCTGCTAAAGCAGTAGAAAAGCATTTAGGCCGTCACCATCATCATATCAGCCTGTTGCAGTCCATTGCTGGACATAGGCCTCCCCCAAGCATCCAGTCGCTGTCGGCTGCCTTCTTCAGGTCATCGGTCCATCTAGCCGGGGGGCGTCCTACACTACGTTTGCCTAAGCGTGGTCTCCATTCGAGAACCTTCCTGCTCCACCTCTCGTCGGTTCTGCGACAGACATGGCCAGCCCACTGCCACTTCAGCTTGCTACATTTTTGGACAATATCAGTCACCTTAGCCTTATGTCGGATGACCTCGTGCCGGATCTTATCCCTTTGAGAGTAATAATAATTTAGGCCGTAAAATTGGTTAGTTTGCGGTTTCTTTAAGCACTTGTTTTGGTTTTTGGCCAACCGACTATATCTGCGTTAAATGTTACCAACACACATATATTTTATTCTTGAAACACGTTAATTAAAATCATTAAACAGTTTGTGGTGACTACATACGTAAAAGCTTATAAAGGGTTTTGTAGCGCCAGATGGAGTTTAGCGCCAATATCAGAAACAGCTGCTAATTAAGGAAAAAGGATATTCCCAATGCTGACCGTACCACGTAATCGCGCGATAAATTGCAATAGTGTGCGAGAAACTTCACCATCGATCCGTGTAGTTTGGAGGATGATAACGAGGTGGATGCAAACATTATTAGCGCTAAGGCTTCGTCTAATTGCATGTTTGCGAAACGAGACTGGTATTTGCGTTAAAGGTTCCGTATTTGTAAAAACCTGCTGTCTGCTGACAAGGAGGATAAGACACGACTCGGAGATGAGGATGATGAAAATGGTACCGATCCTTCCTGCGCGAATCCAACTCGCACTTGGCCAGTTTATTAAATAATTTTCTTAGAAGTGTCTAAGTATCAAGTTTTTTACTATACTTACCTACAAATTGTTATCAGTACTTGTCGAGTAAGTCTGCAATGTATGCAGATTGTTAGATTGGACGTGAGACCATAGTTCAACAGGTTTTACTTGTCATGAATTTAGAAAATACAATATATTGTTTTAAATATTTGTTTGTAGCTAGGGCTACCAGTTGGAGCATTGTAGTTTTATAATATGGGGATTTGTTTTAATATTTGGGAAGTGATTTAAAAAAACAATTTTTAGGAGAAAAGTATGGATTACCAATGTTTAGCTAGAAAACGTTTCCCAAAATATCACAACCCAACTATTTTACGCAAATTTTCATTTGGCAAAAAAAACATTTATCAAAACAACATTGGCAATTATTTGCATTATTATTGCATTCATTTGGCAATTATTTGCATTTGCAACTCATAGCAATTTTTTAGTTACAAAATATCTTTTTTGGGATATTATTGTTTAACAAATAATTGTTTGGTCATGTTTCATTTAATCAAATATTATTTAATCAGACAGATGTTTCATTTGGCACAACTTACTCTTTGCAAAATATTGCATGGTATACGATTTGCATGCTTACGCTCAAACATTGAAATTATCATGCTGCATCGACGTTTGTTTTAAAAAAATAATTTACAGTTACAGTTGGAAAAATAATGGTTGAAAGGGCTTTAAGAGAGTTTTGCTTTGATCGAGAGAGAGATTTGATTCCAAAAGCAATAATTTTGGTATAAATTCTTACGGTGAATCTAAAAAAGACAATTTGGTAACCCTATTCACGATTCCAATTTTTTTCATCAACTTTGATTAACAATGAATTTTGTTTGAAGGCATTTGTGTGTCAGGTCCAAAGGTCAAGTCTAAATGACGTAAATATGTCATAAACGGTCGTTTCAAGTTAAAACCTAATTAGGAATTTTGTTATAGACTGTCAAGTATCGATGCCCAAAGTGCTAATAATTCGGGATAATATTCCATGGGGCGCAACTTCGAATCTTGGTCGGCGGCAATTTTTAAAATATTTTGATATAAAATTGTTTATTTACATTTTAAACAATTTTTAATTACTAAAATTAGTACTAAACTTTTGCATATATTTTTTTACATAATATTCACAAAATAAATAACAAATAGAAAATGGGTCAAAGCTCGCCATCATCAGTTTTCATAAAAATTAGGATCATTCTCTAGTGAAATCAGAAACCGACTAAAATGAAAATAAATATTAGTACTTAATATCTTTAAAAAGTTATGGATGCGCACAAAAAGTTATTCAAGATAATGTAACCACTAGAAAAAAAAAGACCGCAACAGGCGGGATCCGAACCCACACGCCTCATTACACTACGAGCGAGTGCCTTTCCAACTAAGCTACGAGGACGTTAGAACGATTTTCGAAATTTGTCAAGTGTTAGTTTACATTTTTTTGACAGAAGGGTGCAAACAATTGTAAACCTTATGGTGGTTTGTCATTCTCTGACGTAACGAAACAGAAATTAATGTAAATAAATTATGCTCTATGAATTATGTGCAAGTTATCTATCACTGCGCAGATAGCGCCATCTAGTCAGAGAATGAAACAAACGATGGCGTAGGTAAGTTTTAGTTCCATTTACTCACTGTCTTTCGCGCGGGTTAAGGTGGAAATTTTCAAAGTACCGAGACTGACTCTCTGTTTTACGTAGTATTATTTTTTCTCTATGCTTATAGATTGAATATTTGAACACTTATAGATAGAAAAACAGTGAATAAATCATGAAGCTATTTCGCGACATTTAGTGTTTATTGCACGAATTTAAATTTAGATAATACTCGATATATTTTTGCTATCAATCGAGATACATAATAATCTTTTTGTAGATTGCTAACAAGGAGTCAAGACTCAGGCTGGAAAATAAACGAAAATATTTCTCAACGTACAAGCTGGGTCTAATTGCATGTTTGCGAGCTGGAAATAGAGATTATTTACTTCTAGGGTTCCGCAGTTACTACCAACGGAACAGAGTCCACATCCTTAACTTTGGCTCTATCGCGGCTATAAAGGAACTACCGTTAGTACCTTATTATACAACTGGACGATATTTTTGAGTGTATAATGGTTAGGCACTTCCGATAGCTACTAATTTTGGGGAAAACTATGCGATATGTAGCAACATTGCACTATTAATTACAGTAGTAAAACGGGGTGTATAATTTATTTATTTAAATGTTTCTTATAGGTAAGAAAGTACATAATAGCATATTTCATTTCATATTATAATCTTACAACAATATCTATTAGGCCCCAAAAACTCTCTATATGCATTAGGTAGGTAATTTAATTTATTTAGGAAGAAAGAGAAGTCAGTTAACCACCATCTCTATGTTTCCATTATTAACGACCTCCGTAGCCGAGGGACGAGCACGCCGGACTGGGTGTCGCCATTCCTGAGGTCCCGGGTTCGATTTCCAGTAGGGAAAATGTATAAAACAAAAGTTTCTATATTGTCTCGTGTCTGGGTGTTGTGGTACCGTCGTTGTTTCTGATATAATTCTATAACACAAGTGCTTTAGCTACTTTCCACAGGATCAGTCTTATATTCATTTATGCTATTTTAGTGGCAAAGCGAGGTGATCGTCGGTTCGATCCTTATGAACAAGTACTTATGGGATAAACATGAATTTGTACGTGAGCCATGAATATCATCATAATATATGTTTTAATTTAAGTATCTACAAGCTAACCTTCTTTGACGCTAGGTATATGTGTAATTGTAGCAAGAAGTTTATAATGTATCTCTACGGTTGAAAATTATGGAGGTATCTAAAACAGCTTGCTGGAATGAAGCTTACTTTAGTTTGTCAATAAAGTACGGAACCTTCCAGCAAATCTGTTCGATATATCAGTTTGAGTACTTACATTCCATCGCAACGCTTCGTTATATGCCAGTATCGCTTTCTCGAACTGCTCTAAGCGCTGCAAGTAATTTCTGCCGACAATACATAGGATATGTTCGCGTCAGACGTTTTTCTAACTTATTGCTACTACTATTTGTTTTGTCAAGTCTACGTCCTAAGTGATATTGTTCTTTGTTGTGTATACATCCGTAGGCGCGTTGTTTATTACTTTCATGCTTCAGATGTATATTGTTACTAATAATGTTTTCGTAGGAAATACAGGGTTGTACTAAATTGCCAAGGGACTCAGGATGCGAAATTAAACCGATCTACATTGAGAGCATTTATTTTTCATTGGTAATTACGATTGGTTGATTAAATTACACCGTGTATGATGTATAAGGTCCATCTAGGCGTGGTGTCGATGCACGCCTATGATTTCTTTTAGAAAAATGCACATACAGCGTTTTCCTTTTTTAGAAAAATACGACGATTACAATTTTTAATAGTAATTAGTAGGTTTAATGTCGTTTTAAAATAATATTGTTCACTAGACCGTATATTTAAAATTTGCCACTTCCTTTCAATGTTATATAGCCCTGTATACCCAACGTCTTTATTCTCTGGCATTTTTTAAGAAAGTCAGGACCAAAATTAAACAGGTAATTCGAAATTAAATTCCTTTAGCTTTTTGAAATGGAAAAAGGCAACCATTCTCGAAATATGGTATGTTATTCTCTTGTATTTGTTTTTATTCTTTGTGTCTATTTTTAAGATGTATATTTACGAAAATTCGAATTCCAAACAAGCTACAATCTCCCGACTATTTTGTGGTGTGTATATTCCTGACCCAAATAGGCAAGAGTTTCAGAAACAGAAATTCAATTTTCATAATATAGTACGATTTTGGTATTTGAAACATTAGATTTACACAATTTCTACTATTCCTTTTTCGCAATAAGGCCACAATACGTATGTGCTAACAAATAAATTTCAATGATTTGGTAAAGTTAGAAAATTGATATCATGTTGTTTTATGTATTAACATCGATTTTTTTTTGTTTCCCCATACAAATGCTCTATTTTGATGATAATTTATTTATGGAGCAGTAAATTTTTTTTTATCATTTCGATGTAGAGCCCATAGTAAAAGTTTTCATAAGTTGTTTGCTTAAAACCACATCCTATATTATATTTATTGTATGTATATTTTCTGTATTAATTATTAATGACGATTTCAGTTGAGGGAATCACGCCGGACCACCACGAGGTCGTGAATTCGCGACCTCTAAGGTATACCGTCGTTTTTCTAATTTCTACCAATACAGTGCTTAGTGTTTTTATAACTTATCTTTGGATCAAAGCAAAGAGTTTAATGTTGTGTAATGTTTATATAGTTTAAAAAATGTTGACGTATAATCAACACTATCAACATTTGCCATAAAGGTTAGGGTATTTTAATGTGTTTTACCCATATAAGTACCATTTCTCAAAAAAAAAAAAATGTGTGCGTGTACTAGTGTACACACGTAAGAAGTGAAACTTATATCATAAATTTAAAAAAATAAATACCACAATTCCACCCAAGTATTAGAAAAAGAGATATAATTACTTACTTTTGTTAAAAATCCACTGGAATTAGAATTAAAATAAAACCTTTGATTTTATTGATCACTTTAGTACTCTTCGTCTGAACCAACCGTGGTAGGGGCAAGAAAAAGATGGCGCGTAACGGAAAAATGTGACGCGTAACCGAAAAATGTGACGGTAATTTTTTTTCCAACGCCGATAAAGAAGTTTCACTTCAAAAATGGTTATGCGTTAAATTGGTTTAAAATGTAGTTTTCACTAAAGTATCTTCAAAAATGCAGTATAATATTATTCTAATTCTTTCACGCTCTACTTTAGTAAAGCGTTGGTTATTTAAAGTAAAGTATAACACACGGCAGGTGTGTGTCATGCTCACTTAAGTTCCGGGTGGCTGTGGCTCGTGGGTTCCCAAGACATCTTATACGTTAGCCCGTGCACAGGTGCAGTCTTGTCTGTTATATATTATTTTATTACTATGTTCATTAAATCTATAATACACAAGGCGTACAAATAATAGAATAATCCTGAGAACTTGATTAGATGCTCATGTTGGTACATCAATCTTTGCTAAGGGAGCAACATCGACATTGTCAATTTTTTTTCGGTGCTTCTGATGTTTAAGAGCAGCTTACTGGTGACGTGTTGATCTTTAATTTACGATTAATACGGTCTAATTAAGATAGTGAAGAACGTTTCAGTGATGGAACCTTACCTAATCATAGAAGGTGTTTTATTTAAAATGCGCTTTAAATCTTGAATCATAATGTGTCATATGGACACCATTGGATTAGCTTATTATGTGCGAGATTAATTCTATCTCTGCAGACGTTATAAGTACCAACTGCCAGCTATTGAATGATTTAATACTGTGTTAATGTATTATTCTGGATAAAATTTTCTAATGCTGAGATGCACAAGTGGACTTAAGTAAATTCTCGATTCGACTAAATACTAATGTTAACCTGTGTCATCTGGATTATTGTGAACTACTAGTGTAGTTAGCAAAAAGTTTAACTTACCCGCGCTCTCGATAAACCGAGACTACGTTACATATGGGTTTCTCCTCTGGCATTAATTTCTTCCTCATGTTGACGTGTCTTTGTGTAGCAGCGCGGCAGTTACAATTGTTGTACCTATGTTAGTTTGTGTGTTGCTACGTATCGTGCAATCTAGGTGACCTCGATCCACTTCCATTTTGAGGCATGTAAACTCAAAATGTGTAGGACAGGAATGTGAAATCTATGGTGAGAAGGTTTTATACCTGAACAAATAAAAACAAAGAACCCTTCAACTTTTGAGGCACTGTACGGTTGTAGGTAGGTACTATTTCAGGGATAAAATAGATTATTCATATTTTTTTATTTGAAGGAAATACATTATATATTAAGGGCCAGTTTCACGATCAGTACGATAAAGTGCCAAATTGCAATAGATAACAAATAAGAATATGTAGAGGATAAAATTGCTTGAATTGATGTGTCATATAGCGCTATTTGACGGTTGTGAATCGTAAAAATAGTGTTTATCCTAAAGATAAACAAATACCGTAAACACAACTTATGCAGAACTTATCTATAGTGAAAAGGGCCCTAAATGTAAAGACAGCCAAATATTTGTTTTTAGACGGATGTGACATCGCATGTGAGAGCAATTTAGTGATGGGAATCATCTATCGAAACTCAAAAGTCGATACCGATTCGAACCGAAATAATAAAAACGACGAAGTATACCTACATTCAATTTTAAATCGATTCAATTCGAGTTCATAGACAGAGGAATGATAAAATTAAACAATTTGTAACTATTTTTTACTCCAAAGTAATAGCAGTCATTATTAGATAATATAAGTACTAAATAATTAATTGAATTAAACATATATTTAATCTATTATCTAACTTGTAAAACCGTTAGTTTTCTGTAATAAATAAATAAATGTCTGTATGTCTTAGTTCTTTCAAACTTGTACCTACGTGATTCAAAAACAAATAAACTGTATCATCTATAAATAGTTAAATGCTTGTAGTAACTATTAAAACTTATTTCAAACACTTGCGAATATTTCAACTTCATAAGACAGTTCTTTAATTAGATAGGTGCCACTCAGTGTCTATCAACATAACTTCTTATAACATGTGATGTGTTAAGAAATTATCAATTTCGCCACGTCACGTAGGTATAGAACTTTCAGAACTTGCTAGTCACTTCGCAAAAGTCTTAGCGGAGTGTCTGCGAGGAGCAAGTTCGACGTGTGTGCATGAGCCGTGTACTAGTTTACCGACGAAAGTTTACAGTGCCCCAATCGAGACAAGATACCTTGTTGGGGCACTATAATTTATTACAGGGTGTAGTGTTTATTTAGTTCTAAATAACATTTCGTACGCGATCAAAATCAAAATGCTTAAAAAAACTAACTCTCTACCTCGACGATAATGTAAATCTTCTATAATGAATTATTAAAATTAATTGCTGTTCGTTAGTCTCGCTATAACTAATTTTGATCTCGGAATCATTGCCAACATAGCCCGACGGATTAGCAAACTAAAGTGGCAGTGGGTGGGGCACATAGCACGTTAAACTGACTGCTGATGGGGCAGAAATGCTCTGGAATGGAGGCCACGCACCGCCAAGCACAGCGTGGGATGTCCACTCACAAGGTGGACGGACTACCTGGTAAAAATTTCCGAAAGCAGCTAGATGCAGGCCCTTTCAACCGGCCAATCTGGAATTCACTGTAGAAGATTATGATGATGATGGTCTTGAATTATTTGTGGAAGTCCAGGAAAGGTTAAACGGTGAGAAAAAATGGGAAAATTGGGATTCCAATAGTAAAAACGTATATTTTATTTTCCCATAGTAAATGTTTCTATCTTTTACTCATCGTAGCGCCTACGCACCCTGCGTAGGGGCTACAAAGTTCGCCGGGTCAGCTAGTATTATAAACAAATAATAATGTATGAAGTGTCTCATATTTCCCATGATTTCGATGTTGAACCAATATTAAAACTTATGTGAATTGATGAATACATTTGCCACTTTAATACGACAATAGAAGAAATAACAAAAAATACTTTTAATACAAACTACTATCAGCGGTGGTTCAATATGGGGAAAGTGTTTTTTTTTCACGTTTTCGATAATGTGATTGTCCGCAATAGAAAAAAAAAATGTTGTAAATCTTTGTTTTTATCTAGTGTCGTATAATTGTCTCCATCCTGTATGGTTCTCAACACGAACACTATTCTGATTGGTTCTGAGCGCTTGATAAATTTAGATAGACACGAACACACAAAGAAAGCGGTCATTGCCTATCCTGATTAACGGTATTAATTCTTACACCCATTAATAAAAAATAGACTTTATTTAAACCATGATAAAATAATTCAATTCGTCAGCACATTAGAGGTGTTAAAACCAAACCATTAAATGGTGACATAAGTTATAAGTGCTTTTTGTAACTTTAGGCATGGTTTTAATCTAGTCTTGAATTTTAATAATGAATGTTAAAAATAAGTAAGTACATAAATATGAAAACTGCAACCTACTATGTGTACCTAAACTATTTGTTCTTTTCCAGAGAAATTGGTTAGGTGTAATTTTCAGGTCCAATAGACATTTATTACTAGCTTGTTCAGAGCCATTTTTCCGGCTGGTAGTCGATTCAAACATAAAGTTAATCGCCCGTACTATTATAATCAAATAAAGTAAACGTCCAATAAAAATACAATGTAACAAATTTATAAGGCCGAAACAAAATAATTTTCTGCGAGGAATCTTCATAACTTTGTACTCCGCAAGAAACAAATTGCAATCTTTTCATTAAACTTAAGAGAACAGATGATTCCAAAAAGTTTCCTTGTTAGAGTGAAAGAATTAAGCTGTACAATCCCCAAGGAATACAGAAGGGTTAACTACAGTACAAGATGACGGTCTCTGATTAGAGTTCCTCCAACCTTCATTTTATGATAAAGGGAACATAATGAGGGTTTTGAGCAAAAGGCCTCATACGAAAATAAACACACGTTTGTAACCTTCTTGTGTCTCTACCTGGGGACAACCTTTACTTTTCACTATTTTGTTTGTTGTCGATTATTTAATTTAATTTTTATTCTTATATATAAATATTAAATTAACATTGCATGTAATGTCAGCCTGTATTTTATATACTAAAAAATATGAGCTTGAAATGAGTTCTCGAGCACAGTAGACCTACTACAGAAGTGTTTCGTTCTTTCAGACGCCTATTAACCTAATAAATTAAAGAACAGTTACCATTTTCTCGTGTTTTTTGCATGGCTAGTTTGAGTTGTTCATTTTTATGAAATGTTTGACAAAAGTAGATGGTAACTTTAATTTATTAGGTTAATACGTCCGAACAAACGAAACATTTTCGTAGTAGGTCGATTTATTGACTGCTTTTGGCCTAGCGTTCCTTAAATTTAAAATCAGTCAACGTGTTATGTTTGGCGTTTTAAAGCAATAGAGCAAAATAATCCTATTGGAACACTAAATTAAAGTGGTATGTGACAGACCACATCGCTGCCTTCGTAGTCTTCGCGCCTGTTGGGCTGATGATCTAGTTGAGGTGTCGGGAAGCCGATGAAGCTGATTTCTTGGAGAAAGCTTATCCAGCATTTTACTTTTAGATGTAGAGGCAAATCAGTCGTTTAAACAAAAATAAAAGAACACATCCGTATGAAATACGTATGAAATATGTATGAAACACATATGTATAATGCCGCTACTGACGGTACGTTTAAGTTACAAATATAACTTGTAAAGTATTACATACATTATTTTACGTAACAAAGGAATTGAAATTAATATTTTTTTCAGGAAAACCTGCTATCTACCTATGTTTTTGCCAGCCAGCTACAATCGCATTTTCTGGGAAACTGTTGATATCGAAGTTCCGTGTATGGCACATTAAGCAACAATGCCGTTTTCAGTGCGCTTACACTAATAATGTGGCTTTCTCGGCCTGCCACTATAACTTATTACCCACTCCCTGCCATTTTGTAACGTATAAATTTTCTAAACAACTCCAGTGTGTAACGCACCTGGGTATTGTTAACAGTGTGTTTATCGCAGTGAAAGGGTCTTACTTTAATTAATTACGATCAATTACTTATAATTGTGACAGTGGTTGGGTCAAAGGTTGTAATATAAGGACACTAAGTCAACAAAGCTTTTTTTTCTTAAGTGCCAATCTCTCTCACAATAACACACACACAAATCACAATAATTTACCTAGGTACGTACACAGAATTAACTTATGTACTTCAAATTCATAGAGCTCGTGGTTTAGGCCATGGTTTGGTGATGACCAGAGAGAGGCCTCACCTCAGGATATATTTTGTTATTGCAGTAAATTTTAGACAAAGTGAATGATATTAAGGCTTGTACTTTTCAATTGTTATTAACTAAGGCCATAAATTAATTAAATCATAAATTATTTTGCAAGTCTGATAGGCAATTAGTTATTTCGTTTCGGCTAAATGATTTGACCCGTATAACTTTAATCAAGTTGTTGAATTTATTTCAGCAAAGAAATTTGTTTGAATTATTGCCTATTTAGATTAACATTTTGTTAAAGAAGGATGGCAGACTTCTAAAGACTTCTCGACCAAAACTATGAAACCCAATTCATAAACACAATTAAATAATATTCGTAAATTAAATAAATAAATAAATAATAATAATTTTGATTCCATTAACCTAACATCACAGATCTCCGTAGCCGAGAGGCGAGCACGCCAGACTTTAAATGGCGCCGCCATCTCTGAGGTTCCGGGCTCGATCCCCGGTCGGGTCAATGTAGAAAACGAAATGTTCTATATTGGCACGGGTCTGGGTGTTGTGGTACCGTCATTGTTTCTGATTTCTAAAACACAAGTGCTTTAGCTACTTACCTAGAATCAGAGCAATATATGTGATGTTGACCAATATTTATCACAATAAATTAACTAAGTATGTCATCAAAACTCGACACACATAAATAACTTTCTATTTTGGTACACAATATCTTACAGAGATAAACATTTATCTAACAAGCGAACGACACTTCATAGAAATATTGTATGTACTTTTACATTTTTGCAATTTGACATTGACATTTTTTTAAATAATTTATTTGCATAAAACATGGTAAATGACAGATGACATTTGACAGCCATATTAGTGAAAAAAATAAAATAGAAGCCCGAATTGAGCCAAAGTTGGTTTTAGCGTACCCAAACTAGTTTTAGTGAACTAAAATCAATAAAAGCTCTATTCGGAACATAGCGTTTGGTTTCTGCAACCTTGGGGATGTTTTTTTATTTCAAAATATATATTAACTATAATAATTCAATTTCTAAATCCCTTCTTTAAAAATATTTTTTGTGTGGATAAAATCAGTTCATCCTATCTATAATTTTTATGGTTTCTAACATGCGTACCTCTAGAAAATTTTTGAATCAATTTTCGCCAACCTTCTTTACCTTTTATGTTCAGTTTTGGACTTGAAAAGAATATTAGAATAGTTTGTTACGGGATTGCTACCATGTACCTTATTTTTGAGTTCCAGTTACTCCGTGATCATGGCGCTTGCAACAGTGCCGAAATATCGGGAACTCAAAAATAAGGTACATGGTAGCAATCCCGTAACAAACTATTCTAATGTTAGTGACCATGAAAGTTTAAAAGACTATATTGAAAAGAATAGTCGAAGAACTTCGGTTAAGAAGAATCCCTATATTATAAAACAGTCTAATTTGGTGACTATGAGTATAAAAACGAGAGTAGACTCCCTTTCCCGCAAAAATTCAGTCCTTAGTGCGTGGATGGTAATTTGGTGACAAATTAGTTTTTTTGTAAAAATATCATCTTTTGGCCCTCTCTAAACTTTGGAACTGAGTTAACGATGCTGATACCATCGAAAAAAGAAATTAAACGTTCTCAGATCGAACTTACTGCATATCTTGTAGGTAACTGCATTACGACGGCCGGAACAATGCCGAACTGACGGCCGATGGGGCAGAAAGGTTCTGGAATGGAGGCCGCGTATCGGCAAGCGCAGCGTAGGATGCCCACCCACAAGGTGGGCAGACGACCTGGTAAAGGTTGCAGGACGACGCTGGATGCAGGCCGCTTCCAATTGGCCGATCTGGAAGTCACTGGGGGAGGCCTATGTTCAGCAGTGGATGTCCTGTGGCTGAGATGATGAACTGCATTTCCTGTAAAAAAAGGCTGAAAATGGTGACTGAGTTTGTTGCACCGTTTCTTGTCATTATCAGCCTATATTTTCAAAGCGCACGGTGGAAAAAAGACCGATATAATATTATGTTTTCTGAATAAGGCTTGAATTTTTTTATTTTATTGAAATTATTTATATAAAAATAATTATGACTTATTTTTTCTATCTGAACTATAAAAAATTGTACGAAATTCGCACTTAACCCGTTTTTTATTTATTAAAAAAAATCATTTAGACATACTTATTAATTTAGAAGGTACTTTTCAGCGTCAGTAAACAACATGTGACTTCATTTTGTTGACAAGACAGTGTGATAATCGTAAAAAAGTTAAGTCGTAAATGAAAAACCAAGAAATCAAAAGTATTTTACTGCTGTTCTTGTCTTTCGACGTTCTAAAACACCTGTAAAGTGTACTCCAAAATATTTTACTTTCTATAGAAATTTATGACCTGCTGCTTGTAAAGTCTTTTCTTTATCTAAGAATCTGATTTATTAGATAAACTAGGGATTATAGTTGCGGGTTAAAGATGTCAAGAAACAAAACGAATATAGAAAGTTTCTTCTTCCAGGAAAGTTGAAAACTAATATCCTTAAGCACTTTGGTGCTTATCCTGAGAATGTTGCTAGTTCAATAATGTTACTAACTTGTAAAACGAGACAACTGTGATTGAAGATGTCGATGTTTTATTTACTAGCTTTTGTCTGCGACTAGTCGTCTTCTAGACTTCAGAATCAAGAAAAAAAGGTATTTATTATCATTCCATGGGAAAACACAAAAATCGAAACCATAATAATTTCAAAAAAATATATAACTTCAGCTTGCATTGAAAAGGTATTTAAGTGTGTATGTACTTTTCTACACTTGGCTAACGTTTTAGAGAATTACATGATATTCATACAATAAAATAAAGTACCTAGGTTAAAATATTGACTATCCCAAAGCATTAAAAATGGCGTCAAATTGTTTGCCAGCCTTTTCCAAAGAATAGTCATGACATCGTGTTACGTTAGAAATGTTTAATGTATTTTTTTCCTTTTAACTTACTAATTTGTGTAAAAGTTTGAGTTAGAATAGAATAGAATAGAATAGAATAGAATAGAATAGAATAGAATAGAATAGAATATATTTTATTTGCTATAAGAGTGGTAACATAAGATGGTTTTACATTTTATCGTATCTCACAATTAATCTTTTCAGACATGCAAAATTAAATTAATCACATTATGAATTTACATATTTAAGAGCATTTTAATTTAGTCAATAACACATTTAAATTAAAGTAGGTACAATTATTTTAACAATGTCAGTAAATTAAATAGGAATGTCAATAGAATTTCAATAAATATCATTTTTGTTCATACAACAAACACAGGCTTTTGTCAGTTTATTTGAGTCACTTTATCTGTCAAATATTCCTTCACCTCGTAGTAGCCTTTATCCAGCATATATCGGAACAGTCGTGTCTTAAAAAGGTTAATAGGCAACTCTCTTAGGTCCTTTGGCAGTTTATTAAAAATTCGCACTGCCATTGGATAGCAACTACTACTTTGTAAAGTTGTACGCATTGTTGGCAATGTTAGGTGGTTTGGATATCGCCCTCGGTAATTATTGACTACCTCACTATTACTCTCAAACAGGTATCTGTGAGTCCTAACAAAGCAGCACATTTCATAAATATAAATGCATGGCAGCGTTAATAGTCTTAGCCTCCTAAAGTAAGGTTTACAACTAGTCCTTACAGAAATTTTACATATGGAGCGTATGCACTGTTTTTGAGCTATAAATGCTCTGTCTATGTCGACGGAATTGCCCCAAATTATGATCCCATATCTAAGAATGGAAGCCACATACCCATGATAAGCCAATAGAGCTGTTTTTTCATCTGTGATGTTTACTAGTCGCCATAAAGCGTATGAGAATTTATTTAATTTTTGGCATACTTGTTGTATGTGTGACTTCCATGTACAATTTCTATCCATTGTCACACCCTGCCTGTTATGCATTCAGTACCTAATTTCTTATATAGTTTATATCTTTGAGCCTAGCTAAAGAATTTGAAGGCATTACCCGTCTACTGGATATCACTACGTTCATTTATCCAGTGTGCAACTTTTCATGCGTTTAATTTAGATATATTATCTTTTCATTCCTTAAGTAACATGTAATCCGAAAACTCATCAACTGTAATCTCACTTAACAAACTTGTTGCTTTAGATTCTCCGGGTGTAAGGTTACGAATAATCTGCCTTAAAGACCTTTTGAGTGTATCTAACTAGAATCACTATGAAGCTTTGAAAGGGTTGGACTAAATAGCGAGCATTTGTCCGGTTCGGCGTGAAAAGGGCTGGCCCCACATAAAGTGAAGCCTGATAATAACGACTCGGGTAACGACGGCCCAGTCTCTTTACAGGGTCAAAAGTACCTTCCGAGTTGACGACGTGTCAGTAATAGAGGCAAATACAGTAGAGCGCTGTCCAAACGTCCACTTTGAAGAGCTTCGAATTGACTTTTTCTATATACTTCTAATGCACTCTCGACTCAATTTTGAAAGTGATATGTTAACTTAAAAGCCCTTTAGCTACTAAAGTATTGATTGTTGTGTCAATATCAATATTAGCCCCCCTCGCATGACCATCAAAACACGATATGATATGCGTATCGACACTCAACTGTCACAATATTATATACATAGTCGCCATCTTGAACTTGAACTGCCGGTGATGTCACGGTCATGTTCGCTGTTTCCATAAAAGGTTATTTTTTTAAAGTTGATTGTCGATATGTCATATTATAATACCAACAAGATAGAAAACAACACTACATTCGGAATCATTAATCATTATCATATACTTAGCATTCGCTACGCTCTTTATCTATGATCATTAAAGAAAGCACTTTTGTCGTCTGTCTGTCAAATTTGTCTGTTTCCTATTAATGAAGAGTAAGACAACTGTTTCTGTCTGTATTGTGCTTTCACGTTGAATACATTTCAGCCTGTGGATGATAACTTCTTATAAAATAAGGTCAATTAATCTTTGGATGCCCTATTTACTTTTAGGCCCACGTGCAAAAGGGGCCATCCATAAATTACGTCGCACGAATTTCATGATATTTAACCCCTCCCCCCATTGTCACAGCTGTTAACATTTGTGAGACTCCCTCTTCCCTAGTGTGACGTCACATATTTTGCAATTTAGAAATTGATATTTTATTTTAATTTTGTGTTTCAAACTAGAAATATAAGATTTTGAAATGTGTCGTCACAAAATTTATAACTCCCCCACTCCTTGTCACGTAAAGTCACACTTTGTCGACCTCCTCCCTCCCCTTTAACGTGTGACGTAATTTATGGATGGCCCCAAACCTTCATAGATCGTTACCTCAACCTAGATTAAAATGTCATAGTGTTAATGTTAGTTTGTTTGAACATGATAAAATGATTTTTTGATTCACACTTTTGATAGATTTACGAGATATGCAAGTTTCTTTAAAAACATCGGTTACTGTTGAACCTTTCGGCATTAAAACATCCATATTGCCCTGTCATTATTAAATTCTAACAAACTGACAGACTTATACAAAATGTAATTCAACCTAGGTTATGTTTAATCTAGATTAAAATCACAAATCTCTGTTAGGTACTTACAAGGGTTAGTTCATTTGACGGACTGTCTGTAGTACCTAATTAAAGTCCCTTGTCCAAGTTGATAATTTAATCCTCTGTTTGAGAATAAGAGCTACACGCGCACACGTCATATAGATACATGTCTGTGCACACTAATAAACTTTTTATGGGATGACAATTTAATTTATGACTACAAAATGAATGGCCAATTAATTTTGCAAGCCAGATTCTGTTATAAAATTATATAAATTTATTTTTGCATGCTGATGTTTCTTGTCCACTTTTTTGTGAAATATTTTTTTATGAAAAAGGTTTTATCTATTGTTTATTTTACCAAAATGTTGATACTACACACACCGGCATATTTAGCGGAACACAAAAAAAAGTCCATAATTAAAAAAAATATGATTTTATTTTAAAATCTACTCACTACACTTCTTTTGTTATTTAAAGTTTCATTTGTTTTAATTAAAATGAGAACACATTAAAAACACATTTTGCAGGTAAAGGCTTTTTGTGAAAAATGGTACATTTTTGAACTTCTTATGTAACCGGGAAAAGTGAAAATTGATATTAAAATAACAATTTATTAAATTAGAAAAATGGTGATTAATATCGCGTATTTCCTCCACGTGCTCTTATTAAAGTTTCTACCCGTCTAGGCATACTGAGAATGATGTTATCGATGGTCTCCTGGGATAGTCTCCGCCATTCCTCAACTACGGCGATTCGCAGTTCACCCACGTTGGCAGGAGCTAGAATTCTGGACTTAACTTTTCTTTTCAGAAAGTCCCAAACGTGCTCTATTGGGTTCATATCCGGTGATCTCGCCGGCCACTCCATGACAGTGATATTCATATCATTAAGATATGCTTGAGTTTTCCTGAGCGGTATGCGGCCGAGCATTATCCTGCATAAAAACAAAATCGTCACCGATATATAGGGAAAACGGTACGACATTTTCTTCTAAAACTTCTCTGATATAGCGGTCTGCAGTCAGACTCCCTCTGTCAATCACTACCAAGTCTGTGCGAGCTCCCAAACAAATGCCCGCCCAAACCATTATTGATCCACCACCGTATGCAACTGTAGTTTCAAAATTTGTCTGAATGTATCGTTCTCCTTTGCGTCTGTATATTCTTTGCCTGCCGTCAATTTGATTTAAGAGAATTCTGCACTCATCACTAAACAATACCTTACTCCATTGGTTCGCGTTCCAAATTCGATGTTTCTGAGCAAAAGTGAACATGTTTCTACGATGATTTACTTCGAGCCTTGGAGCCTTTGCGGGTACAAATGAACCCAAACCAGCTTCTTCGAACCTTCTTCGTACCGTATGCTCACTTACGGTTACACCCCGCACTGCTTCTAACTCATGTCGGGCTTGGACGGCCGTCAAACGGGGGTTCCTACGTACACGAAGCCGAATGAAACGATCATCCCTACTCGAAGTGCGTCTTTTTCTGCCTTGTCCTGCTCTTCTCACATAAGTACCGGTCTCCCTGAACCGTTGGATACTGCGATGGATCGTTGAAACTGGTTGACGAAGATCTCTGGATATCACTCTGTAGGTTTGACCATTTCTTCGCATTTCGAGTGCCCTGGCAATCAATTCAGTCCTCAACTCCAAAAAGATGCGTTATTAAAAAAAAACTAACATAAACAGTATTTCGATGAAATTTTAAATCAAACTCAGAAGGAAGAAATACTCGAAGTTCGCTCCAGATAAGGTGTATTTGAATAAAATTAAAACAATTGCCAAAAATTGTGATGTTCAGTTGTTTTCTTAATTTAAAATTATTGCTTTTTATATTAAATGACGTATAAACCAGCCAGCAACCTTATATGATACTGATATCAAACCTTTTTTTATGTTCCGCTAAATATGCCGGTGTGTGTACTTACAGGTTTTTCTTGGAAGTATGGATTTGTATGGATCAAATTGAACAGCAAGTAGGTAGCTAATGTGATTTTCTAGGTTTTTAGCTCTATGGATGTGGGTTCCAATTACGAAAAAAAGGTGTTGTTTTTGAAATTTTTCTTAACATCGCATTAGAGCTTAAACAAACAATTTATCAAAGATAACCGTTTCATTTTTTGTTTAGAATATTGAAGAAGGGTTCGCCATGCATTCGAAAATCCTTCATTAATTTGATCATCTAGCAAATACTTATGTAAATGAATACGATATTTTAATCAAACTTTTTATTTGACAAAAATAGAACCTACATTAATATAGCCAAAAAAATCGGAAAACACCAATCCGCTAGAATATTATACTCCTGCTGGATTTGAACCATACTTCCAGGGACACCCTGTATATGTATGCTATATTATTTTACTCTCTTTATTTTACTATATGCTGCTGCTATTTGCTGAACAACGAAAGCATCCATAATTCTACTTTACATCCATCTACCGTCACATCAGTTCCGGAAATTCTCGCCGAGATCGAGGACTTCTACGGCCGCCTATATGCCTCGCATGCCCTGAAACCTCCAACTGACGCAAATGATCCTAGAGCTACGCTTGTACGCCACTACACCGATGATCTCCCAGAGCTAGATGTAGACGAAATTGAGGCGGCTCTCAAACAGCTTCGTAATGGGAAGGCTCCCGGCGAAGATGGAGTCACTTCAGAACTTCTCAAGGCAGGGGGAATACTGAAGGGACTGTTCAACTCCGTAATAGCCAATGGGACTACCCCGGAGGCGTGGAGCGAGGGCGTGGTGACTCTGTTTTTCAAAAAAGGAGATAAAACTCTTCTGAAGAACTACAGACCGATCACGCTCTTGAGCCACGTCTATAAGTTGTTTTCAAGAGTCGTCGCAAATCGTCTAGCCACAAGATTTGACGCCTTCCAGCCACCGGAGCAGGCTGGGTTTCGTAAAGGCTATAGTACCGTAGACCATATCCACAGCCTTTGTGCCTAGCCTTTGTGGACTACGAGAAAGCCTTCGACTCCGTCGAGACCTGGGCTGTTCTGGAATCCTTACAGCGATGCCAAATCGATTGGCGGTATGTAGAGGTGCTGAGGAGCCTGTATAAAATGGCATCGATGACTGTTCAGGTCCAAAACCATAAGACGAGACCTATCCAGCTGCTCAGGGGTGTGAGACAAGGAGATGTCATATCTCCGAAGTTGTTCACGAACGCACTGGAGGACGTCTTCAAGACACTGGATTGGAAAGGAGCAGGCATAAATGTCAACGGCGAACACCTCACGCACCTCCGTTTTGCCGATGATATTGTCATTATGGCGGAATCGCTGGAGGATTTGCAGAAAATGCTGCAAAGCCTCAACGCTGCCTCGCGACGCGTGGGCCTGGGGATGAACTTGGACAAGACTAAAGTCATGTTCAATGATCATGCCATCCCCGGACCGGTCTGCGTCGAAAGCGTGGCGCTCGAGGTTGTCAATGAGTATGTCTACCTCGGGCAAGTGATGCAGTTGGGTAGAGACAACTTCGAGCGGGAAATCGCTAGGAGGATGCAGCTTGGCTGGGCAGCGTTTGGGAAGCTGCGTCATATCTTCTCGTCGCCACTGCCACAATGCCTGAAGAGCAAGGTATTCGATCAGTGCATCCTACCAGTGATGACCTACGGAGCCGAAACGTGGAATATGACAGTAAAGCTGGCCCACCGACTACATGTCACTCAGCGAGCTATGGAAAGGTCGATGCTTGGAATTTCGTTAAAGGACAAAATCCGAAATGAGATCATCAGCCAGAGGACTAAAGTAACGGACATAGTCCAAAAATGTAGCAAGCTTAAGTGGCAGTGGGCTGGCCACATCTGTCGCAGAACCGATGAAAGGTGGAGTAAACGGGTTCTCGAGTGGAGACCACGCCTAGGCAAACGTAGAGTAGGACGACCCCCAGCTCGATGGACCGATGACCTTAGGAAGATGGCTGGCAGTGGATGGATGAATAAAGCGGGAGATCGTGCTCTTTGGCGCTCTTTGGGGGAGGCCTACGTCCAGCAGTGGACTGCAATAGGCTGATGAATGAATGAATGAAAAACATCAATCTACACATTTGATTTGTCGCCCGGCTTTGCCGATTAATGCCAGCGTTCTTATGTGTATAGCAACCCTAACTCACTGGTTAGTGATAAACTACACATTATGGGACTGGACGTAATAAGACACTGGACATGTTTGGACAATTGTCATTATGAGACACTAGACATTATGGGATTGGACGTAATAGGACACCAGACTCTTTGGCATATCAGACATTGTAGGAGACTAGACAATGTCAGCCAGAACGCTTTATTCTAATGACCGCCTGATCTATTATCAATTGAGTAAAGAAACGGACAGAGACAAAGCTTTTAAAAAGCTAGCATCATTTATACCTATTTTGGTAGGGTTGTCACAATTAAATAAATTTAAAATATAAATGTTCTTTTTTTCACATTTTTTATTAAAATAGGTATTTTTTTTACAAATTACATACTCTAAATATTTTTTTTATTACTTTTGGTTTTTAATAATTTGTTGTGTCTTTTAATCGAATGATAAATTCTAAATCTAATATAAAGTTTTTTCAAATAATCCAATGGGAAATAATCACATGGCATATGAAATGTACAATCTTGCAAACGTGCTAATATGTCATTACCAATATTAACAATTTGTACATGAAGATCAAAATAATCGCGAAATTTTTGCAATAAAATGCAACAAAATTGTCAGGAGGTATTATCACATAGTACAATGTACAACCATATTTACAACACTTTTTAAATACTAAAACAAAAATATTACTACGTATTATGTGAAAAACTCGATAACAAAAACAAAACACGCACGACATTCGAGCGTCGTGTCACGCCTGCAAGCCCTGAGATTGACCACTGGCTGATCTAGTTTGAAGCGGTTTCGGCTCATACGTGACAAGCGGCCAGTGGACACGCACACACACGCGTTGCACTTGTAGTGATGTACCTATCACAGCGCATTCGTATGTAGCTTTGTCTCTGTTCCGATTCTTTACTCATGTGCTATTATAGTGTATATATACGCGTGCCGGACTACAAAACCAAGCGGATGTGGGTTTGAATAAGTGAGGAATATTTTTTGTCATGATTGACATTCAAACAATTCTACCTGAGTTTTGAAGTTTTAACATTTATTTAAAATACATAAAATTAAGTTTCTTTTCTAGTCACTATAGCACAAGCTTTCATTAGTTTTGAGCTAAATAATTATCGGTGTGATTGTAAGAATATTTTTAAATTTACTATTATTTATGCTACAAAATACAATTTGGTACAATAAAACTATGGTAACATACAAACTTCCGGCTACATATAACATGTGAACCTTTAAAAGTTCCAACCCTCTAACTTTATTTAACACATTTTCTTGATACCTAGCCAAGGCGTAATTGCATAAATTAACGCCAGCACACGATCAAAGGAAGCCAAATGGGGTACGAGTGCCTCCCACTTGTCTAATTGAAGCATCCCATTATGTTATAATGGCTACTGAGTAATTATATCGCTATCAAGTCATTGGCTTGCCAACAAAATGTAAAGAGTTAAGAAAACGCTAAATAAAAGAAACTTCCTAGAATAAAGTGTATAATAATTGACAACATAAATTAATTATTAAGCAAGAAGTAGAAATAACATAATTTAAATTAATTATTTTTTTGTTATTTCTTGCCTTTTTTAGGAGTTGGAGGTGCTCTGCTTGAGCCCCCTGGAACATAGCCTGTTCGACGTACTTCGTCTTGAACAGTTCTTTTATATTCATCCTCAGCTTGCTTAACAAGTAAATCTTCATCTACATATTCCTCTACTACCGTTGAAGTCCCTTCCTCCTCAGCTTTGCGTTTCAATAGAATCTCTTTAATACGACTCTCTAATATGTGCTCTCGTTTTGATTCTCTCTCAAAAATTTGAGTTAGTAGCTGTTTATCTTTTTCACCAGAATAAACTAAATTCTCAGAGAGAGATAGTAAGTACAGATCTCCTTTCATATCAGCCATTGCTACTAAGCGACCTTCGTCATGAGGTTTTATTTTTAGCAGTGGATACTTTGATACTGGCATAACAATAATCGGTTCTCGGTATCTTCGCAAAATGTCCCATAATTGAAAATTTCCTTCGGAAGTTACTGACATGAAACAGGAGTTTCTTTGTGGTGCCCAAACCACATCATTTATCTGATGCCTTTGAGGTAATCCTGTAATAATTGGGGATGTGTGGACATCGTCGCTCCACAGATTTATGGTCCAATCCCCACAAGTAACGAACATTTTTACGATGCAAGGACTTCGTTGTAGGGATTTGACTGGGCCTATATGAGCGCTAAATATCGCACTCATGGTTTCATTAAAAGTTTTACCCTTACGATTAACATTTACCACAAAACCGGTATCAGTGCCACATAAAAATCTTGTTGGGATCGTACGCTCATATTGTAATACACTAACTCCTTCTGTATGAGCTAAACTTGAGTGTTCTCCAGGTGGAACTCTGATAGCCATCATAAGGGAATCAGTAGGCTCCGAAATTTCTCTTAAATCCCACCACATACAATTACCATCCGAAGAACCGCTGAAAAACTCAGTATTTGTTCGTGACGCAATGTACAATATCGCAGTAACTGGATCTCTATGGGCTAAATGCATTGGACTTATCACAACTGGTTCTTTCTTAGCTCTAATATCAAACATACATACTCTTCCATCATTAAGTCCCGCTATAATCACGGTTGGAGACACAGGCGAGCATACTAGTTGCCAAACAGCTGTTGGAGGCTTAAATTCTTGGTAAGGGCTATGTGGATTTTCTAAATCCCACAAGAAACAAGTGAAATTGGTATTAACTGGGGGCAGTAAAGGTATAGGATATTTCCGATTACAGTATGATACTACCATCTTAGAATCATCTTCATTCGTCCATGCAATCGACGAAACAGGTCGAGAGAATGGGTCTTTGTATACATTAGTCAGTCTAATCATTGATTTCTCGATTGGTGCCTCCGGTTTCATGTCCCTAAAGTACATTTCATATAACTCAACGGCGTTATTTTGTTTAACAAAATGTTCAAAATCAGAGTATAATGTGAGAACTGCGTCTACATAGTTATCGTCACGCTCTACACGTCTACGATACCGGGTGGTACTTTCTTCGTCCAAGAAATTGACTTCTTTCGGCCAACCGCCTTCGCCATGATTTGCTCCCGAGTCACTGTAGACAACCCTTTTGGTGTTAATGTAGTGCTCTGATTGGTTTAATGAAATTTGCGCTTCCCGGTGCACTGGATTCCTCAAGATATATTTTTTTTGCTCTGGAACATCAGGATCAATGGAGTCCAGCAACTGTACAGGAGTCTCGCAGAACATCGGCTGCCTTCCGAAGTTCTTACGTATTTTATTGTATGCATACGATATTTCCATTTTGAAATAAGTTATTAATTCCTTTGTATTTTAATTTTTTGCACGCAACTTAATGTTGTAGTTATGAACAACAACAATAAATAATCACATAAAACATTACACAGACAATCTGAGACAACGTCAAACGTATTTTATTTTTTATTTAAAGTTTCAACATAGTTTCTGTGCTGTAATTTATGACTTTACGGAGGTTCAAAACAGCTTTATGGGCCAAAAAAAGTCTTAAAAGTATAATCTTACGAACTTGGCTTCGTGGCACTCACAATAAATAAAAGTTTTTGCTTTTAACAGCATTTAGAACCATTAAACCAAATTACATAGTCTCAAACTAATGTTTCACCCGTAAAGGCCTGAAGTTCACTTTACATTGGTAATTCAATTTACGTAGAACGGTTTACACACATTGTACGCCGGTACTGTGACTCAATTTCGTAGGATAGGCGCCGACATTGCAAGGATTAAGAGACACAAGTTTACGTAACAAAATGTACCAACAGAAGCAGTTATTTGCCAGACTATATGACGCCTCAACGAGCTTGAATCGCTAAATTGCTTACTCAATATTTCTCACCACCGGAACATATTTCCAATAATACATCCTTTTTCTAGTATAGACGCTTGTAGCTTAGATAATATTTTTAGAGCAAGTCCTACATTAACTGAAGTAGTATTAAAAAGACACTGAAATATTTTGTCTGAATTTATTATCTATCAAAAAATTTTAATTAACACTTTTTTTTGATGTCTCATCTCGTGGGCTAGAATATACTTGTTCTGTGGCTAGAAAAATCTCTATGTAGTTTATTTGATCACTACTGTATACTACGTTAGCAATAAACTTTTTTAGATTTTTGAGCTTGAGACGTATTATGATGGGTTTTTAGATTAAAAACTTGTATAAAATAATTCCTAGTTTAAGAAATATGAAACATTGAGAGTTATAAAACTTAATAGGGCACTTTTACTCTCGCGGCGCGTCTGTTTCGTATCTCATCCATGTATTGTTGACCTAATTTATAACCCACACACAAACATAAATCTAGTTATAAATAAACTGTGCTTCTACTTGTTACTTAACACTATTGAAAATATTACAGTTTTAATTCGTTACTCCATTTATAAGTCAAAAGCTCCATATTCCTATAGATGGCTCCACATTTAACTGCAGGCTTTAACATTGAACAAACATGAAGACCAAAATGAGTCTCAGATTTTCGCACTGAGGTTCCGTAACATTGTATTTCTTCAATTTAATACGGGTTCGTTAACTAATTGGTTCGGTATCGTACCAATTTTAGTGAACAGGGGTGACGGACGCACGAATGGACAGACGGACCTTTTGTACCACTTTTAAAAAGCGTTTCGAGACATTTGACTGGGAAAAATTGCAGATACAAAATCAGACCTACCCATAAAAATATAGTAAAAGTAAAGTACATAATGTCAGTAGTGAGTTGAACCGCCAGATTTGAGGTCAGGATCTGAAACTTAATTGGGATATTACAGAATAGAATATTAAGAAATAGAATTACAATATTAAGAAATCGTACGACTTGCTGACGTACGACGTCTTTCTTAACTTTATGATTTTGGTTCAGACATTGCCATGTGACTGCCTTTTACTATTTTATAAAAACTTAAACATTATAATACGTTCATCTAATAAACTGTCAGGTTTAGTGCTTCGCGCTCTAGACTACAAAGCTAGTCGGTTGTAGGTTTCAATTCAGTTTATATTCCGATAATAAGCTCTACCTAATAATCTCTATTTATTTTTCTTACACAAATACAAAAAAAACACAAAAAAGTATCTTTAAAACAACCTAACTCAGAGTTACGTTTATCTTACCGGCATTATTTGTGTGAGAAACTGTTGCGTTGGGGGCAATGTTTGTTGCGATAATCTTAAACTATTAGTACCTCAGTAAAATATTACAAACGTGCATGACTGACTAGTAACTACTAGTCGTTATAGTAACACTCTACTTACATGTTCGCTTTTTCCACAATAATTTTAAAATATATTCGACATTTTCTGTCTATTTAATTGTTTGAACTAAAATATTGCGCACTTATAAAAAATAACTAGTACCTTAAATTTGTTTTATCTTTTAGCATTTCTTTTGTAAGGACAACAGCAAGCACCACCCAGACATAATATTTCATAGCATTGATATGAAATTCGTTTCGTTTTTTTTTTAGTGCATTAAGGTACGTACTTACGTATCCTATCCGTGCGATATTGATCTAATTTGTTACCCACACTTAGCCAATGTGTGCCTTCCCACACAGCCAAACTCTTCATATTTGCACTCTGCCCTGGTGAGTGTAATGAAAATATTTCATTATCTGACTCCCGCTGTTTGCTGAGCCGTTTCCCTGACAAGGTAATTTTCTTTGTTCCTAGCTAGTTCTTTATTAGTTTATTTTGACTTTTCAGTATATCTAAAACAGAGTTACCCCTTAAGAAAAGATTCAGTTATCTTAGGACCGTTAAACCTTTTGTTAACATATTTGTTTTGAAAATCAGATTCAGAGTAAATAAGGTTATAATTTTTATCACATTAATTTAAAATAGTTCTAGTTTTAAGACCTTTACGCTCTATTGCTTTATCAATCCTTAAATAATGATTCAGTCATAAACTTACAACAAGAATCATAGCTAGTCAACAGCTTATAAACCTACCACTAATGCTTTAATTATCTCAATAGATTTTGATCGATTAATTACCCGTTTGCAGATTTTGGGCTGAGTGTCTTCTTCACTCGCCATACACACGCTGTAAAGCTTTAATCATGTAGGTATTTAATATAACATTTAGGTCTTGAAACCTTTCCTCGATAATAGATACGCATGTTACACGAGATAAACAGAAACAGACTTACAGCGGGATATTAGTTTATCCACAATGGTCATTATTTAGTGTATCATCTAATATTAAGTGTATAGAAAAAATCCCAAGTAGGTCGAAGCAGGGAGAACATGCACATGTAGGGTTACAGCTTATTACAGCTTTGACCGCGTAGTATATGTGATATTTCCCCCCAGACAATGACACATCTTCTGTCTCGCCCTGCGTTTCCCTACACCTGCATACGTGAGGATCTTTACAAGACTACCGATAGTGCTATATCGGTGGCTGAGTTTTGGTCCCCACATATATTAAAGCCTGGTCAACACGCAAAGTAGAAGAAAAAAATGGCACGGATAAGTTTTTAAGAAGAAAAAAAAGTATTGATAAGTTTTTTGTTCTGTCTCAAATATAAAAAAAATGTTATACTTTAATAATATACAAAGAAAATTGATGAAAAATTAAGTAATAATCACAAAAACACGTCTCTAGCAGAATGCTTCTTAATTTATTTCTGTCACAACGAAAATTGTTCTATTTGAGTTGAACAAGAAAGTAAGCGCTATATCTTAGAGCTTCATATTATTTTACCGACACTGAATGTAATTGTTTGTATACTTAGTTGTAGGCAAAAACAGTAAGATAATAAGAATGTAAGTAGAGAAAAATGTTTACCTGAATTAAGTATTATTTTCTCGTTTTTCGTATCATTAAGATAAGGCTGACTATTATGTTACTACAGTCAGAGCAATTGCCTCACCTCAACCATATTATTACGGTGGTTGGGTAGACCTACTTATCCCTCACACATGGTAAATGGCTGTGGCAAGTAATTTGAATGTACTATCAGATGTACGATTACATTAGCTAGATAGCCACCGCCTCCGACCATATCGGTTTATAGGCTTAACTAAAACCAAACGATATAAGACGAGACCAAATTTTAGGACGGACAAACTTCAATCAGATTACGAATATATCATTATAACGCCGTCCAACAAGACCTTTCAATCACGAACACTCCGAAACGTAATAACGGAATATGAAAAATATAAAACTCTTTGCAATTACATTACTGGGAAACATTTTTGTCTGAACCAAGAGATCTCCCTGTGGGGAAAGCGGGGCATAATCAACATTATTCCGAAGCATTGGGGTACATTTTCATTAGTAAATGTCAATATCGGTACCTCGGCGTCTGTAAAAGCTTTTCCTAATATACGTAGCCCACAAATATTATGGCACAGCTACCTTATGGCAGAGACTACCATTCATTCCGCTTTACTTGCACATCCCATATTCTAAATGAGTTTGAATGCCGAATATTGATGTTGTTAAGGACTTTATATTATGCTCGTTACATGGAGGTACAAACAGCAATTTTTACACTGTCATCTCCTATTAGCTTAATGATTCTTAATTCTTTCGTTAATAACTAGATGATAGTATATTTAGTAATCAAAGAAAATTTATAGCAGCAATGAATTATTACTTTAACTGGCAATACATTTCAAACAGTTTACTTTACACAGTATTGCAAGTAAAACCCTATCTCGTAAGTGTTACACGATACCTACTTTTTTTTTTAAATATGTCTGCTAGTGAAAAAAGCAGTGGTTAAAAAAATATGTATGCAATTATTTTGTAAATGATGACAACGATTATGACAATACATATTATTTAAATGTCAAGGACTAAAATATGTTAATAGTTTCACAAAAGTAGTCATTACATTTTTTTACATTATTTGTCTGATTAATTAAGATAAGATAACAATTTAAATTAATTTGTTCTTTAAGCGGCATTAAAAGAAAGAAACTCTAATATAAAGTTCAGTTTACAATTTAAAATTTTGTGACAGAAAGAAAATACACTTTTATTTCTATTCTCAACTTTTGTAGTTGTGTCCCGCCGATTGAATGCTGCAGAGTTTTAAATTAAAATTTCCATGGCGGGTGAACAAGTATGAGGTCCATTGGCAAACAGAAAAAGTGTCGTAATAAAATCATAAACTTCGTTTCCCAAATAGATTCGAGTCACGTCCTCGCCGGCGATCACGTTCATTTTTTTTTTGTATGGACCTAATCTGTGATTTTTTGTTCGCTCGCAACACATGGTCTTGATAAATCGCTGAATCTCGAGCCAGATGTACAAAAACGTGTCTATGAACAATTGATCTGCAGATCCGACTGGAATTACAATACAGGCCGCTCCTCCCCTAAACCCTGCAGGGTTTTTTGTAGTTGTGATAAGTGTTGTTACTTGTTAGGGTCTCCATAGCAGTGGCGGGCATTAGTTTTATTTCGAGGTTGGCGTAGATACTTACGTAATTGTTTTATGGGTGAAAATCTGTGGTTATCATTAATGACACACATTTGTACCTAAGTACCTACTGCCTACCTCATTTCATTTACCAGGTAGGCACTGCCTAGTATTGCCTATGTGCACCGCACGCCACTGCACCATAGTAGTGTTCTAGTATAATTTTTTAGTATCACCTATTTTTGTAAGTGGTAAAGTAAAACTTATTGTAAAATTACAATGATTTGCGATATTAATTTCGCAAGATAATTAATATTCAGTCCGAAAATATAATATTAACGTTAAGTAGCGTTGTCCAATTATCAGAAAATTAATTAATCTGAAATAATGCAGGGATTTAAATAACCTGTAAATACCTATCTATCCAATGAATGAAAATCGCTACTTACTTTGTTTCTGTAACAGAAAATCTCATTGTTATTCAAATGAAAAATAAACCTTTTTATCCGCGCCTGAACTACAATATTTTCACAACTGCTGCAGTTTAGTGCAGTCCCAATGGAATTTATGATCGTATAAATAACAAACTCAATATTGCGTCATAAAGCTTTGGAAAATATCCGAGACAAGGCGTGAATAAAAGCTGTAACTTATGATACCTATTTACTAGGAATTTAAATCCCTAAGAAAGATTTGAAGTTTCACGATTTTTTGCAACTAGAAAAAAAATCGAGGTGAGACAATTTTTGACTATAGGTTAACCCATAACAAAACTATTTAATTATTTAAATTAATTTATTTAATGACCTAAATTGGAAACCTAACCCATTCCTTTGCAACGCGAATTACCTCGCCACTAACACTAACTGGATCGTCAAATGTGTACTTAACCTCTGGCGCGTCGAGATCAAAACGGGACTGCAACCACACTTGTGTCGGCCATTTAAAAAAAAATCGCACCCTTCTAAATCGTACTATCGGTTTTTCCTTTATTTATATGATTTTTTTTCTTTAAGCTTTTACAAATTATATATAAAAAAATTCATAAAAGCTGTAAGCATGTAACTGTATAAACCTTGTGTCAAAAAGGATAAATGATAAATGTCAATCTGGGTAAAATTAAATGTATGTATATCTTTATCCTCGAAAGCCTTAGCCGTGGGACTGCAAGCGACGCGCCAGAAGTTATCTATCCAAAGCACTTCGACCCACGACATTCCTTATACACATATAAACCTTGAACTACACGGGTATAAAGGTTTGTGTCCACACACACCTAAGCGTACATCTTACAAGTGTCCACCTCAAAAGCGATGAGGATATTGCTGTTGACACAGGTCTCCGGACTGCGGAACGCAAATAGCCTTGTTTGTGCAAGGCTTACTGGAGTGTGTAGAGAGATCACTCCTACTAACATCGAGTGTCAAAGGGCACTCGGTGAAAAAACCTTGTTGACATAAGAAGTAATTAAGCCGCCTGTGCCTCAATACAAATTGAAATAGTAGGCTTATATATAGGTACGAAATGCGCACATATTTGCCCAATGCACAATGCAATGCAAATGCAATCGCTCATAGATGTACTTAATACATTAAAATAATCCAATTTTGGATTAATAGCCTAAAACATATTTTTCTAATCAAAAGAGTTAAATATACGCAATAGGTACGCAATATTATAAGCTAACACCTAGTGCACCATAGGCGTCACCGATGACCCCCGAACATCAGATTTTCTATTTTGTAGTTCTGTTAGCTTCGAATTGAGCAAAACTTCTGCACGTTAATTCATTGTGCCCACGCAGGTGTTATCTCGGCGTAATTATTGGACCCTTTTGCCGTATCTCGTCTTATTTGGGAGATGGATGTGTGTTTAGGGCAGCCTTTAATGAAACGCGGCGCTAAAGAGTCTCGCTAAGATTACTTACGTTGCGATTCTGTCTTTCATTCTTACTAGAGTTCTACCTATGTTTGAGGAACTGTTGTGGTTCGTGCTCCTTTTGTTGTTTGGCCCGCAACTGTCTTCCCCAAAGTTAGGTTGCGGGCCTAACAAAGAACGCTTATTAGTAGCTTAAAGAGTAAACCAAACTGCTACCTAGTAGCAGTTTGGTTTTTGTATCAAACTATAGAAAAAAAACGAAAAAATTGCGAATTGGACTCGTTTCGCAACCTGCAAAGGATTGGACAACATCACATACATTCCTATTCCTACCAAACTTGGTGTGTTTGTTATTGATTTCGGGAAACCTCCCCTTTGATAATACTTAATTACTATTTCGGAAACAAATTTAAAAGCTACATGGTATATTGGGATAGTATCCGATTTATTGGTTAGTTTCCAATGATACCATAACTATAGGGCAAACAGCGCTTTAACAACTAAAGTACCACATCAACTGATTGTTAGTCTCAATAAAAAAATGGGTATCACACAATTAGTAGAATTTTTAGTCACTTATAAACATATAAATAGAAGGAAAATGAATAAATGCTAGCTAAGTAAACTAAATTAAACATCATTTTTCCAATACATTTTAAAATGTTAGTAGGACTTTCAATAATTAGACGCCAATACACAATAAGTCCATCGAATCCACTTGTTTGTTTACTACAAAAAATATAATTAAAAACATGTTTGACCATTTGCTTGAAGCATAAACAATGTGGGTTTTCCTTACTCCAAATTGCATTGTCACGTCTGCGAGAGCCGTGGTTTTAATTAATTTTAATCCACTTGTTTCTATTTTCCGCACGTTTTTCGAATTTTAATTCGTCGTCAGCTTTCCGAGTGTTTATTTTAAATTCGATGCAAATGAATCTCGTTAGAGGATATCATTTGGGGTCGTGTTAACAAAGCGGAAGCTCGCTGAATTAGAATGTGGGGAAACAGTCTTTGACGGCTTATGGGATCCGATTTTATTCACAACCGAGGAATTAGGTTGGCTTTTAAAGATATTAAGTACGAATTCATGAATAAGTATTTGAATCAGAGTACCTTATGTTTTTAGAAACAGAGATTGGTACTCATGAAACGAGGTGAGAACCTATGTTTCTTAGAAACAGATATTACATTTAATTCTTAATAAAATAAGAGTATTTTCGCTCGCAACATCGTTATCTTTTCTCTATAGAGTCACTGCTAATATAAGTAGGTACAGGCACTGTGTTGTACAACAGAATACCTATATAAATACCATGATCTACTATTTTTTTTTAGATCTAGGTTTTTTTCTCTTTTTACATCTAGAGAACCTTGGTTGTTTTATCAGAACAAAGCTTAACGACCCTATCGATCATGATGCTGTAAGTATAATAATAATTTATCATTCCCGAGCATACTTCGGGAAATAGCTCGCCGGTGACGTAAAGTTAAGTATCTATTTTTGAATATGAAATTCAAATTTAAGATTGTTACGAATTAAGATAATAGTTCCCATCAACTCTAAACGACATTGAAATTAGCGTAGGGGAGATGGGCCCAAGACGGGTAACTTAAGGTTTGAGTCAATAAAAAAGACGTTACTGCAGTTGCAAAGTTATTTATTTTTATATAATTCGTACAATTATGTATTAAACTTTGTAATCAAAACTAAATATCACTTCTCTTTTAATAAATCACTTCAAAAATTCAAAAACTAATCAGTCGGTCATTTTACCCGTTTTGCCCGAAGGGGGCGCCCAAAGCGGGTATGGCCCCTGGGGCAATCTTATAACTAAACAAAAAATATTGCTTTGTAGCTTATAGCAAAACTATTACAAGTCAGTCTTTTAAATCACATTCGTCAGTCTTAATTATAGTTACTGCAACATTTATTTATCAAAAAGAAAGGTTTTGTGAACAGTTTCAAAATATTAAACAATAATAAAATTACAAAAGAGTAACACTACCGTTTACAAAATAAAAAAAAATATTCAAAATATATTTAATGATCTGTGGCAATTTATTCTTGACATAGATCACAATAGCAGGCCCCTACACCCAAATAGCTTGTGCATTGTTCATGGGCCCAACCATGAACCGTTTACCCGTTTTGCCCATACCCGCTTTGCCCAAAAGATACTTTTTCACGTTTTGTAAAATAAACTTAAAATCTTTATCAGAAATGTTGCTCAAACAATGATAATTCTACGCTGTTTTGATACAGAATAATACACAAGTAACAGATTTTACACAACTTTAAACAGAATCAAGTAATTCATATTCACATACCTTGATATTTTTTTGTGAAACAGGCAAATAAAAACATTCGCGTCTTAGAGCTCCGCTGCGCGTCGCCGATGTTTCGGTTAAACGGATTCGTGTCGGAACGCGTTCGGGTGATGCCGCGACATGCACACACTTGCACAATGGGCTTGTATGCGTGAATAACGAAGGCTACCCGCTTTGGGCGGTATACCCGCTTTGGGCTCACCTCCCCTATTTGAAATAATATGCCTCAAAAATATTAACACAACAGTAAAAATATCTAAAGCTATATAATATATCTATAAAAAAAGCCTTAGCTAGCTAATAAAATGACCCTTTGGGGTAGTGGTCACCCTCCATCCACGACCACCCGTGGATTCGATTTCCGCAAATGATGAACACGACCATTTGTACCTAAGTCATAAATGTTTATGAAGATATTTGGTAAATTATCTGTTATCCAGTTACTACAGTATAAGCATTACTTAGTTCGGAGCTAAATACATAATTAATATTTAATTTATAGGCCGAAAACCTCTCGCCTCTTGGGCGGTAATGACCGGCAACTGCACATTTGGCCGGGTTTAGGGAAAAAGAGAGAGAAATAAATAAATAATAATAAATATATAATTTACCAGGTTCTCGTCATGAGGGATAGTGACGTCCACCAAAAACACCTTCGATTGCGCCCGGTCCATCAGCACTATATCAGGCTTATTCGCAAGAATAGTCCTGTCCCAGTAGAGCAGGATACTGTCACTTTTTAATTAATATTATTGTTGCTTAAAAAATATCTTTAAAATTATATCGCACATTGCAGTTTCAAGGCTTTTTAATTAATCTTTTTAGTGTGTTATTACTAGTTCCCATTTGATTATCACTGTGTACATAATACATTTATTACAAGATCTTTTTAACCCCAGGACACAACAGAATTTTTGTTGACCGATAGTCTAGGTCTGATAATGAGTAGGTATGTGACAAGTAAAAGTGCACACTACGATTTATATTCGGCTGATTTTCATGGTCATTCAAAAACCGATCTAAATGTCGGACAATCAAAGAGTCCGGTAGTATACGGTCTAAGAATTTTCTACTGTTATTATTACCTTAGAGTTTATAATTACCTACTACGTAAAATAAGTTTATTGGCAACAAAAACCCATTTAAGTTCATAATATCAAATATGTGTTCTACTATGTGTTTTCATTATAAATCTAAAGTTGGAAATGCAAATTCACGAAATAAATACTTATTTTAAAACAAAATAGCATCAGAAAAATAATTGAACATCATGAAAACAATTTTCATGAAAATAAAAAAGCAATCAGTAGTTTCTGAATTGCAAGGCTTTGATCAAGCACCCCTATTAGTTTGAGGTATTCAGAACGCCCTGAAATGATGAATGATACCCTTAACACATTATTTTTTGATTTATGGAACACCACCAATGTTTTCATTTTCATGTGTCCGTCTAGGTCGTGACGATTATGAGAAATATTGACCTATTAGTTTTTTTTTAAATAATTCATTGTTGTATACTTTATGTACAAATCTTTAATTGCTGGCTAGTTTAAAAAAAAAATAAGTTATTTATATAAATAAGGAAGTACTTATATTCATTGTAGACCACAGCATACTCGTCGCATACAATTAGTCGTATCTGTAAGTTGGTACAGGAATACGACTTTTGTTGAATAGCGACTGAAAATTATAAACAATTTAAGTGCAATAATAAAAAGTAACACTTTGGTTCTTTTGGCGTATGAGCCAGTCTGTCATTTTACTTTTTACACCATTCTAAGGTACTGTGCGATTGGCAGGTAGAAAAGTGTGGCGAATAAATCCCCTATGTTAGTATCTGCCAACGGAACATCACTGAGAAGAAAATTAAACAACGTGGAACAATTGCGAACACAGCACTTTGTTAATATGTGGTTACCATAAAATTATGATACCTAATGATGAGAAAATAAAGAGGTTTTTTTCATACTTTAGAATTTGAGATACTACCTTTTGTAGCTGAAGTTTCTAGAATTGCACGGGCCTAGCTAAATGTACTGTGTTTTGCATTTTACGTTACTTGAAAGTCTCAAATAGTCACTATGTTACTAGTTTTTTAAAGTCAATTTGTCATGATAACCGTTTTCTGCCAACATTTTGAGAACAACTGATAATACCTTTAAATTCAGAGATCATGACATTTCCCTCGAATCCATAAAGTATGATGATTAGTTTTTATAGTTATTAGCACGAAAGACTAGTAACATACCTACTGCATTCAAAAAAGAAATGAATGTTGGACAACATCACATAGGTACATTGCTCTGCCTTTAGTTCCGAGCCAATATAGAAAAGTTCGTTTACTACATTGACCCGACCAAGAACCCTTGGCCTCAGCGATGTCGACGCCAAGTCGCCAGCGATGTTCGCCTCTTGGCTATTACGGAGGACGTTTTGACATGGCATACCTCTAACACTATAAAGAGTTTATAATCATAATAAGGAATTAATTAACCTGTCAGGCCAAGGTCAAGAGACATAATAAGAAACCTATTATTCGCGGCCACCGGTGGGTAATTGAAGCTTGATAGGTTAAAAGAAAATTAAAAATGACTAAAATATTTAAGTAATGCAACAAATATTTTAGTCATTTATCCTTACAATCTATCATACATGTTAGTGTAATATGGAACGATTAATATTCAATCCTTTATCAATTAGCATTTGTTTCATATATAGCACACATATATGTTGAAAACCATTATTTCTGTCTTAGTAATTCTATAATTAGCAAAGATAGGCACTATAGGTAAATAACTACCCTAAATTAAATGACGTCTACTGTAACAGTCAAATAACAGTGACAGTCAAAAAATGTATCACTGTATGATATGTTTGTCACAATGTGATAAATAAATAATCTATTGATTGAATTAGGGGGTTTTTTCTAAAGTCTCTCAGATGCCAAATATTTTCAACTCGGGTGACATTATTTTTCCTCGTGCCTAATGAAGTACGCGGTAACCATACCTACTCATGCGAAATTTTTACTTAAACGCAAGTTTGAATTCCAATTCGTGTGTATTCACATCTGTCAAAATCAAAGTTAAAAAAACTCCACCTAGTACGGCTAGTACCTCGCCTTGTGTAATCAAGGCTGTATTTTTGTTACCAAAGACCAAGAAAATTAGTACTGGCAGGCGCATATTTATTTACTGATTATCACAATAAATACAATTTCTACTTATATTATACTTTTAAAACTCCATGCGGTTTACTACACTTCTACAGGGCGTAAATTAATGAGAAACAGATGTAGTTCAAACATTTTTATTTTTACCGGAAATATTTGGGAATATGAATACTTCAACATGTTACGGAATTTATTCAGAATACATAAGATACAGTGTGTTATTCATTGTGATGTTAAAGTACGTACGTACACGTACGTACGTGTGACGTAAAATAATGTAATGAAACAGTTCTTAAAATGAAGAAATTATAAATTTTATAATTATGAATAGTCTAATCAGAATAACGAAGTAAATTATACAACGTGTTACATTATTGCCATTAAAAAAGAAAAAAAAAAGAAAAAAAAAATTGCCTTAAAAAAGTTGAATAGACAAAATTGAAACTATATATTTTTTATATACAAAGAACCTAACACACTGCACAATATTTTCTTAATAGTCATATTTCATTTGCAGAAATCAAAGACAACCCCCTTATCAATAAAAACTATTTTGTAAACTATCTGTTCATAGTCAATCTGAATTATCATTAAAACTAGACAGAAAATTCCGAACTTTGCCAAAGAATTGTTGGAGTTTTTATCGATATGGGGGTTAAACAATAACATAGCTACATATTTATCAGGAATCTATGTAGGTATTTATATGTTTACATGTATTTTTGGCAGACAAAAAGAGCCTGATTATGAACATATCACCTTTTAGTAATTTTACAATGTGTCATAAAATGTATGCCCAGTCTAATCACCGCAAAATTTAATTTTGAATTTTATACAAAAAAAACTATACCTTACAATAAAATTGACGAACTAAATATTTTAAGCGCGCTTTACAAACGTTTAGACAGTGGACCTGCTTAAGGTTTAACTTTTTACCTTTGGCTCCGCCATTATTGGTCCCAGAGTCTACCAAAAATAGAATCTATGTATTCTCTTAGTAGCGTAGCTAATGGTTATCTTACAGCTAATACTGCCACAACGACTTTTTGTCTCTTTTTACTTTTGTTCAATTTAACAATTCTATAAAGAAAATTATGTTTTTCATGAAATTCTATACTGTTATCACTAATGTTGTCTACGTCTTTTCCTTTTAACTTTCCTTTCACTTTTATCCATCTATCATTTTTCCAGTCATACTTCTTGCCCACTTCAAGTAAAATATCTTCAAATTTAGGCCACTTAGGAGCTTTTGATTCATCTAATTTAGAACTTTGAAGATTTGTATCTGGAATCGCATTAGTATTTGACTTCATTTTGCCAATATAATTTTGAATTGGATTTTTCTGCCCTATGTTACTATAGTTTATAAAAGAAACATAAGGTTCTTGTGATTTAACCTCATACTTAGTGTCGTTTTTAGCTTTTTCGGCTGTGTGTCTTCTATATTTTTGCTGCAAGCTATCAAATATTTGCTCTTTTAGCTGTCTGCTGTAGTATTCGTCGTACGTGTCTTCTAACTCATGCTCAATTTTATCTGTAAAACATATAATTATTTTAGTCACAAATAAGATATTTACGTCCATAATCTCATTATTCCGGCATTTTGAACCAAGACAGCGAGATCAATTAGATATTTTAATAGAAATTGGGTATTTATTTTATTTGTATTTTATTTATTTAACATATTTATGTAATAGGATTAGTTTTTTTTAATTTAAATTTTGTGGTTATTACTTAGTATAACCTAATTTCAACTTTTTAATAAGCTGTTAACATTTAAGTACTTACTAACTTAAAATATGAAGTATTTTTTGTAACATCTACACAAGTTTTGCATTTAGGAATAATAACTGTTATTTCGAATGTTTTACAATAGAACTTACCAGCCATCTTCCTGAATAACTCAATATCATGTTGGAGATTCCCGTGTTTTTTCTTCCATCGTCCATCGCCGCGTTCTGGAAACAAATTATCGTTATATTCTCCTCTAATCTCGTAATAATTTCCGAATGAATAGATTCTTTCTTAGGAGTACACGGTATTGCTTGATTAATAGATATTAATGGTCGGGGAAAAAATGTTTCATTACCCACACTTAATCTGCGATCGTTACAACCGTAATAAGGCTGACTTGGATTGGAAGAAATCTGTTCCGTTACAATAATGGAAACGTAAATCAACTTGAAGGTAGGTCCTGTCAATATGATATTTTGTATTTATTTATTTTCTGAAACATCAGTAGTCGTAATTAATTGTTCAAATGAAATATTTTGTGAATTTAATGGTAACTAAACGCAGTTGAATATTTTGCACAGTGTTTAGGACAAGGTGTCTATATTTTTAGTACGTGTTGCTTTTGGCATGGCTATTTATTTATTATAGTTATGGTAGACACCAACCACAAATTACGTATAGCGGCGGCGCGCACCAACTGAACAAGTAACACACGCGTCAAATTCTAAAATCAAAAAATGGTTTTAATATTCTTCTTACCAACAAAAATCATGAGGACGATAAAGCAGCAAGTTTGCAAGAAGCTATTCGCCATAAGTGAACCCAACTGGAAATCTGCAACAGTTAAAATAATATGCTTTTAATAATACGATCTGTACCTACCTACAAAACAATTTTACTGGCTATTTAAACTTTGGAAATTTAAGATAATCGAAAGTTTTTTCAACCCAAATCACTTAAGTGTTTAAAAAAACCGGCCACGCGCGAGTCGGACTCGCGCACGAAGGGTTCCGTACCATTATCTATTTAAAAAATCACGTTTTTTGTATGGGAGCCCCCTTTAATATTTTTTGTATTCTGTTTTTAGTATTTGTTGTTATAGCGGCAACAGAAATACATGATCTGTGAAAATTTCAACTCTCTAACTATCACGGTTCCTGAGATACAGCCTGGTGACAGACGGACAGACAGACAGACGGACAGCGAAGCCTTAGTAATAGGGTCCCTTTTTACCCTTTTATGGAACCCTAAAAACAATTAGGTATATAATAAAGTTTATAATAAAATGTGTTAGGGTTTTAGATGTTTATTTAGGTATATTAAATAATACATAGTTATTTCGAATGGCTATTAAGTAAGTACTTAACGCTTATAATTCCCTTTGGTCGGTCATTGATCATGGATTATAGGTAGGTAATAAGAAGGCTGAGTACCATACATCTCGTTCATTATGTTTATTTCTGCATTACAGTTATTTGCAAAGCTTTATATAATTTACAAAAAATCAGTTGAGTGTTTTGTATTCAGATCTGTTTGTGCAAAAGCATCCAAAATGAATGTGAAAATTCTCTCGCATTGCGGTGCGGAATTCATTGAAAAATAGAAGAAAATGAAAAGTACCTGCGAAAAGGCTGGCAGCGAATCTGCATAGCGCAAAAATGTCCCTAGTTGGTCATGATAACACAACACAAGGGGGCCCTTCTTAACTGATAGCTTGCCTTCAACATTTAAAGGCAAAGCGCTTTAACCCATTTTTCCGGAGAATTTTTTATACAGTAGCCGTGCCGCTTTCGTAATTACGCATAATTAAGAGAGATCCGACGCTCTACTTTTTTGATGGTTTTCATATTTTTATTGTGAGAACAAGCACATAGGGTCAACAAGGTTTTAAACAGGCAGTAAAGGATCAGATATTATTTCTCATTCACTCATTTATAGTGATTTAACATTTTGGCCGAGTTAGTCATGATATCTCATCAAAAATGAACCGTGACATGACGGAAATTGAGGATTTATACAGTTTCTGTCGTATTTCTTGAGATGGAACTTAAATCCCAGGTATCGGCCTATTTCTATTACTTGTTATATATTATGCATTGCTTAATCCTTTGATGATTCTATACCAATATGAAGAGCTCTACATTTTCTTGTCTCTCTATATTTCCTTGTGGTGTCAAATATGCGGCATAACCGGCAGTATTTTTAAATTACGTTGAATTTGAAGATTGATTGTATTGAGTATATTAATTTCAACATTATATAATTTCCTGATTAAAGTGGTCATGACAAACAGACAGAAAGACGGATAACAAAGTATTCCTATTAAGGGTTTCTTTTTCTTTTTGAGGTAGGTGCGTATATTGTCTTAACTTGCCATAAAAATATTATTTAAATATCCAATCTTTTTTAACCCTTTTGCTCGCGATAAAACTTACAGAAGTTTAGAACTGGCATAATATTAATTCAAGTCCTGTTTTTTTCTTTAATTAAACGGCTCGTCTTCCTGGAAATTATGACCAGCCAGGCGTTGGGTGTCGGTTTAAATTATAAAAAAAATACCCTCGACACTGGCAAAAGTTGAGCTGTGGTGACTTTTTAATTTGTTCCCGCGTTTTTTGTCGGCGGCCTGATATTAAACTGTGCCCTTTCTTCTAATGTTCGTAAATATTTTGCATCTGTGCACATCCCGCAAAAATATATTTTTCTTGATTTACATTTAAATTGTACAATTTTCTTTCATTTAACTCAGTGTTTGTAAGGCATGAAATAATAAGGTATACAAAAGGGTATCTTGGATGTGTATATCTGTTGAGTCAGAGCCGCTCATATTATGTTTCGTACAATAATTAAATGAATTGATTGATTTTTTTGGTAGGTACCTATACCTTTGATATAAGTTCAATACATATAACCGTTGAATGGAAATTTGAAAACAGTTCTTCTTTATTGTAATATAATAGAATAGAAAGAAATATTAATTTATTCAGTGGAAAAAAAAAATATTTTTTTCTGAAAACTTGATATCAATTTAACACTATCTTATGTAACTAAATAGTTGTCTGAAATTGCTTGAAAGCAGTAAAGTTATTTTATTTTATATCAAATATGCTAAAAATGGTAATGTAAATCTACCAACTAGAAATACAGATTTTGGGAGATCAGTTACACATAAAGTGATTAAATCATATTACAATGAGTGTCTCTAAACCACGATTACTGTCTAAGTGAGCACTGAATGTATAATGATTACAAATACTTATTTAAAATATTCAAAATAAAAATCAGTTAAATAAAAATGGTAATATACCGATATGCGATTTCATGTGATATAAAAGTCATATTATTTTAGCTGATAAATTATGTAACCGCGCCCTGTGACTAAGGCAAATAAATTAATTGCCTTATCTTGGGAACGATGTTCAATTTTGGGTTTTGATGTTTCGATGACACAGGTTTTAGGGTAGAAAACTTTGAACTTAACCATGAGCTCTTAAAACAGTATAACTTATTTTACCATTTATTTCAGAGAGTTCGATTTTTTGTTAGAGCCTAACTTATAAAAAGCTTAAGAAAAACAGCCTTAGTATTTTTCATTAGGCCTCAATAGTATATAGAAAAATAAAATAAATACTAGGTAGCACCAATATAAAGAAATTCTTTGAGCTTCGACTCTTGCAAAGCTTGCCTTGCATCCGAGCTCAAACAATGGGTGCGTTAATGAAGTGCATTGTTTTAGTAAAACAATACCTACTTTTCGGAAAGTCCTAAGAAGTATTTGTTCAGCAATATGCGCCTGCTGGACTAAAGTATTTTTATTGTGAACTGATTATTTCGTGTTTTATTTTACTTGACTGATTTTAACTATTATATCTCACCAACAACTAGCTAGGTATACAGCTATTATATCTCCATGTAAAAATGTTTATAACACAAAGAATTATTAATTTGGCAAACGCACTGACAACAAAATTGTTGTTTTTGTATTTATGGGGCCCCAAGAAAAATATGCTAGCTGCTATAGTAGTCATAGGATACCAAGGTAATTGTAACTAGTCATAATTGAGAGAGTGCTCTCCTGGCATCCATGTTTACACTTGTAGGTAACAAAATTGTGATTCTACAGTTTTTTATACAAAAACAAACACTTTGAGCATATATTTTGCAATCAACATATTTGAAACAGTCTTTAATTTAAAAAAATACATATATCAATATAAAAGCAGTTTATCCTGATGCCATTATTACAAGGAATCACAACAATTTTCTATAAAACATGTGAAACTTACTCATTTAATTTTATATATCTACAGAGTTCGTGTCAAAGTTGTTTTATTAACAAATTTAAAACATGCAGCTCGTAATTAAATGCCGCAGTGATATATTAAATCAAGACATTAATTAATAACGTGTACTGTATACAAACATTATCGTGACGCACTATAACGTTATTATGGAGATAATCCTATCAAGAGAAGCCAGACCTCGCCTATAAACTAATAAACAGAGCTTACAGTGAATATTTAACTCGTTACCGATTTCCACTTAATTATCATTTTGTGCGAGTTTGATCCCCTTCAATTATGCACGTCTTCAGTTTATACAAGGACCTAATTCAGCATTACACTACGCTCCGTAAACGCTCTCAGACCCCAATCTCACTAGAAAGGTCGCTAGATGAAGGCCTAATTCTAGTAAATTCTATACAGCTAAGTAACGAATGAAAGCCAAAGATTTTATCGAGCGACCCACCCTTGTCAATTCAGATTAGAGATTTGTAGCCTAATTTTGACTTAAGCATTCAACTTGATTTGAATATCTCTTAACACCTAACACAGATGCCGAGTGAGATACAAATTTGAATAAAAGCATCTGATAATAGCAGTTCATCCCCTAAAAAGCTTTGGCACAAATTATGGATGGCTGTGAGTTACCTTATTTTATAAAATCCTAAAATGCAATCAAGTTTTCGTATTTTGACTAGCAAGAAATGGGCAGCTATTAATTTGCTTAGAAGCTGCGATACTTAGTAGTTGACAAAATTATTTGCAAAAAACCGGCCAAGTGCAATTTGGACTCGCGCACGAAGGGTCCCGTACCATTAAGTAAAAACGGCAAAAAAACACGTTTGTGGTATGAGAGCCATATTAAATATTTGTTTTATTCTGTTTTTAATATTAATTGTTGTTATAGCGGCAACGGAAATACAGACAGACGAACGGACAGCGGAGTCTTAATAAATGGGTCCTGTTTTACTCTTTGGGTAGGGAAGCCTAATTATATAACGAACTGTGCCCTATGTATAGAATCAACATAGCATTTGAATAATCATTATTAACATCATCATTTTTAAGAATTCCACTGCTAGACCATCATCATAGAACAACACGATGAGCGGCTCTGGGCCGCGGCTTCCGGTAACTTAAAAACAAGGTAGTCTTGGTCAATCCACCGAGTGGCCTGTCAACGCTGCGTCTTACATTTTATAAATGTTCTATTTCATCGACATAAAACAAGTATTTTTTTTAAACAGGATGACATCCTTATAAAATCCTAAACAATATCAAACCCGTCAAGAGGTGAGGGGTAACGCATAAAAATATGCGAAGCGCTAATTGACGTTGCAAGAGGACCCTTGAGCCGTCGTGCCCGATGGTATCCGACAGTTTCAAGGACTTTCAGTTCAAGCCTTCACTCATCTCCGTGTGGATAAAAAATAATGAACGAGAAAAATATTCTCGTCTACGAAAAATGGCGACGCGGTACGACGTAGCAATCGGTATGAGAGATTCTTAATTTTATAAAGAGTTTCGTAATGGCCGACTAACGTAGGCTTCAGGTTACAATCGAAAGGGTTGTTAAAAGCTTTACTATACACAGGTACGTCTGATAGCAATAGGAAAGAGACTGTAAAACTATAATGTATTTTTTTTATTATAGGGTACGGGTAACGTACCTATAAAAAATATTCATTTTTTTTAATTTACAAATCAATTTTTTACCTTCGTTGAAATTTTTGTAAGCTATGATATTATCTTTAACGTTTTTATTGATTAGGTACGTCATGCTATTAGAGGTCACAAATGGTAAGTTAATTTATTATTAATAGCGTAGACTTAATTTTGACATCAAATTTTAATCGAGGTTAAAATTATTACGTCAAACTACAAATAAGCTTGACTTTAATAATATGTTATAACGTGTATGTGCTCGTATAATACTAGTTCAACCCATGGCTTGTTGTGCATTAATTTCCTTCCTTCTCGCCACTTTTTGTGTATTTTGTACTTATTTCACTTATAAGATTTGTATAAACAACTATCTCTGCTAAGAAAGATAAATCAAAATTGGTGCATTCACGTGATAAATACGAACGCCATACTAATAAATACATTATATATTTTGTTAATGACGTTAATTCTTGACGTTCCAGTAATGATATTTGTACTCGTATTTGCAAATTTTAACAATAAGCGGCATACTTACCCCTTACAATATATTTTGCGTTATATTAATAACAAACACACTGTAGAAGTAAAAGCAAATCGTCGTAAAGCAAATCCAGGAAAAAAAGTCTTGAACAGTATCAACCGGTGTTTATGTGCTTTGTAGATCTGGAGAAAGCTTTCGACCGAGTTCCACGTCAAGCTCTCTGGACCGTCCTGGCAAAGGCTGGCTGTCCTGCAAAGTTCGTTAACCTTATAAGGCAGTTCCATGACAACATGATGGCCAAAGTACAGCATGGTAACGAATTTTCGGACTGCTTCCCTGTCACAGCAGGCGTTAAACAAGGGTGCGTCATGGCGCCAACCCTGTTTGCCTTGTATTTCGCCGCGGTCATGAGTGACGCACTCACTCGCTGCAATGGACAAATTAAGCTCAATGTTCGCACAGACAAAATCGTTTTCGATCTCTCTCACTTTAAGGCCAAGAACAAAGTATCGCACAGCTCTGTAGTTGATATTCTCTACGCCGACGATGTGTGTCTGATGACTAATACACTGGAAGCCTGGCAACAATACCTGGACTCTCTTAGCGAATCGTGCTCTAAGTTTAGCCTGGTCATAAGCGTTTTTAAGACCCAAGTGCTCAAGCAACCACCAAGAGTCTGTAGCGCTGACCAGTCAAATGTCTCTCTGGGTGACTCAATTTTGGAAGAGGTCTCAACTTTTAAGTACCTGGGTAGCCAGATTCGGAGTGAAAATCGCCTAGCATCTGAGATTCCCACCCGCATAGCCAAGGCTGCTGCAACTTTCGGAAAGCTAACACAGAGAGTCTGGAAATCTCACGACCTCAAACTGCACACCAAGCTTTCTGTTTATAAGGCACTAGTTCTTCCAATACTCACGTATGCCTCCGAGACTTGGTGCCTATACAAAACTGATATCAGTAAGCTAGACACCTTCCACATGCGGTGTCTCCGTAATGTCTTGCGGATCACATGGCAAGATCGTGTACCTAATAGTGAAGTGTTGCGTCGTTCGGGTATGGTCGGCATGGAGGCATTACTCATGAAAATGCAGTTAAGATGGTGTGGTCACGTCCACCGTATGGATGACTGTAGACTCCCAAAGTCCGTTTTCTACTCTGAATTAGCTAGTGGAAAGCGCAAACGCGGGGGGCAGTATCTGCGGTACAAGGACGTTTTTAAACGTAACCTGGCCGCTTGCGGTATCTCCGCTGAATGCTGGGAGGAGCTTGCTGTTCTCAGACCCGAGGGAGGGCGTCATTCTGTAAAAAAAGGGGTAGCCAACTTTGAAGAGTGTCGTCTGAAGGAACTCGACGAAAAGCGCCAAACTCGCAAGAATCGTCCTAAACCCAGCTACAACTAGACCTATAACGCGGATGGACAGCTATTCTGCCCCCTATGTGACCGGGTGTTCAAATCAAAGTTTGGCTTCGCCAGCCACATTCGTGCTCACCATAGAAGAGTCTGAGGTCGCCGTTGTCGGACACGACAAGGAGGACTATATATAGAAGTGAAAGCTTGTTCCCACTACGACACAAAAACACACATATTTTTCGGCATAAGTAGTTTTTAACATACTTGTTTTCTAACCAAATAACAGCAAACTAGCTTACTTGTAATTAAATATTGCAAGTCGCTTTTAATCTATATACTCCTTATTATGGTATCAATTTAAAACTTTGTATGTAGGTATGTAACATTCAACTAAAAACGTTATTATTGATCTGATCTGAATACTCGGTTTTGTGTACCTTTATAAAAATCAAAATGTATGTGATCGAAACTCTTGCACTTTATAAAACTCTCTTCAATAGCTATTATAAAAAGTTTGACTTTATTTGCTTTATTTTGAAGAGTCTTACTAAATTAAGTTTGACTAAACAGGCGTGCTTCATAGTTATTTGCTAATAATCGCATAGATATAGAATGTACAAGATAGACAAAGGCTCATTGCAAATGATACAAAAAATGTGACACGTATGTGTGTGTGTAGTAGTGTTGTTCAAGCCACAAATTTTTTTATCGATAAATTGCAACCGGCATCAAATTGATTTGGCACAAGTCACAATCTTACTCGCATTAAATCGAAAAATGAGTAATTGAATACTGTGAACAAGTTTATATAATGGAAAACAAGAAAACGGTCGTTTTAAATATGTCATCATCAACATCATCATTTCAGCCACAGGACGTCCACTGCTGAACATAGGCCTCCCCCATTGACTCCCAGATCGGCCGGTTGGAAGCAACCTGCATCCAGCGTCGTCCTGCAACCTTTACCAGGTTGTCTGCTCAAATATTAAATATGTAACCTATTTAAAACAATTTCATATCATAATTTCATTTCAACATGTTCCTTATAATCACAGAGTTAATATTATACTACTTACAGTAGGTGGTTCTGTGTTCATAGAGTTGGGCATCAAACACAGGTGTCAATCAAATGAAATAAATGCACTTCTATAATCGTGACATAAAGTATGTATTTATTTTTAAGTAGGTATTCTGATTAATTGATTAATTTTGTTTTTGTATATTTGTAATATTTTTTTAAAAGATATCTTTATTAATTTTGTTTTTGACGAGAAAATATTGTTACTTTTCTGTTTTTTTTTTAATTTTGTTTCTTATTTTCTTACCATAATATTATTATAATGTCAAAATTATTTAATAACCTCTAAATAAATTAAAACATACTTGATGTCACAATTCTTGAAATGCTTTTATTTTATTTAACTCACACCTGTGTTTCATTCCTAACTCTATTGACACAGAACGACATAATGTAAAACCGACCAATAATAGAGTTACAACAGGTTTTAATTTCAAGTTAATTTAATTTATATTACTGTTGTCTTTTATTTACGCGAACACGATACATTTAAATGAAACTACTTTTACGGATTATTTCGCGATTTATTAACATTTTATTTAACCTGACGTTTCGAACACTTTACAGCGTTCGTGGTCACAGGTAGACTAAGGTGTTATTCGTCTTTACAATATTTTGAAAAAATATAAACTACCGTCACTTAGTTAATATTAATTTGTGTTCCTATCTACGCAAAAAGAGCTAACTGTATCTAGAGGTCTTGCAGTGCGGGGCCTAGCATGGGATTTCGTTAAAACAGGATCCCATGCTGGTGGTATTATCCAACCATCTTCTCTGTTGAAATTCGGGTGTCTTCTAATTTCAATTGCCTCCCGTAACATGCGAGGAACAAATCGTCGTTCTCTTGCAAGGACTTTAGGCTAGTCAAATCGTATGAAATGGTTGGGTGTATCTAAGGCATGTTCACACACTGCAGACTTAGTATTCCGTCTATGTTTGATGTCGGCTATATGTTCTTTTACCCGCACGCCTATACTTCGTTTTGTTTGACCAATATAGGAGAGCCCACAGTCACATTCCAGTCTGTACACCCCCGCATCTTGAAGACGTATGTTACACTTGACAGGTGGTAAAAATTGGTTAATCTTTTTCGGCGGCTTGAAGTAGGTTTTGATTGAAGCGCGCTTCAAAATGTTTCCCCTCTTGTCAGTGACACCCTTCATATAAGGTAGTACAGCAGGTTGGCGTTCGACGGTGGAATGCTTGACCCGGGGTCTGGAACGACGTGGTACCGGCAACTGGTTTTCTCGTAGTACCTTCCTGACATGCTGGAGCTCGCCAGCCAGGTGTTGGTCGTCACAGATACCCCTTGCTCTCTGAAACAACGATTTGCCTACGGTAGCCAACTGTCGAGGATGATGGTGAGAGGCACCATTGAGGTATTTATCTGTATGGGTGGCTTTACGAAAAACTGTATGACTAAGAGTATGATCCGGATTCCTAGTAAGTAAAATATCTAAGAAAGCTAGTTTATTGTCTGCCTCAATTTCCATAGTAAATTTGATTTTTGGGTGGATTGAATTTAAATGTTCTAGAAAAGCAGAGACTTGATTGGTGGGTAAAATTGTAAAAGTATCATCTACGTACCATTTATAGAACCTGGGTGTTATAACCTTAATTTATATTTTATATAAATTGTCACTTGGATTGAAAATTAAAACTTATAATAAAATCAATCAAAAAAATTATTATTTTAAAATTGTAAACTCTGGAAACTATGTAAGGCATATTTAAACATAAATAAAACAATCAAAATATTTATTTTTATACATATTTACACTTTTATACAATGTACATTAATGTTTACTGCAAACTGTTGACTGTTTCCGCGGAGTCCAATCTGGCCTGTTTATAACTCTTATCCACTTTTCGCGTATTTTAGGTTTAGATATTTTATATTATACTAAATATTTGACTAAACTATACAGAATTCTTTTAGTCGTTTATAAACAAGTTATATTTTAGATGCCTAAAAATAAAACTAAAATCTCATAATGTAATCACAAAAAAACAGTATTGGAGTGTTTTTTTTTGTAAACAAACATGATAAATATTTTTTAGTACTTGCTACTAATCTTCTATACCCACAAATGGCTGTAGATATTTTATCGATACTTATGACGTCACCGCTAGTTCAATCCCTAGTGTAGACATACAATTTACTATTTTACCTAATATTTATTGTAATTATGTCCTTCACTACGAAATACACAAACACACACCAAACAAAGTTCATATTCTTCTGATAAATCCAAGTTCTTTGTCGATTATAATCACGAATTAGACACAAATTTGTTTCAAATAATTTTTATCAAAAAATGTATTTACCTGTGAAATGTGTATTTATTTGGGTTATATGTTCTTGTCACATCACAATTTATAATTGAACAGCACCCCATGTCTACAGAAATATTTAAATAAGTTTTCCGTTTGTAATTTTGTATATTTTAATACAATTAATTTTGACGTTTGAAATTGAAGTCATTTATAGTCAGTTAAATATTTTTTTTGTGTCACATAGGTACATTGACATCTGTCTTTTTCTATCTTGTAGGGTGCCCGCAAGGATATGATGTCTCTTTTCCACGCTTTGTCAGTCTTTAAGAGCGTAGCGAATCCTAAGTCTATGAATAATCGCCACGTAATGTATGCTTCTACGCTCTAATTAACCATCAACTAAATGACTAGTCTTAACTAAGTGTTAGGTAGAACGTTGGTAAGTATTATTCCACATATGCGTTAGTTCTATATAAATAGCAGTATCATATTTCAGAGACAAACGCACCTAATTGAGTGCTAGCAAATTCGACAGACATCGGGCGTAATTAAGGTAATTGAAAACAGATAATGGACTACCAGATCAAAGTTTACAATAACCTATACGAATTCAGTTGTAAAATACTTCATAAAACTCGTTGCATAATATAATCAATGTTTGAAGGTTCCTGTTCGACTAGGAAAACATACCTACTGATAAGTTATCACTGTTGTGCAATAACATTTCTTTAAATTTTAGTCTGCTTATGAATATTTATGTTTATTTGGACAATAATAAAGGAACTTTAAACTACCAAACTTTACAATTTAATTAATATAGAGTCAAATTGCTTTTGAGACTTGAGTATTGGTAGCATACAGGGTGTAAAAAAAGGCTTAACGAAGCCTTAAACCACGAATTCCATACATAAAACCAAGTAGAATGCAAAAAAAAAAATTGCTGGGAAATGACTTTTATTTTTGGGTATGAAAAAAAATAACTTATTTCTAACCCGCAATGTATAGCGCGCACGCCACAGACTATGCCTGTGTTTGTAAGTTGATCATGTTTCTTTGTAAAAAAGAAGTCAATTTTGTAAAAATCTCTGGAAAAAAATTGTTACTTTGACTGTCAATAACTCTGTAACCCGTCATTACCCAGGTATAGTGTAAAAGAAAAAAAATATCGTAATAATACGTAGAATATGTGGTATTCGGCTTCGTTAAGCTTTTTTTTACACCCGATAGATACATTTATTTTCATTGAGAAATAAAAATAATCCCTCAAAACAGTATTATGAAAAAATTGCTAAATTTCACTAGCTAGCTAGATGCATAATATTAAATAGATAGTTTTTTTTACTAAAGTAAATATGTTTAAAGAGCTTTGCTGTATATTTACTTTTCTACCTACTAGAATAGTATAAAGCCACAGATTTCCATAATATTTTCTTAAATTCAGGCGCTTGAAATTCCCTTTTCAAAGTTAATATAGAACAGTTTATCTTGCTATCCTATCTAAAATAACACGATCCTGGAACATACGGTATGTATTACTATTATTAGAGTATACAAGTATGAATTAGGTATGATGTGGATATTTACCAAAGAACACAGTAAATTTAGCCCGTTTTAGACTATTTTGCATGGTTAAAAGAGAATGAAAAGTTCAAATATATTTTGTACCTGAGTCATGTCATTATAAAATATATCAATTATATTTAAGTATGTCTATTCAATATCAAGTCATAATAAATAATATTAGAAGCTATGCTTAGGTTGGAGCAAGTAGGTTGTAGGAGGTGTGATTGTTTTGAATTTATTTATTTACTGTTAAAAGGTCATAGTTGATCCCTGTATGTACTTTAACTAAAACGTTTCTGAAGAATTGAATATGATTAATGATTACGTAGATGAGTACCTATATACCTACATGATGTATGGAGGTGAAAAAGTAGCGCGACTATGACATCCATAAATCTTACTGAATATAGCACCCTTAATGTAGAGAAAGGCAATAGTTACTAGACTATATGTATTTGAGCATAAACAGTTCAGTCTCTATCTAGCCATACCGCACCTTGTAAAATATGAAGCAATTTTTCCACAATATTTTAGTTCTGACGGATCCATTTAATTCATAAAAGACATTTAAGCTTATAAAAGGTTAATTCTAAAAAAAAACATGCGAATAAGCATTTTTCTAAGCTGGTTACCAATATTATAGGTCTATCAATGATGACAAAGAAGAGACCAACCGTAATAAGAGTGGTATAGATGGATAAATATAGGTACATTTGACACTTGGCGAAATTGTAAAATGTTTGTGTTTGAGGCCCTACAGCCTTTCGGACATCTGATTGTATTTGAACACAAATGTTGAACTGTTGTGTAATTATTTGGTTGCATTGTTGAGTTGTTGTGTCTCATCAGATAATAAATGCAACACATTTTAAAGATGACTATGGCTATGCTTATTGCTAAACCACAAAAATATGGTAAATTATGTACCTCTAAGGAGGTATAACATGAAGGTTTACCTAAGCAAAGATGGCTTCATTTCCAGTTTTCAGACTTTAGTTTTCGATAACCCAATTAAAATCTGCATTTGTGAAAACGCAAAAGCTGATATTATAATTTGAATGTTAGGTCGTATATATTTTTGATAAAATATCTGTTTTCGGGACTTTACTTTTTAAAGCTCGTGTCTCAGTATGATGAATTTAATACAAAGTATTTTTATACTCGATACAATGTTATCAATACAAGGAGCTGATAAAAATCTTGAAACTATTTAAAGTCAAACCTAAGAGTTAGATCATACTCAATGAGTAGATGTTTATTTCTTTTAGTAAACGGTTCATCTGACAACATTTTGTATATAAAATCTTAAAGTTATGTGTTTTAAGGCAATGATTTTTCATATAGGATTTAATTTTAATTTCCTAATAATTAAATTCAGACTTTATAACGAGAATGTAAGTACATTAAAATTAACAAAGCATAAAAAGCTGACGTACCTCTGATTTGAATAACGAACCACTTCCAAGCCCGTGCAATCAACAAACTTTTCTGATGATGCTGTATAGTACAACGATCTTCGAGTAGGTACGAGCTCACAAAACTTTGTTACGAGTGTTACTCTCTAAACCAAATACACGTAGCTTCCCGCCCGCGTCTCGATCGCAACTGCTGAAACCCATGAACTGGCCAATACTAAGTTCCCTTCCCTACTTTCGACCCCCATTTGACGACACCAAAAGCCATGCTCTTAGCCTATCTCTGGCTTGAAACAGTTGTGAAATCGTAGTGGTATAAAAAACCAGCAATGGATGACGGATAAGTATGAATTGAAATTACCGTAGCTTTTTAGTATTAGCCGATTCTAGCTATAGCATAAGCTACTCTATTCACTTGTATGTATTTCGTGTCTGCAAGGTGGTATTTTCAATCAAACGGCCTTTCAAGCTAGTAGAAATTGCCTAGCGCATTTATGTTTCAGACTTAATTAACCTCTCATACTAAAGATACCTTTTATAATGCGGACGGCATTCATAAATTAGGCCGGGATGGAATAAAATGTTGTATCGAATTTTATTCATTCCTCTTTGCTTTTTTGTTTATATAGGAAAAGCTGTCAGTCCGGGACCTTTGTATAGAATGTGATTTGCTGTCTGCTTTATTTGTAGGTTTTATTTTGGGATTCGTTTTCACTGACATTGGTTAAGTATACATGTTTACTTTTTTGCTTTGTTCACGTAAATAACGTTGATTAGCAATTTAAGCCGAAAGGAACGTCACTTATGCTTTATTAATTTTAAACTATACAGGAAGAATGTTGACCATTTAACATGTACAATACCTGAAAATACCAATTGAAAATTCAATACTTTGGTATCTGATGAAACCCCAATAACTAACAGATTTCATTTTAAGCCCATTACCAAATAAAAAAGTAACAGTCTACTTTTACATATTTTCTATTTACAATTTAATAGATAATAGACATAATTGTGAAGAGGCAAAGTTGTTTGTTTTACTTTGCATACAGGTACTTGAGTACTAGAAAGTTATAGAGACCTTTGTAAGCTAGATAGACAGTATTTATAGTTAAGGTACAATCAACACACAAAAAGACTATATTTTATGATTTTACTATATTAATAAATACTACTACTATGTACATAATTGGTTAAATTTTGACCATTTAAAATGTAATCTCGTAAACAGAGACCAACCAAAAAATAAAAGTAAAGATGCTAATAATCTTTGGATCAGCTGACCTAATCTTTACTATCGGTAGCCAAGAACTACAATAGAAAAACAAGCTTTTTACTATAAAAAACTACATCTGAATCTGCCACTAATTCAAATTTCTAAAATTGGGAAATAAGATGCCATAGCAAAATACACGTGCTTGAGGTTACACGGAGATACTGCTTTCTAGAAAATATTAAGCGAAAAGTAATTCGCCAAAAGGAGCAACCATTTGAATAAGTTTTGAGATAAAATATTTTATTGCGTTGCGAGTTTCAAGATATTAATATGAATATTCGAGGATTTCCTGTTAGCATGCAGGTTTCGTCATAATATTTTCCGTCAAAGCGATGTATTTTTACTCTATTTTTATTGTCCCAAATAAGAAATCCACATTTCTTTAACTACGCTGGAAAACCAATAAATAGGTAATGCATGGAAAATATATATTTTAAGAATGTTATCTTATGATTGATTCCTTTTGGGTTAGTAAATGAAGGACTAAAATATACTTTTACTGGTACCTTAAGAATATAATTTTACTTGCGTGACAGATAAAATAAACTAAAAAAATAAGAACACAATTAAAACTTACTGGTAATGAAGCCTCATTAGTACGTTAGTAAGCCCTTAGCTTTATATATTTATGCATACATATTTATATTTAATTAATTACCAAATTTCCCCACCACTGCTTCGGGATAATTTTGGGCTAGCGTCGAAAAAAAAGCAGCGCAAAAATCTCTGTCACTATTGTCAGCCTCTTTTTAAATAGTGTATAGTTTACGTTACAAGATAAATGTACCTGTGCAAGCAGGGCAGTATTTATTATCAAACATTTTTTTATTTATATAATAATTTTACAGTAAGTGTAACCTTTTTTTCATTAAAGTAATTTTAATACGCGATTTAAATCATAACATGGGCTGATCAACAATAGACGCTGGTAATTTAGCAAAGAAACAAATATATTTTCCCATAAAGGACATACCCTGCCTTATACAGTCTGAAATTTGGAACGGCAAGCTTATTCTTAGTCGGGGTGTTAAGATTATGAATGAAAATCCCCATATTTTTTGCTAAGCTATGAAGAAAGAACAATCCATTTTAAGATAGCACTAATCGTCATTTTCTCTTATAAATTTAATATACAGGAGCAACTTCGTTATCATTTTAACATATAAACAAGCCGCTGAATGAAAAGGAATCATTAAAAGTGGCTACAAAAATGTCCGTTACTGCTACCCTCCTCAAACTCTATCTAAGCCAAGGCTTTGTCTCCAGTGATATTTTTTTTCGTGCCACTTTTCGGGACCGTCGACTTCTGTTATTCCTCTCTTTTATAAAGCTTTGTACGCAAATGCGGGGTTTTGTGAGAACAGCTCAGATAATTTACAATGCATCTACCTGGTATTGTCTTCTAAGAAGTAAGTAAATGATCACCATCGATAAATTTTGAAAATAATAATTTCTGGTTAATTTAGTTCATATTTAAATGCTTTTCTTCTTTACCACAACGCATCGTGAACGCTTTCGAGTTATGCTCATGTGTTGTAAGCTGTTTTTTCCGTAACCATTCGGTCTTTGATCGTAATAATAATATATACCTACCTACACTAGAAGGTTATATTTTCTTAATTTTAATACTGATAAAGTTGTTATATTCGATACTTATGTTATATAAATAGTATTATTGAGTTTTCTATGAAAACTATACAAAGATTAAATCTTTTCCATTATGAATACTGGTGTGCCTACTTCCTGAAACAAGAACCAAACTTCGAACCCTTCGAATGATACAGAATTTTGTCTAATAGGCCGTACCCAAAACCTATTTTCGAAAATCGTTAATCAGTCGCCGAAGCGGAAAACTGATAAGGCGGACCTTTCACCAATTAACTTAATGGTGATTCTTTTCGGCGGCATCGGTGTAAATGGCCCTTTTATTCGGCAGACCGAATCTGGCATATGTCACCGAAATAGATTACCGATATAACCACCTAAGCTATAATATGCTGGCTTAGAGGTAAATTGCAATCAATTGTATTTTGAAAAGGAGCATTATTTGTAATGAAAAGAGCTTTACACCCGAATTTTGACTTAATCTTTTCACTGTGTCTTTTCTCCTTTGGCGGTGAAACAAAGATATTAGATTGAGCAGCTCCTTTGGCTAGTCTCTGAAATGTATTCGAATATTATCAGATAATTTGGACTAATACAGACTGGTCACTACGACTGAAGTAGAAAAGGCGGGTCGGTTTTTGACTTTTTATTTTGTAGTGTTCGACTCCCAATTTTTCAATGAACTATAAAGCCTTAATTGAAGATAAATAACAATTGAAAAAAATCATCGACCTCAGGTGGGACTCGAACCCACGTCCCATCGCAAACCGGGCGAGTGCTTTGACCACTAAGCGTGGACGTCACGTGACAAGATGAAATTCCTCAAGTGTTTTTTCTCGCTGTCAAAGCAATTAAACCTTGCATGGAATTGCTAAAAACAAAAATTTACAATATAAAGCCTTATTTGTAACTCTTCATTGACAAAAAAGGTTTTAACTCGAGTAAGTAGTATTTAAAGTTGGTTTTTCCCATTTAATTCATGCACCAAAAGGTAAAAAATCCGGGTAATAACATAGCCTATGTCACTCCCACAACTAAGGCAAATCTAATGACATATCATATCTTCAATGTACAGTATTCGACCTGTTACAGATTTATTATAGTATAGATTAGAATCATTCCTTCTAGTGTCATTTTGCCATGAGTTTTTTAGTAGGCGCGGCGAATTGAAAATGTTTTTTTTTCCGGCATCAGAATTTAATAAAACAAAACCTAATATGAGCGGGTTAGCTTAATTTATTTGAAAAAACCGTAAAGAAATCCGTGCAGTATCTTCAGAGATGAGCGTTTACATATGACAGACAAGAATTAAAATAATTGAGATTTTGGCTTCAGTATCGATTATAGAGTTCTCCCCAAAAACAATTTTCAAAATATCTTCAATGTACAGAATTCGACCTGTTACAGAGGTATTATAGTATAGATAGATAATGGGCGATTTCGGATAGTATTTACCTAGTTGTAAAAGTCACAATTTACACAGTATTGCCAGCTCTTTATAGGTTATGTAATAAAAAAAATAGGCAAAGATTTAAGGACTGAGTTAATTTTGTTAACAATCGGCATTTATTTTATTGCTTTTTTTAGGTAACCAAAAAGGCAACAGCTGCAAAGACCAGATTTTTCATGTAAGTAAGTAATCGAATGTTTTTAAGACTAATAGTCACTTTTGGTGTGATCCCGGGATCAATTTAAATTTATTAATAAGTCGGCTTGTAGTTATTTAATTTGCTTTTTTACCAGGGAAGTATTTTTGTACACAAATACAAAAGGTTAAGTAATAATTTCTACCTCTTTCACTCCTTATGTATTCGACAGGGAGAGAGAACGTTAGTGCGAGTGATCGCGGAGGAGGCCGGAGTTATCGCCTGGAGCCTTAGAGCCCATCATTTAACTTTATAGCTATAAAGAATTCAGTACATTGAATAGTTTCTTGGCGCGATCGACTTTTGAAAAATAGTTCTGCTACGGAATTTATTGCAAATACGAATAGGTTTTACCTAGTAATCGAAAACAATCATTTTAAATGTTTTCAAATGTAGAGACCACCAGATGACTCCAATTAATCAAACAGAAGTACATAAGATGCAGTCGAATTGAAGTTTAATTCAAGTCTTGATCTCAAAATCTGTCTGCGAGAACTCGAATGATATTTCATGAATAACATTATCAAAGCAACTAGGATTGGTTTGTTGAAGCAAGGACCTGTGTATTGTGTTTACGTTTACTGTGTAATTAAACTAGATCTGCAACTTCTGGCTATACTCGTTTGACTTCAATATTGTTTTTTTTAACTTAAATTTGACGATGAAAAAGTTAATTACTTAATCAAATAGTTGAGCTAAAAATATACATAGTAAGACGGACGAACAGTTGACAGACAGTTGCTTCAGAATAAAACAATTTTATAACGTGAATCTAAACTTCACCAAAATGAAAAAGGCTGTAGACATGATTCCATTTCATTTTGAGAACTGTTCAGATTTAAAAGTAGATCAGATTGTTATTACTTTTGTTGCTTCATTAGTCAGTTTGTAGAGCAAGCTAGAAAGGGTATTTTAACTAAACATGCATTAAGTTTAGAACCTTTCCCTTGCAATAAGCTAAGGCGCCTACGGAGCTTGTAGCATATGCTACCCGTACAGTTAACACTATGATTGATTTTACAATATAACCGGAGACTTCAGTTTTGTGGAACTAACGTTAAATTTCTCTAAATCCTTATAGATTTGAGAGATTTTTATTTTATATAAAAAAATACAATGTTCTTTTATGCAGATACCTAACAGATATAGTCAGTCTAATCAACATCTTAAAAAATGGAATTAAGGGTTAAATTTACAGTGCAAGTATAACATTACGGCTATGCCAGTTAATTTATTGCTGTCTTGATCCTAGATGACTTTTATTAGTCGTAGGTCTCACAGTAAGCTACTGGTGTCATTAACTATGGCGTATTTAGAGCTATACTGCAATACTCGGGCCCATTGCAGTTTCATTGCGCCCTCTAGTGCTATCCAAATCATGTTAATTTTTCACTACGAAAAATAAAGATAATGCTGTCATAGCCCGAGAGGTTTGTAATATAATATTTATATATAATATCTTAGTGTATGTATTAAAAAATATATATATCTCAAGATGTAATATATATTTCATATTGAAAAACTAGGTCTCGGAGATGATTAGTTGTGATAAATGTCACCAAATTTAGTGTTAATGGTCACCCAACCACCTACAACCGGTTGCTTAACTTTAGTGATGACTACCAAAGCGCTGTCACCTTAGTACTTGTAGCTCAATAAGAACCTCTATACGACTTACTCCAACTAACCGTACTGCTATTTCTACAACCGTTTGAATGTAAAGGATCTTTACGACCTTTGTCATCTCATCGTTGTATTCATGCGCTATAAGCCCAAAGTATAACGAGGGTTATACTCGGATTATTGTTTTTGTTAATATCTGGTTAGTTTACTGTTATAGGTACCGCAGCAGTCGCGAGATAAAGCTAATCTTTACAGCTTTATTATGGCACAGAATTTCATAGCGGACTGTAGTACACAAAATAATAGCAGGCTTATCTTACTATAAATAAAATTATTTTTTGTCTTCAGAATACGTCTTAAAGACTAATGCTAGTGTTAAAAAGTGGTAAAAATATCAAAAATTTAACTCTTTTTCATACCAATTGTAACAGGTAATACGTGTACGAGCTCAGGTATACAGCAGCATCATCATTTCAGCTACAGGACATCCACTGCTGAACATAGCCCTCCCCCAGTGACTTTCAGTATGGCCGGTTTAAAGCGGCCTGCATTCGTAAAAAAAATGGAGATTTTGATGTATATCATATTACAAGTTGTTGCATTTATGAACCAGGATCAGTCCTTAAAAATAATAGACTAAACAATAAAATATACCCACATAATCACTAACTATGGTGACTGACAATAATCTTTTAAGAAACTACACAAACGTATGTTTTTTTTAGTTTCACGACACGCCGTATTAGTAGTGAGCCTACTGCCTATATTAGGTCTGTACCCTTAAGGGGGCTTAACACAGCAATAAAAGTGTCAATTATTAGTACCCTCGTCAAATTCCTCATAAAGTTCATGACTTTATTTCGGAACACTTTACAATTTAATGAACTCTTTTACCAAAAAGATATTGTCCTTTGAATAAAGTTACCCATAGGACAAAAGGCGTTAAATAACGGTTTATTTTTCAAATAAGAGGAACAGTTCCTGGACCTCGTATCATGTTAATAGTATAACTGTAACATGTGTAACATTATGTGTGATTGCTGTCATAGGTAGGTAGGTATTTACTTTTTAACGGATTAGTGAAAGAAGACTTTGGATTTAATATTTTTTCATGATATGAAAAACCCATTTCGCTCCAATATTATGACTCTACTAATAATAATATGTGGGCAAAATCCCTTAAATCCGCAAATTTAAGCAGCGCTGCGAAGCTGCTCCGGTCAAATTAATGCCTTTTTATGCATATTTTAAGTCTGCGGCGCTTAACTAATAGCAGAGAATTGCTTGCTCGAACTGAATTATGAATAAGTACAACGAAAAGCTACGAGCAGTGCAGCAGGCAAGAAATGAGTTTATGTTTAAGACACATTTTAAGCCAGAAATAAAGTATAAAAGTGTGGACAACATTTTAAATTAGGTAAAATATGTATTCAGTTAAACAATTTTTGTCTAATTAGAGTACCTACCTAGTTGCTTTTTAAGTAATAAAAAGGTAACAAAGAATTGTTTTCTTTTATTTTTATTGACTAGAAACATTTTTATTACTACAGCAGAAGGCCAGAGCCATTAAATCGATCTAACAGTAAACGTGAGTTTTAGAGAAAAATGATGTTTTGATAATGTGCCTTATGGCAGCTCCAGGTAACCATGAACTCTTAAAATCTCAAATCTGTCAAATCTGTCTGATTTAAAATTGTTTAAAGAGTTCATGGGTAACCATGAACTCATTAAACAATCTCAAATTAAACTTCTTATCTTCTAAAGTAAACTTCTAATTGTGTAGCGTCCAGGGGGTTACAATTAGAATTACTTTTCAATCATTACAAAGAAAAAAACGCACACTACCCCATCTACGCACACTACTCTGATACCGGAATGAGTTTTCAAGATAGTTTTAGTGTCTTCACCTTTAACTCTAATTAGCTATCATTATTAATCTTAAAAAGAGGACTTTTCTAAGGATAGGGGCGTCTATGATCTTCAGTCATTTAGGCAGCTCTTCAAATCATGACTCTCTATTCTGTTTATCTGGTAAGAGTATAATGGGGCCCATTCGCATGACACATTTATTATCTACGTTTCTGTATTTTGGCCTCGCCTACTTCAATTTATTGTAAAAACTAAAAAATTGACTGTTTTCAAAAATTTTAAGTTGAATATTGTAACCAACTTAAACACTAGTGAGCGCATAATAACTTGGAATATCGAGTGTATTCCCTTACCCAAAGACATTAAAGTTCCAAATAAAATAAAGAGGTAATTGCAAAATCAGAAGCTCTGCGGTCTAACTCTGCCGTTTGTCTACTTCACTTGGAATGAACGTGGTGGTTTTTAATTAAACCGAGTCGCAATGGAAAAGTCAGTCGGACTTCTTGCTACGTCATTAAAGCTACTACAGGGCCGGATTCGAGGATGGGATTAGAGATGGTGAATATATCTATTATCAGTTAAATTTAACTAATAAAAAAAAGTATCACATTTATTCAATAAATATTATTAACTTTATCGAATAAAAATATTTATTCGAGCCGTTGATAATTAAACGCAACTTGGAGTTTTATTCGTATAGATAAATCTAACCGATTGATAAAATTACGTAATGAATATTTACAACGCTAGTCCGCAAAGAATAAAAATATCATATCCAATCTTTCTTATTAAGTAATTTATTAAGTAAGTTAACTTAAGCATTAAGTAAACGAATTAGAGCCTAAATTTGAATGCATTATTTAGGACACGAGTGGCGTCGTGGTGAGTGAGACGAGGTGTGAAACGATAAAATGTGCGAGTCAAACAAGTAGTATCAGTTGCAATGAAATGAAACTCTATTCCATTATCATAAGGAAGAATGATGTTACTCGGCGTACGGAACAGCTTTCTTTTCGATATATTCAACTAACTTTGTTATTTTATGCGGATGCATTTTTTCGACTTTAGGCACTAAGTATTTATCCATTGTGTTTTATGCTAGACAGTCCTAAGCCTGTTAAAGTATGAAGGAAAATTCATCGAAAAAACCTATAAAAATAAACGCGTAATAATTATATTCAACTACAGTGAAAAATATCAAAAAATGTATGTGCATAAATAAATTACCTAATATTTTCAACCACATTCAACTACAGATAAAAATATCTAAATAATGTATCTGCATAAAAATATTAACTAATATTTTCAACCATATTCAACTACAGATAAAAATATCAAAATAATGTATCAGCATAAAAATATTAACTAATATTTTCAACCATACTTATTCAACTACAGATAAAAATATTAAAATAATGTATCTGCATAAAAATATTAACTAATATTTTCAACCATATTCAACAACAGATAAAAATATCAAAATAATGTATCTGCATAAAAATATCAACTGATATTTTCAACCATCAAAAATATCGATAAGATTATATTATTCAACCATTAACTTTTAACGAATATTTTTTTTCAACCATTAACGCCACCACTAGATGGGATTAAAATTATCATGAATTCATTTGCTGTGGAACCAATTACCGAAAAGTAGACGAATATTATATGCATACATAATAAATAAATAATAAATATTGAACAACTTTACATAAGTACATTGCTCTGATCCAAATTGTGTAATTGGAATCAGAAACAACGACGGCATCACAACACCCAGACCCGAGACAATATAAAAAAATTCGTTTTCCACATTGACCCGACCGGGGATCGAACTCGGAACCTCAGGATGGTGACGCCATATTATAGTCCGGCGTGCTCGTCTCTCGGCTGCGGAGGTCGTCCAATTCTTCTTGAGTATAAATGATGACTCTCTGACAAGTTGGAATGATGATGTACGCAAAGCTGCTAGAAACTGATGGAAATGAATAACCGGGGATCTAACTTAGTGGCCTGCATGGGGCGAAGCCTTAATCCAGCAGTAGACTGACTTGGACTTATTATAATGAGGTCTATCAAAGTCAATGTAAAAAAACCAGCCAAGTGGATTCCGTATCATTATCTATAAAAACGACAAAAAATCACGTTTGTTGTATGGGAGCCCCCATAGTGTTTGTTGTCATAGCATTGGCCGACAATAGGCTAGTTGACGCTACCAATCAATTGACATACTTATTATATCAATTGAAATACTTATTATGTGCTGTCAAAACGCACCTATTCCTATAATGTTTATGGCGGTAGCAAGCTTTGACGTCATCGTTTACCGGACTCAACTGCCTAACTTTTTAGTGGTTTTGAAGTGAACAAAAATCAGATTCTTTGAAAAAAAAATAATGTACTGTGTTATCGGGCCTAAAATAATGTGTCAGATTTAATATTATTGATGTATTAGAATAATTTATGATTGGTGTCCATAACCATATTGTTAACTCACTAACCTTAAATTCTTGAGCGTCTAATTATTCAAATAAGACAACGATATTTAAAACTTATCGTTGATATATGAGGATGTCTGAAATAATTTAAAGACCACATAACGAAGTCGAAGGTAACAACTAGTTTAAAATTAAGCTTCCTCGTATTCTTTAATGCCGGACATGTTCATTATCCTAAAAGTTTCAACTGGCAGGACTCATACGTTGCGGTTCGTTAAGGTAAAATTCCCGTTTTACTCGTAATACAACTAAGTTGAGAGTCGATTAATGTGGCCAAGTGAGATGCAGTTGTTATTACGTCTCGCTGCTAACGTTATTACCTACTAATCAGCCAATGGTTAAATTAATTCACATAATTAGCTCGTTAATGAATAGAAGTATTTCTTTGTCTCTTTAATGTTACAAGCATTTGATATGACGGGATATGATTGACAAATAAATTAGATGAAAATAATGAAACAATCTGTGTGCTTGAAAATATACTTATAATTAAGTTTCATGAGAGAAAACAATGAATATTGCCAGATCTTGATATCTGTTGATAGCTAAAGTTACGAAATACGTTCCTGTCTTTAACCGATCCGAATCTGATAGTCCGTTACAAGAAACTTTAAACAAGTACAATTCATTAAGTTTTATAGGATATTATCCTATAGGACAGTTTCTTTGAAACGCTTAGTACGACATTATTGAGTCTTCCAATTCGAGTGTTAATACTTGTTTACATAAAATCGAATAAAAAGGGGTTCTATTTGCCAATTATTTAAATAGGTGTCTGCCTTAAAAGGATGATAATGTAACACGATTCGGTAAATATTCCGACACGATCTGAATTAAAACGACCCCGCCAGGATTTGGGACTGAAAGTATCGAATTTACTTATGCTAATCTTACGTCACCCCGAAGACAAGTCTATTTTGGCACTAATTAACTTTCCATTAAACCGTCAACGTTTGTTTTTGTTACGTTTTGAAGATATCGTGTTTTGTTTCGTCTGTTTGCCTGTGCCAAATAAGTATCCGAACATTAACCACTGATCAAATAATTTGTACAGTCAATTCAAAGTAAGTATTTTGTGACCGTACATGACAGGTTTTTATTAAAAGTTAAGCTTTAAAACAAAGCGTTATTTAAATAACAAAAAAAAAACCTTTAGGGACTGGTTTTAGTTTAAAATAATAACAACTTTCATTTTCAAACAAACTTTGAAATCTCAAAATTATAAACTAAACGTCCAATTACCTATTACGATTTTTAGAAAGAAGGAATTAATTTTGTCGAAATTAAAAGTTGCCCCAAAGAAAAAGTTGTTATATTTGACCATCAATTTCAAGCCCTGTAGAGGTTTTGCATTATTTCAATTAAACTTTCTATAGTAGGAATGAATCATGTGAAGGATGAACTAGAAACCCTTTCAAAAGACTAGTCTGGCTTAGGCTCAATGCCTCCCATTGAGCAATCTAGGATTTTATGGCAAGACGTACCTACTAGGTCTGTCTTTACACTGGTTATTCATTAAAGAATGTCCCTGGCTGTCACGACAAAAGCTGGGGGCCTTTTTGACACATTTTTTTTTCTAAATCTTAATTATGATTTTTTTTTGTATTCTATGTAATGATGTGTGTGTCAAATAAATATTTTTCTATTTCTATTTTTTGTCGATCTTTATTTACTGCTGCTGGATGCATAGAAAATTAAGTTTTTGAATCATCATTGGAAAATTTTCTTATCAATATAAATCAGAGAATATAATAACTGAAATATTACTTAGTACTACTAAACAGATATTTTATTAGAACAGGTATTTTATTGCTCATTAATTGTTTTATTAGTATCCAAAAACAGCTCACTCAACAAACTATCTGAGAAATAGACGTTAGAAACACAGTGACCGCATTTGATATCAGTAACAGAAACTTGTCAGTTATGCATTAGTTCTACAAACACGAACGCCATCAATTTTGCGGGGTGAAGTGGATATCAATTACCTGCACCCCTCCCCTCCCCATCTTCTTATACTTAGGGATGGGATTTAAGCCATTTTAGGACTACAAGTAACTTCTATAATCTATAGTAACTTGAGTCAAAATCTGCGTTCTTATTAACTAACATTTAATTATCTGATCTGAATAGTCAACCATTAACTACCGGTAACATCATCATCATCATCTCAGCCAAAGGACGTCCACTGCTGAACATAGGCCTCCCCCAGTGACTTCCAGATCGGCTGATTGGAAGTGGCCTGCATCCAGCGTCGGCCTGCAACCTTTACCAGGTCATCTGCCCACCTTGTGGGTGTGCGTTCTACCAACATAATACATAATATAAAATGTAATAGTTTTAACGATATTTTATTTTATTTATTTTTATTTATTTATGACATTTCTATGCTAGTGCTATTTCTAAAGTATCATAAATATTTTTAAATCAAATACCACATTCATGGTAATAATCACAGATAAAATGGACGTATATACAAGATTATAGTAATTTGGAAACCTCCTTAGATCTCTTTCTTACTTGGCACTCAGACTTAAAACAATAGTTAGTATACCTGTTTAAAGTATTAATTCTAATTCAATAATCAATCTTTTCTCGATTTTTATACTTAATCAGAATAACAAATTAACCATAGCTGCCTAATAATGTTCAATTACTTAAATGCAACCATCAGTCTTTACCGATTCCGGCACCGGCAAGACCGTCACCATTGTCGAGGCCATCCTGCAGGTCTCACACTACTATACTTATATACAACGTGGCTGGCCGGGGAACAGAACCCAGCCGCGCCCTACCTGCTGCACGGGCCGCCCGGCACCGGCAAGACCGTCACCATCGTCGAGGCCATCTTGCAGGTCTCACACTACTATACTTATATACAACATGGCCGTCACAAACGACAATTCGTATTAACACTCGCCGTCACTAACGATTAGATCAGTTTCCAGCTACGTAGAACACCTGCCCCTCTAGCATGTAGAACAAAACACGATATAATTTATACAGCAATTTTTTTACCGGAAACAATGTCCAATCCTGCTTAGAAAACTTATTTTATTTTATTTGTAAGTATACGTAATAAATTGTATGCTTTAATGAAGGGATTAGTTATACGTCTTCTTCTATCTAAAATTGAGTTATTCTTGTTAATCGACCCGAGTCGCATCACTATTCGCTCAAACCTTCGCTAAGCGACTCTAAGGCACTGATTTCACCTTAAATTACTGTTAAAAACACGCATTGTACGACATGCATTCTATACCATCCAATACGTTAGAAGTTTTCGGATAGGTATGTAATTTTTTACACTTCTAATGATAACCTTATGTCAGTTTTACTGGTGCTCATCTTTGACTTTTTTTTACCAAAAAAAATAAAATAGTACATTATCTTTATTATTGTTTTCTTTTTTAAAGTAAAGTGACTATCTTGGTAACTTTACTATCCAGTGACGTTTTACGTCAAATTCCAAGCAGAAAAAATGTAACATTGGTTGTAGTAATTTTGATAACAAAATTACTACAACCAATGTTTCATTTTTTATTGAAAGAAATTATTACAAATAAACGGTAATAATTTCTTAGAGACAAAATTTATAGCAATTTCAATTTTTTTTTTTACAACAAAGAGTTGGGTTTTAAGTTCTAATCTACAGAAGCACTAATAATAGCAGGCTCTGATCTAGCGCGTCGCTGCTATGCGTAATTTGTGCTCTGAGCCTATTGTAAATAATCGTTGAAAAGTTATTTACTGCTGGAATACATACAATGAAACTATTGTGTTTCTATTTTTATAAAATCTATTCATGCTACATTTATATTTTAAGTTTTTATCGTATCCAGACCTTTTTACCCGCCCATCGCTCCGGGTAACTAAATAAAAAGTAATCGCTAGGGAGTTTCTAAGGTATAGGAGCTCTTATAAGTCAATTCCTATTCAGACCCCGAGACTGAACTTACGGCATAGAAGCATTCAGCTGTGGGCATGAATGGTAGTTTATTGGCATTAAAATAAATCGGTATAGCGTCTCTGCACTTAAATACGACGATGCGGGTGTTTCCTATTGGGCGAAGGAAAGTCATTGCTTGGAAAATCTGTTTATTTTTCGGATATTTTAAACATAATTAGTAATATCAAATGCGATAGTATAATCAAAATATTCACAGTAATTTACTCAAGGATTGTCATCACGCTACTTTGTCTAAAATAAAGCATGTTTTCAACTTTTCAAAAGTTACTTTGAGTCCAAAAAATGTTTTTCATTATTATTTTATATGCGTTTTCTATTTATATTTTGCTATTTGAGTGGCTTTTGTCCTGAATTCAAGAATGTAAACAATTTCCTTCAATTTAAAATTGTTAAACGAACTTTCTCAAACTAACAAATCTCCCGAGCCCATCTGATTCTTAAATCGGCTTACATTCAATAGTAAGCTATTACGTGGGTATTTCATTTTAAAATAGGTACCTACAAAGTTACTATGCTTAGGTACTTATGATGAAAAGTATCATATTCTTCTGGTTACAAGTTACCAAGTGTTGATCGAAGTTTTGCTAGAATCGCCACTAACACGACATAAAAACGGCAAAAGATCTCAACCATCCATCCAGTCCATCTGGTTCTTGCAAACGTCTAGACGGAGACGCCGTCGTATTTTCCCCAAAGAAAGTGAGCGTTGAGATTTATTTTTTTAAAGCTAGCGCAAAACACCGCCGCGAAAATGGCATTTTGATGGATTAGGAACATCTGTCCGAACAAATGAGGTTTACAGAGATAAGGTAGCGTCATCTTTCACTTTTTGTTCGCCCCACGTTCGCACTCTGCGCTATTCTTTAGAGGATTCTCGGGGACGTTGAATTTTATTTCCGTTATAGTCAGTGTGACTAAATTATCTCTCACTTTGACAAGGGTTAAGCTTTCCACCTTTTAATAAAATAAAGAGTAGGCCTAAAATACGGTGAGAAATGTTACAGTCGTTACAAAATGCTGAGTAAATGCCCATACGTCATTCTTAAATTTTACGGTCTGAAAGCGCAGTGACGTGGTAAATCGCCAAAAAGCTGAAGGATTTTGAATCCTGTCAGGGCAATTTCGAAAAAAAACCCAAATTTTCTCTCTTGTACCTTACTATGTAGGGTTGTACTTTATTAAAATTTTCCGTACCCAAAGGGTAAAACGGGACCCTATTAAGGCTAAGGCTCCGCTGTCCGTCTGTCTAGACAGACAGACGGACGGAATACGGGCAGACGCCCGTCCGTCCGTCCGTGCGCGAGTCCGACTCGCACTTGGCCGGTTTTAATGATATTATCACTATATTAACCAACTTTTAAAAAGCATAAAAGCGAAAAAAATATTATTTATTTTGCATTACTACTTTGTTTGTTAAAGACTTTTAGTTCGTCGAAAGTTTCGACTGTAGTAAGCACTCTCAGAACGAAAACTTTGTGGAAAACTAAAACTGAGATCGTCGAGATGCATTTGAATTTCGTTCAGTTACATTGGAATAGAAATAATTAAAATGGTAGCGAGCAAACTTGATAGTACTTTGGGTTGTTGTATCTTGGAATCTATTGAATTGTTTAGATAATCACTTAACCCTAAAGTTTCGTAAATGCCTTTTGAATATGAGCACTTTTCATAAACAAAAAAGCATACATTTCGTAAAATTAAGCATACCCAGGTAGATATTAATCCACTTCTTATATTTGCCGATGAGTACTCAAATATTCTGATAAATGTAGGATGTTTTCTTCTTACTAAGGTAAAACGTAAAAATAATAATGGTTCGTTTCAGCTTTTGAAATTAATTTTATCCATCCGAAGCTGAATATGCATAACATACAGGTATAATATGTATGACTCTTTAAATATTTCAGTGTAATTATTTACGTGATTACTATAAGTATTACCAAATCTTAACTATACCCTCTCATATGTTCTTCGTCGTTCGTCTTGATAGACAAACTAAATAATAATATAAAAAGTAAACTTATTTTATTTGCTTGAGCTCGATTGTTATAACAAAAGAAGCTTTAGAAATCGTACTGATAATCAATATATTGTTGATATGCTATCTATATCAAACCGGCCATATAGCTATGAGCAAGTGTTGGGTGTTTGGGAAAAAGTATCGTTATGTCAGTGACGTAACTGAAATCGTATAAATGGGCTCAAGTCTCTACAAAAGTTGCTCGTCGCATCAGGAAGGTCATATGAAGTCGCAAAGAACTTGCAGAATAAATTTTAAGCGTTTATTTATGACAAGTTCTGTATCTTTTTATGTTAGTTTCATCAAAGTATCTAGTGCTTTTAATAAAAATGAAATAGTACTATCTGAAGCTGTAGAATAAATATGTATCTGTACAGTAAATACCTAGCTAAGATGCAAAAGCTCTTCTTGCCGAAAAGCTGCTGCAAAGCTCGCCGGCCGAAGTTTGCGAGCTCTCGACACAACTTGCATATTTTCCTTTAATCCGTAACCTGGCTGAATCCTTAGTATTTCTACAGAAAAGAGATTAAATTTGCACGATAATAGGTTAAAGTGTTTACTGCAGAACTAAAGTAAATGGTTTATTTACATAGTTTTACTGACAAACAACGTATAGATGTCATAGCATGCTAGTTCTGCAAATTATATTTTATACTTTACCTATTTTTGAAAAGGAGGAGATCTACTAATTAATATTGTACTCGCCTCCATTTTTTATTTAACTATAAACATTTCATATTAAACTGAAATTTGGTAATTAATTAGGTATTATTACTCAGAAACACAATTCCAGATATAAATACTTCCATAATGGCTTCCTAGTAAGAACCTACAACTCAGTCCTTAATGTATTTCGTTCTACCTAACAACGGTCATTACGCCTAACTACAATTGTGTAAGCCAATATGAGATAATAGCCTCTACCCGTGACTCCGTTTGCGTAGACTTCAGAATGAAGCCAAAAAATTATTATTTAATCACAAGAACACAAAACTGCGATAAAAATCTACAAATAAGTCAAATTTCAGCTAATTCCGTTCATTGTTAAAACTTAATTAAATCACAAATATTTTATCTCATACAATAATAATGTAAGTAACATTGTACCTTGTACTCAACACAATATGATTTATGACCAAATTTTTAGCATACTGTTATTTTTAAACAGATGAAAATCACTTAATAAATAAGTAAAATTCGAATAAAATATTACATTAACTTGGCAACGGGCTTTCTCATCCCATGAGCACCCTTAGAGCATCTGCTATACCTGTGTCATCCACGCTAAAGTCACAATATAACTCTCTATTTTCAACTATTTAATTAATTTTAGAACTGCATTAAAATTTATTACTGACGGCTGAACATAATATTTGAAAAAAAAATTTATTACTGACGGCCGATGGGGCAGAAAGGTTCTGGAATGGAGGCCGCGTATCGGCAAGCGCAGCGTAGGACGCCCACCCACAAGGTGGGCAGACGACCTGGTAAAGGTTGCAGGACGACGCTGGATGCAGGCCGCTTCCAATCGGCCGATCTGGAAGTCACTGGGGGAGGCCTATGTTCAGCAGTGGACGTCCTGTGGCTGAGATGATGATGATGATTAAAATTTATTGGAATTGAAGAGCCAATATTGCATAGTTCGTAGCCTACCTAAGTGAGGTTGTCAAATTGTCAATCATCCTAGTTAGAACGGAGAACATAATATTTGAACTGATTTTAAGTAAATGTACAATAAATATCGAACAACATCACATACCTACATTGCACTGATCCCGTGGTAAGTAGCCAAAGAACTTTGTTTCAGAAATCAGAAACAATGACGGTACCACAACACCGAGACCCGAGACAATATAGAAAAGTTCGCTTTACATTGTCTCTACCGGGAATCGAACCCGGGATCTCGGAGATGGCGAAGCCTAGTCCGGCATGGTTGCCCCTCGGCTACGAAGGTCGTAATGTACTTTTCAAAACATCCCAAAGAGAATTGTATTTCCGCCCATGCCATAATAAAGTTAGGAAGAGAAGAGAAACAAATTATGTCAACCAACAGCTTGTTATGGTGCAATTTTCGGGTGCCCCGGGGGACCGAAAAGGGGACGTGTGGCACGATATTAAACTCGATTTGTGGTTCTTCGATTAGCGCTCACATAAACAATGGTGTACCATTAAAAAAATATAGGTACCTATATTTTTTCCGAGCTTCTAGTGGGTATGACGTAAACGCAAATTGGCCAATTAGGATAATTGAAAAGATCGACTCTTCGCTAAAATCCTAGGAAGATTGCAAAAAACCGGATAAACGGAATCTAAGAATGAAATTCGTAATCATCCGTACTACTTTCCGGATCTTTGCAAACATCCGGCTCTTTTTAGTATAAATATTAGCGATATTGGCTTAGGAACGGATATGCGACAAACGAATAACCTTTTTTTCGGACTTATTAGTTTCTCTTCTACCTAGTAAACATAAAAAAAAGTCAAAACGAAATAGAAAGTGGTCGTTTTTTTAATTATTATAGACTTTTGAAAAATATAAGAAGGTCACTAGACACGGATCATAAATGCGTCTGATTAAATTTATACTTTATTTTATAAAATGTTGCATAAGCTAATATTTTTTTCCTAAAACACTTGAAACCGGGGCAGGTCGCTTTATAAATAAACATATTTTTATAAATCAGTCATTTAAACCTGTTATTAAATTTCATTCATAATTCTAAAATTATTAATACCTAAATTGCAAAAAAAAAATTGTTCGGTAGGATTTAACATTTAAAATGTCGTTCAGTGTTTACTGTTAATATTTAAGCTAGCTTACTTTGCATTTTGAGTGAAAATAAACAGAATACGATCAAAGCCATACACTATTCCATTTCCAATACAAACTATTTGGTAATTGTATTACCATGTCGCGTGTATTTTCTATGAGGGTAGGTTTAACGTTTGAGTGCGGCCGAAATTCAGTTTGTATTGTTAGTGTGAAAACGAAGTTCAGATTGACGTCAGGATAAGAGAGTTAGAGTGCATTTCACACGTTCGAAACGGAATTAGTATTGCCACGGGTATTGCTTAAAATGATTCTGTAAACCGATTGCTATTATAGGTACCTATATGTGCATACAGATCTAGTTTTAATGTGATTGCTACATGGGAGAACTCGTTAGCTGTTTGCGTTTGTCGCTTAACAGTAAGCCAATACTAGGTAATAGGGTAACAGTAAGCCAATACTAGGGTATACTAATGTTAGGAAATTACCCTGTAAAGTCGAGAGTAGACACGAATGTGCTAAAATATGTGAGTAAATATTTTTTCAACACAGTTGCTCGTAAATTGACTATTATAACACTGTTTATAGATTCATAATTCAGCATATTACGCACAAGGGCTGTAATAACATTACCGCACAAGTGCGGTAATGTAAACTTTTTTTTTAATTTCAGCAATATTGTATAGGTATCTAAGAACATTGAATATTTTTACGAATATTAAATTATTTTAGAGTTAAGATGACAAATAAACATTTCATCAAATTGTATATTTATAAACAGAAATTAACTTAACTATATTTTTTAGAAACAATAATTTGTAGTTTATTTTATTTTTTACATTGCTGCTGCTCCGGCTGAACAGCCGGTTCTTCCTGTGCCTTTAATGAACTTGCGCGCGCAGTGAAAGTGCGGCGTGCGAAACAAAACTTACGTGTCATTTCCCATAAATATTTGGTAAAGTTGTCTGTGTGGTTAATTACTGTCAAAAATGTCTACCTCAAATAGTGAAGACGAGTAAAATATTAATTATTAATAAAAACTAAAAACCGACTTCAAAATGAAACTAAAAAGCTAAAAATAATATTGACTAAAACATACCTAATCAGTTCTTTTTGGAGTCGGGCCAGCCATCGAGAGTTAAAATGTGTTCATTCGCACCGACTCCAAAAAGAACTGATTAGGTATGTTTTAGTCAATATTATTTTTAGCTTTTTAGTTTCATTTTGAAGTCGGTTTTTAGTTTTTTATTAAACTTTTTTTATTTTACAATTTTAAGTGTTAAGTCCTCTATTTTTTCCCTCCTAACTTTGCCAAAAATAACTTTACAGCAAAGTAACCTTAACTAATATTGGTCCTCTATGGACCCCCCATCGAATGGTATGATAAAAATAAGGTGTTATAAAGGGTCAATTTATCGACGAAAATTTCTTCAAAAAAAAAAAAAAAAAAAAAAAAAACAACATTCAGACGAATTGAGAACCTCCTCCTTTTTTTTGAAGTCAGTTAAAAAGAGGCACGAAACGCGAGTAATAGCCTCTGCTGTTGCCGCCAAAATCCAGAGAAAAATACCTAGTTGCTTACGAAACAATCAATCAGTGGAAAAACAGCAAAAAAGCCGTCAATCGGAGAAGGTATTTTTAACCGACTTCAAAAAAAAGGAGGAGGCTCTCAATTCGTCTGAATGTTGTTTTTTTTTTTTTTTTTGTATGTATGTTCCGCGATTACGCCGTCAATTATGAACCGATTTCAAAATTTATTTTTTAGTTTGAAAGGGTATACTTCCGAGGTGGTCCCATTTCCACCAAGTCAGATTCTGATGATGGGATCCCTGGAAAATCGAGGGCAACCCTCAATTTTTATAGGCACCCATAATGTTTTGCATATATTTTCTGACTCGATGCTGATTTTTGGGTCTGGTAATCATCATGTCATGTTGCTGACCTGATGATGGAAGCCTCAGAAGTCTTTAACGGATAGGAGTTAAAAGATAATACTGCTTTTTGTCGACAGAACGTATTTCGCAGTGTGTTGAGCAGACGTGGAGCTTATGAGGTACCAGAGCGCCAATTTTTATTTACTGGGGGCGTAACCGCACACCCAGTAACGAAAAAAAATTAAAAGTTCCTTTCTTAAATTGACTTGTTATTTAACGCAAGACCCTATGCTATGGTTACGTTACGACACCAAAATAGCCGCCGTTCTGGTTGAAGTGTAGGAAAACCCTTTCCTTAAGACTTTAGAAGCAACTGTTTTTTTTTATATTAGCCAACATCACATACATTGCTCTGATCCTAAGGTTAGTAGCCAAAGCACTTGTGTTATAGAAATCAGAAACAACAACGGTGTCCGCCAGTCGTAAGTACCTGAGCATTAAAGTTTAAACAATTAAATTACTCATATCCGATAAAAAATCTAGGTAGAACATAAAGATCTGATTCTGATAGAATCTGAATTTTCGTCGAAAAATTGACCCTATATAACACCTTATTTTTATCATACCATTGGATGAGGGGTCCATAGAGGACCAACATTAGTACAGGTTACTTTGCTCTAAAGTCATTTTTGGCGGAGCTGGAAGGTGAAAACTGAAGCTTATTTTAAAGGCGTCTGGAAACTAAAATAAATTTCGTCGAAAAGTTTATCATTAATAGCACCCTATTTTTTTATTATACCATTGGGTGGGTGGTCTATAGAAGACCAACATTTGTCTAGGTCACTTTGCTGTAAATTCATTTTTGGCTGAGTTAGGAGGGGAAAAATAGAGGACTTAACACATAAAATTGTGAAATAAAATATGTTAAATAAAAAACTAAAAACCGACTTCAAAATGCAACTAAAAAGCGAAGAATAATATTGAATAAAACATACCTAATCAGTTCTTTTTGGAGTCGGTGCGAATGAACACATTTTAACTCTCGATGGCTGAAACCGAGTCGTCGTCGATCGTCATTAATGGAGGAGATTTCGTATCGTACGTAATTTCGAAGAGCACCGGTGTCGCCGGATTTCTCCTACCATAGCTCTCACACATACATTGAACTGTGTAAAAATAAAACGACAGGAGGAGCCTAAGAGTCTACGAAAACACAGATACGGGTGTTGTGATTGGCCTAAAGGCACTTCACGCACACTTTAAAACTGCAATATACACTAGCTAGCACGGCACTACTAAACGGCGCATGCGGTCGCACCATGGTATTTTCACGCAGAAGTGGATATCGGTAGCAACAGAATACATTGCGGTGTAATTAGGTGTAACATTATGTGGCTGCTGTACTAAGCCATCAATGCCTAACATGTCTAAATCAACATCACAATCAAGTTCGGTATTATGGTAGCTCATTCGGCACTGAATTTATTCGTGATATTGCTACGTTTTTTTTTTTACTTCTAAGCTAAATAAAAATGAAATTATAATATGTAATTTAGGTGGGTGACTCAATAATTCCTGCAGTTTTTCATTTCACTTCTGTTTCTGCACATAACTTTACAATAATTCGACAATTTGCAAAAATATCGGAGAACATTACTGTTGTACGTCTGAGCTGTGATTAAAGAGTGGCGTGGCTTGTTTCGGGAGCGATGTTCGTTCCTGGCCATGTCGCAGTGTCACGCGCCATGCCTCTATTACATATCTAGTCCTTTCTCTGATCTGAGCAGAAAATATATGCAAAACATTATGGGTGCCTACTAAAATTGAGGGTTGCCCTTGATTTCCCAGGGATCCCACAATCAGAATCTGACTTAGTATAAATGGAACCACCTCGGGAGTATACCCTTTCAAACTAAAAAATAAATTTTGAAATCGGTCCATAAGTGACGGCGTAATCGCGTAACAAACATACAAAAAAAAACAACATTCAGTCGAATTGAGAACCTCCTCCTTTTTTTTAAGTCGGTTAAAAAGATTAATCATATAAATAAATAAGTAATAAATAACTTATTTGTAATTTTAAGATATTTAGTTAAAGGTCGGTCGGTGTATTCTGAATAAACTAACATAAATTGATACCTAATAACAATTACCTACTTTAACTTTCCTGCTAACCATAAAAATATTATTTTTATCTTACGTTCAGCACTTAATTGAACACTGATTAAGAATATCTATAAGCCGGTTTTATTAGTCATAAATTCGTGTTAACCCTTCTCTTTGGACTATTCGTATTATCAAACAACTATCTATAAACCCCGAAGCACTCAAGTAAATTGCTCGTATTTCGATAAAATCTACGGTCACCACCTTAACTAAAAGTTAAGTCTTTAGTTAGAGTAATAAATTATTCATTTTGTGGTGACCTTATGGTCACCACAAAATTATTGTTTTAACATATAAACATTATTGTTTAGAGTATTATTTGTCTTTTCTAACCGAAGTCGGTTTTTTAGTTTTTTATTAAACTTATTTAGCATGGTATTAAAATGAATTCTAATAATAAGAATATTGAAGTTGGTAAGACGTCATTGGTCTTAGCAGTAGTCGTATTAGGTTCAGTAGTTACAAAGTACAAACCAGGGCTCGGAAACGTTATTTAAAATAACGTTTTAAAAACGTTCGGAACGGTTCCTTGTATAACATTTTGTTCGGAACAAAAACGATATGAGAACGTTATGTGTGAACGTAAAAAAAACGGTTTCTTCCGCAAGAAGTAGCGTGTGCCGCGACAAGTTTTAACCTGTTTACTTAGTTTGCTTTCATTTCATTACACCAGTGATTCCGATGCGCTTGGTGTTAGCGGACCGATTGATTGGATTGGATGGGAATTATTTATGTTTCGTATTGCAGGACCAAAAAATGAAAAAAAAAAAACGGTTAAAAATGGTTAAAAACGTTTTAATGAATAAGAACGATTTAAAATTTCGTTCTCTTCATAAACGTTATTATGATAATTCCGTTCGAACATAAACGAAACTAATACGTTTTTAGGTATTTAAGGCGAAACCGTTTCGAAAAATATAACGTTATCCGAGCCCTGGTATAAACGATATAAAATATGCCTAAATTGTACCACTTTGTTGTTGAAACCACGATAGAACAAAATTAGGGAAAGTAAACTTTAAGTTTGTACTTTGTTATGTTAATTTAGATTAACGCTAGTTATAATTGGTATTTTGACTTACTTTATTATAATGTCTGAATTATGTGCCATTACAAAAGTTACTTTGAAACAAAATGTATTTAATTCAGTCGCAACCTTTTAAGCAAGGTCACTGTTTTTCTCTTGGGTTTTTTTTGCCAATTTTTGGTATCGACTTCTGTATCATAAGCTGAATATTATAAAATCTCTGTTGTCGTTAATTTTACAAGTGATTCAAAATAAAAACATGTGCAGATAAAGTCGGGTTTTATTTCTTGTGTAAGCGGTTAAAACCTACCTTTTACACAAGAGTGTGTAAGAATGAGTCAAGTTTTCCTCGGTATAGAGATCGGGCCAAGACATATACAAACTTACATCCAAATGTGTGCCTTTTCCTATGTGGTATATAATTTGACCATTGTTTAAGAATAAGAAATTTATTATTTGCTTGTAACATGGTAGTGCAATGATGTTTACAGAAGGCTATGAGCTCATGTTTGACAATTTAAAATCATTTCCACTGAACGTCTTTAGGACAGATACAATTGCAAGGTGTAAACTTGGCCTTCTGGCAAAAATATGTCATTAGTTAGTTCATTAGAAGTAAACATTAGGTAGGTATCTACTTAATCAATAACTACATCGATTGATAACTTTTACATAGATCCCGTAACATTGAAGAAAAGGCAATTTGATCATGTCCAAATCGAGATGATATTTCAATCAATATTCAACTACACATCACTTCCCCTTCAAATAGGCCGCTATATTATAAACTTTGCCAGTCCTATACACTATTTTGGGTCTCTATTACGATAGAGACCGAAAACTTGCAAAGGCTAATCTATTTTATTATGTCATGAGTTAGTAAAGTTGTAACGAGAAGCATCGACCGCAGATTACTCAAATACATATAGCTCCAAACTTGGACGTAAGGATACAAAAAACCAAGTATTATTTTTACCTTTAGCGATTTAATACGCGTAATAGGTAGTTTAATATCTTTAAGAACTTTGATGTTAGTCCTTTACTTCAAGTTGTCAAAATAAAATAAAATAACAATTCTCGATCTTTCTAGAATAATCCAAAAGTTGATTCTATGGGACTTTCTCTAAATCTGGATAAGTGCGAACTTTATATTTCCGACCGTCTTTTTTCGTCAAAAAGGGATGAAATAATCACAAAATTTAACGTCTTGCCCCCTAACATAAGAATCCTTACCGATATGAGCCTCAACCTCCTAGGGTCACCTATTTTTGACAGCGCAATACCCAACCACTTTCAAAAATTAGTATCTAAATTTAATGAATGTTCAGATCGTCTTTTGGAAATAAATTCACATTCAGCACTTTTTATTCTAAGATGTCTGTACTGTCTTCTAGTACCTAAATTTAACTATTTTATTCGTTGTAACCCAGTTTGGAAATTTCAAAATTTAATGGACAGTTTGGACAGTTTAGGTAAATTACATTTAGAAAAATGTGTCTTTACCAGCATTTCTATCTTCATCCTATAGCACGTCCGCTCTCGTTGCCAATATCCTACGGCCAAGCACCGTAACCTTCGAGGTGGCATGCCTGGATGAAGCTAGAACTGCTTGGGAAATGGCTTTTCCTTCAAAATTCCCTTTAGATTTCAAAAATCAACGGAGCTGGGACAAAATTTCATGCGAATCCATTTTAGAATCTCTTATAGATTCTAGCATCAACAACACAGACCTCGCTAGACTAAGGGCTACTTCTACCAGGGAATCCGGTTATTGGCTGCATGCTTATCCTTCAGCCAATGTAGGAACTCTTTTAGACTCAGAAACTCTTCGTGTAGCGATTGGTCTTCGCGTTGGTGCCGAGGTTTTCAGCCCACATAAATAGTGCTGATGTCAGCTCGTTAGGACATCACGGACTTTCTTGTTCGAAGAGTGCAGGCCGTTTTTCTCGCCATGCCTGCATCAACGACATTCCTCGTCGATCTCTTGCCTCCATCAATGTGCCGGCTATACTTGAACCGAATAGTATCGCACGTGATGACGGCAAGAGACCCGACGGAATGTAGCTGGTGCCCTGGCAGATGGGCCGGGCACTAGTGTGGGACGCTACTTGCGTAGACACACTAGCCGCCTCCCATCTTTCCGGGACGACCAGAGCTGCAGGTGCGGCTGCAGCTAACGCGGAAGTTGTAAAAAATAATAAATACAAGTAAATATGCGCTAATTACCTTTTTGTACCCTTTGGCGTTGAAACCTTAGGTCCGTGGGGTCCTAACGCAATCTCTTTATATAAAGAGATTGCAAAAAGCTTGTCTGACAGCAGTGGTGACCTAAGAGCTGGCAGCTACCTCGCACAGCGACTGAGCATCGCAATCCAGCGAGGGAATGCTGCCAGCATCTTGGGTACCTTACCACGAGGACCTTTTTTATAACTTTTTAGTTTATATTATTATTATTTTTCATTTATATAATTTGTAAATAGTGTAGGTGTTTTGTTTTTTATATGTTTATATTAAGTGATTGTAGGTATATATTCATTAGCTATATTGTTTTAAATGTGAATAAACGTATTAAAAAAAAAACAATTTATTTATAGCACTGTACACATAACGGGTATTGATGCAACATACCTCTTTTTATTTATTATTATCCCGACGTTTCGGCCTAATAATAAATAAAAAGAGGTATATTGCATCAATACCCGTGTTGTGTACAATGTTGTAATTAAAAATGCAACAAGAAAGTTTCAAATGTTATAGAACAATTTATTTTTTCGAACATGTATAAATGAATAACCCGTGCATAATAATGGTTTGAACATGCGGTACCATGTTATATTTAAACATTGAATCAGTCCCTAGAATTTTAGTGTCTTAAAAAAAACTCTGAATAATTATGAATTACTTCAAAATAACCTTTTCAGTGTTTACAACCTTTTTAGTGTTTAACGTGTTTTTTTTGGATTAAGTGATAAAAATTAATTAATAAAAAAATCAAAAAAACCCGACTGCGTAATAACTGAACTTAAAAGATGAAAACAAGGTGTAAAGAAACAATTTGCAGTCTGAGGCATCAAATCCATGTTACTTGTTTCGGCTTTTTCTACACGGATTTAAATTACCTTAATTACCTACAATGTGTATGTGTACAAATATGTTTCCGTAGGAATTTTAGGAAATAAAGTATTGAATACTGTTAGCATTGAAAATATGTGACCCATAGTTAATATAAGAAGAAGTTTCAAAATCGGTTTATCAGTATTGCAGGTTCGTTTTTTCCGCGTAAGTTCTGTTCCCACGGGAATTTCGGGAAATAACATACCCTTTGTCACTCCCACAATTGAGACGAATCTTTTGATATATTACACGTTCAAATCCGTGAAACGGTTTAGGCTGTGGGGCGTGTCAAAAAAATAGACATACTCGTACATACACACGCTCGAAAAACATAACCCTTGTTTGGCAGTCGGGTAAAAAATAAGGTCACTATGATAAATGGCGTGATGATTTTGAATAATATATCACACAATGATGGACAAAAATTTGCTAACAGGCTTAGCTGTAATAATCTAGAAAACAAATATTTTCTAGATTATATTATTATATTGTCGCAATAGTGTATTGACCTATCATTTAATATTGGTTTTCTAATGTTGACAGCAATAGGAAGAACGAGATAAACATGGCGAGAAGTGCTAACGGACTGTAAACTTTTTATGAATTTGAGGATTGATAAATAGCAGGTTACTAAGAGTGACAAGGATTTTCAATTTAGTACTATGGGGGAAAATTGACTAGTTTTTTTAGGTACCAGTAAATCCCGCGGTGACATATGGCAGTGCTTATCCCTCCAAACTGCTGCAATCTCTGAGATCCAATTCGGGGATTGAAATAAAGACGAGTAGGTTAGTATTATTTCATTCAAAATGAAATCATTTTCTAGGGATTTATGATATAGATATTGAATTATTTTGCTAGGCTACGATCAGAAATTTCTATTTTAATTTCGTATTCAGATAAGTATATTTTTGAATTAGTTGTAAAATGTATGGTAGTCACATTTCCTAAAAATTTTTAAGTAACTGTTTCTAAAACAAAATTGTCATCTGAAACTCAATATTTCTCGATCCAATATAGTCGTGTCGTAAAAGGATTGTAACTTGGTAACATATTGACTATGACAGTTTTATTGAAACTCTACGATGTGGAAAAAAGAAGTTACAATCTTATGTGAGCACGGTTATAGACACACCAGATTTTCTGGATTTTATTTTACTAGCTCAAATATGACAATGTTACTTTTTTATGTTTTTAACATAGACTTAGGATTCGCTACGCTCTTAAAGACCATAGATATAGAATGTACAAGATAGACAAAGGCTCATTGCAAATGATACAAAAAATGTGACACGTATGTGTGTGTGTAGTAGTGTTGTTCAAGCCACAATTTTTTTATCGATAAATTGCAACCGGCATCAAATTGATTTGGCACAAGTCACAATCGCCGCGGATCTTGAAGCACCTAAAGTTAAACTTAATCTTTAAACAAAAAAGATGTGAAAATCAGTATCACGGAAAGGATACGGGGCTTTCTGGGCTTGTATGTGTAAAGTTATGAAAACTTCACAGTCTGGAAACTGAGAAATCTGAAAAACAAGTTTACTTGCATTAAATCGAAAAATGAGTAATTTAATATTGTGAACAAGTTTATATAATGGAAAATAAGAAAACGGTCGTTTTAAATATGTCATCATCATCATCATCATTTCAGCTACAGGACGTCCACTGCTGAACATAGGCCTCCCCCAGTGACTCCCAGATCGGCCGGTTGGAAGCAACCTGCATCCAGCGTCGTCCTGCAACCTTTACCAGGTTGTCTGCTCAAATATTAAATAAGTAACCTATTTAAAACAATTTCATATCATAATTTCATTTTAACATATTCCTTATATGATGTCAAAATTATTTAATATCCTCTAAATAAATTAAAACATACTTGATGTCACAATTCTTGAAGTGCTTTAATTTTATTTAACTGACACCTGTGTTTCATTCCTAACTCTATTGACACAGAACGACATAATGTAAAACCGACCAACAATAGAGTTACAACAGGTTAATTTCAAGTTAATTTAAATGTTATATAAATTGTCACTTGGATTGAAAATTAAAACTTATAATAAAATCAAGCAAAAAAAATATTATTTTAAAATTGTCAACTCTGAAAACTATGTAAGGCATATTTAAACATAAATAAAACAATCAAAATATTTATTTTTATACATATTTACACTTTTATACAATGTACATTATTTTATACAATATTTCTATACTATGATTTTTTTAAAAGAAAATTTTGTTAGAGTTTAAAATTTGTTTGTTTTTGACTGATATGAACAAACAATTTTTTTCAAGAAACTACTCGCCCCATCACGACTTTATTTTGTTTGTAAACGAAACTATGTATTACAGCATGTGACAGCATTACATACATTGCTCTGATCCAAAGGTAAGTAGCTAAAGCCATTGTGTTAAAGAAATCAGAAACAACGAGAGTACCACAACACACAGACCCGGGCCAATATAGAAAAGTTCGTTTTCTACATTGACCCGACCGGGGATCGAACCCAGAACCTCAGAGATGGCGACGCCATTTAAATTCCAGCATGCTCGCCTCTCGGCCACGGCGGTCGTAAACTCTTAAATAAATTGAAATTGGAAATAAGTTTTTGGGAAAAGTTGTTTGTTATCACGATTATTATCCTTTAAGTCGGTACATCACAAATAAATAATCATACCGTATAGATAAAATTAACGACTTTTGCTTTATAACTCTTATCCACTTTTCGCGTATTTCAGGTTTAGATGGTATTCTTAAAAAATATATATTATACTAAATATTTATATTATACTAAATAAAATTAATTTTAACGTTTGAAATTGAAATCATTTATAGTCAGTTAAATATTTTTTTTGTGTCACATAGGTACATTGATATCTGTCTTTTTCTATCTTGTAGGGTGCCCGCAAGGATATGATGTCTCTTTTCCACGCTTTGTCAGTCTTTAAGAGCGTAGCGAATCTTAAGTCTATGTTAAAGACTGACAAAGCGTGGAAAAGAGACATCATATCCTTGCGGACACCCTACAAGATAGAAAAAGACAGATGTCAATGTACCTATGTGACACAAATAAAATATTTAACTGACTTTATATGATCTCTATTTCAAACGTCAAAATTAATTTTATTTAAATATACAAAATTACAAACGGAAAACTTATTTAAATATTTCTGTAGAAATGGGGTGCTGTTCAATTATAAATTGTGATGTGACAAGAAAATATAACCTCAATAAATACACATTTCACAGGTAAATACATTTTTTGATGAATGTATTTTGAAACAAATTTGCGTCTAATTCGTAATAATAATCGACAAAGAACTTGGATATTACAGAAGAATGTAAACTTTGTTTGTTGTGTGTTTGTGTATTTCGTAGTTAAAGGCATAATTACAATAAATATTAGGTAAAATAGTAATTTGTTTGTTTACACTAGGGATTGAACTAGCGGTGACGTCAAAGTATCGATAAAATATCGACAGCCATTTGTGGGTATAGAAGATTTTTAGCAATTACTAAAAAAATATTTATCATGTTTGTTTACAAAAAAACACTCCAATCCTGTTTTTTTGTGATTACATTATGAGATTTTTGTTTTATTTTTTGGCATCTAAAATATAACTTGTAAATTTTGTTTTTAGCAATTCCATGCAAGGTTTAATTGAAGATAAATAACACTTGAAAAAAAATCATCGACCTCAGGTGGGACCCGAACCCACGTATGCTCTTTAACCCTTTCAGCGATGGTTCGTTTCGTTTGGCCTATGTAGGAACTCCCGCAGCTACAGTTTATCTTGTAAACACCTGGGCCATAACCATGAACTCTAGAAACAATCTCGAAGTTGTCAAATCTGTCAATTTTGGTACGTCATTTCATACAAAATTTGACAGAAATGATAATGTTTGACAAATTTGAGATTGTTTTAAAAGTTTGTGGTTACCGCCCTGGTGTTTGTAACGGCAAGACATCCTTCGGTGTGTAAAGTCTGTATCGAGACGTCAGGCAAAAGCAGTAATATTTTGTACCTTAATTATGATCGCGTTAATTCCCATTTCATTAAGTTTTAAATTATGCAACGCGAAAGTTTAAAAGTATTATTAAAAGATGAAAACAAGATTTAAAGAAACAATTTGCAGTCAGAGGCATCAAATCCATTAACAGTTGGTACCTAAGTAAGTAATTTGAATCCGTGTAGAAAATGTCAAAACAAGTAACATGGATTTGATGCCTCAGACTGCAAATTTCATCTTTTAAGTTAACTTTTTACGCAGTCGGGTTTTTTGATTTATTTAATAAATTTATTTTTTACACACATTTTAGACTCTATTGGTAAATATTCCACCAAGCTATAGTTGCAAAACATGACAGACAACCTTGAGCTGATCTGCAGTATCAAGAATTCTGTGGGATTGCTAACTCCTTAGCAAGTTACAGGCCATTTAGCGTGGTTGGGTTTATAACTGAGGCCTTCAGGCTAGAAGAAACTTTACATCTTATAATATTAGTACCTATAGTAGATGAGCTCGCATCCGTGATGTCATAGAAGAAAATATTTTTGTTTTATAAAATTATTGTAACATTATGTAATATTATATCAGTCGACATTCGTTTTGTTGTGGTACCGTAGTTGATTCATATTTCTATAACACAAGTGCTTTAACTACTTACCTTAGGATCAGAGCAATGTATGTGATGTTGTACAATATTTATTTATTCCTATTTACCTATTATATATTATAAGAGATTTTTAAATCCAAATCAACAAGCAAAGAAAGCAAATGATTTTTTAAATGAGATATTTTAATGTTAACCGTTTGTACTGAACGCCTTAATTAACCGGCCTATAAGTATATCTAATGCGGCATCTTGTCGGAAATATAATCTGGGGATGATAAATGGTCCCCACCGTCGTTCCCAATGACTTGGGGAAGGGTTATTTTGTTTATTTTAAGAAATTCCAATTAATTTGCAATTTCTTATGCCTTATCTTTGCATTTCTTGTTGCCTATCGATGACTACTTACATTAGAGAATGTAAGTAGTTCATATTCTGAATATACTAATAGGTTCAATTTATATTTGAATACCTACCTGTGATATCTACCTGAGTAGGAATTGTAAAGCGGAGACATAACAAAAACACTTTTTTGTCAATGGATCACACACAATACGCACAAAACCAAGTGAATACACAAATCAGGTTATTTGTAGCAAGTTTTATAGATCTCTCAAAAACTTAATACCTAAGTGATGACTATCAAAAAGTGGGGGTATCCTGTTACATTTGAGTGTGGCCCACTTACAAAATATATCGAAAAGTTTGAGGTTAGTGTGAGTAAAGCATACATTTTTATCACAGTGTTACCATCACAGTATTTTCATCGTTTCTGATTGAAAGGGTTTTAAATTACAATCAGATTGCACAAAGACAGAGCAGAGAGATTAAGCAGAAGGGCGTCACTTTCTTTCATACCAACCATCATTTACATTTAAAGGCACGTGTGACTTGATTACCAATTAGCCTCTACCTTAAATTACTTCAATCAAAAACCTCTCAAGCGCTTCTAGCTCACTCATGAAAGGTTTCGCACAACAACTTTGTTTTGTTTTTTCACTCTGTTCCGTACCCTGAATCCTTATCTTGCAAAAGCAATGCGATAGCGAAAATTTAGCAACGCATTTGTACGATTTACTCAAGCCTGGAAAAATAACAAGGTGTATTGGTTGAGTACCTCCATCAAATAATACATCCGTATTATTCAAATGATAAAGAAAACTTATAACTCTGACACCCGAGTAAAATTATGTAGAACCGAAACATTCACATCTCGTTTTTAATTTCAAACATGAACTCCAATTTTATTTCAGTCAAGATATTTCAAGGGTTAACAGCCAAATTTTGCAGTCAGATTTGATGAAAACAAAATCTTTTTTAATTCGCTGATAAGCGGTTTACTGGTCCTACGTGCTACTGACTACATCTTAACCGCGTTAATAACATTAGTGTATTATTATGTGTATAGTATTTTAGGATACAACGAATTTTCAACTAAAATAGTTTACTAGGTGATAGCAGTTTTTAATAGTCGAACGCAAGTTTGTAATGTAGAACATTATGATACGTTGATCACCAAGATCAACCTTTCAGTCTCGCCAACTCGAAATCACGGAATCCTTTACTGCGCATGGTCAGACAGACTCTTGACCGGTTTTACAGATTTTTCTCCACGCTGCAGATTGTGAAAGTGGAAATCTAATTATCCACACTGTTTTAAAAGTTTTTCGCGGAATGAAGTCGTATTAAAATTTCTTTTTAGTTTCTTTTGCCGACTTTGAAGACGAGGTTTCGACTGCTTATATAACAATGTAATTACTAGAGTTTAAAATTAATTTTGCGCACAGGTGTTGCATTTTATGTCGACAATAATTCGCAGTTTTAATCTAAGTAGATTAAGCACATCTATGATTCATTAATTTGTCATTACCACGGTAATACTATCTATATTACGTTTACCCATTAAAACATACAATTACGTTTTCCGCTATAGAACAGCCTTGTTAGTAAGAACTCCTAATTAGTAAGAACTTTTGAAAAATACAGAATCGGAAAAAATATCACATCTTTTCTTCTTAAATAAAAAGAAAAAGAAAATCAGTAAATGTACTTATTATTACCCACTGACATTTTATTAAACTACTAATCTCAATGTATCTATCCTGGATACTTTTTAAACTTGAAAAAATATTGTAAATTGTTGTTTTTAGCAATTTCATTCAAGGTTTAATTAAAAATAAATAACACTTCCACCTGAGGTCGATGGTTTTTTTCAAGTGTTATTTATCTTTAATTGTAAAAATATTTGTACTGCCTCTGGTGGGATTCGATCCCACGAGTCCACGACCTTTTGCTATCCGGGCGATTTTTCTTCCAACTTAGCTACGGAGGACATAATTATGGTGGCGAATTTCATAAGTTTTTTTATATAAGTGTCGATCCACGACCACTTCCCAGGATGCAAGAAGTGGGAGTGGGCTGACGATGTTTGAAGACATCGTCAGCCCACTCCCACTTCTTGTCAACCTATTGCAGTCCACCGCTGGACAAAACCTACCATAAGGAGCGCTAAAGAGTACGATCTCCCGCTTTTTTCATCCAACCACTGCCATTATAACCATCTTCCTTAGGTCGTGTCGTCGGTCCATCGACCTGGGGGGCGTCCTACACTATGTTTGCCCAGGCATAGCCACTCGAGAAACCGTTTACTCCAGATGTCATCAGTTCTGAGACGGAGTTTATAAATTTTTATACGGACAACGGCGATTTCGATTTCGGATCGAACCTGACCCAATCAATTAGTAGAATATGGTTAATGGGAAGGCCAAAAAAGGGAGAAAAGCGATCTGGACAAGTACCTCTAGAATTGGCAGAATTTACCTGTTTAATGACATGTTTAGAGGGAGGGCGTAATGTATGTGATGTTGTCCAATATTTATATATTTAAAAATTTTCATTTGAAAAAAATCGTCCGAACCCACGTCCATTGCATACCGGGCGAGTGCTTTCCCACTCGAGGCGGACGATTTTTTTCAAGTGTTAAAAATCTTAGATAAACCTAGTATGGTAATTGCTAAAAACAAAAAAAAAAAATTTGTATATTTATTTATTTGCAAGACCCTGTGTCCTGCAGGGGAAAATCAGTGAGTAATTTCCAAAAAATATGTTGTGCGGTGTTACAGAAAATAAATTCCTATTTTTTTATATTATACGGAACCGAAGGTTTTTTTCAACTTAAAGCGTTAAAAGTAGGCGCATCTGTGTTGTGGCCTTGTGGCCGTTAGCTCTTTGATTACAAACAACAAAACATTAATTATGTTTTTGCTTCGGAAGATACTCTAGTAATTTACGTGGCCTGGTTTTTGGAGAAACAAATATTGGTAATCAGTTTGTGGGGAATGCCTTCTCTTTCATTTTCACCCAACAATATGGATTAGAAAGATTTGTTTTAATGTAATTAGAAGTCGGGCTCTGAATCGAGGTTATTAATATGGCAAATGAAAATCACATTTAAAAATATATAAACTTATTGCACAAATTAAAAGAGGGATTAAATGCCATTTAGCAGCCTTTGCCGGTCAAGTGTTTAGTTAAATCATTGCGGTATAATGTACTAAGTTAAATGATAATGTTTTGTTGGCAGAACAATAACACGCATCGAGCGACAAACCAAGCTTATTGAATGTACCTATATTTAAAGTTGCCACAAGTGACTCGAACATAGATTTTCAAAATTTAAAAACATAAATACTTTTACACAAAGCCCCTCGCGGGACCTCATGACCGTTTGCTTTAAAGTTAGAGAGCTAACCTAGACAAATTCGGTCGTCATTGACTAAGTATACATTATTATTTACGCATATAAAGGTTTAATTATCAGAAATATTTTATTTTTATATTTTAATACCACCAACACTATGTCCAATGATAGTATGCCTATTTAAAATGCTTTTTGAAATACATCTGAAAGTTGTAAGTGAATATAGGCGACAAAAGTTTGCACAAAAGGCAATAGCAATACTTAATTAAAAACAAACAAACGATAAAGAACCAAACAAAACAGACAAAATTTATATATAGCACGTCAGTATGATAGTAAAAACTTAATTGTCGTCCCCAAAGAATATCGTAGGACAATTCCCATTTTATGCGCTATTTATTGGTACTAAAAACCACATGGGCAATTCCCTCGATTTTCTCATATCGGGCAAACGTCGCTACACTTGTAAATGGGATCACATTCCAATTTGGGAATTCCAGAGAAAAATAAAACAAAGAGTCGTTCGGTGGTCGGATGAGATAAACGATGTGTTCATTCTCCTTTAGAGGGTAAATTGACGCATTCCCGAACACAGCGATATCTGCAACTCTCCCCAAATTGAAATGCCAATCATTGTCTCCAAAAAAATCCAACAGATGCTATATAAGACCATAAATTAAGCAACATTTTCGATTTAGGGTTTTGCAAATAGGCTTTAATATATATATATAATAGGCTTTAATGAAATACGTTTAGGATATTATACTTGATGGCACTCTAATACGTATAGGTATTTGAGGTATTTATTACAACTCATATTCCTAACAAAGAAAATTAAGATTTTAGACAAATATTTTTTGTGTCCATTTAGTTACAGGTAACTTTAGAATAATTGTATCGTATAATAAAGATGAAACAGCATAAATTCCCAAATCACAGGTAATTATTACATTTGTATTCTTCTCTTCGTTTTACGTCATTATCATGAAATGCGCTTCATTATTATAGCGTTCCAAGTAAGGTAATGCGGTCGAATTATCGATATATTTTTTTCGATTATCGATAGATAAAAACAAAGTTATGACACCCAGCCAAAATATAAAAATTACGTTATTGCAATATTATTACTCAAAAATTTATATTGAAATACAATAAGATATTGTTTTTCAATAAAAAAAAATGCATATACTTTCGCGCAAATTGTAATTATAGTTTTTACTTCCACGAATGTATGACACATGTTAATGGGTCCCGGGTTTGATTCTCGGTACGGTTCAATTCACTATTGGTTCGTTTATCTTAAAAACTTTATTAACTTTTAATTTATTTGAATTATGGGTAACTAACTCGTAACTAATAAATGATAACTACTGAATTCGACACAACAATTATTGTCAAGGGAATTATTTTTAAAATAATCAAATTAAAAAAAAAAACCGTTTAAAATGCGTTCCTAAGACCAGCTTTATACCATTAATATAATTATTTGTAACTTTATTATGAATGTACATTGACGATAAATGACAATAAATTACCAAGATATCCCTGCAAAGTATTCCCTTTACGCCTTATTTAGGCGATGCGAGCCCACCATCACGCAAGGTCGCCCGTGAGTTGAATTTCTCACACGATAAATCATTACGTAGTGACGTGAAGCGTACGATATAGGGTTATTTATCGTTGAACTGTAGATGATCGTTGTAACGTATTTTTGGAATGGAAAAGCCGTTTTGGGTTTAATTAAAACTATGAAAAATAAACAATGGTTATTACTTTGATTTTAAAAGTTGAATTGTGACAAGTTGTTAAGCATTGCGGGGACTTGCAAAGCGGCTGAAATATTCGAAATTACAAATTCGGTACCATTATTTAAATTACTTCTTGAATACTTAAAAATTAAAATGTGGATCAAAGTCTGAACCTTAGAAAATATTTTATAAATTTAGACCAGCTTAAAAGTATACGATTTAGTAGGGTTATTGATCAGGCAATGTAGGGTTCTGTACACCTGTGGTGTCAGCAGGAATCCGCGAATAGGGTATTTTTCTGTAACTTGGCATTAGGTTTAGTGTGACGCGAACAGTTAAGAATTTTTTACTAAAATAATTTTAAGAGTTCATCTTAAGTAAGTACAATATCTAGAGCTTTATCCTGGAGCCGTTACCAAGATATTGTAAAATATTCTGGCTCGCTTCCAAACCTCATCCGCTCTGTATGGTGGCTATTAAGTTAATTCGGTTAATCTTTAGATTTTCCAGTTCATTTATTTCGAAGAAGTGTAAAAATATTTTAAAGTTTCGGTCTGTTTCTCAGTTTAAAAGCTTCGACAAAATGTATTATTTTCTTTCTTGTTTGTGAATGAACACATTTATACAAAAATAGGTTTGTTTTACTCAATATCATTTTTCGCTTTTTAGTTTAATTTTAGAGTCGGTTTTTACCTTTTTATGAAACTTTATTTGATTTCGATGTATAGGTAACTTTTCTGAGTTTTAGGTTAGTAGTCAGTACGTTCAACTTGTTTACGATTCAAATACAATTAGTGATTTACTCGGTTGTATTGTTAAGATTAAATAACTTTGGATTAGAAATTATATAAAGTATTATCGTCTCGAAGTGAGGAGTTAAGATACATACTTGTATTACGAGATACCAGACAATGTATTTTTACCAGTCTACGACAAAGTCAAAAGGAAGGGTAGGTAATGATTTTGGCAGTCTAAGTGTAACGCCTAAACAACTCATGAACCCATTTTAATGAACGAGGTGTCAATAGATTCGTAATAATGGCCCGGGTGATAAATGCTTTATGAATTTTATCAAAATTTTATACGATGGAATTTAAACCTCAGATACTAATCCCGACAAAATAAAACTGAGATAATCACCACGTGTTTGGTATTAAAAGAAAAAGATATTTGCGAGCACATTGCAAATATCTATTTAAATCATATATTGCATAAGTCAAAATACCTATATCTTTAAAATTCGGTCGTACATTTTTAAACTTTTTTTCGAAGGCGGGTTATAGTTTTTTAGACTTTACAATTATTCCAGAGACGTCTCCTAGCAGAGCCAATGTAGAAAAAACCGTTTTGCGAACTGACTCGAGCTTAGAATCGAATCACACCATTTAACCAATCGGATTGTCTTCACAAAAATACCAACTAACTAATAATAAAATTTAAGTTTTTTGCTAGTTAACAATCAATGGTTTTCAACGACATCGCTATATCGCTTAAGAAAGAAACAGTAAAAGAAACAAGCTCCTAGCACCAATAGTTTACCCTGTCACTCAGTTCTATCCTACAAATCGATCGTATCAGCAATATAACAGCTGAGAGCCATTTCATATCAAAACTTTCGTTTCTTCAAAATTACTTGAGACTTTTATGTCGCATTATAAAGAGAGGGTGCAAAGGAAACTATCTCTATACTCAAAGTAAATACAGTAGGCTAGTTCCAAATAAACATTATCCTTTTAAATCATATCGTGGAATCAGGGAATTTGTCTTATCTTCATGTTTATAAAGCTTTACAATGCTTTTCCAAATTACATTAAAAAGTTATCAAATGCTTGCTTTAAAAGAAAGCTTGTAAATTTCCTAAGTTATATACATTTTTTTAAAGTGATATTTTATATATTTCATTAATATAACAAACCAAAAATATTTGACATTGATTTGCTTGACATTTAGGTATTATTTAATTTGATTTATAAAATTCGCAATTAGATATTTTTATTTGCATGACACGTACGTAAAAGGGTAAAACGAGAGTACCATTATTATATTGTAAGCACCTGCGTCACAACATGTTTTGGGCAAATAAATAAAATAATTTCATTTCATTTTGTCTAGGCTTAGCAGAATTAAGTAAATATGAACATTCATGTCCTTTAAAATTAAAATTGAAAACAGGGATAATTCATTTTAGTCATCACGTACATTACTAAAATGTGGGCATTAACAGTCGTGATGTTTAAACTACACAGTTGAACGCACTTTAGAATGAATTAAACAAAAACAATGCACAAAAATAAAAATAAGCGGACATCCCAAAAAAAAATATCAGTTCGAGATTCATAGAAAAGGTAAGACTTGGCTATCGATCTCAAACCACATTACATAAATAGAACCCCACACTATTACCAATTTTGTATTATTCCTAAAATAATAATAAGAAATCACTAGACACCGCACTAATTGTCATGGTCTCATAGGAATTAACGTCCTTTTGTTACAAGGTAACAAACATGTAATTTTACCAGGGTTGTCTTCTTACAATAGTCTAAACTGACAACTTTGACGGCTCCTAATTAATTTACTTTTAAAAGTGATTTTTGTGCTTGACGTGTCATAATCTGCTCTAGACAATTAAATAAATAAATAAATAATATATTAATATCAACGTTAAATGTGATTAATTCCTGATCTTCTGTTCTTTCTCCACCTACATTGTGCTATCTCTTGGCAGCATCTGTCCCCATCGTGTCCACAAACGATCCAAGTTTGTTTCGACAGTATCCTCTGGAGTAAACTCGTTATTTTCAAGTAATTTTAGCAACGTTATTCATGTAAGCACTTTTGTTTCCGCGGGTGTGACATAGTTTTAGGATTTCGGCCATTGGGGGTTTCGAATGTCGTTAGTGTGAAACAGACTGACTAACCTTCTCATTTTGGTTGATATAAGTTTGTAAATGAGTAACTCGAGAAAATTTATTTACTGTAGACTACTGTGACCGGGGTTAACTGCTTTCTTATTCGCAATAATACTGGACCTGAGAACTGTCGGTCCAACTGTAGCCCCTCGCCACAAAAAACACACGGTACCTATTAGTAGTGATAAATTTAAACACGAAAATAATTACGTGGTTTCTTGATTTTTTTAACGAAACGCTAAATGAGTTTTATTTTCAAATACAATCTGGATATGACTGTATTTTTAAAACTGGGTTCGAATAAAATACCGTACATAACGCGATCAAAACGGCCACCGGAAAGGAAATTCGGGGATGAAAAATAAGCCACAGGTACTAACACAGTGGGCTAACAATGACAATTCATCGGCACTGGGAGCATTGAAAAAACAATTAAATGTATTTTGCTAAATAAGAGTGTCTTATTAACTTTCAGCCAAAAAGCAAAAGGCAGTATGAGAAAGTTGACAAAAAAGACGTGTGTACATCGGTACATACTGTTGAGACTTATCATAAATATATAAACAAAGATGTTGATCTCCATAATAACAAATCAAATTAGTACAGAAATTCTTATTCGTGTATTTAAAAGTAATCTCCTTATGCGTGGAGTGCGACCCGGGCTAAGAAATAAGCGGTTGCTTGTTCAAATGCCGTAAGGGTTAAATGTGTTGACCATTTGTTGGTTGGGTGCATGGATTTTTATAAATCTATTTATGCATTAGTTGCCTATGTGTAAATACTATAGTACAAGGTTATCTGAGCTTGTAGCTTGTAGATTGATTTTATTGTTTGATGTAATTTTTGCAAGAATTTATGATAATAATTGTTTGTATGAAAATCAAATTTCTAAATACCTAAACCTTAACACAGTCGGTATTTTACTTCAATGGTGTTTAGTTTTTACTTTCTAGACTTGTATAATACAACATTTAGTAGGTATATGTTTTTAAGAGTTTATGTTACGTCTCAGGCATCAGATAGGTATATGGTTTTACCAATGTCTACGAAGCTTGGTAGTCAACCCACTGTGCCTGTGTCGGTTCGGGCGGTTATTCACGTCACTGGGTTTGATAATTGGCGTCGCTTCCTGCTTTACAGCAATTAGGGATTTCTTTCAAAAAACAGACAAAAGATTTTAATATTTCCATTTTTTTGGATAAGCTGTTGTAATGGGGAACATATAATTCATGAGATTTAGAAATAAATAGATGTTCTAGACTTAAAGTGTGACTTTTACATGGTACGGGAAAATCACTTTAATATTCTAAGTTGCTATTGCGCGAATATAGGTACTACTTTATGTATGAATGCGAAACTTCTGTATACTTTTTATAAAGTACCTAATATGTCTCATGGTGCAAAGTATGAAATATCATGTACATTAAATAACAAAAGCTGGTGGGCTAAACTGGCAATGTAAAGAGTGCACACAGATAACCCAATTTAAAATTAAAAAAACAAACCGGAATATTACTATTTTACAACAATCGACCTCTTAAAATGTTTGCCAAAATGAGTAATTAATTATTGAGATTAGAGTCATTCTGCATTGCATATTAATGTTGTCCTCCGATTAAGTTTATAGCTAATAATATATAAATAAAGGATTCGTAATTAGTAATAAATTAAATAATTTTTTCTCAAAATTCATTTTATGATGATGATGTGTTAATTTAATAGTAAATAGTAAAAATGGAAGAAAAACTCAGATAAACAATAAAGTTTTCTTACTCTCATCTTAAATTTTATAAAATAAATAATTTAATCCAATATTACGGATCGGTTAATTGAAACACTTTACCAAAACAGAAAAGCAATTAAAAGTACTCGTTAACAAAGTTTGGGAAGCACCTTGATACCGTAACAAATTGCAATTTGTGATTAGAGCTCTGTAGCACCGACACTGCGGCATCTTGAAATTAAGTAGAGCAATATCTGGCTGGCTTCAATAATTCTCACAATACTCGTGATATTTCAGATTAGGGATGTATAGAATCTTACAGATATAACATGTATGTTTGAATCAGTCACAGAAGAACATATGGTGTAGTTGTGCGCGATCCGGGAGACAAAACCAGAGGTTGCGGGATCGAATCACACAAAGAGTTAGTGAGTGAGTGAGACGGTAAGCACGGCTTTTTGTAATCAACCAATCAATCAATCAAGGCGATCAATTAACATTAAATTGGTACTCTTAAATGCATCCCGGTCACTCTTAATTGAGTCATCAATCAAACCATCTCTATTTAGTCGTCCTCAACCAACACTCATACTGATCACTTTCATTCCTCCTCATCCCATGTAACTGCCAATTTCATACTTCCAATTTCTTTATTTCTTTTTGTTTACTTGTAATACATTAACGGTAGGTAGAGGTAGGTAAAAAAAGAAATCAAAGAGAAATTAATAATCGTTCGTTATTGTAGAGGAAAAAAAGTATTTTAAGAAAACATTTTTTACCATTTCGGTTCATTGCCTATCGTCTAAAAATTAACTCAATGTTTATCTGTTATTTTGGCCGTTCGTCACAATATGTCTACCAGTTAAGTTGTTGATTTTAAAGATTTTTTCTAGATGACTAACTTTGAAAACCTTGCAGCTTAATACCGATATTCCCTAAATAAACCCCGTAGGTTCAGTCGACACCCCTAGATTTGATTTCGTCAAGGGTTCTTTCCAACGGTAGCCAAAATAATTAGCGAAGCAAATAATCGATGAATGGCTTGACTTGAAAATAAAGCAAAATAAATGAATCAATTAGTGGAGAGTTTCGGCTATGCCCTGACAAAGGGTTACGAGTTGCTCAGAATGCGTATTCGACGTTAATCGTCTAACTTTTAATTAATGACATCGCTTAGCGAATAAAAGTATCGTCACTGAGGTATCGTTAAGGTGCGATTACATACTTGACAATGAAATAACGTTTTGTTTGAATCTATCAGTTAGGATAGGACTATGACTTTACCAATTCACAAAATCAATGAATTACAAAAAAAGATAAGTTGACATATTGTTGTCTTTTATTTACGCGAACACGATACATTTAAATGAAACTACTTTTACGGATTATTTCGCGATTTATTAACATTTTATTTAACCTGACGTTTCGAATACTTTACAGCGTTCGTGGTCACCTGTGACCGCTGTAAAGTGTTCGAAACGTAAGTGTTCGAAAATAATCCGTAAAAGTAGTTTCATTTAAAAGATAAGTTGAATTTTAATGTCTGGACGCTCGATTTTAAATGCAGAGTATGAAGACGTTTTTAGTGCACATGCACAAAGTGTGCCACTGGAAGGGTCAACTCAACCTGTTAGGTTATGCAAACAAGACAAATAGAAAAATGTTATCTATTCTGTTCTATTTAATTTTGTAACGTAGGTCAGTCAAATTAATAGTTAAGGTTAAACTATTTTGTCCTATTTATCAAAAGCTAAAGGGAAAGAAAAAAACAGTGTGTGAATTGAAGGGTCCAGGGCCGCGACGGGAAGTGTTAAACTTTTTATTAATCATTGAATCGATTTGGCCAAAATGTGTTTTTTTTTATCGTAGGCGTACGTACTAGTTAGCTTCTAGGCGTTATTCGACAGACCTACTAGTTATATTAGCTATATTTTTAAAAAGTAAACGTGTACTATTGTTCTTTCCTCCCACAAAACGGACACCAATATTATTGTACAAAAAAGCAAAACAATGTAAACCTACCTTTAACTTAATATTGCGTGGTGCTTGAAATAAGATAAAAGTTTAGGAAAATGGCAGTGAATTTATGGCATTAAGTGTTTTCTTTATAATATAAGCTTTATTTTAGTATCTAATGGCTTCTGCAAAAGGGCAGACCAATCAATGAGTCTTAACGTTTGTGAAAAATGCTTTCGAAACGAATCTTTTTTGTTTAATATTCATCATTGCCGTATGAATAATTTTTTCAACGATCTTTTTCGTTTTTCCTCGTATACGCGAATGTATTTTCCAATGCAAAAATCAGTTCACACTTTTGTTTTCGCTTAAAAATCCGCTGAGCTTCACGTCATGCCGAACGTCATAGCAATAGTTTCCATATCGTCAGTTATCGGAACAAAGAGTGTGTGGGTAATTGAATTTTTCTAAACGCGCTGTTCCAGCTCTCACGTTAGTCTCACGTCAAAAATAGAGGACTTAACACTCAAAATTGTGAAATAAAATAAGTGTATTAAAAACCTAAAAACCGACTAAACTATTTTATAAAAGCACTAGAACCGAGTTGAAGGCGTACAGCGTATCAAAGTTTTCATAACTTAGATACGCTGTACGCCTTTAACTTATGCTTATTATACAGACAAAAAGTAAAGATAATCAACATGTAATTTTTTTAATTTTATAAAAAAATAAAACCGACACAATGCGAATAAACACATTTGGCACCGACTCAAAAAAGAACTGTTTTTGTATTTTATTTATTTTATTTATTTGGTTTACCAGTAGTTGATACACTAAAATTTTCAAAACACAATATCAACTTATACGTCTAAGTGTACAACCTTCAAAGGTGAACACAACATGCATACACTCTTTATTATTATAGATATATTTTTTTAAATGTTGGTAGTTATAAACAAGCAAGATTTGTAATTATGAACCAAAACGAATAAAAAAAAACTAGCCAAAAACTATTTGTTGGACCTCACGCTTGAACCTGAGTGGACCACTTCCAAACATTTCAATATATATTTTTGATATTTATTGTACAAGTTACAAAGTCTCGGGATTGGACTGTTGGAGCCCAATACAGTTTTATGGAAAGGTGGGCTTAGGATATTAATAGGATGTCGAGCGTACTTATATGGGACCTTAAATTGAATTTTAGATGTAAGTTTAGGACTATTAATATGACCGTTTATAATTTTGTGAAGGCATATAAGATCAGTTAAGTTTCTACGATTTTCCAATGAATTAATTCTAAAATGTGCTAGACGATTCCTGTAACCTTTAATTTTTTTTGAAATGCCAGTGAAATAAGCCAAGTGGTTGAGAAATGGTTTTTGAATCCTTTCAAGTCTTAAACTATGTGTTGCATAATGAGGACGCCATACTACCCCGCAATATTCAAGTATGTTTCGAACGATTGAGTTAAAGAGATATATTTTGCTTTTAATTTTTTTAAATGATTTAGTATTTCTAATTATAAAAACTAACGACTTAGATGCTTTTTTAATGATGTTGTTAATATGAGGAACAAACGTAAGTTTCTGATCCAGGAGAATGCCCAAATCTCTAATAACATTAACATTGTTAAGGCTGGAGCCGTTTATGCTGTAATTAAACTTAATTGGTTTTAATTTACGAGTAAATGTGATATGAGAACTGATAGGTAAGTTTTATATATTATTTTTCGCTGTTCAGTTTAATTTTGAAGTCGGGTTTTAGCTTTTATAAACCTTTATTTTATTTCAGAAAACTCGACGCACGTACGCCGAGCGACAAGACCGAAATGGTTTGAATCCTCTGCCACCCGCGCATTAGGCCGTTCGCTTACTAGGCCCGTAGTGTGGCCAGAACGTGCGGACAAGACCGTTTTCAAAACTACGCGCGCTGTCTCAGTCCCGTCGCGCTAGGCTTCCGCCTCAGTGGACCACAAATTAGTCGTGAGATTCTGAGAAAATGAATAAAAAAGGTTTTTATTTTAGATAATAGCACCATAGCATTGCCATTCGCCACTCTCATTTGTTTTATCATACGAGATATTTTAGTGGTTGTTTCCCGCGGCAGAACGATTTACCTTTAGCCTTTATCGAACCAGGCAAGTTATTTTTTTTAAATAAAAATATTTTACTTCTCAACTAATCAAAAAAATAATCATCCACTCGAAAGCGTAAGTAACGTTAGTTTTTTTTAAGAGATGTGACGTATTTGGGAACTGCATGTCGCACAAAATAAATGTTTAAAGTAAAAGAAGCTCCCGCACAAAGTAATACAGCATAAACTGCATCGCCAGGCGATTTGAATTTGAATGCCTACCGGCGATTTGAATAAAAGAAAAACTTCATTAATCTATTGTACTACTAAGTTAGAAATATTTTACTGCGGGAAAACAACCACTAAAATTTCTCGGTGTATACAGGGTACTTATGTCAATCCTCGCCATATTTAGGGAGTTGATTAAGTACCTTATTCTGATCAGGAATCAAGAAAAAATTTGACTTCGAAAAAAAATCTTTTTTAAATATTATCTACGATTTTCTTAATGTACCCTTTCGATACAGAATAGTCCTCCAACGCAAACGGCTGCTATCCGGACGTAATAAGCAAGCGATCGGCGTAGCTCGATGGGTGCCGCAGTGTAAACTTATTGCAGTATTGCGAGCCACAGTACAATTGATGTCATACAGAAAATATTCGCTATAAACTCCAATTTTTTTGTAATTTTTTTTGGTGGATAATTCGTTTATATAAGTCATTATAGGTCACCTCAATAAATATGGCTAGGATTGAAATCAGCATCCTGTATAATCGAATTTCTAACTTCACAATAGTACATTATGATACTAGTGTGTAATTATCAATGCACACGAGTTCCATAAGACGTTTTTCAACACAATTACGAGGAAAAAAAAACAAATCAAAAACCAAGCCAGCCATCGAGAGTTAAAATGTGTTCATTCGCACCGACTCCAAAAAGAACTGATTAGGTATGTTTTAGTCAATATTATTCTCGCTTTTTAGTTTCATTTTGAAGTCGGTATTTAGTTTTTTATTAAACTTTTTTTATTTTACAATTTTAAGTGTTAAGTCCTCTATTTTTTCCCTCCTAACTTCGCCAAAAATTACTTTACAGCAAAGTAACCTTAACTAATATTGGTCCTCTATGGACCCCCCATCCAATGGTATGATAAAAATAAGGTGTTATATAGGGTCAATTTTTTGATGAACATTTTTAAGTCTTAAGAAAAGGGTTTACCTACACTCCAACCAGAACGGCGGCTATTTTGGTGTTGTAAGTAACCATAGGATAAGGTCTTGCATTAAATACTAAGTCAATTTAAGAAAGGAACTTTTAAATTTTTGTTTCGTTACTGGGTGTGCGGGTACGCCCCTAGTAAATAAAAATTGGCGGCTAGGTACCTCATAAGCTTCACATCTGCTCAACACACTGCGAAATACGTTCTGTCGACAAATTGCAGTATCATCTTCTAACTCCTAGCCGTTAAGGAGTTCTGTGGCTTCCATCATCAGGTCAGCAACGGTATGACATGATGATTACCAGACCCAAAAATCAGCATTGAGTCAGAAAATCATAGAAATATTAATGGAGGAGATTTCGTATCGTACGTAATTTCGAAGAGCACCGGTGTCGCCGGATTTCTCCTACCATAGCTCCCACACATACATTGAACTGTGTAAAAATAAAACGACAGGAGGAGCCTGAGAGTCTACGAAAACACAGATATGGGTGTTGTGATTGGCCTAAAGGCACTTCACGCACACTTTAAAACTGCAATAAACACTAGCTAGCACGGCACTACTAAACGGCGCATGCGGTCGCACCATGGTATTTTCACGCAGAAGTGGATATCGGTAGCAACAGAATACATTGCGGTGTAATTAGATGTAACATTATGTGGCTGCTGTACTAAGCCATCAATGCCTAACATGTCTAAATCAACATCACAATCAAGTTCGGTATTATGGTAGCTCATTCGGCACTGAATTTATTCGTGATATTGCTACGTTTTTTTTTTTTACTTCTAAGCTAAATAAAAATGAAATTCTAATATTTAATTTAGGTAAGTGACTCAATAATTCTTGCAGTTTTTCGTTTCACTTCTGTTTCTGCACATAACTTTACAATAATTCGGCAATTTGCAAAAATATCGGAGAACATTACTGTTGTACGTCTGAGCTGTGATTAAAGAGTGGCGTGGCTTGTTTCGGGAGCGATTTTCATTCTTGGCCATGTCGCAGTGTCACGCGCCATGCCTCCATTACATATCTAGTCCTTTCTCTGATCTGAGCAGAAAATATATGCAAAACATGAGTGCCTATTAAAATTGAGGGTTGCCCTTGATTTCCCAGGGATCCCATCATCAGAATCTGACTTAGTATAAATGGGACCACCTCGGGAGTATACCCTTTCAAACTAAAAAATAAATTTTGAATCGGTCCATAAGTGACGGCGTAATCGCGTAACAAACATACAAAAAAAAACAACATTTAGTCGAATTGAGAACCTCCTCCTTTTTTTTAAGTCGGTTAAAAAGATTAATCATATAAATAAATAAGTAATAAATAACTTATTTGTAATTTTAAGATATTTAGTTAAAGGTCGGTGTATTCTGAATCAACTAACATAAATAGATACCTAATAACAATTACCTACTTTAACTTCCCTGCTAACCATAAAAATATTATTTTTATCTTACGTTCAGCACTTAATTGAACACTGATTAAGAATATCTATAAGCCGGTTTTATTAGTCATAAATTTGTGTTACCCCTTCTCTTTGGACTATTCGTATTATCAAACAATCATCTATAAACCCCGAAGCACTCAAGTAAATTGCTCGTATTTCGATGAAATCTACGGTCACCACCTTAACTAAAAGTTAAGTCTTTAGTTAGAGTAATAAATTATTCATTTTCTGGTGACCTTATGGTCACCACAAAATTATTGTTTTAACATATAAACATTATTGTTTAGAGTATTATTTGTCTTTTCTAACCTAGTAAAATTTTTGTATTTAATAAATAATTAACCAAGTTTTTAATCGATTAATTAAAATTAGAGAAGCACACTTCTAGAACTAGGCTAGTTCTTGTTCTAGGAGAGGGTCTCCTCTAAAATAATTGGTATTTTCCAAATATTATAGTTGTTGTAATCATTTATTTTTTTAGCAGCGTACGCTAGGAAGTTTATCAAACGATTGGACACTCTTACGAAAAAAAGTTTTTTTTTAGAAAACTACTTACTCTTTGATAATTGGTATTAAATTGACATAAAAGTCTCTCAGCTTTAGATGGATGAACATGATATCTTCATAGATGATTATTTTTTTGGGTAATCTATTGCCATTTATCTGTATTAACAATATACCTAAAATAACTACAGTAACCATCAACATGTTAGTTTTTGTTGATGGTTTAAAAGTACCACGAACGAATCATACCATCATAGTATTGCGTTTGACGTGCATAAGACATTGATGACGTTGGTTTCGTCCGCGCGGCGGTTCGCGCGGGAAACGCAGCGCCCCGGGCACATGAGTAAAAAAACGGAACAGAGACAAAGCTACATACGAATGCGCTGTGATAGGTACATCACTACAAGTGCAACGTGTGTGTGTGCGTGACCACTGGCCGCTTGTCACGTATGAGCCGAAACCGCTTCAAACTAGATCAGCCAGTGGTCAATCTCAGGGCTTGCAGGCGAGACACGACGCTCGAATGTCGTGCGTGTTTTGTTTTGTTATCGAGTTTTACACATAATACGTAGTAAAGAAACGGAACAGAGACAAAGCTTTTAAAGAGCTAGCAAAATGTATACCTATTTTGGTAGGGTTGGCACAATTGAATAAATTTAAAATATTTAAATGTTCTTTTTTTTCACATTTTTTATTAAAATAGGTTATTTTTTTACAAATTACATACTCTAAATATTTTTTTTTATTACTTTTGGTTTTTAATAATTTGTTGTGTCTTTTAATCGAATGATAAATTCTAAATCTAATATAAAGTGTTTTCAAATAATCCAATGGGAAATAATCACATGGCATATGAAACGTACAATCTTGCAAACGTGCTAATATGTCATTACCAATATTAACAATTTGTACATGAAGATCAAAATATTCGCGAAAATTTGGCTAAGCTATTCAACAAATGCAATAAAATTGTCACGAGGTATTATCACACACAGTACAATGTACAACCATATTTACAACACTTTTTAAATACTAAAACAAAAATATTACTACGTATTATGTGAGAAACTCGATAACAAAAACAAAACACGCACGACATTCGAGCGTCGTGTCACGCCTGCAAGCCCTGAGATTGACCACTGGCTGATCTAGTTTGTAGCGGTTTCGGCTCATACGTGACAAGCGGCCAGTGGACACGCACACACACGCGTTGCACTTGTAGTGATGTACCTATCACAGCGCATTCGTATGTAGCTTTGTCTCTGTTCCGTTTCTTTACTCATGTGCTTACACTTCGAACTTTCCCTGCCCACATACTCACGCCCTAGCCAGCCATGGATTGCTCTAATGAAGGACCCCTCGTGCCTTCATATTCATAATGCCACATATTCATGAAAAAAAGTGCTCACGTCTTACAATCAAGAAACATACAACCCCTGTTGTACGCCCCAAACACAACCTTGTGGCACACACCTGAAAGGATTTCCGCATACTCAGAACAGTATCCCACTACATCGTATACCAATTTAACTGACATAAATATTTAAGTTCGATTGTTTAAGAAACATTTGAACTATTGATATTATTAATGTTGACAGAAACATAATGATTCTTTTATATTGTAATGATTGACTAGCTTACCGCCCGGTTTCATGCGTGTTACATTGATTAATTAATTATTTTCTATGGTTATAAAAGTAAGTATACCTAAGGTTCGACTCATCAACTAACCTCATTTTAAGATATGATTTTATTGCTCCAATACAAATTTGGTCATGGCTAAATATAAAAATTTATAAAAAGTCAAGGTGGGATTAACGACTAATACAGCGAAACAACTAGATATATTTGGAAATTGTCCACGCACGGGCATCATACCACAGACCGAGGACTGTGAACAAAGTTTGCGGGCGAACACTGATGCTTGGTCGAACATATTATCATTTCCTTCTCTTACAAGTGTGCGGTCACTCTATTATTACTTATCGTCTTGGATTATAATTTTTATTATGCAGTCCGCTTTTTATTTAACAGCTACTACTTACATCAACACCAACGAAGGAACCCAACAAATTAATAACAGGAGGCGTTTTTTTGATGCGTTCGAATTACAATTCGTTTACGAAATCCCAACAATTGTGTACAATTTCCTTGGATTTCAAATACGATTCTTGTGAATTCGTATGCGTATTTGAATTTGAATGCCTAAAAAAATGCCTCCAGTCATTTAAACCGTTCTTTTGTTTATTTAAGCTTACTCTGGTTTCGGAGATCGGCCTATACAACAGACAGACGACACAATACGCGCTGTGGGAAACTTTTATTTAAAATATGTAGTGACGACGACGACAGTGGCTTCAGCACCTTGGACCACTCTAAATGAATAGTCTGTGACGCTTTGTTTTATTGTAATGTTGTGATACGAGTAGAACAAGATTTATAACGTGCAATTCGAATAACCGAATGTACCTTTAATGTGATGTGACTTGGCTTGTGTTTCGTTAAGAATAGAAGTATTCTTCCCAAAACCTGTAAAAAAACTTTCAGTATGTTATATCAGGTTTACAAAGAAGTTATTTTTATCGCCTTACTATGTTTAATTCTAAATTTATTTGATTATATAGCTCCTTGTTCCAAATTTGATGTTTACAAAGCACGTAGGGAACTTGCTAGCTCAAACAATAAAACTGTTGATAGATATTATGAAAAACGAAAGGTAAGTTATTTCTCCGTGTGGAAACTTAAATCTTTTAGGAGAAGTAATTGCGAGTATTAATGTAGGTACAATGTTTTAATTCTAATTTTAATAGATTTGGCAAAAACTTTAGGCTACCCCCCGCCATTCTCTTAAATGAATTTCAAATTGAGGTTACGTAGCTCTTTCTTGGATTGGAAAAAATAAACTAAAATATCAGGACTCTCTAAAATTAATATACATTTTTTTCTTTAGCTTGCCATATTCCTGACATGTTTTATTGGTAGTGATGTAAAATCCGTAGCCACACTGTCCTTTTTAGGATTCCGTAGGTTTTGCTTGGAGACTGTTGACCCTAGAGAGATATATAGGTATCAATTACGCCGACAAAATGGTAGAATATAATTTTGAATAAAATACGTCCGTCCCCCCCTCTAAAAGCAAAAACAATTGCCTTGAAAAATTCATGCTAATAGTGATTTGCAATAATATAGCCGTTAAGATAGACCAGTTAGTTTAAGAGTTATTATTATTATAGTCGTTCAACTTAGTCGTTCAAAAATTCCTTAAAGGAAAACTTAAAGGAAGTAATTCCTGAAATATATTGTGGTAACGACGAGCAACTACGGAACCCTAGGTATACTGCGCGTGGCACAACCCGCACTTGGCCGGTTTTTTATTATTTGGAAAGAGAACGAGTCCAGTAAACTTATTATAAGGTTTAAGACTGCAAGGAATCAGACATAACTTTAGTAAACAATAATAGCCTTACTACAAAAAGATAGACTAGTGTTAAACACTTGTCTAAAAATTAATCAACCAATTTGTAATGTTTGTTAATAATATGTCTCAAATGTCAAATGTGTCAAGATTTCAAATTGGTTGACTTTTTTTAGACAAGTCCTTAACCCTAGTCTATCTTTTTTGTAGTTAGGCCGTAATTATTCAAATTATTGTTTCTTCTTTTTATTATAATTCTTCGAAAGTTCAATTAAAAGTCATTAACTTAAACGTATTATTTTCAGAAATGGCTTACATCAAATTTAGGTTCGATACTATTCAAAAACCAGCCTATAAAGTATCACAAGCAAAATAAAATATTTACTGTGTTTATTTGGAATCACCCCCATTGGTCACAGTCGTATATGTAAGTCAATATTTAATGGATCGTGGGGTATCGATAAATAGTCCTTTAGAATACTTAGTTAATAATTCTGATGACATGTTGGAAATTAATGTTGTCATTATAGAACTCGTTAAGGCACCTACGGTACGCTAAGTGTTTTTTAGGATAACGTTTAAAACTTTACTGATATATTAAAATAGATTGCCCAACCCAAAACTTAAATGTTTAACTCCTGTATTAAAATATAAGACAACCTATATACAAAAGAGAATGAAGGAGGAGGACCGAAGAGGAAACGAGTGGAGTGTGCGAGATGATATTAGTAAAAAAAGAAGCGAATTCCACGTTGACCTGGCCGGTATCCAAGGCAGAGCAAGTTTTATGATGTAAATAAAATTGTAATTAAAGAGTCTGAAAATTAAGAAAGAGTGAATTTGTAGTCAGTGGTCAATTAGTTGAAGTTTATCAGTAAAAAATAACGCAGTTTTCAGAAAACTGCGTTATTGCCAAACCAAACCAATGGGTTTGGTCATAGAATTTGTTGGGTTGACTGTATGTTGCTTATAAATGAGTTTTTTTTTTAATTACAGAAACAAATTTTTAACTAGTTCTATGTGCAATGTGAAAAACTGCATATTTACTTCCAATGATAGCTCCATAGAAACAGTAGATGTAATTATAATAAACTTGTTCCAAAATAAGTTTCCCAGGGGCCTGAAAAGAGGTCCATCCCAAAAATGGATATTCCAAACTAATGAGTCCCCAGTGCACAATTTTATGGGGACGGAAAATATCTCAAAAAATATTGAGACTATCGCTAACATTTTTAATTGGTCCATGACATACAGGTATGTATTAAGTTGTTTTATATTATTGGCTGCAAGATATGTATTAAATGTTTATTGTAACATTTTAGGAGCTATTTGAGAACATAGCTTTGAATAGTTTTTCCATTGCAGAAGTGATTCTGATGTGCCAACCCCATATGGCCGCACCGTGCCTCTATCTAAAGATATGATGCAAAAAATGTCAACTAACCATATCAGCAAGATTATCCCGTACTGGGAGCGTAAGCAAAGAGAGGTACTAGTGGTCACAATGATATCCAACTGCTTTGTTCCGGAGCGCATGTACTATTTGGAAGAACTAAAAAAGTATATAAAAGTAGATATATTTGGGAAATGTGCATTGTCCTTTCACGGGAGAACAAGGTATAAACAAAGAACTTACTCAAAGTTGAATCCTGTTTTACATGTTTTTTTTTAACAAACTGGATGATAATAATATTAACTCAATCATCGTAAAGTTACTAATTAACAGCTATTGCTATTTGTTACAGTTGTCCTCAACACAAGGGTGACTGCCCCAAACTAAATAAATATCTTTTCTACTTAGCGTTTGAAAATTCAAAATGTCGGCAATACATAACTGAAAAAGTGTTTTACAACGCGTTTTCCAAAGGTGCCATACCCGTCGTGATGGGTGCACCTAGAGCTGATTATGAGAAATTGCTACCACCTCATTCATTTTTGCATGTTGATAGCTTTAAATCCCCAAGAGATCTCGCAACAGAAATTATAAACTTGAGCATGAACGCTGATTGCTTAGAATTGTATCACATGTGGAGGTATCACTTTAAAGTAATCAATGAACATGGTTATTTTCGGCGTATACCTTATGAGCTCTGCCGATTATGCCAAGCTTTGAACTACAATGACGATGAATTTCAAGTTTATGATGTAAATAAATTGAAAATATTTTTAGATCCTTATATACTATGCACTAAAGAATAAATTATAAATACATTCTTACCAGATTCACACCAATTATTGATACCCATCAAACTTAGCAAACCTATTATGGCGACTAGGATAACGGATAAACATACTTAAATATAAGTACGTTTATAAACATCCATGACTTACGTATAAATGCTCGCGCTCATCACACTAACATTTGCCCCTTGCGGGATTCGAACCCGCAATCGCCAGGCATTGTAGTCCGGTGCTCGAACCACTACAACAAACGGTCGTCAAATAAAAAAAAAATTGAACAACTACGATCCGAAGTTAAGTAGGTAGGTAGCTAAAGCAGCATTATAGAAATCAGAGACAACGACAGTACCACAATATCTAGACCCGAGCCGATGCAGGAAAGTTAGTTTTCTACATTAACCCAGCCAGTAATCAAACCCGATAGGTACCTCAAAGATGACCAAGTCCGGCGTGCTCACCTTTCGGCTTTGAATGTCGTCAAGCCATTAACTTATCAGTCGCCCAACTGTCCCTAGCAATTGAAAGGGGCTAGGACTACCTTATTGCCAGAAACGGATTTCAAACATAAAAATAAAAATGAAATAAAATTTAAACAAAATATATATTTTTAAAAACAAGCTTTTATCACTTGTTAGTATAAAGAACTAAAAAAATAAAAATAAATTTACCTGATGAAAAAATTCCATTATTACATTTTTTATAAAAAAAAGCGTGTTACATTTTGATGGAACATTAAAGGACATTTAGCTTATTACCCCAGTATTTTTCTTATGCAATCACAGTGTAACACGCTTAATTTATAAAAAAAATGCTACCTATATTATTTTATAGTAAAATGCTACCTATATTATTTTAGTGCTACCTATAGTATTTTTCTCATCAGGTAAATTAATTTTGAATTTTTTAGTTCTTTTTATTAACAATTACCTAATAAGAGCATGTTTTTAAAATTATTTTTATTTGTTTAAATTTTATTTTTAGCTTTTTAGTATCTTTTATTCGAAAATCTCGCATCAAAAATATGGCGTTGCCGACTACGGCGTAGTTCGTAGCGCAAACAAACTTAAGTTTTGTGTTTTGATGAACCATTAAAGAACATTTACCATAAGTATTACACCTTCATTATTTTAAAGTACGTAGCAAACATCTAATCATAGTCAGAACCCGCATTTATAACAAACGGAACGAACTAACGAAATTATTTTTCTGAAGATATTATGGCGTCGCATTATGCTACCATCAACTGTCACCACCCATCAAATACGTCCATTAAGACGAATCAAAGTCGACGCGGTTGTGTCGCTTAACTACTGAGTTCCTATGGTCACCTTCTGGCTCCATCATCAGGCCCTGGTTATCGTCTTGCACCAAAGTACTCGTCAAGACGAATAAAACGAACAAAAACTCGATCGTGTTATGTCGTTTAATTACCGAGTTCCTATGGCTACCTTCCAGCTCCATCATCAGAACCTAGTTACTATCTAGCACCAAAGTACTAACTCGTCAATACGAATCAAACGATCTCAAACTCGATTGGGTTATCTCGTTTAATTACTGAGTTCCTAATGGCCATCTTCCAGCTCCATCATCATATTTGGTAACCATCTAGCACCAAAGTACTCGTCTAGACGAATCAAACGAGCCGAAACTCGATGGGGATGCGTCGTTTCATTACAGAGTTCCTGTGACCACCTTCCAGCTCCATGATCAGACCCTGTTTACCATTGAAAGACAAACTACTCGTCAAGACGGTTCAAACGATCCCAAACTCGATGAGGTTGTTTCGTTTCATTGTGAAGTTCCTATGGCCACCACTAGCGAGCATTGGTTTTATTTCGAGGTAGGCAATAGATACTTATTAAGTGTTTTGTGGATGAAAATCAGTGGTATTTATCAATGACACCCATTTTTAAGTACCTACTGCCTATCTCATTTCATTTATCTGGTAGGCACTGCCTTTGTCTACACTTCTCATGCTCGTAAAGTTCATCTTTATGTCGGGTATAGGCAGCCTAAAATCACTATCGCTATAATCGCTTAAACTAAAATCTTCGTTTAAGTCTCATGGTCTAACACAAAGGTCATCATAGGTAAACAGCCACACACGCAATTAAAATTTGTTAAAAAAACTAATTATTTCATTCTGTTTCTTAATTTTTATACATAATTCATGTTATAAAACAAAATTTATAAAATCGGGCAATATTAATGAGTTTTCTAATAAACACATATTTCAAGAGCATATGGACTACACTATGATGTTTGGTGCCACTGCCACTTATAAAAAAAGTATACTGGCGGGAAGTCCTTGCATTTTCTTTGTGTTGCAATTTGAAATTGTTTTGTAATTTTTATAATATTGATAAATAATTTCCTTACAATCGAAGTGAAAAGCAGAGTGTATAACTCGTACATAAAACCCATTTTACCCGCGACGACGTGGAGGAGTGGATGTGGAGAGTGCGTTTTATGCACTTGTTGTACAATCTAACATTTTTTATTTTACTTTTTTACACAATTATATAGCCTGGGATTGCCACGGATATAACGGTCCAACGGCTTCTTTGCAAGAAGCCCTTAAACTCCATTTTTAACCGTCTCGAAAATTTTACTTTAACCATTGTTGACACCCTGTACAAATAATAGATAAGGAATTGTTTCAGGCTACATTGGTGAACTAGAAAAAATCACATTATGCTTCATGCATTATCTATCCGTACATAGATGGGCTTAACCTTTGAGACTTAGGTAGGAACGGTCCTTTACAAGTAGAATTTAGTTATTGTGAGCTAATACATGAACATTCAGTTGTTTTAAAAACATTTCAATTGTTTCATTTGTAGATGTTGAAAATAAACATAACTTTTCATTTTAGCTACTTGAACCACCATAGCCTAGTAGTACTCTTAATATCAGTGATACAATAAGATAAGATATCTCTTGTTCGGATTACCTTTGTGCCCCTAACGTAGGTACTACAACATTAATTATTTTAAAAAAAATAGTATGAGCTTGAATATCCATTGCAGTAACATTTTCTGTTCCTTAAATATGAGGCAAGTACTTAAAAACGTTCTTTTAATAGCCGTACTATGTTTCACACTTCTTAATTTATTTGAACATGTAGTTCCCCGTGAAAAATTAAAAGTACATTCACAGTTTGGTGAACGTGCTTGCATGCACCATGAAATAATCGACAAATATTTTGAAAACCGGAAGGTAAGCTTTTTTAGACTTATTTCAATTATTAATCTGAAATAGATATAGGCATAAAAATACTCGATTGCTGTAAACGCTATGCAAGCAAACACACTCATTGATCGGTAATCGGAGCTATGACTCTATATCAATTACCCTTACCTTACCTTACCTTACCTTATTGGACTATGGTCCAAAAGTAATGTTTGTCCTTTCTAAAGGTTGCGATAGTCAACTAACCAAACTTGCGGAATCAAGCGTTGATACAAGACCAACTTAAAACAGAAAAATGCGCTATCATGACAAGATCACCCTTTATGCCTCGTGAAACAGTCCGACCTCGTAAATACATTATAATAAATTATTTCCATAATCACACTAATTATTATCCAGCCCCAAACTATGCGGGATTCGAACCCGCAGGCTTTGTAGTCCAGAGCGCGAACCACTATTAATAGTTAGGTCATGTTTGCTAAAAAGTTTCTCCATAAGAAGATAAGCACAAGACTTAATAATACTTGTACTTAGCACAAATACAGGGCTAGATTGCAAGGTAGGCCAAATTTTTAGGAGATATTCAGAATCAGTAACTTAACCAAGATTTTCAAATGTGAAAATCTTGCAATGTTAAAATCATTTACAGATATTGAAATGTTTGGTATTGTTTACAGTATTGGCTAACGTCAAACCTAGGCTCAATTCTATTTAAAAACGAGCTGTTAACATATAAACAGCGGAACAGGACATTTACTGTATTAATTTGGAGACATCCGTGGTGGAAACAAAACTATTTGTAAGTAAATTATCGGAATGAGGCAAATTAACTCAACCTTGACGATAGATCTTAAAGGACATGTCCGCTTATTGTATGAAGTTTGGTTTTTACAATTTTAATCAGCTTAAATAAAACAAAAGCTTTTAAAATATGACACCTGAAACTAAAGAAATATTTTATTATTTTTTGTCTGTGCCGTCAGCTGCTTTAAATTATTGACATTGTTGACCTGACCTCTGTCACACAACTCCTTTTCAACTGACTTCAAATAAGAGGTTTTCAATTCAACTGAACGGTGGTCACATTGAGGCGTCCGTATTTGTGGTGGAGGCGGAAACAGCTCTCTTCGCGATCTCCCGCCTCCTCTCTCGGTTGGCAGACTGTCTGGCGCAGTCAGACACGCGACCTCCCACTGCGGACTTCACTTGGTCAGTCCAGTGCATCGGTGACCTGCCGCGCGATCTGGTTCCCTCCACTTTTCCCTGCACAACCAGCCGCTCTATGGAGTCGTTATCACGTCTTGAGATATGGCCAAAGTACTGCAGTATGCGCGACTGTACTACGGACGACAGACGCTGTCCCATCCCGTTTTACCCTTTGGGTACGGAACCTAAAAATCACAACATTTATATTTAGAAAGAAACCCTATATTCAAAATTAAAAATATAAATCTTGCACAACATTACATACATTGCTCTGATCTTAAAGTAAGTAGTTAGAACACTTGTGTTATAGAAATCGGAAACAATTACGGTAACACAAAAACCAGAGCCAACACAATATAGAAAAGCTCGTTTACTACATTGTAATCAGATCTGGAACCTCAGAGATGGCGACGCCATATATAAGGTGTTTAAAAAATACCGGCACGGCTGCAATGGATAAATTTCTTCACTATCGTAATCTAATTTAGAAATACTTGCACCAATTATTACAGCCGTGGCAGATATTTGTTAAACACCTTAAAGTTCGGCATACTCTTCTTTTTGCTACGGAGGTCGTATTTTATACACTTTTGAATAATCTTTCAAAACAATATAGTTATTAAATCGGCTATACTTATCACTATAGTAGTTAGTACCTATCACTTTTCATGATTAATTTGAGTATAGTTAAACTGTGTGTATACTATTCCATACATAATTATTATGTGACGTTGATTTGCAGAAAAGATCATCATCATTCGTGCAGCGTTAAGAACTGCATATTTACGGACAACGAAATCTTACTAAGAAAAGTGGACGCAGTAGTAGTCACCACGTACACAGAATATCCTTGGATCCATAAAAGAAATCGATCCCAAATATGGGTGTTCTTAACTAACGAATCGCCTATTAAGAATTTTGCTCGTGTTGGTTTCTCGAGGTTGATGAAATCTATGGCCAACCGCTTCAATTGGTCCATGACATACAGGTGCGATTGACAAAACTGAGAGATAAAACTGGTCAGGTCCGAGTGTGCGACTCGACTTCCTTTAGCAGTGTTTTTTTCTTATTAAGTTCGGAATCCTATGTGCACTTCCAGCTCTATTTTGTTTCAATGTTCGCACTATAATGACACGAAAGTTTAGCTATTTGAAGTAGATGTAACCGTTTAAACGGGAAATAACTTATTATTTATTCTGTGTTCTGTATCTCAAACAGTTTTACAAGGTTACATTGCAAGGTAGTGCCAATTTTTCAGGGACCACTCAGAACCAGTAACTAAATCAATCTACGTTAAAAGTAGTACGTAAACTTAATTAATTATTACTATCCGCTGTCAAAAGATGATACGCGTGGATAATCTTGTCTCATTCAAAGAAATACGCACGCACTATCTCTGTGCAACCTAAAACTGTAAGGTTCAATAATTCAATGCATTAATATTCACAATGGCGCGCGAAAACAAACCTTAGCTTTTACAATGTAAGGTATACTTATAATTTCTAACAGCAGGAGCGCCCGCGTAAGCTCGCGTCTATAAAATTGCCAACAAAGAAAAGGCGCCACGACGTACGCCAGTTATTATGAATGACCGAGCAGGTCACGTTGTCGTATTTCCCGGATATTTCAAAGTTAAATGTATTATAAAAAAAATAGCAAAAAAGTGAATAAACAATGAGAACGCTCTTTTATATTTTCCTCTAGATCTTATTTTTAAAAAGAGATGTCCTGTTTTCGGCCCACACAAAGTACACCATCTCAAAAAATAGAGAAAAATCTACTGATTTTGAGAAAAATACAATCAACTTAATTAAATGCATAATTTAGTGGTTCAAACGTAAAAACTATGCAATAATTGCACTATCCAGTAGGCATACAAGATTATGGCGTCAACATGGGCGTCACAAGATAAAAAAATGACTAGTACGAGTTGCACAAAACAACCAAGTGGGCAACCAAGTCACAAATTAATATTGACGTTTTGAAAAAAGTAAGCGACGCGACAATGTTGTTTTGTTGCACTCGCACTAGGCCCTCTGTCAATGTCAGTCGCTGTCAGATTTTACTTGTCAGTTTAAACAACAAACGTCATCAAAATGTAATCATCTTCTGCCATGATGGTTAAGTATTGCTATTCTATTGTTTTTTTTAAATTGTTTCTTCCAAGAAACGAAGCAATCCTAGAGAAATTGGATAGTAACAAAGTGTTAGAGATGTAATTACCTATCTTTTGGTAACTGTACAGATTTTGGGCCGAATGTCCATATAATTTGGGACAACTCCTATGGCACTAACTTGCAATGTAACCTTGTATATATAGGATCGCTTCAATGTCTGACTGTCAGAACCTATCGGATATAAGTAATATTTATACAAGTTTGTCCCTGGAAGTGTGAATCAAATCGAACAGTATCGTAGCGGGGGTACAAATTTTTGGCTATAAAATTGTAGATTTTATTTTTGACGAATAAATAGTTTAAAAAAATATTCATTGGAGTTTTTGTCACACATGTTTGCTAATTGATCAAATTGACTTCCTAAGGAACGCCAAATCGCCCTACAACATGCCAAACAAATAATTGAACAGCTATCTTTTTTAGTTTGTTTATTAAGGCTACAAGCGATGTTACGATTACGACAAAATGCAAATTCAATCACAACTTTTTTCTTAGAGACAACTCACATACATATAGCCCTGCCGTGTGTCGTAGTTTATTTGATCAGTGCCGTGCGTCTGTTAGACTTGATTTATACTTCTAGGGACAACCTGTATAAGGAATGATTTTTTATTTTAATAATATTATTTCTAGTATACCGTCGTTAGTTTGCCTTTCAAATATAACGTTACTTTGCAATGAGAGATAGAAAAGAACTTGTTTAGTTATTAACAGCATCTACGTAAAAAATCGAACAATAACTGTGTTATAATTTATAAACACGTTTTACGCTTTCTGATTCTGGTTCTGATTATTTTAGTACGAAATCATTTTTTTTATAAAAATAATTAAAAGGGTAAAACACAAATGAAATAGTGTTTGAACATTTAATTATTTATGTGTTAGTTAGGCAATTTTTTTTAAAGTGTTGTGTTACAGAAGCGATTCAGACGTGCCTACGCCATACGTCCGCACCGTTCCTTTGCCCGAGATCATATTGCAAAGAATGGCTTCCCTTCCTACAACCAAAATTATCCCGTACTGGGAGAGAAAGCAAAGAGACGTACTTGTAGTCGCAAGGATATCCGACTGCAATATTCCGGAGCGCATGAACTATTTGAAAGAACTGCAAAAGTATATAAAAGTGGATATTTTTGGAAATTGTGCCAAAACTAAGGAAATGAAAGCAAGGTAAAAACGATAAACATTATCAGGTAATTCAATTATTCCTCTTATTCACGCACACATTATCAACGGGGCCATTGTTATTCAATTTTTATCTTGTTTTCCGAGCGTACGGGAAAAAAAATTAAACAGTGCCGAATAATCAGTCAGGAAATAACAAACATTGCAAGGCTAAAGTATTATAATATTTTCATATATTATAAAATATTACATCTAAAATAGTTGGTTACGAGATTGCTACCATGTACCTTATTTTTGAGTTCCCGATATTTCGGCACTGTTGCAAGTGCCATGATCTCGGAGTAACTAACAGTTAAGTTAAGTAAGTAACAGTTACTCCGTGATCATGGCGCTTGCAACAGTGCCGAAATATCGGGAACTCAAAAATAAGGTAAATGGTAGCAATCTCGTAACAAACTATTCTAATGAAAGTTTTAAATAATATATTACATCTAGTTCTTAAAAAAAAATCAAATTTTATAATTTATACTTAATAACATTATTGTCAGGATTAATTCATTTTCATGAGCGAGTGGACAAGCATACAAAACATATTTACCGAATGTGGACAACATAAAAAAAATACTATCAAATATCTTCTTGGTAAACAGTAATTGTTATTTGTTTCAGTTGTCCAGGGTACACCGACTGTCCGAAAATAAGAAACTATACTTTTTACTTAGCATTTGAAAGATCTAGGTGTCGGCAATATATTACCGAAAGAGTGTTTCACGCGTTCGCCAAAGGTGCCATACCTGTCGTGATGGGAGCACCTGTATCGGACTATGAGAAATTACTACCACCTAATTCTTTTTTACATGTAAATAGCTTTGATTCCCCAAGAGACCTAGCTATGGAAATATTAACGGTCAGCGAGAACGATGCTCACTTAGAATTATTTCACAAATGGAGGCATTATTTTCAAGTAGTCAACGAACATGGAACTTTTGGGAGTGAGAAACACGATCTCTGCAGGTTATGCGAAGCATTGAACTTCAATGACAATACAACTAAAGTCTATGATATTGACTCACTGAAACTTTATTTGGATCCTAAACTTTTATGCATTTAGTCAGCTGACAACCGCTCAAGATTAGCACCTTTAGCATCCTAAACTTGGATAACGATAGGATGAACTGTACCTACGTGTGTCGTGGCAAAACGATTTTATAGGAGATTATTACACTGCATTTATATATGTATAAATATAACAAAAGTTAGATTGATATTATGAAAACTAATACAACGTAAGCATTAACGTTACTGTTGGCGAAGGACACGAACCTTTTTATTTGTCTATTTCATGCTTTTTTAACTATTTTTGATACGTTCTTGTTTAAGATTTGTCTTGTTATTTTGGTACTCAAGTAAACGTAATATTGTGATAAAGTGTTTTATTTATGTATATTTCTGTGCATTCAAATGTATTTAGTGAGTGTCGTTAAAGTTACTAAGAACTTGGATTATTTATTAAGTTGTGCGTTTTCCTGTTTGTTTGATGTCACCAACCAAACATTAGTTGTTTGATATATCGGCAATTCGATAATTCCATTTTATAGAGATATTTTTTTAAAATACTGAGGCATTGTAAATTGTAGAACCCTAGCCTAAATTTGAGCTTCTCATATTCATCTAGTTGTTTTTATGTTATGAACATCAAAATGTTTTATTAAATAGCATTCCTAAATTCATCTAATCATAGGTAGGAAACCTAGGAAAATTTGCTGCATTTTGGCATGTTTCGTCACTGAAACTGGCAAAGGATAAAAAATTGTGAACTATCTATATAAGGCGAAGTCTTTTCTGTGATATAATAAGGAATTTAATACCCTATAATTGTAGCCTTAAAGGCCTACCCACATTTTATATTTTATATAATGCCTAGACGAATCGGGTAATATATAGTAAGCGGATAAGATATGGTCAAGGTTCTCTATTATGCAAAAGCTACATTCTATACCGTTGATACATATTAAATAAATGTACAACAAACAAATGGGTGCACTTGTTTGTTGTCCATATTCTTCGGCAAAATCGGTTAGGTAACAGTATCTATTGGAGGACATAGAAACAAATATATCTAGGCTATGTGTGAGGATGTATAGATAGATATTGTGCTATCCTGTTGGCTACTGCGTCAGATGATACTAGCGCTATGATACGACGTCAACAAAGTCAAAGTCATTTATTCAGTATATAGGCCCTCTTTCGGGCACTTATACACGTCCCTAAATATAACTCAGTCCTACCGCGCACCAGCAAACGCTTCGGGACCACATATCGGCTGGTGATGAGAAGAATCGGCGCAATAAACTTAGTCACCTTTGTCAGCCTGATTTTTTTTTATACAATTCCCCAAAAAATTATTACCTACTTATTTTAATCTGAATCTCGGAACGGCAAGTATATTTTTATATATCTAGTATTATAATGATGTAAACACATTTAAGGCTAAACGAACAGTTTTGGAGTTTTTTGGTGATTACTGGTTATTTAAAAGATAAATCGAAAATTGGAGGCTGCTAAAAACTATTAAAAAGGGAAACCTACAAGTATCAATAAGTATTTTTTTATTATAAAGCAATAAAAACCAATAAAACCAATTTATTTTTGCAAATAGGCTTAAAACTAAGCGCTTCTACACGTCCCAATTTTCTTTTCCCTACCACTGCTTCGAGACAAATTCGGGCTATAATATGCAACCTTTTTTTGGGACGAAGCAGAAAAGTCATCTCCATATTATTTGCACGGTATAAATTAAAATATGTTTAGTTCACGTTATTTTGTAGTATAGGAGAGGTGCCTTGAAAGGGACATTTGTGTTATAGCGGCTGTTGTGAATGAATGACACAAAATTTTAAATAAGTCGTAGCTGAATAGGAAGCCTAATACTTTACTATTAAAACACAATGTAATAATTATCATTTATTTATTCTTAGTTTTACCAGTCTTCAAAAATGTGCATTATGTCCCTTTTATAAATGAACGGCTTTGAAAGGAACACCATCATTTTTGAAAGGGACAAGTACGTAATATAATAAATATAAAAAAAAAAAAATATATATAAATAAATATTGGACAACATCACTTGTGTTATAGAAATCAGAAACAACGACGGTACCACAACACCCAGACCCGAGCCAATATAGAAAAGTTCGTTTTCTACATTGACCCGACCGGGGATCGAACCCGGAACCTCAGAGATGGCGGCGCCATTTACAGTCCGGCGTGCTCGCCTCTCGGCTACGGAGGTCGTCGTAAATTACACCTTATATTTTGCACCATCAACTTATTCTTTGGTAAACACGTTAAAAATATTGAAAGGTATGCTAACAACAACTACATAAGTTTTAAAATCAAATTTTAAAGTATCTTAAGATGGAAAATCATCACCAGCCTATATCAGTGCACTGCTGGACACAGGCCTCTCCAAAAGGAGGATTTTGCCATAATCGCCACGCTTGGCAGGCGGGTTGGCGATCGCAGTTTGGCCAATGGTGGAGAGAAGACGCTGCTGCCAGTCTTCTTATGGCGGTTTTCCTGTAGTCGCTTCTTACGACTTCCATAGGAAGAGAAGGGTTGGTGCAATTCTTTTAAAGTGCCGGCACCACACTGCACTTTAAAAGAATTAAATATAAAAAGATAGAAAATAAATTACCCATAAATAATTTCAACAGAAAAACCATCTGATCTGTTTACAAATGATTTCAGTTTTAAAATAATTATAATTATTGCTTTCCGTAATAAAAGTAACAATCTTATCCAATATAATTTGGTTAAAAGACAATATTTTTGTCCCTTTCATGACCGTTTCTTGTGTCCCTTTCACACCAAATTAAAAACGTAAACTGGAAATGTACAATTCCGATTAAAATTTAAAGTTAACTGACTTTTTGCTTTCGTGTCTATATAAGCCTATCTTTTCGTAGATAACAGTAATAACATAAATAGTACATAAGCAGCATTTTACAGAACGTTTTTAAAATACACTCAAAATTTATTTTTTTACTGCAAATATCAAAAACACGTTGAAATGACAGGAGCATGAAGTTAGGTGTATATCATAGATATAGCGAATCCTAAATCTATGGTGTAAATGGATATGCATCGGGCCCGCCATACAACGAAAATTGTCTTGATTGGAAACCATTTTTATATTTTTGGTAATTTAGATTGTCTCTTTCATTACGTGTCCCTTTCAAGGCACTCTTCCCTACGTAGCGGCCTCCGATTTCCAATTTATCTTTTAAATGACCAGTAATCTAATAGTTTTGTCACAAAATAATTCTAAGTCCCAGATGCCTTTAAAAGAAGCCTTAGTTTTCACCACCTAACTCAGCCAAAAATGATGTTACACCAAAGTGACCTTGTTAAATGTTGGTCCCCTATGGATCCCCCATCCAAATATAAGATAAAAATAAGATTATAATTTATATAGGGTAAATTTTCAACGATTTTTTTTTAAACTCCAACCCACTGTTCTTGCACTCCAACCAAAAGCGCGGCTATTATGGTGTTGTAACCATAGGATAAGGTTTGCGTTCGATGCCAAGACAATTTGAGAAAGGAACTTTTAATTTTTTTTTGTTACTGGGTGTCCTCGTTTATTACCCTCATAAGCTTATGACAGTTGAGCAGACGTGCAGCTGCACGTCTGCTCAACACACTACGAAATACGTTCTGTCTGCAAATTGCAGTATTATCTTCTAAATCTTATCGGTTAAGGAGTTCTGTGACTTTAATCATTAGGTCAGCAACATAAGATTATGATCACCAGACCCAAAAATCAGCATTGAGACAGAAAATATATGCAAAACATTATGTGTGCCCATAAAAATTCTGGGCTGCCCTTGATTTCTCAGGGATCCCATCATCAGAATCTAACTTGGTGAAAATGGGACTACTTCGAGACCCTTTCAAACAAAAAATAAATTTTGAAGTCGGTCCATAATTGAATGTGTAATCGCGTAACAAACATACAAAAATAAACGTTCAGTCGAATTGAGAACCTCCTCTTTTTTTTAAGTCGGTGAAAATACTTCTTGTATTAGCCTTGAAAATACTCCTTGCAAAGCCGTGAAAATATATCTGACTTTTATGGACCTAATGGGTACACAATGTGTGTAGTGTCTATACGAGTAGCACGAAGTTGATTGAAATGATTGTATGGTACGTGTCGCGAGTAAGTATTTGCAAAAAATCTGTTTCACGCCGCTTTGTCACCTTCCTCCGAAGTAAGAAGCATACAACAGGGTCCCCAAAACACAACCCTGTACTGTAGTACACTTGATGGGATTTTTGCAAACGTGGAACACTACCCTACTACGACCGATGCTTGAGATTAAACTGCCCAATATACCATCTAACTAATTTGATTTAACCTTTGTTAATTATGATGAAACCTAAGTACCTACAAACGGTTCGATTGTTTATGAAACATTCTAATTGTTGCTTTTATCAATGTTGAAATAAACATAACATGTTTTTTTTTATATTTTCAATAATTGACTAGCTAACCGCCCCAGTTTTGCGCGTATTATAATTACTGATTAATTATAATGTTCGGTTGTAATTGTAAGTGGAAGATTCTATCCATCAGCTAACCTCATTTTTAGGTCTGATTCTTCTACACCAATATAACTTTCAGCATAAATACATTCTATATTTTTACGACCGTTTAGTGTAGTGGTTCGCGCTCCGGACGGACTACAAAGCCTGGCGGTTGCGGGTTCGAATCCCGCGAAAGGCAAATGTTTGTGTGATGAACACGAGCATTTGTATCTAAGTCATGGATGTTTATAAACGTATTTATGTATGTTTATCCGTTATCTAGTCGCCATAGTACAAGCTTTGCTTAGTTAGGGGCTAGCTAATGGTGTGATCGTGGAAACTATTTATTTATTTATTTTAAATTTTATCAAAATAATTCAAGGAATTCAAGCGACAACAACAAATTAATTGTATTTGGTGATTTAATTGCGATATCAATATTAGCATTTTTGATCGTTTTTTATTTATTTAGGCAGCAGGAAATAAACATTTCTAGAAATAAGTTAATAGCAAACACTTTTACAAAACCATAATTTGGTTTCAGAGATCAGCTGAAACAACAGACAGACGACTGACTGCTCGCTGTGGGAAACTTTAATTGAAAATAGCTTTAACAATAGCTTCAGCACCACTCTAAATAATCAATAGTTTAGTAGTAGAAGAGCAGTGGTAGAGTAGAATTAAATTAATCACGTGCATAATTTGAATAATCGAATGCACCTTTAATGTGGTGTGACGTGACTAGAATTTTGGTATTGTCCCTAAAATCTGTATAAAAACTTTTAGTATGTTACAACAGATTTGCAAAGTAGTTTTTTTAATTACGTTACAATGTTTGATTCTAAATTTGTTTGATTATGTAGCTCCTCATTCTAAATTTGATGTTTACAAACCACTTAGTGAACATGCTTTCTTAAACAATATAACTATTGACAGCTATTATGAAAAACGACAGGTGAGTTATTTTTCCGGTTTATGTGAGAGTTTAATCTTTTATGTGAAGTAATAGCAAGTGTAAATATAAGTACAGTATTATTATCCAAACACAAATTGTATTTAGCAATTAACTTATGCATGATTATAAAGATGAAACGGACTCGGTTATCTCCTGCCATTTTCTTTAATTAAGGATCACGTTTCTCTTTCTATATTGATTGTAAATAGGTAGACCAAAATATCAAGTACTAGCTAACCCGGGCAAGTTCGTACCGCCTACCAGTTATTTTTTTTGTCAGCTTTTCCAATGTTTTTAACCTGCTATTCGAAACGGAGACAAATCCAATAAATTATAAACCATAAAAATTGGTCAAGCTGTTCTCAAGTTATAAGTGTTGTAACAAACGCGACTTTGTTTTATTAAGATACCTATATTAAAATTTGTTGTTCTGTGGGAAATTTATCATTGAGTTTTTCATATGATCTATTTTACTTACTACCATTTAACCGGAAACTGTATCTTTACGAAGCATTTAGTTCTAACTATGGCCTTATGCTACAACCTTCCAGCACTTGATTTGCTATTCTACAAATGACTAGGTAGGTAGTAGATACATTAAAAAGTAATAGTTGCATTAGTCTTTTGGTACTTAATAGGTACGTTCCGTATAGTCTTTTATAAATATAAATAAACGGAAGGAACATTTTATATAGGAAAATAAAATTGTCGTTTTTAGTATTTTCCTCGCATTTTTTTCCATTTTTTTTCTCCGTGTAAACCTTCTCTGGACAACAAATATTTCAAGACCAAAAATAGCCGACTCAAAATAGCCGTTTTCGAGTTTTAGTCAGACTAACGAACAGCAATTAATTTATAAACAATTTTAGATTCAAGATATTATGTATGATTTTTCTTAGCATGTTTTGTATCCATAGCGACAGTGCTTTTTACTTTTCTTTTTATGAGAATAAAATGAGTCAGGTTAAGTTATAACGTTTAGAATTGCAGGAAAACATATTTACTTCAGGCATAGCTTCAGGAGACAATATTTATATTAATGATTTAAAAAGAATCATTAATTTTTAATGTTTTCCAGGATTGGCTAACATCAAATTTAGGTTCGATGTTATTCAAAAACCAGTTGATAAAGTATCACGAGCAAGATAAAATATTTACTGTGCTTGTATGGAAACACCCCTATTGGTCACAACAGTTTATGTAAGTGAATTTATGAAATAATGGGACATCGATGAAAGTGCTTTAATAATATTTATCTATAAGTTTTACTTTATCTATGAACATCAGTGTTATCAATAGTGAACAGGGGGCTCAGCTAAAGCTAATAATAATAAGTACGGGTTAGTAGCGGCTAGTGGTTGCTCTTTTCATCATGGTCCCTTGATTGGGTCATAAAGTTGTTTGGGTGAACCCGTATGGTACTTTTAAACGAGTTTTATTATTTAATTTCAGAAAAAATCCTCTAAGTACGTGCAATGTGAAAAACTGCATATTTACTTCCAATGATAGATCCATAGAAACGGTAGACGCTGTTTTAATAAACTTGTATAGAAATAACTTTTCATGGCGTCCTAAAAGAAATTCTTCCAAAATATGGGTGTTCCTAACAGTTGAGTCCCCAATGCACAATTTTCTAGGGACCAAGAACATCTCAAGCAATATAGAAGCTATGGCTAACCTTTTTAATTGGTCTATGACATACAGGTGCGTATTATCTTGTTTTACCAGAGAATATATAATATATGGTTTTACGCTAACTTACTGACTTTGGGTGGTTAGTCCATACTCTTGACTAATTTGTGCATTCTAGACTGTTGCGAACGCAACGTCAGCAAGACAGCATTGGATCGAAATACTGTTCTAACGCATAACACGGACAACTAGTGCATAAGTCACGCAATTGCTTAGTTCACGTAATACGTACCAACTAGGTATGCGTGGAACCAATATTATTTAATGTTCTTGCCTTTTTTCGAGTTTTAGATTACGTGTAGTTAAGAACCTACTATGAGAAATCTATAATTTAATTTATGGTTTCTATCACTTGGTTATGGTTTGATGAATATTAAGGCCCTTTACAACATTGTGACAGTTATGACTGTGGTTATTTGGTGATCAGCAAAGGTAAGTAGGCATTTAGGCATTAAAAAGATAAATTGAAAATATAAGGTCCTTACTTATGAAATTGCCGATACTCAATATCTTTAAAATCAAATATCTTTCGTTTGATTAGGAATTCCAAATTCCAATTTATTTCGAATAAAAAGCCAGAAAAATATTGTTTTAAAAATTCGTATTCCATTTGTTTTCACATCATTTGATTAAAGTTTTAACATTTTGGCTACTGGATTATCCTCTATAGTAGGCTTAAATCTAAGTTAAAATATATTTATTATATTTTCGCCTTATCTCCAGGTTATTAATGTGTTTGGTTTAGTTGATAAAGTATGTTAATAAGCAAAGGAAAAAAAGTGTTTTGAATAGTGACATTCTTGCTCTAGAAATAATATAAAAAAGCACTCCATAATCAATGCCTTTGTTGTTTCAATATTTTTGTACATAACCCAAAATACTTGGAAACACAAAATTAAAAGAGGCCTAGTTGCACCATTAAATGATAATAAAAAAGCGCGGGCGCGGGGGCACTATTGACGGATTGACCGATCAGACTCTGTTGGCCCACAGACCATGGAAAAGGCGCCATAGCCACAGAGGCACACTAACGTATCTTGTAGAAATTTAGCCATACTTTCAAGGCTGTCTTTTTTACCCCAAGTGGACGCATAGTTATTATAAACGATTTGGCATACCTACTTAACTTAATTTTGAAGTTTTGGGTCTTTGTTACACTAAAGCAGCGAAATATATATATACAGTACCCAGCAACCCATTATTAAATATCAATATATTGTTTTTTTTATTATATTTATTACATTAATCAAATATTCGTTTGTATTCGGAAATGCGATTATTGCCGATGTGCAATATTTATATATATATTATATATTTATAGATATAAAAAATATATATATATCTATATTTTAACGAATATTAGAATAGTTTTCAAAGGTAGATGTGTGCAATATTTACCGCCGGGTACTGTATAAAAGTATTTTAAGGGGTTCCGTACCCGAAGGGTAAAACCGGACCCTAAGACTAAGACTCTGCTGGTCCGTGTCTGTCTGTCACCAGGCTGTTTCTAATGGACCGAAATAGTTAGACAGTTGATGAATTTTCACTGATGATGTATTTCTGTTGTTGCTAAAACAGAAAATACTAAAAACCAGAATAAAATAAGTATCTAAGGGAGCTCCCATACAACAAACATTATTTTTTTGCTCGTTTTTATAGATAATGATGCGGAACCCTTCGTCCCCGAGTCCGACTCGCACTTGGCCATTTTTTTAATTATCGATTACCTTTTAGGATAAATTAATTTAATTATTTCTATTTATATATAAGGTCCGATTTTATTAGTGTTCATCCTGTTAACCTGTGACTATATAGGTGAAAAGCAATCGTAAAAACCAACTTTCAAATGTCTATCATAAAAACTAAAAAAGTTAAAAATAAATTACAAAATAACAACATCGACTTCATATTGCATAAACTCGTCCTATCTTCAACTCTTTCAAAAATCAAAAATCAAAATCAAAATCATTTATTTCTGTAAATTGGCCATAAAAGGCACTTTTACATGTCCCAATTTTTTTACCTACCACTGCTTCGGGACTATTGTGGGCTAGTGCCGAGAAGAAGCAGCGCAAGAAACTCGGTCACTATTGTCAGCCTCTTTTAAAAATAAATAAATATTTTACAAGATTTGCTGTGAGCTAAGCAGTTTTAAATCCACACATTTTTATCATTTATATAATCACTAACGGTGTAATAGCCCTTTTTCATTAGAGTCCTTTTAACATGCAATTTGAATTCATATACAGGCATTTCAACAATGGATTGTGGTAATTTATTAAAAAAACGAATACAATTGCCCATGAAAGAACTTCCTACCTTGTGCAATCTAAACATTGGAACGGCAAGTTTATCTTTATGCCTGGTATTATACTTATGTATGTCATTTTTCTTAGTAAACAAGTGCAGATTTTTGCGAACATACATAATATTTTCAAAAATATATTGTGAAGCGACTGTAAGTACGTTAATTTCTTTAAATAGTTCTCTTAGCGAATCTCGGGGTCTAAGATTGTAAATAGCCCGAACAGCTCTCTTTTGCAGGACAAATATGGTTTCAATATCTGCAGCTGAGCCCCATAAAAGTATGCCGTATGACATTAAACTGTGAAAATAACTAAAATACACTAATCTTGCCGTTTCAACATCAGTCAGTTGTCTTATCTTTCTCACGGCATAAGCAGCTGAACTAAGTCTTCCCGATAAAGCCTCAATATGAGCACCCCACTGCAAACGGGAATCTAAAGTTATTCCTAAGAACGTTGAGGAATTAGTCGTATCTAGTTGTTCATCTTTTACAATAATATGCGTTGAGACCTGTCTCACATTAGGCATTGTAAATTTAATGCATTTAGTTTTGTTCGCATTGAACAAAAGATTGTTGGTAGTAAACCAATGCAATACTTGCGAGAGGGCATAATTGACATCATCGAAAGATTCTTGGCCCCTTTTGATTTTGAAAATTATTGATGTATCATCTGCAAACAATACCATCTCACATAGATCTTTTGTAAAGTAAGGAAGGTCATTTATATATATAAGAAACAACAGCGGTCCTAATATCGATCCCTGCGGTACACCCATAGTTAGAGGTGATCCGGAAGACTCAGCTCTATTTATACATACTTTTTGCGTTCTACCTGTGAGATATGAATTTATTAAATCTAAAGACTTCTCTGATACACCATAATGTCTCAGTTTTTTAAGTAAAGTTTGATGATCTACACAATCAAAAGCTTTTGAAAGATCACAAAAGACACCTAAAGCGTCTTGCTTACTCTCCCAAGCATCAAATATATGTTTCAAGAGTGCAACTCCAGCATCGGTTGTGCTTCTACCTTTCGTGAAACCATATTGTTTATTATGTAGTAATTTATTCAGAAAAAAATGAGATAATAGTTGATTGAACATAATTTTTTCAAATATTTTACTAAGAACTGGTAAGATAGATATTGGTCGAAAATTGGAGGGGTCACTTTTCTCACCAGATTTAAATAAAGGAATTATTTTACTAAATTTCATTGTAGTTGGGAATTCTCTATCATCAATACATTTGTTAAAAATGATTGTAAGATATGGGTCTATAGTATTTATAATTGTACTAATGATATTAACAGAGATTCCCCATAGGTCTTCTGTGCTTTTCAGTTTTAATTCTCTAAATGCTTTTATTATTCCATCGGGATTTATATATCTAAAATTTAATGGGGACTTGCATTCGTCAACACTTGATTTTAGAAGAGATTCAGCTAGTTCAGCAGACGAAGCAAGATCTTTAGTTGTAGAAGTAGCTATGTTTGAGAAGAATGTCTCAAAAGTATTTGCAACTCCTATGTCTGAGCTGATTTGCCTATCCCTAATTTTGAGAGAGTAAGTGTGATCCCTTGACTTTTGCTTACATGTTTCTTTATTTATAATATTCCATGTGGCCTTTACTTTATTAGTAGAACCTGAAATCAAGCTGCGAAGGTGGTTGGACTTGGTTTTGGCACATACAATTTTAAATATTTTTGAGTACTTTTTGACATGTTCTATGACTAGTGGGTTCTGAGAATTTGCTTTTGCAGCATACAAATCATATAAAGTATTTCTACTTTTGTAAATACCAGGTGTTGCCCAGTCATTAAACTTACAGTTCAACTTATTTGTTTTTAATTGCTTTTGAGTAAAAATCTGATCAAATTCGTTTCTGATTAAGCCAAAAAGATCTTCATATAATTTATCAACACTATGTCCATTATTAGGCCTTAGTAAATCTACACCATTATTAATATTCTTCTTAAATCTGTCTATCCTACTTACAGTAACTGGCCTATAAACAGCCTGTACTATGTTTGAGACTTGATGGTGCACAAATGATGCCTTTTGTCCACTATGGTCCGAACTTAGACAATTTATAATAGATTTATTTATTACATTGCCATTACAAAAAATGTTGTCTAAGCAAGTCGCTGTTGTGGGAGTTACCCTTGTGGGTTCATTAAAAAGATTTATCAAATTATGTGACTTAAAAAGATTTAGAAATCGGACTGAATATTGATTTTTCACTAATATATTGACGTTAAAATCTCCACAAACAACTACTTCCTTGTTAGATTTACAGACCTTCCCTAAGGCCTCATCCATAATGGATTCAAAGATATGGTAATTTGCAGATGGGGGGCTATATACACTTATTATAATAAACTGCTCTAGCTCAACACACGCTAGTTCAATATTTCGTTCAGATGAGAGTGACACAATGTCTTTGCGTTCTTTAAATTTTAATTCTTTGTTCAAAAGGACAAGCGATCCTCCTCTAGTAGTAGACTCCCTTGTGAACGAACTACCAACTTTATAATTATCAATGTTTAACATTAACTCATGTTTATTGAACCAGTGTCTGTTATGCAAATTACATTAACATGAAAATCTTGTAGAAATAACCCTAACCCTAACTCTTTGCCGGCCAGACCTTGCATGTTTTGATGAACAATATTAAAGTTTCTATTGGGCCTGGCTTTTGTCTTCCCTCTCAGTTTAAATTCTCAGAGGTAGTCAGAGGTATATTACAATTAGTACAAGTACTAATACGTTTATTATCCAATAATTTTGTTTTATTAACAAAACAGTTAATATTATATGCTAACAGGGTAGCTATTTGTTTCTTAAATTTATAAGGCAGGTGTAAAGAGCTGCCTGTCAATATAAAATTATTATTAATAAATTTATTTGTGTCAAAAAACACAAATTTGTCATGACGTTGAGTCATATTATAAAGAAAATTATTCAACAAATGAATACTTGTATTTTCTTGTGCCGTATGATTTTTACAAAATGGTAAGGCACAAAAAAATATTTTTCTCACATTGAGTCCTGACAAAATAGAATAATTTTGAATAATTTTTGTCTTTGTAAGTTTATGACTATCTCCTAACATTATTACTAGTATTGAGTCAGAATTTAATTTACTACTTTGTATGCAATTAACTATTTCATCAATTGATGCGTCCGGCATACAATGGTTAACAATATTACATTTTAATTTTTTATTTAATAAGGGACCGTAACCAACTCCTAACCTATCTGAAAAAACAATAACGTTATCATGATCGTTGGGTCTATTATAAGATTTTACCGGGCTGTTTAAATTTAACACTGGGGAGGACAACTCCTGGCCAAAATTTCTCTGCAGTGAAGGGTCCGGTATTGAATTTACTTTCATGTTTGGTAGTGATTTAAAACCCGTATCATGGTTACCAAGATCTAGTAAATTATTTGCTGCCAGGATGTTTCATTTATTTGGTCTTGGGCAGAGTTGTATAAACATGTCATGGACTCCAATGATTGGTGCAATTTTGAGATATCAGCTTGCAGTTGTCCTATATCCAAATCATATTTAGACCTACTTTCCTGTAGTTTTTGATTATATATTTCTAAGCTATCTACTAAATCTATACGTTGTTTTCTTAATAATACATTATTATAAAAACATTTCTGTTTTTTTACAATTTTGTTAGTTTTAGAAATAAATCTATTCAGTTTTATATACTTTTTTAACTTGTTTTTACTGTTTAACCTAGATTGAATTCTATTTTCTTCAAAAACGGAATTGGCAGATGAATCCAACATTGAAGTCAAAGTGTTTCTCGCTCTGTACAAGGGGAAGGAATAAGACGGTTAATCAGATGGTTAAACGTAGCAAAGATGGGACGAGTTTATGCAATATGAAGTCAATGTTGTTGATTTTTAACTTTTTTAGTTTTTATGATAGACATTTGAAAGTTGGTTTTTACGATTGCTTTTCACCTATATAGTCACAGGTTAACAGGATGAACACTAATAAAATCGGACCTTATATATATTGCACGCTTTTTAAAATGCACACCGCTTGCAATAATGACTATTAAGAAGTTTGCTTTTATTAAATTATTATTAAGTACGTAGTAGTGGTTTCAGATTTCAATTTGTTTTTAAAATTCCAGTAATTACCAAATAGCTGTCAAACTTTTGTAATAGGCATTTTAAAGATAAAATTGTTTGTTAGTCAATGCTTAACAAGTTGATAAGTAGCGTTTTACGAATAACATTGTTTCTCATGAGTTTGAACACAATATTTTTCCGTTAAAAAGTTTATCCGTTGCAGAAGTGATTCAGATGTGCCCATCCCATATGGCCGCACCGTGCCCCTATCTGAGGATGTGATGCAAAGAATGTCAACTCAGCATATCACCAAGATTATCCCGTACTGGGAAAGCAAGCAAAGGGACGTACTAGCCGCCGCGATGATATCCCACTGCAATGTTCCGGAGCGCATGAATTATTTGGAAGAACTGCAAAAGTACATAACAGTAGATATTTTTGGGAGGTGTACAACGTCTTCGCGTTTGAGAACAAGGTAAAAACAAATTAAATTCTCATGTTGGATTCTGTTTTATAGGAAGTTTTAAAGAAGTAACGAAAGTGGATGACAAATAAAATTAACTCAATGCTCTTAATAAGTAACCATTAAAGAGTCATTACTTTTTGTTACAGTTGCCCTCGCCATAGGCTAAGTGGTGACTGCCCGAAACTAAATAGATATCTTTTCTACTTAGCTTTTGAAAATTCAAGATGTCGGCAATACATAACTGAAAAAGTGTTTTACAACGCCTTTACCAAAGGTGCCATACCCGTCGTGCTGGGAGCACCTATATCTGATTATGAGAAACTACTACCACCTCATTCATTTTTGCATGTTAACAGCTTTTTTTCCCCAAGAGACCTCGCAATAGAAATTGTAAACTTGAGCATGAACGTTGATCACTTAGCATTGTATCACATGTGGAGGCGTCATTTTAAAATAATCAATGAACACGGCTCTTTTGGGCTTATGACTCCTGAGCTTTGCAGATTATGCCAAGGTTTGAACTATAATAGCGATGAAACTAAAGTTTATGATTTGGATTCATTGAAACTCTTTTTAGAACCAAAAATACTATGCACTAAATATACTAAGCCGTTACGTAGTAGCCAAACTGTCCCTGGCAACCAGAAGGAGCCAAGAATACGTTGTCAGAAACGGATTAAAAATAAAAACTGAGCCGTAATAAAAATAATAAAAAGCTAACAGTAATACTTACCTAAAAATGTCTCATCATTTATTTACATTTTTAAAAATCATCATTCTATTACCAGTGTTGGCATTTATCGATAATTTTTTCAATCGATTAGTTAATTTGATTAACTTTAATCGGATTAAAATTAATCGTGATTAAATCAATCACGATTAATATTGTAATCGTAATCGCGATTAAAAGAAATAATCATTAGTCGTTAATCGTAAATTTGATTAAAGCCGATTAAACTATGTTCAATAAAGAGAAAAAAAAAACGTTTATTTAGATTTAATCAACTACGTTTTCAGATGAAATCCAGCCACGATATCGCTACTTATAGTTTACTACAGGGCTAAGGCAGCGTAATTGGAATTTTTCATGTTTTTCCAAAACATTGTAGTCCTAATCATATTATTGTCATTTATATAATAACACATGGGTATCATTTTCTATGGTTTTAGGGTTTTGTTTTGACTATGGCTTCCATTTTAAATTCTGGCAATAGGGGTCTAACTTGTTTTTCACTTCTTGAACTGTTCCAAACTGCATTAGTCATATTTTTTTAATCGTGATTAACGATTAATTATCATAATCGTATAGATTTTGATTACGATTAATTAGTTTTAATCATTAATCACAATTAACTTTTAATCGTTAATTTTTAATCGTTAATCAAATTAACTTTTTGCCAACACTGCCTAATACTTTTATTATTATGATAGCTTTAATAGATGTCTGGATATAAAATAAATTGTACGCGCACGCACCTTACGTAGTGTTAAACTTTATAAAAATTATATGAAACTTGCTGACCCAGCAAACTTCGTACCGCCTAACAGGTTTTTTTCTTTTTTTCCAATGGTTTTATTTTTTACTCTGCTATTCGGGGCGGAGACAAATCATAAAAATTCTAAACCATGAAAATCGGTCTAGCCGTTCTCGAGTTATGACGTTGTAACAAACCCGACTTTGTTTTATATATTATAGATATAAAAACGTAAAATTACGTACGCAGTGCGTACATGTGTGTGTGGTATCAGTAAGTTGGTAAAATTGTTTTTAATCCGAAAGTTTTGAGGTCAAAGATGCGTGTCGCTTTTTGGTTGCCCTGTTAAGCCATGTATCTGTTACGGTAAATTTGATTTATAAATAATTATTCATTATTATTAATAATTACCTCGTGATTTGGTTTTAATTTAAAACGGAAATTCGAATATAATAGAAGTTACGACATAGCTGAAGAACTAGGAATCGACCACAAAACAGTTTTAGCTCAAATAAAAAACCTAGGTACACAAAAGACTCTTCATTTAGGTGTCCTCAATTCTTTATTGGGACGATATGAAACCGAACCGTTTCCAAAGAGATTGATAACTGTTAATAAAAAAAGTATCAAAAACTATAGCCCGACGACTATATTTTATTTGTTATATTTTTGTAATGTAAAAACGACGAAACAAAATAATAATAATAATTAAGTAAGTAACATTTGAATTATTTCTAAATTAATTGTTTTTTCCTACGACAAAAAGTACTTTCACTACTACCCGACTTCCAGAAACAAAGTTATCCTTTCCAAACCAAAAACCAAATTCTTTATAAGATAGGTAAGAGGTAAATAAACTAATAGTAGTAAATAATTTAAACATACAGTAAATTATGCTAAATAGCAAAACATTTATAATGTAAGATTAATGAATAAGTTTTAAAATAAATTTTCACCGACAATTTCGCTTTGTGTTTGATATTTAGTGTCTTACATTGCATTTACATTGCCTATTTATTGCTTTGCGAAAGTTGAACATTATTTCCATGTACAATTTTACCTATACGAGTATGTATTCAGTTAGCCGTCATGCATTTTCAATATTCAATTTCGTTACGTAGCAATAAAAAATTGAGTGCAAAACGTACCTCGAAAATGGGAATAATCCGGTCTCTCAAATTAAGGTATTGCCTATCTCTGTGATTTTACCTCGCTTTGTCAATTATCCAAATCGCTGACGAACAGAAACTTTCTTTGTGGCTCAATTCGCACCCAGGGAACATGAATCCAGTATTCAGCAGATTAAAAATCTGGTTAATACGAGTTTTCTCGCTTAACGAGTTTTTTTAAGATAGACAATGAGACAGTTTCTTGTGTTTTCTATTTTAAGCAAGTATGTAGTATGTGACCTATTTGTGACCACATAAGCGTTGACAGATTACAAAGTGCTACTTTCTGAAGTCGCAGTCGATAAAACTTACTTAATACATTATTGGTGGAATGTGTGTGGTAATGCGTGGACTGTAATGTGTTGGATTAATGGAAATGGGCTTCCATAGAGTGTAGTAAACGCAAACACTGTTATGGCTTGAACGGAAAGAGAGTACCTATATTTCTTGAATTACACAGAATTACAGAAACTACCGACGACAAACTTTCGACGACCTCCGTAGCCGAGAGGCGAACACGCCGGACTTTAAATTTCGCCGCAATCTCTGAGTTTCCGGGTTCGGTCCCCATTCAGGTCAACGTAAAAAACGAACTTTTCTATATTGGTTAGGGTCTGGGTGTTTTGGTACCGTCGTTGTTTCTGATTCCTATAACACAAGTGCTTTAGCTACTTACCTTAGGACCAGAGCAAATGTATGTGATGTTGTCCATTTTTTTTAACTAACACTGTTTGATAGACACTCCAGAATGATAATAATCTACTTATGTAGGTACATACAATAATGTACAAGGTTGAACGTCCGTGTCGTACGGTAGCCGGAGAAAGCGAACAACGAGTCGAAACAACTAGTGTTGTGTGTAAACTTTGCTACTACTAATAATATACTATTAATTTTATAGAGAACATTTTCGGATGTCTCTGTCAACACAACAGCAAAAGCGGCTGGATTGATCACCCATAGTAATGGTGTAGTTTTTCATCGTGATAGCACTAGATCACTCATCTAGTCTGAGAGGTGTTAATTCCTCCGCGTCAGCCCTAACCGTGAACCTTCCGATTTTTTTCTGAAACTACTCGTCGCTTTGATTCGAAGTCTCAAAATTTCTACAGTAACGGGATGATGTCTAGATGGCATACAATAATACTTCATCATCTCAGCCTATTGCAGTCCACTGCTGGACGTAGGCCTCCCCCAAAGAGCGCCAAAGAGCACGATCTCCCGCTTTTTTCATCCATCCACTGCCAGCCATCTTCCTAAGGTCATCGGTCCATCGAGCTGGGGGTCGTCCTACACTACGTTTGCCTAGGCGTGGTCTCCACTCGAGAACCCGTTTACTCCACCTTTCATCGGTTCTGCGACAGATGTGGCCAGCCCACTGCCACTTAAGCTTGCTACATTTTTGGACTATGTCCGTTACTTTAGTCCTCTGCCTGATGATCTCATTTCGGATTTTGTCCTTTAACGAAATCCCAAGCATCGACCTTTCCATAGCTCGCTGAGTGACATGTAGTCGGTGGGCCAGCTTTACTGTCATATTCCACGTTTCAGCTCCGTAGGTCATCACCGGTAGGACGCACTGATCGAATACCTTGCTCTTCAGGCATTGTGGCAGTGGCGACGAGAAGATATGACGCAGCTTCCCAAACGCTGCCCAGCCAAGCTGCATCCTCCTAGCGATTTCCCGCTCGAAGTTGTCTCTACCCAACTGCATCACTTGCCCGAGGTAGACATACTCATTGACAACTTCGAGCGCCACGCTTTCGACGGAGACCGGTCCGGGGATGGCATGATCGTTGAACATGACTTTAGTCTTGTCTAAGTTCATCCCCAGGCCCACGCGTCGCGAGGCAGCGTTGAGGCTTTGCAGCATTTTCTGCAAATCCTCCAGCGATTCCGCCATAATGACAATATCATCGGCAAAACGGAGGTGCGTGAGGTGTTCGCCGTTGACATTGATGCCCGCTCCTTTCCAATCCAGTGTCTTGAAGACGTCCTCCAGTGCGTTCGTGAACAACTTCGGAGATATGACATCTCCTTGTCTCACACCCCTGAGCAGCTGGATAGGTCTCGTCTTATGGTTTTGGACCTGAACAGTCATCGATGCCATTTTATACAGGCTCCTCAGCACCTCTACATACCGCCAATCGATTTGGCATCGCTGTAAGGATTCCAGAACAGCCCAGGTCTCGACGGAGTCGAAGGCTTTCTCGTAGTCCACAAAGGCTAGGCACAGAGGCTGATTATACTCTTCTGACTTCTGTATAATCTGCCTTACTGTGTGGATATGGTCTACGGTACTATAGCCTTTACGAAACCCAGCCTGCTCCGGCGGCTGAAAGGCGTCAAATCTTGTGGCTAGACGATTTGTAACGACTCTTGAAAACAGCTTATAGACGTGGCTCAAGAGCGTGATCGGTCTGTAGTTCTTCAGAAGAGTTTTATCTCCTTTTTTGAAAAACAGAGCCACCACGCCCTCGCTCCACGCCTTCGGGGTAGTCCCATTGGCTATTACGGAGTTGAACAGTCCCTTCAGTTCCCCAAGAACGGGTATTCCCCCTGCCTTGAGAAGTTCTGAAGTGACTCCATCTTCGCCGGGAGCCTTCCCATTACGAAGCTGTTTGAGAGCCGCCTCAATTTCGTCTACGTCTAGCTCTGGGAGATCATCGGTGTAGTGGCGTACAAGCGTAGCTCTAGGATCATTTGCGTCAGTTGGAGGTTTCAGGGCATGCGAGGCGTATAGGCGGCCGTAGAAGTCCTCGATCTCGGCGAGTATTTCCGGAACTGATGTGACGGTTCTGCTATCCGAGGTTTTCAGCTTTGTCAGATGCGATCTCCCCATTCGTTGGGCAAAGACTTTTGACCCCCGGTTTTGCTCGATCGCCTCCTGTATGAGGCGGGTGTTAAAGCTTCGGAGATCGCGTCTCACCAATCTTCGGATCCTTTTATGGATGGCATCTGACTGAGCTCCCTCTGGCGCTTCCCGTCGCAGTCGCATCAGCTCTAGAGTCTCCCCCGAGAGTTTGGACCCCTTGTTTGGTCGCTTCCTTCTAAAATGCCTAGCTCCCACCTCGCGTATAACGCCTACTACGCTGTCGAGGTCCTTGTCAACATTATCTGCGGTTCCCAGCGCTTTGAATCGATTTTTCAGCTCTAGTTGGAACGCTTCGGAACCGTGTTCAGCTTGAAGCAGTGTCGGACGAAGAATAGACCTCACCATGCGGCTTCTTTCCAGCTTGAGATTGATATTTAGAGTGCCTCTTACTAGTCGGTGATCACTTCCGGTGTTAAACCTGTTGATCACTGAGACATTTCTAAATATGTGCCGTTTATTCGTCATGATGAAGTCTATCTCATTCTTCGTCTTACCGTCGGGACTCCGCCAGGTCCACTTTCTATGGGGCTTTTTTTGATAGAATGTGTTCATGCAAAAAAGCCCCTGCATGTTGAGAAAGTTGACCAGCATTTGCCCCCTATGGTTTCTGCTTCCATAGCCATGCGGTCCAACGTACGATTCGCCATGTTGCTGTACTCCCACTTTTGCATTGAAGTCTCCGATGACAACTGTGAAGTGAGTCTTGGTGGTCATTTGTATGGCCTTTGTTATATCCTCATACATGGCCTCAACCACATCGTCCGAGTGTGCTGAAGTCGGTGCGTACACCTGTACGACCTTAAGAGTGTATCTCGTGGTCAACTTTAGTACGAGGTACGCTACCCGGGTCGACACACTGGATATCTCCAATACGTTGTCACGGAGATCTTTGTTGACAAGGAAACCTACGCCACCCTGGGATGTTTGGTCGCCCTCTCGAAAGTAGAACAGGTGCCCCGATTCTAAGGTTACCGTCTCCTCCCCCTGTCGTCGGACTTCGGATAAACCTATAACGTGCCACTTTATCTTCTCTAGTTCTACTTCGAGTTCCACCAAGCTTTCGTCCAGCCGTAGACTGCGTCCATTATAGGTCGCCAGGGTCATTTTGTTATGACAGCCATCCGTAGCCCGGGGATTCTTCGCACCCCCTACCCCACCGTAACCAAGGCCGCTGTCATGACCTGGAATATTGGGGCGGCCGGGAACTGGGGGCCGTACTTTTTTGTGGCTTATCATTAGGGGGTATATGCCCATACTCACCACGCTGGGCAAGCGGGTTGGTGAGCGCAGTACCAGGTCTCGTACCGATGACGCTGCTGCCCGTCATCGGCCAAAGGTATTTGACCTGGCCTGTAGATAGATATCCCGCTATCGGTTCGGTCGTCAGAGCCTCGTCCGTCTGTCAGCAGGGCGCACCACGGGCAGGTGAGGTTGACTGTTGGGACAAAAGGTGTTGTGTGTCCCCTTACACCCCATACATACAATAATACTTGAATGTACCTAAATAAACTTAGAAAAAATAATGTGTTTAGTTTTTATTTATACAATGCGAATAAAATTTTCCCTAACATAATCCTTTTAATTGGAATTAATATTATAAATGCGAAATTAACTCTGTCTGTTACGCTTTCACGCCGAAACTACTGAACCGATTTTTGAGAAATTTTGTACATAGATAGACTAAAGCTCGAAAAAGGAAATAGGCTACCTTTTATTGCGAAAAATAGGCTTGAAGGGGTGGAAATAGGGGTTGAAAATTTGTATGGAAATAAGTCATTTTCGAAGATAAGCCTGTGAAATTTTGTATTTGGGCACTTGATAAGAAATATATAAATACTTTGTGTACCGTTTTTAAAATTTCTACATGTGTGGGGGTGAAATAGGGCTAAAAAGTCGTATGGATGACTAACAAAGTCATTCTTTCCCGCCTAACCCCGTAACAGATTTTGTGTACTATCCTTAGAATAATCCTGACATATTATAAATGTGAAAGTAACACTGTCTGCTGTCTATAACGCTTTCACGCCTGGCTACCTTTTATTGCATACGATACGATACGAGGTACTAGCCCAGCCAGGATCAAAGCTTGCTCCGGTCAAACTGGCATACCAGGTAGCACATTTTATAAGAAGGGACACGCTCTGGGATGGGATAGGACGGCCGACCAGCCAACATGCCGCGCGGGTCGGCTGAAACCAGTCGACCACAACCAAGTAGATATGCATCCTGAGCCTGGTATAGGAAAATGGGTAAAGACGGGTTTATTGTTGTTAGCATTGAGCGTTGATGATGATGGGTTGGGCAATCTGACCTTGGGTGTTGTGGTTTTTTCCTGATTATTATGTTATCTTGTTACTTGGTTGGCTTGCTAGTTGTTCAAAAGCAAATTCTCAGAACCCACTAGTCATAGAACATGTCAAAAAGTACTCAAAAATATTTAAAATTGTATGTGCCAAAGCCAAGTCCAACCACCTTCGCAGCTTGATTTCAGGTTCTACTAATAAAGTAAAGGCCACATGGAATATTATAAATAAAGAAACATGTAAGCAAAAGTCAAGGGATCACACTTACTCTCTCAAAATTAGGGATAGGCAAATCAGCTCAGACATAGGAGTTGCAAATACTTTTGAGACATTCTTCTCAAACATAGCTACTTCTACAACTAAAGATCTTGCTTAGTCTGCTGAACTAGCTGAAACTCTTCTAAAATCAAATGTTGACGAATGCAAGTCCCCATTAAATTTTAGATATATAAATCCCGATGGAATAATAAAGGCATTTAGAGAATTAAAACTGAAAAGCACAGAAGACCTATGGGGAATCTCTGTTAATATTATTAGTACAATTATAAATACCATAGCCCCATATCTTACAATCATTTTTAACAAATGTATTGATGATAGAGAATTCCCAACTACAATGAAATTTAGTAAAATAATTCCTTTATTTAAATCTGGTGAGAAAAGTGACCCCTCCAATTTTCGACCAATATCTATCTTACCAGTTCTTAGTAAAATATTTGAAAAAATTATGTTCATTCAACTATTATCTCATTTTTTTCTGAATAAATTACTACATAATTAACAATATGGTTTCACGAAAGGTAGAAGCACAACCGATGCTGGAGTTGCACTCTTGAAACATATATTTGATGCTTGGGAGAGTAAGCAAGACGCTTTAGGTGTCTTTTGTGATCTTTCAAAAGCTTTTGATTGTGTAGATCATCAAACTTTACTTAAAAAACTGAGACATTATGGTGTATCAAAGAAGTCTTTACATTTAATAAATTCATATCTCACAGGTAGAACGCAAAAAGTATGTATAAATAGAGCTGAGTCTTCCGGATCACCTCTAACTATGGGTGTACCGCAGGGATCGATATTAGGACCGCTGTTGTTTCTTATATATATAAATGACCTTCCTTACTTTACAAAAGATCTATGTGAGATGGTATTGTTTGCAGATGATACATCAATAATTTTCAAAATCAAAAGGGGCCAAGAATCTTTCGATGATGTCAATTATGCCCTCTCGCAAGTATTGCATTGGTTAACTACCAACAATCTTTTGCTCAATGCGAACAAAACTAAATGCATTAAATTTACAATGCCTAATGTGAGACAGGTCTCAACGCATATTATTGTAAAAGATGAACAACTAGATACGACTAATTCCTCAACGTTCTTAGGAATAACTTTAGATTCCCGTTTGCAGTGGGGTGCTCATATTGAGGCTTTATCGCGAAGACTTAGTTCAGCTGCTTATGCCGTGAGAAAGATAAGACAACTGACTGATGTTGAAACGGCAAGATTAGTGTATTTTAGTTATTTTCACAGTTTAATGTCATACGGCATACTGTTATGGGGCTCAGCTGCAGATATTGAAACCATATTTGTCCTGCAAAAGAGAGCTGTTCGGGCTATTTACAATCTTAAACCCCGAGATTCGCTAAGTGAACTATTTAAAGAAATTAACGTACTTACAGTCGCTTCACAATATATTTTTGAAAATATTATGTATGTTCGCAAAAATCTGCACTTGTTTACTAAGAAAAATGACAAACATAAGTATAATACCAGGCATAAAGAAAAACTTGCCGTTCCAATGTTTAGATTGCACAAGGTAGGAAGTTCTTTCATGGGCAATAGTATGCGTTTTTTTAATAAATTACCACAATCCATTGTTGAAATGCCTGTATATGAATTCAAATTGCATGTTAAAAGGACTCTGATGAAAAAGGGCTATTACACCGTTAGTGATTATATAAATGATAAAAATGTGTGGATTTAAAACTGCTTAGCTCACAACAAATCTTGTAAAATATTTATTTATTTTTAAAAGAGGCTGACAATAGTGACCGAGTTTCTTGCGCTGCTTCTTCTCGGCACTAGCCCACAATAGTCCCGAAGCAGTGGTAGGTAAAAAATTGGGACATGTAAAAGTGCCTTTTATGGCCAATTTACAGAAATAAATGATTTTGATTTTGATTTTGTTCTGCGTCATTGTTCCAAAAATCATCGACCTCAGGTAGGACTCGAACCCACGTCGCATCGCATGCCGGGCGAGTGCTTTACCAACTAAGCTACCGAGGACGTCACGCCTGGCTACCTTCTATTGCGAAAAAAAGGCTAAAAGGGGAAGAATATAGGGGTTGAATGTTTGTATGGAAAAAAACAAAAAAAAATTGGATAGCGTTTTTGAAATGTTGACCTGTGGAGGGATTAAATCCTTATTAATATTATAAATGCGAGAGTAACTCTGTTTGTTTGTCCGTTACACTTTCACTGCGAAAATATTGAACCGATTATTGTGAAATTTGGTACAGAAATAGAATAGAGCTACAATATAAATAATAGTTTACTAAAACCTTTTATTGATGTTAACAGTTTAACAGTTTAAAAACCAGCCAAGTGCGAGTCGGACTCGCGCACGAAGGGTTTCGTACCATTATCTACAAAACGGCAAAAAAACATGTTTGTTGTATGGGAGCCCTCTTAAATATTTATTGTATTCTGTTTTTTAGTATTTGTTGTTATGGCAGCAATAGAAATACAGCATCTGTAAAAATTTCAACTCTCTAGCTAGCACGGTTCATGGATACAGCCTGGACGTCTACTACGAAAAACGATATACGATGTTTCGGACGAAACGAAACACGAACGATACGCAAACGATAAACCTACTATGAAACACTATCGGATTTCAATGCTTCGATCAGATCCATAGACACATTTCGGAATGACTTCGTGAAACTAATGACTAAGTTGCTATTTACCGAACTTATAGAAAAAAAACCGGAAATCATTTAAAAAAAAGCAACAATAAACGTGCTTTTTTATTTTACTGCTTAAAACGATCAATACATCAAATTTTTAAGATTCTATGATATTTATTGTGATTATTTAATGTTAAAATATAACAAATGTCTTCGTCAAACAACGAACTTCGTCGCCGATATCGGATCCGAAACGTTTCATAGTAAGCAATCCGCAAAACGATTATCGTATTGACGGATTTCGTTTTTCGTAGTACACGTCCTGGTGACAGACGGACAGACTGACAGATGGACAGCGGAGTTTTAGTAATAGGGTCCCGTTTTACCCTTTGGGTATACCCTAAAAAAGGCATGAAGGGTTTGAAATGAAACTTTGCACTTAGCAATTGATAAGAGAAAAAAAATAAAGCGTTTTTTAAATTTTAACCTGTAAGATTATAGTTCGTATGGAAATCCAAACAGAGTCACGCTATTACGACTGTTTATTTTTTAAAAATACAAGCTGTGAGTTTAAGATTCAAAGTAATAAAATGAATTTATTAAAAAAATCCAAAACCCGACTGTGTAAAAAGTGAACTTAAAAGATGAGAACAAGCTTTTTTGATTTTTTAAATAAATTAATTTTATTTTTTACTTTTTAGTTTGCAGTGTTCTACTCCTTCTTTTCAATGAACCATAAAGACTTATCTGTAACTCTTCATTGAAAAAAAAAGATTTAACTCGAGTAAGTATAGGATCTGAAATTGGTTTTTCCCGTTTAATTCATATACCAATAGGAATTCCGGGTAATAACATAGCCTATTTCACTCCCACAACTGAGACGAATCTAATGACATATCATATGTTGAAATCCATTTAACGGTTTTTCCTTCCTATTTTTTCAGTGTATTTTTTTGCTTGTTCGTAGGAATTTTGGAAAATAAAGTATTCCCTACAGAGTCTAGGTTAGGTTAGGTTAGAACAATGACCATTACAAAGCGCGAAACTAAAGCATTTTTGGGTCGTCGTGAAACGTGTAGCACCTTGTCGGTCCGCAATACAGAAATTGGTGGAAAATTCGAGCTGTTGGGATTATTTTTGAGAAGTCTCTCCATCCTCAACGTGTGACTGTTTAGTGCAGTTAATAGTCCGGAGGCTCATTGGACCTTACTTTTTCGAAAATGAGGTTGGATCTAAAGTTACGGTGAATGGATTGCGCTATCGAGAGATGATTAATGATTTTTTATGGCCGGAGTTGGATGATATTAATCTGAACAACGTTTACTTTCAACAAGACGTCGCTACGTGCCACATGAGCAACGAAACCATTGATCTTTTACGAGAAAAGTTTCCGGGCCGTGTTATCTCTCGAAGAGGTGATCACAATTGGCCACCGAGATCTTGTGAACACCTTGCGACTTCTTCCTTCGGGGCCACGTGAAAGATAACGTCTACGCCAATAGCCCAGCGTCGATTCAAGACCTCAAAGATGGAATTCATGAGGCTATCGAGGACATAGGGCAGCCACTTTGCGATTTTGTTATGGAAAATTTAATGAAAAGGATATGGTCCTGTAAGCGTGGTCGAGATGGCCATTTGGCTGATGTTGTTTTCCATTATTAACGGCATACCATCCTCTTTATTATGAAATAAACATCAGATCATTTACTGTTGTCTTTTATTTACGCGAACACGATACATTTAAATGAAACTACTTTTACGGATTATTTCGCGATTTATTAACATTTTATTTAACCTGACGTTTCGAACACTTTACATCGTTCGTGGTCACAGGTAGACTAAGGTGTTATTCGTCTTTACAATATTTTGAAAAAATATAAACTACCGTCACTCAGTTAATATTAATCTGTGTTCCTATCTACGCAAAAAGAGCTAACTGTATCTAGTGGTCTTGCAGTGCGGGGCCTAGCATGGGATTTCGTTAAAACAGGATCCCATGCTGGTGGTATTTTCCAACCATCTTCTCTGTTGAAATTCGGGTGTCTTCTAATTTCAATTGCCTCCCGTAACATGCGAGGAACAAATCGTCGTTCTCTTGCAAGGACTTTAGGCTGGTCAAATCGTATGAAATGGTTGGGTGTATCTAAGGCATGTTCACACACTGCAGACTTAGTATTCCGTCTATGTTTGATGTCGGCTATATATTCTTTTACCCGCACGCCTATACTTCGTTTTGTTTGACCAATATAGGAGAGCCCACAGTCACATTCCAGTCTGTACACCCCCGCATCTTGAAGAGGTATGTTGCACTTGACAGGTGGTAAAAATTGGTTAATCTTTTTCGGCGGCTTGAAGTAGGTTTTGATTGAAGCGCGCTTCAAAATGTTTCCAATCTTGTCAGTGACACCCTTCATATAAGGTAGTACAGCAGGTTGGCGTTCGACGGTGGAATGCTTGACCCGGGGTCTGGAACGACGTGGTACCGGCAACTGGTTTTCCCGTAGTACCTTCCTGACATGCTGGAGCTTGCCAGCCAGGTGTTGGTCGTCACAGATACCCCTTGCTCTCTGAAACAATGATTTGCCTACGGTAGCCAACTGTCGAGGATAATGGTGAGAGGCACCATTGAGGTATTTATCTGTATGGGTGGCTTTACGAATGACTAAGAGTATGATCCGGATTCCTAGTAAGTAAAATATCTAAGAAAGCTAGTTTATTGTTTGCCTCAATTTCCATAGTAAATTTGATTTTTGGGTGGATTGAATTTAAATATTCTAGAAAAGCAGATACTTGATTGGTGGGTAAAATTGTAAAAGTATCATCTACATACCGTTTATAGAACCTGGGTGTTATAGGTGATGTGCCTAAAGCTCTGGCCTCGAAGTCCTCCATGAAAATGTCTGCGACAACAGGTGATACTGGAGAGCCCATAGCTACACCATCTACTTGTACATAGAATTCATTGTCCCACAGTAAATATCCTGATGTTAGGCAATGTTCCAATAGTTCCGCATATTCTATAGGCATATCAAGTTCAACTAACTTCCTTTTAGTAATTTCAATGCAGTCCTGTACTGGTAAACTTGTAAATAGGGACTGTACATCAAAACTGACCATAGTTTCATTATCCGCTAGGTGTAGGTGTTTAACCTCGCTGATAAAATGGTAGGAATCCTTCACATGTGCTGTAGTTGTTCCTCTTAGCCGAGATAGTGATCTAGCTACGTGCTGAGCCAGTCTGTAGGTTGGTGTATCAATCTGACTCACAATAGGACGAAGCGGGACATTTGGTTTGTGTATTTTTGGCAACCCATATAATTTTGGTGGTTTTGCGCACGAAGGTATTAGGTATTGAGCATCTAGACAAACTTTCACTATGTATTCGCACTAAGTCACTGGTTTTCTTTAAAACTTTGTTGGTTTGATCTATTTTAACCCGTTTGTAAGTGGTTTCGTCCGCCAGTAACTGTGACATTTTTTGCTTATAGTCCGATGTGTCCATTACAACCGTTGCGTTTCCTTTGTCCGCACGAAGGATAGTTAATTCTGGTTTAGTTTTTAGGTTTTTTAAAGCTATATATTGAGTACGAGAAAGATTTGACTTCGGTACTTTGCTATGTCTTAGGACCGATGATATGTCTTGTCGTAATGCTTCCGAGTCTTCTTTCTTTTAATTATTTTTAACTAAACAATCCTCCACGCTGCATATTATTTCTTCATAAGGAATTTGACGCGGTGTTACGGCAAAATTTAATCCAAATTTGAGTACCTCAATGGTATCGCTATCCAATGTTTGTTTTGATAAATGGACAACTGCCCGATTGTCTGTGGTCGATGTGACGTTTGACGCGTTTCGTTTTACAAGATTTTGGGTTGACATTGACAGTTTGTTGTATTTAAAAATCTGTTTTAATTTGCATTCATTATATTTTGAAGACTCGCGTCTATTTAGTATTAGAATGCAATCATCAAAATCTAGTTGGGACAGTTGTAATTTTAAATCCTGACACAAACTTTCGATGGTGGTATTCAAATAGATAAGGTCGGAATGGTGTTGATGTATGAGATGACGGAGCAATTTTTGACTTGCCTGGTTTAAGATCTTCGCGCTCCCACGTATGTCTCTCTTCGGTGTTATTTGGACACATCGTGGGATGAGGTTATGGTCTCTGCACCTCTTGAGAAAATTTAAAGATGATAGTTTTCTCGCACGCTTTGTCTTTAGATCTTCCAACCGGCGAATTTTATTTGCGGTTTCCAGTCCGTACTGGTTCACATACTGTTGTCTTTTATTTACGCGAACACGATACATTTAAATGAAACTACTTTTACGGATTATTTCGCGATTTATTAACATTTTATTTAACCTGACGTTTCGAACACTTTACAGCGTTCGTGGTCACAGGTAGACTAAGGTGTTATTCGTCTTTACAATATTTTAAAAAAATATAAACTACCGTCACTCAGGTAATATTAATCTGTGTTCCTATCTACGCAAAAAGAGCTAACTGTATCTAGTGGTCTTGCAGTGCGGGGCCTAGCATGGGATTTCGTTAAAACAGGATCCCATGCTGGTGGTATTTTCCAACCATCTTCTCTGTTGAAATTCGGGTGTCTTCTAATTTCAATTGCCTCCCGTAACATGCGAGGAACAAATCGTCGTTCTCTTGCAAGGACTTTAGGCTGGTCAAATCGTATGAAATGGTTGGGTGTATCTAAGGCATGTTCAATGAAATAATCCGTAAAAGTAGTTTCATTTAAATCAGATCATTTATCTCAAAAAACATTTTTTTTCTTTGAATATCAAAATAACACCTCTTATTGGCAAACCTTTTTTTAGACTGGTCACTACGATAGGAGTAAAGATTTTTGTTACTTTCATCATCAGCCCGAACTATGATATGATAACTGACGGACGCAAACATCTGAATAAGTTATTGAAAGTTAACAAACACACTATGTGCCTACATTTTTTTAAAATTTTCTTTGAGTTCCGTATTATTCCTCCATCAGATCCCAACTTAGTAAAAATGGAGCCACCTCGGAAGTATACTCTTTCAAACAAAAAAGTAATTTTGATAATCAGTTCAGAATTGACGGAGTATACGCGTAACAAACATACAAAAAAAAACATTCAGACGAATTGAGAACATCCTCCTTTCAAAAAAATCTTCAATGTACATAATTTGACTGGTTCCGGTTTTATAAAGTAACAGATTTTCGGTTACTTCTTATTATATACTAGCTGTGCCCGCAACTTCGTTTGCATGAACTACAGGATGATTGCCATATCAAGTAACGCTGTGGACTGCGTGAAGCACTATTTATTAAGAAAAGAGCTGAAAATTCTTGTCAGTACCTCGTAAGCGCCACGTTTGCCTAATACACTGCAAAATATTATCTGTCGACGTCTGATAAGAATTTTTGTGACTTTCATCTTCAGCTCAGCAGTATAATTATGATAACTAACAGACGCAAACATCTGAATAAGTTATTTAAAGTTGACAAACACACTCTATGTGCCTACATTTTTTGAGAATTTTCTTTGATTTCCGTGTAATTCCTCCATCAGATCCTAACTTGGTGAAAATGGAACCACTTCGGGAGTATACTCTTAAAACAAAAAAAAGGAATTTTGATATCTGTTCATAATTGATGGAGTAATCGCGTAACAAACATAAAAAAAAATCATTCAGACGAATTGAGAACCTCCTCCTTTTTGAAGTCGGCTAAAAATATCTTCAATGTAGGTACCCATAATACCACAAAATAGAAAAAATAGCGCGCCGCCGCTATACGTAATTTGTGATAATACGGTTTAATAAAGTAATAGATTTTTGGTTCCTTCTTATTCTATATTGGAATCAATCCTTCCAGTGTCATTTTGCCATGAGTTTTTTAGCAGGCGCAGCGAAATTGAACATGTTTCTTCTGAAATCTTATTTTTACCGGCATCAGAATTTAATGAAACAAAGCCTAATATAAGCGCACGTGTGACCTTAATCTATTTGTAAAAACCGCAAAGAAATCCGTGCAGTATCTTCGGAGATTAGCGTATACATCGCGCCAGACAGACAGACAAGAATTAAAATAATTGCATTTTTGGCTTCAGTATCGATTAAAGAGTCCTCTGCAAAAACAATTTTCAAAATATCTTCAATGTACAGACATCGACCTGTTACAGATTTATTATGGTATAGATTAGAATCATTCCTTCTAGTGTCATTTTGCCATGAGTTTCTAAGCAGGCGCGGCGAACTGAAAATATTTTTTAGGGTTCCGTACCCAAAGGGCAAAACGGGAACCTGTCTGTCTGTCCGTCTGTCTGTCCGTCTGTCACCAGGCTGTATCTCATGAACCGTGATAGTTAGAGAGTTGAAATTTTCACAGATGATGTATTTCTGTTGCCGCTATAACAACAAATACTAAAAACACAGAATACAATAAATATTTAAGGGGGCTCCCATACAACAAACGTGATTTTTTTGCCGTTTTTATAGATAATGGTTCGAAACCCTTGATGCGCACCGGTATAATGGTTCGGAAATCTATTTGTAAAAACCGCAAAGAAATCCGTGCAGTATCTTGGGAGATTAGCGTATACATAAGACAGACAGACAGACAAGAATTAACATAATTGCATTTTTAAATGAAACTACTTTTACGGATTATTTCGCGATTTATTAACATTTTATTTAACCTGACGTTTCATGACGTTCAGTATCGATTATAGAGTGATCCCAAAAAACAATTTTCAAAATATCTTCAATGTACAGACATCGACCCGTTACAGATTTATTATAGTAATAGATAAGAAAATTGAAGATAAATAACACTTGAAAAATCATCGACCTCATACATATAGCTACAACATTGATCAGAGATACGCTGGCTTCGACAGCGAGAAAAAACACTTGAGAAATTTCATCGTGTCACGTGACGTCCTCGGTAGCTTAGTTGGTAAAGCACTCGCCCGGCATGCATTATTTATCTTCAATTAAACCTTGCATGGAATTGATAAAAACACAAATTTTCAATAGATAAGATAATGGTATCCCTTTCTTTGGCAAATTATTTTTCGCAAAATTTCACTTCCCAAAAAACATATCGCCTATGTTTCATTTCCCAAATGAATCTTTAGCAAATGTACATTTCGCGCTTTATTCATTTGGTCAAATTATCATTTGGCAAAATTTTACTTTGTCAATTTTTCAATAAGACAAATGTTAACATAGCAAATGTTTTATTTTGGCAAATATTATGTTGCAAAAAATTGATTAATCTAATTGTCACTTCACTCACTCCATATTATACACGGTGTTACTTTGCATCCTTGCCATATTTACAGAGGTAACTATATCACTGACAATGATAACAAATCAGTAAAAACAGAAAAACCTATTTTTTTTTAATCTTGAGTATTTTATTTTATCGACAATCTATGAAACACAACACTAATTATCGAAACGCATGCACATCACTGTTCTTATTCATCGGCACAAAAGACTTTGTAGTATTACTTGATTAGTGATCGCGTACCGTTCGAGACAAAATCGGTTTATTCCTATGTGTACTGCAAAACCAAATTTACTAAAAACTTAGTGTGCTTTATTTATGGGAGTCTCTAGTTTATCTAAACAATAGGTATTGTTTCCTACTTTTATCTCTGTGAATATGGCAAGGATGCAAAGTAACACCGTGTATATACACAGAAACGAGCTGCTGCCAGAAAAGTTGCATGTTTGTTAACTAAATGCAACGATTAATATTATTACTAAATTATTTACCAAAATTTACTTTACATACAGAAATCTTTCCTACAGAGTCTAGGTTAGGTTAGAACAGTGACCATACAAAGCGCGAAGCCGAGCTAACGGAGCGAGCGCAGCGAGCGTAGTGAGCGTGCCGCGGTAGCGGCCGGCGAGCGCTCAATTTAAATTTTTGCTTCCAATAGTAGGTATATTTTCGAAACACTTAACTTGCCAATAAAGACTTTTTTGAATTGTTTTTTTTTTATTTCGACTTATGTAAATTGTATTCCTTATGCTATGCAATATTTTGGGAAGAGTATGTTATGCCAAACCAAACATTTGACTAAATAATATTTGGTAAGATGAAACATTGCCAAGCAATTATTTGTTAAACAATAATTTGCCAATAATAGTCTTTGCTAACTATAAAATTGCGAAAAGTTGTTTTGACAAATGTTTTTTTGCCAAATGAAAATTTGGGAAAGATAGTTTGGGATGTGATACTTTGGGAAACGTTTTTTGGTCAAACATAATCCTAAGATAATATTGACTTAGTCGGCCTATGTCTGTAAATACAATCAACTAAATGTCTTAAATTACTATATTTTATATCATGTAGCCATTATCCCACTATACAACGAAAACTGTTTGATAATAAACTATCACCAACCACGTAACCAATTTAACTAACTTAAACATTTGATTTTAGCTCTGAAAATAATATAGAACCTAAGTATCTACAACAGTTCGATTGTTTATGAAACATTCTAACTGTGGCTATTATCTAATGGTATTGTTTCTTTTATACCTTTTAATTGACTAGCTAACCGCCCTGGTTTTGCGCGTTGTGGCTATGGTTGCGGTGATGAAAGTAAGTGTAAGGTTCTATTGATTAACTAACCTCATTTTCAGATCCGATTCTTCTACTTAAATATAACTTACAGCATGTGTTTATATTAAAATAAAAAGTCAAATATCCCATGCAATTCATAACAGCAAATCAACTCTAATCGAGGAAGTTTTTTTGGCTAAATAAATATCAATATTTAAGACCGTTTTTTTAAGCAGCAGGAAATTATCTGATAAAATTATACTTTCATAATGTAAAAATTCCTCATAATAAAACTTAATATATACTTATATAAATCAAAGTCAGGTTTGTTACAACACTTATAACCCGAGAACGGCTGGACCGATTTTCATGTTAGACAATTTGTTAGATTTGTGTCCGCCCCGAATAGCAGAATAAATAAGAAAAACATTGAAAACGCTGATGAAAAAAAATAACTTTTAGGCGATTCGGAGTTCGCCGGGTCTAGTTAGAGCTAGTTAATAGTAAAAACCTTAGAAAACCGTACTTTGGTTCCGGAGATTAGCCTGTACAACAGACAGACGGACGACGAACTACGCGGTGTGGGAAACTTTAAATTAAATAAAAGTGACGACAGTGACTTCAGCACCTTTCACCACTCTAAATTAATAGTCTGTGACGGTATGTATTTCATTGTAATTTGTGATACGAGTGGAACTAGATTCATTACGTGCAATTGAAATTCGAGCAATCCAATGTAACTTTAGTATAGTATATATAGTGCAACGTGGCTAGTGTTTCGTTAAAAACAAAAAAAATATCCCCAAAACCTTAGAAACTTCCAGTATGTTAAATCATAATTACAAAGAAGCTTTTTTTATTGTCATACTATGTTTGGTTCTAAATTTGTTTGATTATGTAGCTCCTCGTTTTAAAGTTGATGTTTACAAACCGAATGACCGTGAACACGATTTCTTAGACAATATAACTGTTGATAGATATTATGAAAAACGAAAGGTGAGTTATTTCTCCAGTTTGATTGAGAACTTAAATCAGTATGGAAAAGTCATTACAATTATTAATGTAAGTCCAATATTTCTATCCAAACCCAAATAAATATTTAGCGATAAGCTTAATAAGCATGATTAAAAAGATGAAAGTGACTTAATAATCTCCCGCCATTCTCTTAAATTAATTTAGGGCCACGTATCTCTTTTTTGGGTTCCGTAAGAAACAAAAAGGAAAAGAAAACTTTTTAACAAAAAAAAATTAAACGCCGAAAAACTAAAAAGCAAAACATAACTTTTTTTCATTTAACCTTGATAACTAAGTTTCTTAACTAATGTAAATGAATCGGTACCATCCATTGAGAGTTAAAATGTGTTCATTCGCACCGACTCTAAAAAGAACTGATTAGGTACCTACTTACATTATTATTATGGTTAAATGAAAAAAAGTTTTTTTTTGCTTTTCAGTTTTTCGGCGGTTCAATTTTTTTGATTAAAAAGCTTTTATTTAATAATTTTCAGTGGATATAAGATCATAATTAAAATCTGTGAGTGAATAATAAATTCCCCCTATTTTCCCACCCTTATGGTATGTTTTTTTTCTTCAAATTTATATGGGACCAATTTTGAGGTATACTCTATCTATCTAATAAAAAAATAATTATCAAAATCGGACGACTCTGTAATAATTTATGTATGGTCAAACATTACAATCAGTGAGTGAACAATCAATCACTGTTTTCCTACCTTAAGGGTGGGTTTTTTTTTCCAAATTTATATGAAAAAGAAAATTATCAAAATCCGACTACTCTGTAAAAAGTAATGCGTGGTCATACATAAAAAAATACAAAAAAATATATACGCGTCGACTTGAGAACCTCCTCCGTTTTTTCATCGGTTAAAAAGGAGCTCAATTAGGATCACTTTGTAGTCCGTTCCTCCGTCTGTCTGACAAGACCGTTTATCTCAGGAACGCGTGGAGGTTTCGACTTAAAATTAAAACGACATACTCAAGACAGTCTCTTGAAGCTATGAAAAAATCAAACTTCTGAGTTAACGTAAAAAAAAACGGCCGCAAAAAACGTATCATAATTATGTGGTATTTTCGGTTGACCTAGAACTATGACATTTGGCAAGTAATACCGTCTTAAACTACTTACAAGTATGGGGATAAATCTGAAAACTAGACATTATTTGCAATTAAATATTTTAAAAAAAATTAAAATATTCGATTTTTGATGAAGAATAAAAAAAACTTTTCCCCTTTTTATAAGTAAAGACCTACGAACAAATTTGCAGATACACTCTGTACTGAACCCTCGCTCTGACTCGCACTTGTCCGGTTTTTCGTTGAAAGAAAATCAATGTACTAAAAATACCAGAATTCTCAAATTTGAGCTAGGTATGTGATTTTTCATCCAACTAATAGCATTAGTATCAGACAGTGTTTGTTACTTGTCTTTCTTTGACGTGGAACTCCAGGGAATCATATTCACTTTAGGGAACATTATTATAAGTATTAATGACTAAAGTAATTATGCACTTTTTTCAGGATTGGCTAACATCAAATTTAGGTACGATGCTATTCAAAAACCAGGTTGTAAAGTATTATGAGAAAGATAGAATATTTTCTGTGTTTGTATGGAAAAACCCGTATTGGAAAGAGACTTATATGTAAGTGATTTTTTGAGTTAATGGGACATAGATTAAAAGTTCCTTAGATATTTATGATGATTCTTCAGAAATCATTCTTCGCGTCACCTTCATGGCGAAATTTATTTTTGAGCTTTTTCGTACAATATTGAAGAAAACTAAAAGTAACGTGAATTCTGTTTGAAACATAGAAAACGGTACATACATAATCTACTGCGATATTTAATTCTAAAACGGTGCCCACGAAAGTAACCAAATGTATTTTAACGAATGTTTTGCAAATGTAATGTAATGTAAAATGAAAAATAAGAATTGTTAAGAATAACCAACCATACTTATTTCAATAAAACATTTTTTTCTGCTAATGGCTTTTGCTACAACAGCTGGCTTACACTTTGTAGCAGATTTTGTCTCAGCTCGATCGTAGCTTGTGGAAAAAAAGTTTATGTCAATGCATCACAATAGCTGTATTCGTACAGGTACAGGTATAAGTATATATTTTAGCTAAAATTTAGCTATTAATTTATGGAGAGATTCATAATCATCATCATTCAGCCTATTGCAGTATTTGCAGTTCAATGCAAGACGTAAATTTACACGCCAGAAAGATTTTAAAAGATCTTTCGTTTATTGGGGTTCCGTAGTCCTGACAAGGAATCCCTAAAGTTTCATCATATCCTTCTATCTGTCTGTCGGTCTGTCCGAGGTTTTGCTTGGAGACTGTTGGCATTCTATAGAGCTATTTTGTAGAGATATTTTTAATATCATTAACGACAACAAAGTGGTAGAATACATTTTTTTTTCATCGTCTACCCCATCGTGTAACGTTGAATAAGTCCTTAAAAATGACTTAGAAGCTTGTTGCTAAGACTATTTTTCGATTTAAGGACCCGCTTGCTAATTATTAAACTTTCAAGTGTTAATTTTTCTTCTAGTATGGCGTGTTGTAGATCTCTAAAAACTCTTAAACCATTAAAAAACCAAAAAAAAATTGGCTTGAAAAATATGGAAAAATTCATAATCCCTAATCGAGATTTTCATGAACTTTTAAAAAAATCGAAACGGTTAAGTTAGATCAGTTAGTTTAAAAGGAATAGTCGTTTAACGTATGTATTTTATTACTTTTATCCTGTACATTCCTTTAAAAGCGACCAAAATTAATGGAAGAGCGCTGCTCCCTTAAAGGCTCAAATAGCTTAAAAGGGCGCTACGGGCACTAATATAATATAATAATGTAACCCATTGTTATGAAATAGAAAAAATATAATTATTATTAAGAAAATCTCTTGCCTAGTGAAAATTCTTCAGAAAAAACTATTAAGTGACTTAGATGTTATTTCTTATTATAAATCCTTACTTATTATATACTAATTAATAGTAATGTAGAAAGCATTTGGTAAATTAAATGGATAAGTTAATTAGCATAGCCCGTATCTGATACTATGTTACCAGCTTTAGTGCTTATGCTACTTACCTTAAGATCAGAGCAATGTATGTGATGTTGTCCAATATGTATTTATTAATTAATGCTAAGATTAGATATGAAAACTATAAAATAATAATACTCTTTGAGGAAACCGAGGGATTTGCTTGTGCGATACAAGACCAGGTTATCAAGACAAACAATTACCGAAACTACATCATAAAGGATGGCACGGTGGACATTTGTCGGGCCTGTCGCCATCCTGGAGAATCACTCCGTCATACACGGTGTTACTTTGCATCCTTGCCATATTCAAAGAGATAAAAGTAGGGAACAATACCTATTGTTAAGATAAAATAGAGACTCCCATAATAATTGCACACTAAGTTTTTAGTAAATTTGGTTTTGCAGTACACATAGGAATAAACCGATTTTGTCTCGAACGGTACGGGATCACTATCAAGTAATACTTCAAAGTCTTTTGTGTCGATGAATAAGAACAGTGATGTGCATGCGTTTCGATAATTAGTGTTGTGTTTAATAGATGGTCGATAAAATAAAATACTCAAGATTAAAAAAAAAATTTGGTCTTTCTTTTTTTACTGATTTGTTATCATTGTCAGTGATATAGTTACCTCTGTAAATATGGCAAGGATGCAAAGTAACACCGTGTATAGTTTCGGGTCGTTCGGCTCTTGCTAACACTTAGTATACGCACAGGCCTAATCAAGCAGACAAAATTCTCCACCAAGAGCTCGCGCTAAATTACGGTCTCGTGAGCCAGAGACTACCCTATTATAAGTACTCACCGGAGCCAGTACTCGAAAGTGACAGTATCCGGCTCTACTGAGACCGACCTGTCATCACTGACAGGACTATTCTCGCGAATAAGCCTGATATAGTGCTGATGGACCGGGCGCAATCGGAGGTATTTTTGGTAGACGTCACTATCCCTCATGACGAGAACCTTAATTGTGAAGGCCGAGGCCGAAAATCAACGGTAGTTCTTGGACCTAGTACACGAGGTTACCGAAATGTGGAAAGTGGCGTCCACTGAAATCATACCAATTGTTATATCGGCAAAGAGGTTAATCCCAGCCACATTTGGTGTACACCTGAAAAGGCTGGGATTCGTCAGCGGCTCGCTTCTAGTAAAGATGGCGGTGGTGTTTGATACCGCACGCATCATCCGCCAATTTCTCTTTCTTTTGCCCTGAACCCGGCCAACTGCGCAATTTCCGGTCATTACCGCCCAAGAGGCAAGAGGTTTTCGGCTTATAAATTAAATAATAATAATAAATGCGACTGGTGCGAGAGCCGGTGCCAGTCGCGTTACCCAGGGAAATGAGTCAACAAATGGCTCCTTCGAAGGGAATGAGCGAGACCCAGATGGTAACTCGCTCACACGATAACACTCGTCGTTTCCACAATATATTTTAGCAATTACTTCATTTAAGTTACTTTTAATGTTTTCCTCTAAGGATTTTTTGAACGACTATTACTCTTAAACTAACAGACCTATCGTAACCGTTATATTTTTTCTTAAAAGTTCATGAAAACACTATTATCATGAATTTGTCCAGATTTTCCAAGCTAATAGTTTAGCTTATCGAACACTTTAAAGTTTAATATTTCGCAAACAGGTAGACGATTAGAAAACTCATCCTTACAGAACATGTATGGCAGCTACCCAATTTTAATTTTTTATTCTATTCTACAACTTTGTCGGCGTGATCGATATAAATATCCCCACAAAATTACAGCACTCTAGGGTCAATAATCTCCAAGCAAAGCCTCGGACGGACAGACGGACATGACAAAACTGTAGGGTTACTTATCAGGACTACGGAACCCTCAAAACAATAACTAAAATAATATTATTATTTATTTAGTATATGGATGGATTACTTAATAGTAGTGGCTTGTGGTCACACTTTTCATCCTGCGGGTCTATTTTACAAGCATTCGAATTCCAATTCGCATGCGTATTCAAAAGAACCGCATACGAACTCCTAGGAAATTACATACAATTCTTAGCATTTAGTATGCGAATTGGAATTTGAGTGTTTCAAAAATACATCTCCTGGTCCCTTGATTTGATACTTCAAAACGTGTTTTTTTATTTAATCACAGACGAAATCCTCTAACTACGTGCACTGTGAAAAACTGCATATTTACTTCCAATGATAGCTACGTTGAAACAGTAGACGTGATTTTAATACATCTCTTTAAAAATATGTTTCCTTGGGACCTTAAAAGAAATCCATTCCAATTATGGGTCTTTCAAAGTCATGAGTCCCCAGTGCACAATTTTTGGGGGACCAAAAATATAACAAGAAATATAGAAGCTATAGCTAACCTTTTTAATTGGTCTATGACATACAGGTGTGTATTATGTTATTTTACGCTCACTAACTGACTTTGGATATTGGGTGGTTAGTCCATTGTGGACTGTTGCGATTGTAACGTCAGCCCAAGACAAAGCTGGATTGGCTTATTGTTCCAAAATATTGAATTAAGCTCTTTTAAAGTCAAAATGCTTAATCACTGCTTACGGCTTTGTTAATAAGCTAATGATGATAATGTTTAACAAGTTTACTAACGATTTTTTTAAATTATAATACTTATTAGTTTTAAACACAGCTTTTAGTTCAGTCAAGAAATGACACAAAAGAGGGTATAGAGTGCGTCAGCGGGAACCTGAGCGATTTCTTCAGAAACTTGTTCACGGTGCTCAGGGAGAAAACATACTAAAAATCCTGGGCGGTAACTACGAACTCTTAAAATAATCTCAAATCTGTACATTATCAAATCTGTCAAATTTTGTATGTAATGACGTACCAAAAATTACAGATTTGACAGATTTGAGATTGTTTTAAGTCCCGGCCAAACCATAGATATAGAATGTACAAGATAGACAAAGGCTCATTGCAAATGATACAAAAAATGTGACACGTATGTGTGTGTGTAGTAGTGTTGTTCAAGCCACAATTTTTTTATCGATTAATTGCAACCGGCATCAAATTGATTTGGCACAAGTCACAATCGCCGCGTAACTTAAAGCACCTAAAGTTAAACCTAATCTTTAAACAAAATAGAGGTGAAAAACAGTATTACGGAAAGGATACGGGGCTTTCTGGGCTTGTATGTGCAAAGTTAAGATATGGTCGAGAAAAGGTCATATTTTTGTTATGCAAACTTCAGTCTGGAAACTGAGAAATCTAAAAAACAAGTTTACTCGCATTAAATCAAAATATAAGTAATTGAATATTATGAACAAGTTTATATAATGGAAAATAAGAAAACGGTCGTTTTAGATATGTCATCATCATCATTTCTGAACATTGGCCTCCCCCAGTGACTCCTAGATCGGCCAGTTGGAAGCAACCTGCATCCAGCGTCGTCCTCCAACCTTTACTAGGTTGTCTGCTCAAATATTAAATATGTAACCTATTTAAAACAATTTCATATCATAACTTCACTTCAACATATTATCACAGAGTTAATATTATACTACTTACAGTAGGTGGTTCTGTGTTCCGTGTTGTGTGTATCCCTAAATCAAAAAATAGTTTAAGTAACCCTAAAGTAATTTTAAAGGACCTATTCAACGATACCACACACGATGTGGTAGACGATGAAAAAAAAATATGCTCACGTTACATGTATGGGAACTACCCTAAAAAAAAAATTAAAAAATATTATTCTACTACTTTGTCGGCAAGCTAGATATACATATTTCCATAAAGTAACAGCTCTCTAGGGTCAACAGTCTCCAAGCAAAACGTCGGACCGACAGGCGGACAGACGGACATGACCAAACTATAAGGATTCCTTGCCAGGACTACGCAACCCTAAAAATGGCGACAAACATAGTTAAATGGACAACAACAAACATAGTCTCTGTGCCCTGCAGGTGGGACAAAGGTGCACATTTTTTAAAAGAAAATTTTGTTAGAGTTTAAAACTTGTTTGTTTATCACATACAATGCTCTGATCCTAAGGTAAGAAGCTAAAGCCATTGTGTTAAAGAAATTAGAAATAACGAGGGTACCACAACACCCAGACCCGGGGGAAATATAGAAAAGTTCGTTTTCTACATTGACCCGACCGGGGATCGAACCCAGAACCTCAGAGATGGCGGCGCCATTTAAAGTCCAGCATGCTCGCCTTTCGGCCACGGGGGTCGTCCAACTAAAAATAAAACAAAAAGCTCATTATGTAATCACAAAATAACAGTATTGGAGTGTTTTTTTTTTTAAACAAACATCATAAACCTTTTTTTAGTAATCGCTAAAAATCTTCTATCCCACAAATGGCTGTCGATATTTTATCGATACTTTATGACGTCACCGCTACTTCAATCCCTAGTGTAAACATGCAATTTACTATTTTACCTAATATTTATTGTAATTATGCCTTTAACTACGAAATACACAAACACACGACAAACAAAGTTCATATTCTTCTGTAAAATCTAAGTTCCTTGTCGATTATTATTAGAAATTAGACACAAATTTGTTTCAAAATATTTTCATTAAAAAATGTTTTTACCTGTGAAATGTGTATTTATTAGGGTTATATTTTCTTGTCACATCACAATTTATAATTGAACAGGACCCCATGTCTACAGAAATATTTAAATAAGTTTTCCGTTTGTAATTTTTTTATATTTTAATAAAATTAATTTTGACGTTTAAATTGAAATCATTTATAGTCAGTTAGATATATTTTTTGTGTCACATAGGTACATTGACATCTGTCCTTTTCGATCTTGTAGGGTTGCCCGCAAGGATATGATGTCTCTTTTCCACGCTTTGTCAGTCTTTAAGAGCGTAGCGAATGCTAAGTCTATGGGCCAAACAGACAGCTTTTGCACGCGCGGACATGACAGTTGACGTGACAGGCTCAACAGACAGATGGTGCGCTACTACGATAATATAAATAATTACGTTTAAAGCTACTAACTTTTTTCCGATAAGCAATGAGTGAAGCCAACTAGGTTTTTTTCTTTCCTACATCTTCAAATAGCTTCGCTCGGGTAACCGCGTTGGAATTAATTTATGCGAAACTCAGGTTTTATATTCGTAGTATATCGGCAAATAATCTGATCTCTTCTTCTCAGTCGTAACCCCAGGGATTGGGGATCGTGACCATCAGGAGGTCAAGTCAGGACAGAATTGAGTGGGACCGAGTTAAGCTCTTCCATGTTGCTCTATCAGCGGCGGCGTGGACAGCATCGTGCAGATTTAGTTGTAGAAGTTTTGTTTGGTCACACTACCTGGCTGGAGCTCGGCCCCTTTGTCTTTTTCCCTCCACTTTGCCCATCAGTATCGTCCTTTCCAGGGACTCTGGTTCTCTTCGCGCTATGTGGCCGAGAAATTTGAGCATGCGGGTGCGGCAAGTGTCTGATAAGCGCGTCGTGATTTTTAGCTGTTTCAGGATACATTCATTCCATCTGAAGGCTGTCCACAGGATTCGCAGCATCTTTCGTCAGCACCACATCTCGAATGCGTCGATTCTCAGCTTCATAGTGGTTTTGATGGTCCATGTTTCGGAACCGTACAGGAATATAGGGAACACCAGCGAATTGACGAGTCTGGTTTTAGTGCGTTTCGTGATCTCCCTGTTTTTCCAGACTTTTTCGAGCTTAGTCATGGCGCTCTTGGCTATCTGAATGCGTCTTACGATTTCTCTGTCGCATTTTCCAACAAAGTAATAAGGGATCCAAGATAATTGAATTCGCTGACCCGATCCAAACCTTGCAGGTTTATAGCTTTGGTAAGCACTTGTTCACGGTCAACTGTCATCAATTTTGTCTTTGATTTGTTTATCTGTAGGCCTAGTTTGAGACTTTCGCGTTCAATGCGTCTGAACAGAATGGACATCTCCTCTTCGTCAGCAGCAATCAGAGTTGTGTCATCAAAATAACGTAAATTGCTGATTTTCTTGCCTCCCACGGATACACCTCCCTCCCATCCCTCCAAGGCGGCTCGGATAATGTGTTCGCCATATATGTTAAATAACTTGGGGGAGAGGATGCAACCCTGTCGCACGCCGCGTTCCGGTCGTAATGGGAGTGACATCGTGTCGTCGAGTCGTATTCTGGCGTTACTTTCAGCGTATAAATTCTGAATCAGGTAAGTCAGATGAGTAGGAACCCCCATATCGACGAGGATGCTCAGCATGGATTGCCATCTCACACAGTCAAAGGCCTTGGAGTAGTCAATAAAGCAGAAGACTGCTGGTTTGTTGAATTCGCGGCATTTTTCGATGATCTGGCGCATGTTGAAAATTTGCTTACGTGTTCCGCGTCCAGCAACAAAACCAGCTTGTTCCACAGGGATTTGTCTGTCTAGGTAGTAGAACAGGCGGTCGTTGATGATTCGCATCATGACTTTACTGGCATGTGAGATTATCGATAGTGTACGGTAATTGCTGCATTGACGTGTAGACCCTTTTTTATGAAGAGGGACGACAATGGACTCCACCCAATCCCTTGGCCACTGTCCAGTTCTCCACACTTTAAGACAGATACAATGCAAGGCTTTAATACCTTTCACCTAATCTGGATAAACAATAATAATAATCTGATAAACAATAGTTAAATCATAATTTTTACAAAATCATAAGATGCCTTTATTATGAATGACTAACATTCATAATCTTTTTTGACTTCATTCATTACTAATCTCTTTCTTGTTAGGTTTATACATCCGAGCGAAAGATACATTTTCGTGCTAGGCCTCCTGAACGCCTAGTGTCCGCGTGTTTGGTGTGAACTGGCCTGCACGCCCACGCCCACGCTACCACGCACGCCCATGCCACCGCGCACGCCCACGCCACCGCGCATGCCCACGCCACCGCGCACGCCCACGCCACCGCGCTCGCCTACGCCCACGCCCCCGCGTTGGTTTGGCCGTAGCTTTAAGAGTTCATGGCTACCCCGCTGACGTCTAGGACGTGCGCCGGAGGGGGTGGGGGTGACAAAGGTCTCAATTTTAGGTTTTTCTGATTCAAAGAGATGAGATCAAAAGCTGATTGTTGGTCTATCAACGCACAGCCTAGACCGCTAAACTTAGAGACTTGAATATTTGCACATATGTAGATACCTTATATTGGCATCCACTAAAAAGGATTTATTGAAAATTTTAACCTTGAGGGGGTAAAATAGGGGGTGAAAGTTCGTAAGAAAGTCCGTCAGTTTAAAAGTTAGGACCTTCAAATTTCGTGTTAAGGATGACGCACCGTGAAAGGTCTCCATACAAGCATGGTGTACAATATAATTTAGACCTTGAAATTAAGGGATATAATATAGGGGTCTATATAGGGATTGTCATATTAAATGGGAAAAGGAACAATACTAATGTATTGTTCCTTTAGCTTTGTTAGCTAATGCTAACTACTTCATAAACAATTACCGTTATAACTCGAACTCTTGTCTACTACATTTCCTATCAAAGCTGAGGTCAGTTTATAGTGGTTAACTTAGATAATCATTTATTATTAACTATTTAAGCTATTTATGTCAAAAAGAACTGATTAGCTATGTTTTAGTCAATATTATTTTTCACTTTTTAGTTTCATTTTGTAGTCGGTTTTTAGTTTTTTATAAAACTTATTTTATTTCACAATTTTCAGTATTAAGTCCTCTAGTTTTCCCCTCCTAACTCCGCCAAAAATGACTTTACAGCAAGTGACCTTAACAAATGTTGGCCTTCTATGAACCCCCCACTTAATGGTTTAATATAAATAGGGTGCTATGAATGATCAATTTTTTGATGAATTTTTCTACACTCCAACCAGAAAGGTGGCTATTTTAAAACGTTACCATAGGATAGCCTTGCGTTCAATAACAAGTCAATTTAAGAAAGGAACTTTTTTTTTGTTACTGGGTGTGCGGGTTTACGCCTACAGTAAATAAAAAAAATACGGTCTCATAAGATCCACGTGCTCAACACACTGCGAAATACGTTCTGTCGACAAATTGCAGTATTATCTTCTAACTCTTATCCGTTAAGGAGTTTTGTGGCTTTCATCATCAGGTCAGCAACATGACATGATGATTACCAGTCCCAAAAATCAGGATTGAGTCAGAAAATACTACTCTGTCAAGAAAGTACCAGGAAAAGATTAATAATACACAAAATGTTAGTTATCCATCCAAATTTATTTTATCACCTTCAAAGTATGCTCCTTCAGAAGCGATACACTTACGCCAACGAATAATCCAATCATCAAAACATTTTTTAAACGCTTTTTCCGGAATCGAGTTCAGTTCTCGCCGCGAACTCTCCTTTATGTCTTCTACCGAATGAAACCGGGTGCCACGAAGTAGTAATTTGAGTTTAGGAAAAAGAAAGAAGTCGGCCGGAGCCGGAGCTCGATGGTATTTGTTGAGTTCTTGGTCAAAAATTCTTCACAATGATGGCCTTGTTGAAAGGCGCATTATCGTGGTGCAAAATCCAAGAATTTTCATTCCACAAATCTAGCCTTTTTCGTCTAATTTGCTCTTTTAAATGCCGCATAACGCCACTGATCAAATAATACTACGCATAACGCTTAAATAATACTCTTTTTTTATCGTTTGACCTTCTGGCAAGAATTCTGAGTGCACAACACCACAACAGTCAAACAAAACAGTCAACATGACTTTGACTTTCGATCGAGTTTGGCGCGGTTTCTTCGGTTTTGGTTCAGTTGGAAGGCGCCACTCCGAAGCTTGTTGACTAGTTTGCATGTCAAATTATTCAACATATTCGCAATACACACTAGATATGGTATAACTAAAAACAATACTGTATTTAATCTAATTATCAGATTAACTCAAACTCCGTGCCAAAATGGAAAAGAGTTGTGCCAATCAACAACAAAAAAAATATAATTTTGAATTTGGAACCATAAAAAAATCATCAATTCCCGAAACTTTTTTGACAGAATGTATATTTACGGGTGCCTATAAAAATAAGGGTTGCCCTCGATTTCCCAGGGATTCCATTATTAGATTCTAACTTGGTGAAAATGGGACCAACTCGGGAGTATACTCTTTCAAAATTTTAAAATCGCTCCATAATTGACGGCGTAACCACACGCCGTCGCTGTACGTAATTTGTGGGGTAACCACGTAACAAACATACAAAAAAAACAACAACAAATCTCAGTCAAATTGAGAACTTCCTCCTATTTTTTGAGTCGGTTAAAAAGAATTGTTGTTCATTTAATTAGTCTTGCTAAAATTTGAGAGCGATTGGACTGATTTTGCTAATTAACGGCCTTACTTATAAAAATCGACTAATCAACATCTAAGTAACTGATTAACTATACACTGCTTAACTTCTTAAGTAGTGCGTAATAATTTTTCACTCATAAACGCTACTTAGGCGTTAGTTAGTTAATAACCACAATTTTTATTTTACTCTGCCAACACCGGACTCTAGTCATTATGAAAGACCCAAAATACTGTCATTGAAGCAAAAATTCAAAAAAAGAATGTTCAAAGCAATGTCACTTGTCAATCAATCTTGAGACCAAAGAGTAGTACCTACTTGTATTTTTCCACGAAGGGAAAGGTGATGGCTAGGGCCATATAGCCATTATTAAGAAATCTCTTATGTCATTTAGGAGTGTTTAACATAACACTGTATGCACACTGTAGGGGGTTCCCCTAAATGACAGCTAGCTAGACAAAAAACAGCTGTTGCTGCGACTCTATTTCGGTAATTAAATTTTAAACAAGGGTACGATGCTGCTTATCTTGACAGCTAGTTACGAGGTCACTAAGATGATGATTAACTTTAATTAGCGTTTATGAGAAAAGATATTTTTAATAAGCTGTTCAGCAGTGTCTTAAATTTAATCAACGTTTATAAGTAAGACCGTAAATCTTTAAATTTTCGTGCAAGTCCAGGAAAGGTTTAAACCTCATCGTTTCTCATAAATTATTGGAAAAATTGCAAGAAAAATACTAAAAACTTCAATTTTATTTTATCATACAAACTGTTCGTACAGGGTCGTTGGCGGTACGAAGTTCGCCTGGTCAGCTAGATAAGTTAGATTTTTAAGGGCTTCATTTAAATTAATAGGTTTTGCTTTTCTTTATTCTTTTTTACCTCACAGCTTCAACTATGATTAGTAGTAGGTAGTTGTATATAGGAGACGACAAAACATATTGATTTTTAAGAGATCTTACTCGAGAAAGGGCAACATTATAATTGCCCATGAGAAAAGCACTCTTTCCTTAGGTCGATGCCAACCATCGAAAAAGTTTGACCTTCGGATTTATTTATTGTCATCATCATATCGTGTGGCGTCTAGGTGCTAGAATCCTACCAAATTTATCGATTCAATCGTTGGCAATGTGAGCTAAGGATGTGCTAAGTGTAAGACCTGTCCCGGTTCCGAGCAAAGTCTCGATCAACAAACTTACTCATCATGGAAGTTTTGTACGCTGATGACGTTTGCCTGATGGCTGATAGCATGGAGGCTCTGCAAGAGTCATGTCATAGGTTTGGACTAGTGATAAGTGTCACCAATACCCAGATACTCAAACAGCCACCAAGAGGCTGCGACGCGGATGCTGATACTATCAACATTGATGGCACAATCTTGGAGGAAGTCACTAGTTACCGATATTTGGGTTGCCAGATAAGAAATGACAACCGTCTTGTGCCCGAAATTCCTGCGCGAATCGCAAGAGCGGCCGCTGCCTTTGGGAAATTAAATCGGCGAGTATGGAACACTCACGATCTCACACTCTTTATAATATTATTATATTATATTATATAAGTAAATAAGTATAATTATAGATTAGTATAGATTATTTGATCAAAATAAAACAATTTATTGAGAAAACCAAAACTTATTATCTACCTACCTATTATTCAGGTTCTTCGAAACTTGGTAAGCTGGCATTAGCTAAAGATTCTTCACCTCTTACTTTTCTAATAAAGTGCAACAGCTTGAAACACGTTATTGTACGTTTTCTTCTTAAATGCAATGAGATTTGCGAATTTTTGATTATTTGGATTTTTCAAAGTATTGGTACTTGCGCGTACAGGTCCGTCAGCTCCCGCCGATTTCTGCTATATATTATAGAATCCAAAGAGATAAGATTATAAGATTTTGACAAACAGAAGACCAGAAATCAACAAAATTTTCAATTTTCTACCTACATTCTGACACATAAAAAATCCTATTTAAAAATGTGACGGTATTTATAAAGGAGGAAATTCGACAACCATCATTCGGGCAAATCGTTCATTGTGTGACGTATAGAAATGAATAATACGTGTCTATGCATTTTATAGATAAATTCACCCCCAATGGGGTGTAAAGGGGGATGAAGTTGTGTATGTAAAGCTGTAGTATTATTAGTACTATATCGATTGATGATATTATTAGTCCTATATCGGGGGATGTAGTTGTGTATGGAAAGCCCTAGTAATATTAGTCATATATCGATTTTTAAATTTCTGGAGCGTGTACTTCAAAAATGGCTGGGAATATGAAAAAAGCATATAGAATAAAAGTTATAGAACATTTTATAAGTTGCCCCTACAACGCACCATTTTTAAGATGTTGGTGAAAAACCTCAAATTGAGACCTTTGTGACCCCCCCCCCCCAACCCCTCCGGCGCACGTCCTAGACGTCAGGATTTTCAGTATTTAGGATTTATATAAGTAGTTTACTCCCTAAGCACCCTGTTTTTAGAGAAATCGCTTAGGTTCCCGCTCACGCACTCTACAACTAACTTTATTGATTGGACTATTTCCTTTGAAAATTTTCTCGTTTGTAGAACTGATTCTGATGTGCCCATCCCATATGGCCGCACCGTGCCACTATCTCAGGATGCGAAACAAAGAATTTCAACTCACCATATCACCAAGATTATCCCGTACTGGGAGAGAAAACAAAGAGACGTACTGGTGATTGCGTTGATATCCAACTGCTATCCGGAGCGCATGAACTATGTGAAAGAGCTGCAAAAGTATATAAAAGTAGATCTTATTGGATATTGTGCAAAGTCTCTGCACTTGAGATCAAGGTAAAAACAAATTCAATTTTTAGGTTGGATTCTGTTATATAGGATTTTTTGAAGAAGTAACGAAAGTGGATGACAAATAAAATTAACTCAATTCTCTTAATAGGTAACCATAAAGAGTTATTACTTTTTGTTACAGTTGCCCTCGCAATTTGGGGGATAGTGCTGACTGCCCGAAAATAAATAGATATCTTTTCTACTTATCGTTGGAAAATTCAAGATGTCGGCAATACATAACTGAAAAAGTGTTTTACAACGCCTTTACCAAAGGTGCCATACCCATCGTGCTGGGAGCACCTATATCTGATTATGAGAAACTACTACCACCTCATTCATTTTTGCATGTTAACAGCTTTTTTTCCCTAAGAGACCTCGCAATAGAAATTGTAAACTTGAGCATGAACGCTGATTACTTATCAATGTATCACATGTGGAGATATCACTTTCAAATAACCAATGAACATAGTTCTTTTGGGATTATACCTTACGATCTCTGCAGATTATGCCAAGCTTTGAACTATAATGACGTTGAAACTAAAGTTTATGATGTAGACGCATTAAGACTATTTTTAGAACCTAAAATATTATGCACTAAGTATACTAAGCCTTAACGTCCAAACTAGATAGGGACTATCAATGAGAAGGAGTCAAGACTACCTTGCAGGAAAAGGATTTAAACTTATTATAATAAGAAATAGGTATATGGAGGACTTAAAATATACTAAAAATCTATCAATAATACTTCCCAGAATTTTCCTTCACATTTACATGGATATTTTTGCAAAAAAAAAACATTAATTTGTCTTAGCCAGTTTATTTTTCAATTCAAACTTAAATGTTTCTTTTTAGTATTAAAGAGTCTTCCCTATCTTATCACCGTGTCCTACGAAAACTGCCCCTATAATCATAGAGGTTTAATATTTTATTTTTGCATTCTTAGTTTATGTAGGCATCTTTCTGTTTAAATTATCTTCCTAAGTTAAAAAATTGTCTAGATATTCAAATTTCTTAAAAGGCCACTATTTCGTGGTGTCAAAGTTATAAGTACAGCCAAGATCGCCGTTGACGCCATCTCTTTGGTTGGTTTGTGTAGAATGAGTTCCTTGTGTTATGTTTGAATACTATATCGTTTGTAAACATTTTTTTTATTTTAAACATTGTTTTCATAAAATTTAATAAAAAATGTTCCGTAATTATATTAAACCTGAGTGCCCTAAAATTTAAAGAAGCCTTTTTGTTTTAAATTTTATCTTTTCGGGTAAATCTTTAAGTAAACAGGAAGCTTACCATATGATATTACATTCTGTTACAGCTTAGGTGGCCAAGAAGTAATTATTATGACTCCAAAACTGCATCTTTTTTTGGTTTTGTGTTCGAAACCTTAATAACTATTAGATCAAACACCTTGCTCTTTAGACATTTTGGCAACGGTGACTAGAAGATGTGACGCAACTTCCTAATGCCGCCCCGCAGCACTCTTCTACCGATTTCTTGCTCTATCTGACTGCAACACTTGTTGTCGACTTCGAAGGCCGCACTTTTAACGGAACCTAGTCCGCGGATGACAATATGGTAATAGAACATATAACTCTAGTCGTTTCCGATTTATTCCTAGGCACTATACACGTCGCGTGCGAGGCAGCAATGAGACTGTACAGCAGTTTTTTAACAAATCTTCCGGGGATTGCGCTTTATTGGCGTCATCCTATGTCATTAGCAAAGCAAAGGTGGGTCTCTTTCCAGTCCGGTGTTCCTGTTAAACATGTAAGGATCTTCCAATTCACTTTATCTTCCATGAATCATTTGCAAGTTGTTACATTGTTAAACATCGTTACATTAAGCTGAAAGGACTTAGGTTGGTTATAAGACTTGTACATACCTATTGAAGCGAGTAATGGGCCGTAACAAAAAAGCATGTTGACACCGTTCAAACGCCGAGATGAAGATGCTGCGATGGATTTGGACAAGATCCGTACAACGAATACGTACGCGGCAGCCTAGGAGTACGTCACATCGCCGATAAGCTCCAGGAGAACCGGATGGTATCGACACATTAAAAGGAGACCGCCTTAGTACATTATGCAATACAACGCTCAACCTCTTTTTACCCGGTAATAGGCGAAGTAAAACTTACTTTTCACACATGCTAAACATTAACTTGCGAAGAAATGATTGTAAAATTGCCAAAAGTGGTTATGCCAAATAAAAATTCGGAAAAATAGTTTGCGATATTATACTTACTTCTACTAGCAATGCTAAAGAACAATTATGAAAAAAAAAATTGTCTCACCTCGCCTGTCAGCTACTGGATGAATCTGGCTTGTTCGGTGCTTTTGAACATAAACATCATCGATTCCATTTTGTACAGGTTTCTCAAGAAGGATCTCAAAACAAATCTTACTCTAATAGTAAAATGAGACGAATTACAAACGTTCAATTGTTTAAGAAACGTCTACGGCAATTGTTTCTGTTATCAAAGTTGAAAACATGGCTAACCTAATACTGTTAAATATGGACATCACCGGCTTGAAACGCAGTGAATTCGTCATTTAACGTTGATTGTGATAGGTTGTAGGCGGTATAGAAAACAATAAAATCACCTTGCTACTTTATTCAGTCAAATGTTTCGCAGTATTAAATCGTTTAGTTAATACGATTGATTAAACATGACAACTACAGTTCGTCATTTCAAATGTAGAAAAAATTTCAATGTGTTTCTAGTTCTTAAAATGGCCTTCACAATAGTTTTAGTATATAATCAATTTGCTCCGACTGTATTATCTGCTCCTAAGGTTGCTCGTTCAAACAAATTTTATTTACTTCAAAATCCTATTAATTTAGAAAACGAAATTGTGTCCGAATATTTTAAAAAACGAAAGGTGAGTTAGTTTTCTGTCTGTGAATGAACTATTACTAATGAAATAAAAACATAATGAACCGACCTTGACCGCCTGTGTGTGTGTGAGATCCACGGGCGGTTAAGGTCGGTTCAATAAGTGTCAGTTCATTATGTATCAGTGTGTGCATGTTATAAAATCTCAAAATGGTCCTGACGTGTGTGATGCATAATTAAGATGCTTTTAAATTTTTTTACCTAGAAACTCAAACCTATCAAAACAGCTATGATCATGAACTCAGAAATAATGACTAGGACTATGTACCACAGTACTACCTCAAAAAAACTCAATATAAACTCCATACAATGCGCACTGCAGTAACGCATTCATAGACATCGCTCACAGACACTACTGGGAACACTTGATCGTTCCAGTAGTTTGTTCCGAAATTTCGTTATCGTAACCAATGTCCACGTGCGTTGCTCTTTAGTGAGCATTGTCTTAATTGTAACTTCTGTAAAACTGAATTTTATTATGTTATAAGCACATTTTGTGGTACAGCCACTATATGTACTACATTGTGTTTTTGCGTCCAGGGCCTAGGCCCAGGCAATGTATTTAACCCAGATAAGCCTACCGTCCTACATATAGGTCACCCAAAAAATAAAAATAATTTTACCTGCCTTCTTTAATTAAAATAAATACAAATTATACAGGGTGCCCCGTAAATAGCACGACAAACTGAAAAAGGTAGATAGTTTGTGGTGTACTCTAACAGATAAAAAAAACTTACCCCAACAAAAGTCTAACCGTTTTCAGAAATCTACCTTTTCAGTTTGTCGTGCTATTTACGGGACAGCCTGTATGTTAAATATAAACTATATGTTATCGGATAAAAAATACAATGTTCAATATTTTGCATAAATAAAATAAGAAATTTGAATCTCAAGTAGGTGGTCATAGAGAGAACAGATGTGAGCAACAAAAGGTATTTATAAAAAAAGTTTGTATTTAAAAATATTAATTTATTGTTGTATTTATATATTTTTCAATGTTTGTTCTTATTATCCCAGAAGAAAAAATAACTAAAACAGCTGATGTTTTGTAATAGTGGCTTGATAAAAGTGGTGTCCTATATAGAGGACAGTAGGATAATACAGGTTCTTTTTGTTCACCTGTCGTTAGCTGTTTATGATTTTCAAGGCACCTTAGAAAATATATTTTATGAAAAAACGATATTAGAAAAAGCTTTTATTGTATTCTTTTGTCTCTTGTACAGCTTGGTTGCCCTGCAGATTAAGATTCAAGGAACAAAGACAAGGGCTATAAGAATAACTAGCCTACAGAAATAAATATGCCAGGATCCTGTCATAATGAACCCTTTAGCAAAGAAGAGAGACTTTCTGTTCGTAATCTAGGCGTAGCAACATTTGAAGGCCATATGACTTACTAAGAGCACCGGTAGTAGTCTAGTGTTAGCTAGGAGTTGTTCAAAATAAAAGTCCCATTGAGTGGTTTGAGCAATTATCGGCAACTTTTTTCAGGAAACCTTTGATGGAGGAAAATGTATTGTTCGATTTAACAAATAAGTAATAACATAAACACATGATTAATCTTTCTAAACGTAAGCCATGGTAATTGTATAAAGTAACTGAAAGAAAATTTAGTCACCTCGGTTTTCGAATATAAAATACAAACAACTTTGTTTCAGCCTAACTGGATAAGACTTTGATTAGCACACTAACCCGAATCTAAAGACCGAATCAGACACATTTTAGTCATTCCCAATCAAAACCAACCCAACCCACTGTCGTAAAAATTACAAAAGTCGATTTAACCTACTGAAAAAAAATGAAAAGATGGTGTTTGTATTATGGGTTTTGAAACCTAAAATTCATAAATACATATTTTTTCAAAATAATAATGTTTGGTATACTTTTTTAAACCAAATATGTACCTAATTAATTATTTATTTTCTTGTGCGTCATTATTACTACTTATTATCCTACTGTCCTTTATATAGGACGGGGTTTTTCCTGAAAGTTTTTCATTTCAGATTTTTTCTTTATTTTTTACATGTCTAAAAGCTATTTGATGAGGAATATAACATTTTTTCCTACATTTTTGAAAAAATATAGTTTCAGGCTTATCTGGGTTAAAATAGTATTATGAATACGATTTTAAATTATTTTCTTTAGTAATAGTTATTCTATTATCATGTAACTACTTTTACGTGGTAATTGCCTAAGTGGTCATTCAACGTGAAGAACGTAAGCATAATATACGTTTACTATTAAAAATAACATTCAATACATACTTTATTGATCTTCTAATAACTTTAAAATTAAGTTTAAAACTCTGGTAATGCTGCAAAAATTCTTATTAAATGTAGAAGAAAATGATAACGTCGAAATTTTCCAACTGGACGTCACGTTTCTGAGTCGCTTGTAAAAAATATTGTATGTAATGAAGCAACTAACTAAGTATGTGTTGAAATAAATAAGGGTTTTCAGAATTGGCTGACATCACAGTTAGGATCGGTCCTGTTTAAAAATAAGCGTGTTAAAATTCGCCAACAAAAAAGAAAATTCGTGGTGCTAGTATGGAGATACTGGGGTTGGTTGAAGACACGGCACCTTAACAATCATTCCAAGTAAGTACTCGTATTTAATTATTACTACACCTTTAAAAAAAAATCTTTGCTGCTATTTAGTTTTTTTAGTTAGTTGGTAAACTACCTCTGCCTTCTTGATTTGTAATTTTAATCCTTATTTTTGTTAGATCGATTCCCGTCTGGAAATAAATGTTATGTTCTACCTAATTATTTTATTAAAAGATTAAAAGTAATCTTGGTGCAAATTAAAGTTATGTATATATTTATATAAATGTACTATTCTATAGGAAAATCATTGTCTTTTTCATAGGCTCTATTCTACTTACTACCATTCAGCCGTGAATTGTATTTTTCCAAAGTATGTTATTCTAAATATGGGGTTATGCTATGATGATCTCAACAACCTTCCAGCACTTTGTACAGGTAAAGTCATTTAGAAATATGAATAAACTTCGAGCATGAAGTCCAACTTCATGTAAACTCCTTCTCAAGGTTTGTTCGCTTACCAGCAGCTGGTGGTCGTCCTGGAGTATTGGCCTGGAGAAAATCTTCAAATATCTTCAAACGTACCTGACCCTACTTTATAAAAATACTATATAAAATAACTACAAAATTAAAGTTTTTTTTAATGGCACATTAAATAATTTTCTTCATTTCATATTTATTTATTTATAATCAGGTCAGGTATTTTTGAAGATATTGAAGGATTTTGTAACAGAACCTTTCTATTTGCGGTCCAGTGTAAGTACTGTCGCTGTGATATTTGGTTGTCTCATTTGGAAATTTGATCGTGTCTCTGCGTAGTAACACGATATCTACCCTTGTTCAGCCACATCCCCAGTACTGCGATAACGTAACAACAACCTTCATTCACGTTTCGGATGGTGTGTAGGGCCCCAGCAACGACAGCACCATTTTTTAACATGCCGCCCACGGCTCATAAATTTTCATCTTGACTCAATCATGACATGTCTCCTAAAGCTCACCCGTCACGTAAAATGAAAAAAAAAAACCTAATTCAATAATTAATATTATCCGAAATCTTTTTGTAACGAATACCTAACAAGTTTGCCGCCATAATATCATCTTCTCTAATTTTTAAACACATTTAAAAATTTTGAATAAAGAATAAAAGAGGTTTCAATCAAATAAAAATATAAACTACTAGCTGTGCCCCCGACTTCGTTCGAGTGGACTACAGGATGTTTGGTATGTCTCATAATTCAGCAACATTATGCTCTGTGCTGAAGCACGCTTATCAAAAATGAGCTTTTTACTTTGAATTTTAAACTCTCAGCTTGTATTTATTAAATGACAAATAGGCGTAAAAGCGTGACTCTGTTTGGACTTCCATACGACCTTTCTTCCCCATACATTATGTTCCGGGGTTAGGCGTAAAAGCGTGACTTTGTTTGGACTTCTGTACGACCTTTCAGCCACTATTTCACCCCCACACCGGTAGGAGTATCAAAAACAGTAACCAAAAGGTACGCTACGCTAATTTATTTATTGCTTAAGCCTAAATACAAAGTTTCATGGGTTTATTTTAGAAAATGACCAACTTCCATCCCCTCAAGCTTTTTTTTCGCAATAAAAGGTAGCCTGTGTAGCTCTTGTACAAAATTTTACAGTAATCTATTCAGTAGTTTCGGCGTGAAAGCTTAATAGACAGGCAGACTAAGTTACTTTCACATTTATAATATTATGATTTATGTTAACTAAAAATATTCACGACTTTATACGAGTAGAATATTCTACTCGTATAAAGTCGTGAATAATTTAGAGTTATGGATGTGTAGGTACTTCGATTAAGATATCCCCAGATTTTGTTGATGTGTATTTGAAAGAAATTGTGCAAAGTAATTCAAAAATGGAAACTGAAAGAAAAATAATTAAGTAAACGGGACTAACGTACAAAGGTACAATACAAGCCACAATAATATTATTTTCGATATTTTTTATAAATTAGGTAAATGCTCTACTTTGCGATGCAACCCTTAATTACTATTACTATTGTTAAATTAATAATAATTTAATTTTATTAGTCTTAAAGTACTCATAAATTACTTGATTAGGTTGTTTAATTATTTTACAGTGGCGAACCTCTTGATACATGCAGTGTGAAAAATTGCATATTTACTGGAGACAATAAGGCAATGAATTTAGCCGACGCAGTACTCGTCCATATACAACATGGGACCATTCCTCAAATCAAAAAAAGGAGGAGATCTCAAATATGGGTTTTTCTTTCTGACGAGTCCCCTGATCATACCTTTTCAATGGTATATCCAAAGCCATTTCTTTCGAAGTTTGCCAACATTTTCAATTGGTCTATGACATACAGGTAAGGCCTTAAGACTCATTTTTTAAATCGAGTCTAATGTAATTATGTCTACCTTGAATTATTATCTAGAATCCGCTTTTTTTTTATTCTGACAGTAAAAATACAGTTTCGGAGAAATTTCTCCGAAACTGTTACCCGCCCCATTGGAAGATGTTTTTAAACTCCTGGAATGGGAAGGATTCGGCATCAACATTAATAGCAAATACATTACTCACCTTCGGTTTGCCGACGATATTGTGGTCATGGCAGAGTCACTGGAAGACCTCGATACAATGCTCGATGGCCTTAATAGAGTTTCTTAACAGGTAGGTCTTCAGATGAACATGGACAAAACAAAGATTATGTCGAATGCCCATGTTGCGCCCTACCCAGTACCAGTTGGGAGCTCTATCCTCGAAATTGTTGACAAATATGTTTACCTGGGACAAGTGATCCAGTGGGGTAGGTCCAATTTTGAGAAGGAGGTCAATTGACGAATTCAACTCGGATCGTCTGCCCTCCTTGTGGCAGCGTTCGGGAAACTACGCAACATCTTCTCGTCCAAAATAGGTACCTCAGTGCCTAAAGACGAAAGTCTACAACCAGTGTGTGTTACCAGTGATGACATACGGAACAGAAACGTGGCCTCTTACTATGGGCCTTATAAGAAAGCTTAAAGTTGCACAGCGCGCTATGGAAAGGGCTATGCTCGGTGTTTCTTTGCGAGATCTAATCAGAAATAAGGAGATCCGTGAACGAACAAAAGTCGCTGACATAGCCCGATGGATAAGCCGGCTGAAGTGGCAGTGGGCGGGGCACATAGCACGTAGAACTGACGGCCGATGGGGCAGAAAGGTTCTGGAATGGAGGCCACGTATCGCCTAGCGCAGCGTAGGACGTCCACCCACAAGGTGGGCAGACGACCTGGTTAAGGTTGCAGAACGACGCTGGATGCAGGCCGCTTCCAATCGGCCGATATGGAAGTCACTGGGGGAGGCCTATGATCAGCAGTGGACGTCCTGTGGCTGAGATGATGAGTAAAAATACAAATCGCAATATTCCTAAATAATCGTCGTGTGTACTTTTAAGCTGGTAAGTCTAGGCTTGACGGGTACATGGGACTTCTAACATAGTGAATGGATGTCTCATTTTTGTACGTTTCCTACATACTTTTCTAATGTGTCAGCCTTTACAATGTTTATTTTTTGATGTAAAAAAATTGATTGTTAGGTAGCTATAATATTTTCTTCTTTCTGAAGCTCAGTTAGAAGAGAGTATCTTGTAAATCTATGAGATCTGGATTCGATTCCCATCCGAAGCCCGCCTTTCTCAATTGTAATATCTGTCATATTCTTAACTTACATGTAAATAAAACAACATTTTAAACAGGAATCAATTGTTACAGAAGCGATGCGGATGTACCGGTTCCATACGGTCGCACCGTGGCTCTTCCCAGTACTTCTGTCAAAAGGGTGAATCTATCTATCCCCTTCTGGAAACAAAAGCAAAAAGACGTGCTTGTAACCACTTTAAATTCCAACTGCGCGGTGACTAAGCGTATGGACTACGTACGCAAACTGCGAAAGTATATCGAAGTAGATGTTTATGGAAAATGTTCAACTGGGAAGAAAAAAGGGTAAAACATTAAATATTACCGTACAAAACATTTATAGATCGTAAGATATTTTTACACTCTGAACAACGAAATTTCGTTCCGTTCACTCACAGACTTTATCAAAATCTTGGGCCTTGCCTTGGTACATAATGCTATAATAAAAATAAAGCTGAAACACAAATGTGCTAACACAAACCTGCTAACATTTATGCATGAAATGCTAAGCTAAAGTCGTACATTGAAAATCACGTTTAAAAAGATAATCATTACTGTTAAGTAATAATCAGGGTATAAACCCTGAATCAATCAAAACAAAAGAGTACTATGTTAAATCATACCAAAAGTTTTATTTTTATTTCAGATGTTCCGGCAACCTTAATGCTGATTGTCCAGCAATAAATCGTTACCACTTTTATCTAGCATTTGAAAACTCAGAGTGTCGACAGTATTTTACAGAACAAATATTCTACAATGCATACTCTAAGGGTGCCATACCCATTGTGATGGGACCCCCAGTTTCAGATTGCGAGACTCTATTACCACCTAATTCATATTTGCACGTTGACAACTTCACTTCTCCAAAAGAACTCGCAATGGAAATTTTCAAAATCAGTAAGACAACCCAGTCTTTACAAATGTACCACAAATGGAGGTATGACTTTGAAATCGTCAATGAACATGGATATTATAAGACTAAATCATATCATCTCTGCAGATTATGCGAAGCCTTAAACTATAATTGTAAAAATACTAAAATGTATGATGTAGATAATTTGAAACTGTATTTGGAACCCAAATTGTTATGTAAAAACAAAATGAACATGCCAGATATAAACCCTTATCTCAGGTTTATTACGAATCTAAAAGCAAATGTAAGTTTAAGTACGACGTGGGTTCCCGAAAACTCCGTTCCAATTGTATTCTGAAGCTACATAGACATATTGCTAATTTATGTATGTCTTAACTAGACATACATATTTGCATGTATATTATATATTTTTAAAATAATTTGAAAAATATCGATGAAAATTTACATATAGTATAGATAGATTACGATAGTGATAAAACTTGATGCCCCGGCGTAATTTTCTTTTTTTTTATAAACAATAATAAACTTAAGATTTAGTGTCTCATTATTCAAGGTTACGTCTCGCAATTAGTTAGGAAATAGTAAGGAGGAGTCAGAGACCCTGATAATCATTTTAACATCTAACTAATACCAAAGATCAATTAGAGGTATACTGGATAATTGATGATTACAATAATTAATATTGTTTAAATCCTAAAAAATCAATCGTTGCTGTGATCTATGAAATCTTTGGAGTTCGTAATACAAAAGGTTATTATAACGAAGTACTTTTTTAATATTTTACGAAAAAAACATAAGCGTATAATATAGTTTAAGTAAATCAAACATCATAATCAAACTTATAAATATTTACTACTGTTGTTACACACCACGAATACTAATAACTAACAGTATTTTCGAACCTAAAGAATAAGTAAAACAGTAGATATTAAAAAAAACTTATCTTGTTTAAGTCAAGAAAAATCAATGTAAGTATCCAGTTTAATAACTTCTATACTACATCGTTTTGGGGACTGATTTTATGAAAACGTATTGGGTTCTATACATTTCGTCGCCAGCGATTTCTGAGTTTTTAATGTACAAATTTTTGGCCAAGTCCTTTCGCACACATATAGAATACGAACTGGATTAACATTTATATTGTGGATATTTTTCTCTATGTTTCTCTTTATTTGAATTTGAACGTGATACCAAAAATCCTGTATACGCAACGGCACAGCTACTACATACATGGTCCCTTGAATCATTACAATCCGTCTACGCAGTCGTAGAATAATAAAATAAGTTTTATAAAACCGACTTGAAAATGAAACTAAAAAGCGAAAAATAATATTAACTAAATCATACCTAATCAGTTCTTTTTGGAGTCGGGCCAGCCATAGCGAGTTAAAATGTGTTTATTTGCACCGACAAAAAGAACTGATAAGGTATGTTTTAGTCAATATTATTTTCGCTTTTTAGTTTCATTTTGATGTCGGTTTTTGTTTTTTTATAAAACTTATTTTATTTCACAATTTTAAGTGTTAAGTCCTCTAGTTTTCCCCTCCTGAATCCGCCAAGAAGACTTTACAGCAAAGTGACCTAGATAAATGTTGGTCTTCTATGGACCCCCCACCCAATGGTATAGTAAAAGGGTGCTATGAATAAATCAATTAATCAATTTTCAACGAAATTTATTATAAAAGTCCCAGACGCCTTTAAAATAAGCTTCAGTTTTCACCTTCCAACTCAGCCAAAAATGACTTTACAGCAAATGATCTTAACTAATGTTGGTCCTCTATTAACCCATCCAAAAGTATGTATGCTTCAGTTTTAACCTTCCAACTCCGCCATAAATGACTTTACAGCAAAGTGACCTTAACTAATGTTGGTCCTCTATGAAATCCCCATCCAATGGTATGTAAGCTTCAGTTTTCACCTTCCAACTCCGCCAAAAATGACTTCACACCAAATTGACCTTAACGAAACTTATAGTTGGCCCGCTTTGGACCCCCATCCAATGGTATGATAAAAATAAGGTATTATTTAGTGTAAATTTTTCGACGAATTTTTTTTAAGTCCTACACTCCAACCAGAACGGCACGCTATTTTGGTGTCGTAACTATAGGATAAGGTCTTGCGTTCAATAACAAGTCAATTTAAGAAAGGAACTTTTATTTTTTTCGTTACTGCTTATGCTGGTTTATGCCCCCAGTAAATAAAAAAATACGGTCTGGTACCTCATTAGCTCCACGTCTGCTCAACACACACAACACAATGCGAGATAAGCGCGCCGCCGCTATACGTAATTTGTGGTATTATCTTCTAACCCAGATCTGTGGCTTTCATCATCAGGTCAGCAACATGACATGATAATTATCAGAGCCAAAAATCAGCATTGAGTCAGAAACATTATAGGTGCCTATAAAAATTGAGGGTTGCCCTCGATTTCCCAGGAATTCCATCATCAGAATCTGACTTGGTGAAAATGGGACCATCTCGGGAGTATACTCTTTCAAACGCAAAATAAATTTTGGAATCGGTCCACAATTGACGGCGTAGTCGCGTAACAAACATACAAAAAAAAACATTCAGTCTAATTGAGAAGTCCTTTCCTTTTTGTGAAGTCGGTTAAAAAGAAGGGTTGACTGCCATCTCCGGACTTCCCAAACGTTAGTGGATCCTTCCAAACTACCGGGGTGAAATATAATTTCTAAGTTGGAAATAGAATATTAAGAATTTCAATATTTTTTTAATAAAAAGATTATAAATAATACCTACTTTAATTCTTTACCTTTGACCCAGTTAATGAAGATGATGAATGATAATCGTGATGATATCCGTTACCTGCGTAAAGAATTAATTCCGATTTCACGTCTTAAAACTGTCTTGTACAACTGTTTCAGCACAAGCATTTAACTGAAAGTGCAATGCAAATGATATCTCGTTGGCCTTAGGAAGATGGCTGGCAGTAGATGGATGACAAAAGCGGGATATCGTGCTTTTTGGCGCTCTTTAGGGGAAGCCTACGTCCAGCAATGGAATGCAAAAGGCTAAGATGATGATGATGAGAATTAACAATGAAATAAGAAGTATTCTTTGCGATTCATTGGTTTATTTTTAAATCTAGATTAGCGACTGCTGTAATATTTCTAGATGTAGGTATATTGTTATTCATCATCATCATCTCAGCCTATTGCAGTCCACTGCTGGACGTAGGCCTCCCCCAAAGAGCGCCAAAGAGCACGATCTCCCGCTTTTTTCATCCATCCATTGCCAGCCATATTCCTAAGGTCGTCGGTCCATCGAGCTGGGGGTCGTCCTACACTAAGTTTGCCTAGGCGTGGACTCCACTCGAGAACCCGTTTACTCCACCTTTCATCGGGTCTGCGACAGATGTGGCCAGCCCACTGCCACTTAAGCTTGCTACATTTTTGGACTATGTCCGTTACTTTAGTCCTCTGCCTGATGATCTCATTTCGGATTTTGTCCTTTAATGAAATCCCAAGCATCGACCTTTCCATAGCTCGCTGAGTGACATGTAGCCATATTGTTATAATTTGAACGTTTTTTGTTACATCATAGGAAACATAGGTACTGTAGTCCACGCAAATGAAGTTGCGGGCACAGCTAGTAATTAAATAAACTCTAAATTCCCATATTCCAAAAATATAAGACTAATTTTATACTAAGACTAAATATTACCCAAACAAATTGAAACATGACAAATCACTTCATAGTATAAAACAAAGTCGCTTTCTCTGTCCCTAATATCCCTATGACGCCCTATGTATGCTAAAATCTTTAAAACCACGCAACGGATTTTGATGCGGTTTTTTTAAATAGATAGAGTGATTGAAGAGGTAGGTTTTATGTATAATGTAGTGTATTTAGTATCAGCATTGCACCCGTGCAAAGCCGGGTCGGGTCGCTAGTAAGATATATTATGTCAATATCACCGACGTATATTTTATATTGGCCGCTGCGGCTAGTTGTAAAAAAATGCAACTGGCCGCGCCGCAGGCCGCGTGAGTGCACACACCGAGCAGGGCGGGGAGTGGGCGGAGCTTGCGGCCGCGGCTAGCCGCGCTCTGGCCGCGCTTTGGCCGCTTAGGCTTGAATAGTACTAAGACTTTGATACTACACAAAAGGCCGCGTCTGTCCGGAACAGGCTTGTCCCGCTTTAAATAGTAAGTAGTTATTGTAATACACAGTAATAATGGCAGGAAATGTTTCGAAACTCAAAGGTAGAGACATTTACGCTGATTGGGCATTTGCGGTGAAAAAATTTCTCATCCTCGAAGGCATCGACATACACAACAGTGACAACATCTGGAAAGCTACAACTAAAAAGCTTAAACTACAGAATAGCCCATGGACCAAGGTAATTATTATGCGACTCTGGTATTACCCGCCGCATAAGTCTAACAACTTAACAATAATATTTACATAAGCATACTTTATCATTCTTCTTCTTCTTTCGTGTCGGCAAGAACACGGGCTAAATCTTACTTGCCCAGAAGGCGGCTACCGTGGTAGCCCTCTGGTTACTGACAAGTAGGTCCTCACGCGAGCAGGTGGTCACTTTATCATTTATAAGTAGGTATAGATTCGCAAAATAATTCATAAAAGGTTAGTCAGTTTTTTAGGGTTTTGTACCCAAAAGGTCCGTCTGTCCGTCCATCCTTCCGTCCATCTGTCCGTCCGAGAATCCGAGGCGAGAATAGTTTCTGTCACCAGGCTGTATCTCATGAACCGTGATAGTTAGAGAGTTGAAATTTTTACAAATGATGTTTTTTTGCTGTCGCAATAACAACAAATGCTAAAAACAGAATACAATAAATTGTACGGAACCCTTCGTGCGCGTCCGACTCGCACTTGGCCAGTTTTTTATTTCTTTATTTAGATAGACAGACGTTTGGAATTAAAAAAGATATTATATTTTATTATACATTGCCTGGACGAGTAAAAAAAAAACAAGATCACAAAAAAGTTCAGGCTAAACCCAGAAACACTCTATTATAAGACATAGAAACAAAAGATATTTAGGCTCTGGGTGAAGGTGTATAGATAGTGTACTGGTTAAGTGCACAAGGTTCTTATGCCATTGGCCTACAAACATGTTATTAATCTGAACATAGTATAATGTAAATTTTACTAAAGTGCGAATCACGAGTAGTTCATTTTTCAGTGACTAAGGTAGGTATATCATTCGTTGTATTGAATAAAGATCATGAAGTACATGTTACAAATTACATATAATTAATTAAACCAAGGCAATACAAGAATGTAAAAAAATCAATAGGCTACTTGACTCATATAAAAAAATAATAAACAATTAATTATTTCAGTAAGTGTTAGACTTATGGAATTACTTAATCCATCGATTTTAATACACAAAATTAAAGGATGACTGGAAAAATTTAATTTTAAAAATAATATATTTAATCTATAATTTGAAAACCCGAAAACGCTATCCGCCATGATCGTGATGATAGTGACGTCAGAAATATAGAATGCAAAATTACTTTCGCATTTTTATTCTCTTGTTTTCTTAGTCTTTTTCTTTAAATTGTATCCCATATTCTACACAAAACGTTGCTTGTTACTTGTAACTATAAGGTAATCAAACATTTATAACGATTAGGTCCTAAGTAGACTTATTGGCACACCTAACCTAAGTACTAGTATTTAAATTACTGGCATTAAAATAGTTGTCAAATGAGTATCTCTTACATCGAAGTGATCTTCGTAAAAATCAACTAATATTTAATATGTAAACTTTATGGAATCATTATAAAATTAATTCTGATAAATTAGTTTGTAGGTAATACACGTTTGTTTACAATTAAACTGATGTCAAAGCACAGATAATCTTTAGACCAACATGGCCGGCAGCGTTTTTGTCTGTTTCTAAAAAACATAATTTTAATATCAAAGTTTTCATAGTTTTAGTTTTCGTAGTCTCAAAAAAATGTAAAAATATTTTTTTCGGCCTTATGGAACTGTAATTAACAATTTAAGACCTATTTCAAAAAAGTGTCAAATAGCCTATTGTAGGGACACTAAATAATAGTACAAGTATTGAAAAACAACTGCTAATTATTCAAGAACGCTTGAAATGAAATAACATGATTTTATCAGCTATATTTCTGATATACTATCATTGATAGATTCACGACACAATTTTATTCACTTATGTGACTGTTTTAATAATAAAATTTCTTGTGTTATAATACCGGACCAAAAAGTCGAGATCAAAAAGTGCGAGCGCGAAAGGTGCGAGCAAAGAAGAGAGCATATAATACAGCCGCCAGGTCTTGCAAAAGGGTGCTGCGAAAAGCTAGGTTCGACCATGTCAGCCGTATTGGGGCGAAACTTGCATCTTACCCACAGGGTAGTAAGCAGTTCTGGTCCCTGTCGAAATCAGTCGAATCTAACTTCTGCCTTCCTACACTACCTCCAATGCAGAAACCTGATGGGTCACTTGCCCACACCGCAACAGAGAAAGCAAATTTATTTGCCGATCTGTTTGCAAGCAATTCACGTCTAGACGCTGGCTCGAAACATCCACCCACCATGCCTCACTGTGATTCTTTGATGCCAGAGATCACAGTGCACAACAAAGAGGTCCGTAGATCCCTTCTTGGTCTAGACGTGAACAAGGCCTGTGGCCCAGATGGCATACCAGCAAGAGTGCTGAGATATTGTGCGCCTGAGTTGTCTCCCGTACTGACGCGACTGTACCGCCTCTCTCTCACCTCAATGTGCAACCAGTACCCAAGAAGGGTAGCCGTGCCGACCCTGGTAACTACAGACCGATCGCCATCACTTCCGTACTCTGTAAGGTTATGGAAAAAGTCCTAAATTGCAAACTGCTTTCATACCTAGAAGACAATGATCTTCTAAGTGATCGTCAATATGGCTTCCGCCGGGGACGTTCAACTGGGGATCTTCTAGTGTATGTAACGCATTGCTGGGGCGAAGCCATCGAAAACCACGGCGAAGCAATCGCAGTGTCGCTGGATATTTCGAAGGCTTTCGACAGGGTTTGGCATGCGAGTCTGCTGAGCAAGCTTCCAGCGTACGGTATCCCCACTGGCTTCTGTAGCTGGGTGGCTGACTTCCTGAGAGAACGGTCGATCCGAGTAGTCATTGACGGCTGCTCCTCTGACCTCAAGGCCATTGACGCCGGAGTTCCTCAGGGGTCTGTGCTCTCTGCGACTCTTTTCCTGCTGCACATTAATGACCTGCTATCTTCAGGTATTGTTGGGTACGCAGATGACAGTACTGTCACGGAGAAGTATCTGTCTAGTGCAGGAGCCAGTGTAGTTGAGGTCCAAAGATTGAGAGAGGCCATGGTTGAGCGTACGAGCCTGACGTTAAGTAATGTCTCCCAGTGGGGCGGTGACAATCTCGTCAGCTTCAATGCCTCTAAGACGCAGGCGTGTCTTTTCTCTACAAAAAGGAGTCCTTTCACCCTTTCTTCTACTTTCCGAGGTACATCTGTTCCACTCTACAACTTCTTGGCATGGAGTTGTCCTCTGACCTCAACTTTGGCACCACCATCGAGTCTAAGGCTCAAATTGCAGCTAGAAAGTTGGGCGTCCTGAATAAAGTCAAGCGGTACTTCACGCCTGGACAGCTTTTAACTCCTTACAAAGCCCAAGTCCGATCTTGCATGGAGTACTGCAGCCACCTTTGGGACGGCTCGGCGAAATACCAACTTGCTGCACTAGACTCGGTGGAACGCAGAGCCAAGAGAATAATAGGCGATAAAAAACTGGTGGCGTCCAAGCTGCAC